>CM037089.1:70219682-71419682 GCA_020916435.1 Oxytropis ochrocephala
TTCATTTTATAGCCCTCCCGCTTGGCCCACCGCCCATGCCCCCATGGCATGCTCAATCACCTCATTATAACCCTCAACACCATTATGTCCCACCTGGATCGTCCTCCCTCTAGGGTACTCAACCTTACTCTGTGAGACCTAAACCACCATTTAGGACCAAAACAATCATCTAGGGACCAAACTGTCACCTAGGGACCAAATAAAGACTCCTCTTAGGCACTTCGCAAAGACCTTTAAGAACTTAGGAATTCAACAAAGACAAGGTTTTGGAAAATCTCACCGGAGGCGCACACACCGGGCGCTGCAGAAGAGAGGCGCGCAAGAAAGCGCGCGGGTAGGTCGCCTCTAACTCTCAAAGTTTCTGTCCTCCCGTGAGAGGTGTGCGCACGAGGTTACGTGAGGACGCTTGCCGCAGGATGGCGCAGCCTTGATCAAGCCTTGGCCATCTAGCGCGTAAGTTTGCGCCAAGACGCGCAAGATGGCGCGCGCAAAGACACCATTTCCGCACACAGCGCAAAGACGGTTGCGCCCCTCGTTGACCCAGCTCACCCAAAGACCTTCAAACCAAAAACCACCCGAGCCAAAATGTTTAAAAATGAATTTGGGTGAGTAAACACAAAATTTGGCACAAATGAAATATGCCTAGAAAAGTAAGTTTCACTCCCTGCTCCAAAACACACCTAAAACGAGAGCCTACCAGGGACATTTTCAAAAATACACTTGAACTCGAGAAAACCACTCGAGCCAAAAAGGTTTAAAATTGAAAGTTGGCAGTGAATACAAAAGTTGGCACGAGGAAATATGTTTAGAAATGCAAGTTTCACTCCCGGGCTCCAAAATACCCACATTCTCGCGCCCAGCAAAGAACTCACTCACCTGACATCAATCGCATGACACAGCGCCATTCGGGCACCCTGGGGCAGCATTTGGCGCCCACATCGCACACACGCACTCCAACACCCAAACAAAGGCACTGTGGCGCCATTTTCCCAAAGAACTTGGCGCCTGGCGAAACAACCTCGCACAAAACATTTTCCAAAGACATGAACAAGTGATTGTGGCGCCATTTTCCCAAAGAATGTGGCGCCCGCGCAGTAGCATTCCTGCACAAACTCTAAACTTAGCCAGTGAACAGTACACAGGGCGCCAGAATCCTAGCATCTTGGCGCCCCAAACACCAAAACCCCAACTTTTCCAAAATCTTCCAAACCAATTCACCCAATAATCCTTCTAACACTCCTAATTGCATAATCAAACAACCAATTGCATATCCAGATCATCAATTAACATCAAAATCACCAATTCATACATTACAAAACCCTAACTCACATTTAAATCAATTTTCACCAACAATTTCATCAAATTCAAGAATCAATCAACATGCAAACATCAAATAACATCAAAACAGCCCCTATGACACATATAATACCCATTATCTCCTCTATTATAGAGTGAGACTCCCCTTACCTCAAATTCACCGTAGAGAAGCACCGGAATCGAGTCACGAACAAAACCACCGCAACAATCCAAGCTTCAAGCCACGAAATTGCTCTTCTCCTCCTCTTCTCCTAGGGTTTGCGCCGTGGCTCTCTCTTTTCTCTCCTCTCCTTCGCAACTTTCTTTCTTTCTTTCACAAATGAAAGAAAATTCCACTTTTGGGTATATGTATATTGGGCCAAGTGCACCTTGGGCCCTTTTTACACCCCTGGCCCATTTCTTCCACCACTCCCTTCAATTAAAATATTTTACTAAATTATAAACACCATATTATAATTTAATATAATTAAAATTAGTGCAACACCTAAACAATTTAATCAATTTCTTAATTAAATTATTTGGGGTGTTACACCATCCGGGTTGTACCTCCCCTTGAAGGTAGGGGGTTCTCTCTCTGGAACGTTGCCAGGCTGCGGGTCTCATTATTCTGTTGGGTACCCACAGTCTGCGCTATGGCCCGCAAGGCCTCAAGAAGAGCGATGATCGATCCTTCCGCCATATCAACCTAACACCGCAAAGATAAACAACCGATTCGTAATTACTTTAAGACACCTAGTTGTCATACACACTATGACATGATCGACACACTTGGTCGGACAGACCGAACTTTTGCTCGATACCACTAATGTAACACCCCATTTCTACCCGGCAATTTAAATCAAAAATCGAGTATACAAAAATCTTTTACGGTCATCTTTTAGTTTAGTGTGTTATAAGATAGTGCCTTGGTCGACTATGGGATTACTCAGTAATCGATACTACTTGCAATGTGCATTGGCCACCTTGCAAGGCTCTCGATGATGCCCTTGTAAATACACCAAATAAAGAAAATCTAGCCTTAGTGGCGAACCACGCTTTAGCCATAGTCATTCAAAGACACTAATAGTATAACATAATTTAATAATCGTGAAATGGGGCGTCACAACTCTTTATCATAAGCCAAAATCCGAATACGTAACACGGTAGATCAACTCATAGAAATATAGTTTCACATATTGCAATGAAAGTAATCATTATCTCAACAAAGATAATCCAAAGAATATCAAAACAAATACATAAGGCTCAACAAGGAGCAAAACACAAAGAACAATAGCCTAAACCCCGACCCCCAGGTGCTACGATCGAGCGGCATCGACTCGGGGAGTAGTGAAGGTAGAAAGCCCTCACTCCTGACTACCTGTGGTAAATAACAACAGAAAGGGTGAGTCTCGAACTATATAATAAAAGTGATAATAAGCAATATATCAGCATGGTTTACAAAGACACTCAAACACGCCTAAACATCACCAACAACATTCATGCATTAATGGGAATGTATGCAATGTTGGTATGCATGTGGTACCATTGGCCCACCGGCCGCCCTCAGGCTTCACAATCACTTTATAAGGCCCCCCGGCCGCCCTCAGGCTTCACAATCATTTTATAAGGCCCCCCGGCCGCCCTCAGGCTTCACACATCATATTATAAACTCTACGACCGCAGCCAATGTATGCATGAGGCTCCATGTACATCACAAACATCATTTCAAACAATTCAATACACCCATTACTCTTACCTCAGTGTCAATCTCATTTTATAGCCCTCCTGGTTTGGCCCACCGGCCCATGCCCCCATGGCATGCTCAATCACCTCATTATGAACCCTCAACACCATTATGTCCCACCGGACTATTCTCCTCTAGGGCACTCAACCTTACTCAGGGACCTAAACCACCACTTAGGACCAAAACAATCATCTAGGGACCAAATCGTCACCTAGGGACCAAAACAAAGACCCTCTTAGGCACTGGCGGCACCAGCGCCATTTTCCCCCCCATCGGCGCGCCCCGGTGCAACACAAAGACTAGGCGCGTAAACTCAAGATTTTGGCGCCCCTGTGGCAACACACGCCACTGGCGCCACTTTCCTAGCAACTGGCGCGCTCGGGCAACATGACCTAGACACAAACTCGGATACGATTTGAGACACAAACTAAGACATTGTGCAAAGACAAGTTGGCGCCCCTGCATTGACCAGCTCACCCAACACTTTCAAACCAAAAACCACCCGAGCCAAAATGTTTAAAAATGAATTTGGGCAAGTCAACACAAAATTTGGCATGTTGAAATATGCCTAGAAAAGTAAGTTTCACTCCCCGGGCTCCAAAACACACATAAAACGAGCCCTACCGGGACATTTTCAAAAATACACTTGAACTCAGAAAACCACTCGAGCCAAAACACTTAAAATTGAAAGTTGGCAGGTGAATACAAAAGTTGGCACGAGAAAATATGTTTAGAAATACAAGTTGCACTCACAGGGCTCCAAAACACACCTAAAACGAGATTCTCTTGGGACATTTTCAAAAATACACTTGCAATCAGAAAACCACTCGAGCCAAAACACTTAAAATTGAAAGTTGGCAGGTGAATACAAAAGTTGGCACGAGAAAATATGTTTAGAAATACAAGTTGCACTCCCCGGGCTCCAAAATACCCACATTTCGCGCCTGACAAAGAACTCACTCACCCGACAAGCATAACAGTGACACAGCGCCATTCGGGCACCCTGGGCAGCATTTGGCGCCTCACATCGCACACACGCACTCCAACACACAAGCATTGCATGTGGCGCCATTTTCCCAAAGAACTTGGCGCCTGGCGTAACAACCTCGCACAAAACATATTCCAAAGACATGAACAAAGGCATGTGGCGCCATTTTCCCAAAGAATGTGGCGCCTGCTGGCAAGAGTGCATTCTCGCACAAACTCTAAACTTAGCGCTGAGCATACTACGGCGCAGAATCCTAGCATCTTGGCGCCCCAAACCCCAAAACCCCAATTTTTCCAAAATCTTCCAAACCAATTCACCCAATAATCCTTCTAACACTCCTAATTGCATAATCAAACAACCAATTGCATACTCAAATCATCAATTAACATCAAAATCACCAATTCATATATTACAAAACCCTAACTCACGCCTAAATCAATTTTTTACCAACAATTTCATCAAATTCGAGAAATCAATCAACATGTGATCATCAAATAACATTAAAACAGCCCCTATGACACATATAATACCCATTATCTCCTCTATTATAGAGTGAGACTCCCCTTACCTCAAATAAACCGTAGAAAAGCACCGGAATCGAGTCACGAACAAAACCACCGCAACAATCCAAGCTTCAAGTCACGAAATCCTTCTTTCTCTCTCTTCCACTACAGTACATGCTCCCTCTCTTCTCCTTTCTTTTCTTTTTCGTTTTCTCTTCACAAAAAATGAGCTTTGATACCTAATTTGGGTATATAAGTATTGGGCCAAGTGCACCTTGGGCCCTTTTTACACCCCTGGCCCATTTCTTCCACCACTCCCTTCAATTAAAATAAAATACTAAATTATAAACACCATATTATAATTTAATATAATTAAAAATTAGTGCAACGCCTAAACAATTTAATCAATTTCTTAATTAAATTATTTGGGGTGTTACATACTGCCCACTTTATCATTCGTCCTACCAGGTCTGGCCGATGGAGGACTTGCCTGATTGGCTGATCGGTCCTTACCACGACCTGGTGGGCCACAAAGTAGGGTCTCAATCTTCGAGCAGCCACTAAGAGTGCAAGAGCAAACTTCTCTATTTTCTGGTACCTCAGCTCGGGCCCTTGCAGTACTTTACTAATAAAATAGACCGGATTTTGTTTTAGGTCGGTTTCTCTGACTAACACAGCACTTAGAACCTCTTCTGTAATTGCCAAGTATAAATACAACGTCTCGCCCGGCAGCGGCTTGGTCATAATCGGCGGGTTAGTCAAAGCTTGTTTCAATTCATCCAACGCACGCTGGCATTGGTCGGTCCATTCAAAATCTATGTCCTTCTTGAGAAGTTTAAACAGTGGAAGCGACTTGCAGGCCGCTTTGGGAATGAACCTGGATAGAGCAGCCACCATGCCATTCAGCTGTTGTATTTCTTTTTTAGTCGTGGGTGGCCTCATATCGGCGACCGCCTGCATTTCTCAGGGTTTGCTTCTATCCCTCTTTCAGTTAGGTGGAAGCCCAAAAATCAGCCGGCCCTCACCCCAAATGTACACTTCTCTGGATTCAGTCTGAGTGAATTTTTCCTTGCTTCCTCGAAGATTTCCCTCAGGTCGTTCACATGGTCTGGATCGGTCCCACTTTTGATGATCATATCGTCCAAGTACACCTCAGATATTCGACCGATCTGCCTTTTGAAAATCTTATTCATCATTCGCTGGTAGGTCGCTCCAGCGTTCTTTAGGCCGAAAGGCATCACCTTGTATTGAAAATTGCCTCTATCTGTCATGAAGGCTGTCTTGTGTCGATCTGGTGGATACATCGTAATCTGATTGTATCATGAATAAGCGTCCAAAAAAGATAATAATTTGTAGCCCGAGGCCCCATCGACCAGCTTGTCAATGTTGGGCACGGGGAAGGCATCCTTCGGGCATGCCTTATTCAGATCGGTGTAATCTACACACATTCTCCACTTGCCATTCTTCTTTTTGACCAACACGACATTGGATAGCCAGGTCGTGTACTTGATCTCCTCAATGAAGTCGGCCTTCAGGAGGTCCTCAACGGCCTTTGCAGCGGCTTGAGATTTTTCCTCACTTTGAGTTCTTCTTCTTTGTGCGACCGGCTTGGAATTTTCATCGACTGAAAGTTGATGACTGGCGATTTCCACTGGGATACCGGGCATGTCAGATGCCTGCCATGCGAACAGGTCGGCATATTCTTTCAAACATTGCACAAGGTCCTGCTTTACTTGCTCCGGTAGGTCGCTACCGAGCTTCACCGTTTTAGCTGGGTCGTCACCCAGTTGCACATCTACAAATTCTCCATGAGGTTCTGGCATTTTCAGCCTGTTTTTTAGCTCTCGGGCTAAATCGTCATCGTTATCTTCTGGGTCGCTGTCTGGATCGTAACGAGCATCCAAATCAGCGACATTGACTTGATGGCCCTCACTAGAGCTCTGAACATTCGGGCCACGATCTACCTCATCACAAATTTCCTGATATAGAGTGTGGCTTCATCTTGCTGCCTCAAGGTCGGCCGCCAGGGTAACTACCTGGTCGTCTTTGCTGTAGAATTTCATCTTCAGATGCACTGTTGATGTAACGGCCTCTAGTTTGCCCAAAGTCGGCCTACCAATTATACATTGATAGCAGGATTTGAGGGGAAGTACAAGAAACGTCGTCCTGACCGTCCTGTACAGAGTGCTCTCCCCAGTGTCATTACCAAATGTTACCAAGAGCTCGATCGTCCCCAACGGATAGGTAGTCGCTCCATTGAAGCCTGTTAGAGGAGTGGGCTCGGCCTGGGGAATTATTTCACTCCGATCAACCTTTAACTTGTCAATCAGTTCTTCAAACATTATATCGGCCGAGCTACCTTGATCGACCAGGATTCTCTGGACCTCTGTGTTGGCCATAACTGCTCTGATCACCAACGGGACATAACTGTTTGGCTTGCCGTCGTATAGGTCGTTATCACTGAAAGAGATAGGAGGTCTGCTCGAGACCGGCTGCGGTGCTGAAGTTGATGCGACCATTAGAAGTTCGTCCCATTTTCTCTTGGTGGCCTTGTTAGATTCCCTGCGATCCAGGGGGTTTCCACCGTGAATAACCATTGCTACATTCCGGCCTTTAGACTGTCTAGTATCTCGATCTTCAGACCGGTCTTTATCTTGGGTGCTTGTTACGACTAGAGCGCCCTTTCCTCTATCTTGATCATTTTCTTTCTGCTTCTCTTGAGGTTGGTCGCCTTCCTCCGACCTCACATACTTTCCCAACTTGCCTTTCTGAATGAGCTCTTCAATATCATCTTTGAGGGCCATACAGTCGTTAGTATCATGACCCTTGCTCTTGTGGTAACGGCAGTATCTTTTAGTCGGTCGTGCCCCCTTCTTGAGCACGAGTGGATCGGGCCGTTTTACTCCCACAAACTTATTATTTTGGCACTCGCTGTAGATCTGCGCAATAGAGGTGTTGAGCCGAGTGCGGTGATCAAACTTCTTATCTCTGAAGTCAGGCCGGTTGTCGCGGCGACCTTCATGACCCTTTGGCCGGCTTGCTGTGTTCTTCTTTAGGTCGTGCACGGACGGCCTTTCTTGCAGCTAACGTTTCTTCATACGCCATGTGGACGTTTGCCCTCGTTAGGAAGTAGCTGAGATCTTGGTAATGATTTAACGTGAACTCTTCGACGAACCTGTGGTCCGCTCGAATGTCGCGCTTTAGATACTTCAACTTGTCCTTGTCTGACAAGTCACGAACAGACTCGGCCTCAGTGTTGAACCGGTCGATGTACTGTCTCAGCGTCTCATTATCTCCTTGAACAACAGAGTCCAAGTATTCTTCATATCGAAATTGGCAGCGGTTGGCAGTGTAGTGAGACAAGAATATTCTGATCAGGTCGTCCCACGAGGAGATAGTATTGGGTCGAAGAGATTCCCACCATTCCAATGCTCGCCGCCCAAATGATCGAGGAAATAGCTCGCATTTCATGGTCGATCCCAATTCTCTGAATAAACAAGAATTATTAAAATAACGGAGATGTTTGTCTGGATCTCCACGGCCATCGAATTTGTTGAGATTGGGCGGCTTTCGTAGATCTCTAGGGATTTTGTAACGCCTGATCTCTCTAGAGAATGGGCCCTGCTCGTTCTGGATGCCGTTCGACCCAAAGGGTTGCATTGCGAGGCATGCCTCGTTGCCCGGCATTCCATAAAAACCTCCGGACGGGCCAGCTGGTGGAAGTGGAGGAGGCCTCCTGGGTCGCTCGCTTTGGCCTCTCCTTGGCCGATGCGAAACGTCCCTAATTCTTCCGTTTCTATAATCTTCAAGTTCTTCTCGAGAATCCCAAGACCTGCTTCTCGACCGACGTGAACCGGACGACTCGTTTGAGGAGTATCTGGTGGGCGAGCGGCCGGTGTCAGGACGGTAGCTAGAATCCTCGTAATCATCATAAGACATCGAACGACGTCTTCGCACGTTCCTGCTTGGAGGCGACCTATGCGCCCTGCTTCTTCTTGCCGGAGAACGATGAGTAGTGCTCTCCCGGCGGGAGCTGCTCCTTCGAGGAGGGGAGCGGTGTCTTCGCGCCGGTCGGCGGCGAGTAGAAGGTTCTCCGTCTTCCGCACGTGGGCGGCCCGGAATTGACCCTCTTTCATACTGAGAGATGAGCGCGTCTCTGTCTGCGATCACCTGATTTTTGTTTTGCAGGATCTGCAAAACGGCCTGAGTGACATGCTCTGGTAGGGGTTCCTGAATACCTGCTTCAATCAGCTCGGGCGGCAAGTCTTCAGGAACGGGCGGCTGAATCTGCTGCAGGACCGGTCCGCGATCGTTGTGCACTGAAGGCTCTTGTCGTGGATGTCCTTGAGATTCGTGAATTGTAACGGCTATGCCCTCCGGAGTCTGCTGCTGCGGATGTTGGCCGGAGGGGTTGAGTCGGGAAGAGGCCCGCGTCTGGGGCCGGTCGCGTGAAGCCATGAATGAGGTAGGATAGCGCTCGGGCCTCCCACTGTGGTCGCCAATTGATCGTACCTTGACCAATGAAGTGTTGAAGTAGTTGTCGTCTTGTTGACTGGGCCGGTCGTTGAATGAGTGAAAGGACCGGTCCTGGCTTCACGCTGAGCACCTCGGGTGGTACCTGCAAAGACACTCCGACGATCTAGTGAGAGGTCGCTCGGGCAGATAGCACAAGGTATGAGAACGTACCTGATGCCATGTGCGAATGGCATATATATACTGTAGAGTCCCGACCGTTAGCGAAGATTTCGGCCGGCTAGCGAGAATTGCGGTCCAAGCAGCGTGTTTTGGGCCGGTCCTGTTGGGCTGGGCCGCAGGCCCAATTGCTGTTGGCAGTTCCCGTATTTGCTGATACACCCAGGAACATAACCAAATCAAGATGGACCCCGAGGACATGGAAAAGACAACTTTCATAACACTTTGGGGAACATTCTGTTATAAGGTCATGCCATTCGGGTTGAAGAATGCTGGTGCAACCTACCAGAGGGCCATGGTTACCTTATTCCATGATATGATGCATAAGGAGATTGAGGTTTATGTTGATGACATGATCGCAAAATCTAAAACCGACGAGGAGCACGTTGTCAATCTGCAGAAGCTCTTTGAACGGTTGAGGAAATATAAACTCAAGTTAAACCCGGCCAAGTGCACGTTTGGGGTGAGATCAGGGAAGTTGTTAGGCTTCATTGTCAGCCAGAAAGGAATCGAGGTGGATCCGGACAAAGTAAAAGCCATCCTCGAAATGCCGGTGCCCAAAACAGAGAAAGAAGTCCGTGGCTTCCTCGGAAGGTTGAATTACATCTCTCGATTCATCTTCCAGTTGACTGCTACTTGCGAGCCAATCTTCAAATTGCTATGCAAAAATCAAGAGTTGAAGTGGAATGACCAGTGTCAAGCTGCCTTTGAGAAAATCAAGGTGTTCTTGCAGAATCCACTGGTCTTAATGCCACCTGTGTCAGGCAGGCCTCTCATCTTATACCTTACAGTGCTAGATAATTCAACGGGCTGTGTGTTGGGGCAGCACGATGAATCTGGGAAAAAGGAGCATGCCATATACTATCTAAGCAAAAAGTTCACCGACTATGAGACAAGATATTCTATGCTGGAAAAGACTTGTTGTGCCCTAGTTTGGGCTGCTCATCGTTTAAGGCAGTACATGCTGAGTCACACAACTTGGTTGGTGTCAAAAATGATCCGATCAAGTACATATTTGAGAAGCCAGCTCTTACAGGACGAAATACCCGTTGGCAGATGCAATTATCAGAATACGATATCCTGTACGTCACACAAAAAGCAATTAAAGGTAGTGCACTTGCTGAGTATTTGGCATGTCAGCCGATTCCGGACTACCAACCAATGCGGCATGATTTTCCTGATGAAGATATCATGGCACTGTTCGACGAGGGGAAGTCCCAAGAAAGTGAAAGGTGGAGAATGATATTCGATGGTGCGTCAAATGTATGGGGGCATGGGGCAGGTGATGTGTTGATATCTCCTGACAACCGCTTCATTCCTGTCACTGCAAGACTGAGCTTCTATGTCACAAACAACATAGCAGAGTGTGAAGCGTGCATCTTGGGTTTTCAAGCAGCCCTAGAATGGAAAGTTAAAAGGCTAGATGTGTATGGGGATTCAGCCCTGGTTATTCATCAAGTAAGAGGCGATTGGGAGACCAGAGATCCCAAACTGATTCCTTATTGTGATTATGTGCAAGAGTTGATGGAGTCTTTCGACGAAATCACTTTCAAACACATCCCTCGAAGCAAAAACCAACTGGCTTATGCATTGTCAACCTTATCATCCATGTTCAATATCAATTGTGATAAAAGCTTGACCCATGTCACAATCCAGACGAAGAGCCTGATGATAAGCCTTGGTATCATGACATCAAGCAATACATCACTAATCAAGAATACCCACCTGGGGCATCAAGGAACGACAAGAGAACTTTCAGAAGATTGTCAAGGAATTTCTTCTTGAGTGGTGAAGTTCTCTACAAAAGAAACTATGATATGGTTCTCTTGAGGTGTGTTGCCAAAGAAGAAGCTGAAAGAATCATGAGAGACGTGCATGAAGGCTCGTTTGGAACCCATTCCAGTGGGCACACCATGGCTAGAAAGATCTTAAGGGCAGGTTACTACTGGTTGCAGAGGGAATCAGACTGCTACAACTTTGTAAGAAAGTGCCACAAATGCCAGATTTATGCCGACCATATCCATGTGATTCCTGCCAAACTAAATGTTCTGACTGCATCTTGGCCGTTTTCAATGTGGGGGATGGATGTTATTGGTCCTATTGAGCCTAAAGCGTCAAATGGGCATCGCTTCATTCTGGTCGCAATTGACTACTTCACCAAGTGGGTTGATGCTGCCTCGTACTCCAGTATAACCAGTGGTGTAGTTGCCAAGTTTGTAAAGAAAGATCTGATTTTCCGCTATGGTCTTCCAAACAAGATCATCACTGATAACGGCAGCAACCTGAACAGCAAAATGATGAAGGACCTGTGCAAACAATTCAAAATCAGCATCATAATTCCTCTCCCTATCGCCCGAAGATGAATGGGGCAGTTGAAGCAGCCAACAAAAACATCAAGAAGATTGTGCAAAAGATGGTGGTAACCTACAAGGATTGGCACGAAATGCTTCCCTTTTCTTTGCATGGCTACCGTACTTCAGTGCGCACTTCAACTGGGCAACCCCTTTCTCTTTGGTATATGGGTCGGAAGCAGTCCTCCCAATCGAGGTTGAGATACCCTCCCTGCGGGTACTGATGGAAACTAAACTGGAAGAAGCAGAGTGGGTGCAGGCTCGTCTAGATCAGCTAAACCTCATTGAAGAAAAAAGGATTGTCGCCTTGTGTTATGGGCAGCTGTATCAACAAAGGATGAGAACGACATTCGACAAGAAAGTCCGGCCTCGGGAATTCAAGCAGGGAGATCTTGTGCTCAAAAAGATATTACCCATCCAAAGTGACCCCCGTGGGAAGTGGACTCCAAGCTATGATGGACCATATGTTGTCAAGAAAGCCTTCTCTGGAGGGGCACTGATACTTACCAACATGGACGGCGAAGATCTCAAGAACCCAGTCAATTCAGACTCTGTGAAGAAGTATTATGCCTGAAAGAAATAGACGAAAAAAGAGAAAGAGGAGCCAAGTAAGAGTTAGCTCGCTAGGTTGAAAACCCGAAAGGGCGGCCTAGGCAAAATCAAAGCGACCCGGTGGATTGAAAACTCGCAAAGGGCGATCTAGGCAAAAATTAGGGTCAGAAAACTTGGGCATGAAAAGTAAAGAAAGGCATACAACTCCCCTGAAGACTTGGATGAGGGAGTGATCAAGGTCAAGGACACAAATGTCAAGATTGCCCACGAGAGACGACATGATTGTAAATTAGCTTCTCTCTTTTTTCGTGTCTTTTTGTAGTTTAAAACTTTCAAATGTATTTAACAGTCATCGTAACATTCTGTACGATCGGCTTCTACATCAATAAAGCTCAACTTTCTCATGTCTGTTTGTTGTTATTTCTGCTTTTTTTTTTCTGCTCAAAATAGACGTTTTATGATGATGGTGATCCTGAATTGTAAAACATGTGCATACATCATAGAGCATTACAAATCATTGCGAAATCTTTAAAAGTCACGGGAACAAGCAATTTCCCAAAGAAAACTAATCTTGCAAAGAAGGTTGCACTCACAAACCATTCCGGATGGCGAACCATAAAGCAAATTTGCATTCGATTCATGAGCCCTGCAAATTCCATCAGTCTCTCAGTATCGTGCCAGAAGTATCGGGAGTCGGTTGAACCAGTAAAAGAATAAGCCTTTGTCAAAAAGCAAAAAATAAATGATCAGAAAAAGAAAGCTGATCGGGGAAAAACACGAGGAAAAAAACAAATGACCAGAAAAAAGAAAGCTGGTCAGAAAAGAATCAAATAGACAAAAAAACAAAAGAAAACAGTCTACAACATTCATCATTACACCAAAATCATAGCATTGCATAACACGCCCTTGCATAACATGCATTCTCATCCCATACACCATGCATTTGCATCTGCTAGCATGTGCAGGTACACATTACCAGAGAAAAAGTTTAAGAAGAGTCCTGCTATCCCAGAGCAGACTCCCAAAAACAGTGTAGTGGCATTGATCACCGGAAGGTTCCTGAAGAAAAGACCTGCGGCCAGAGCAGGCACCCTAGATCAGTGCAATGGCACTGACCACCAATCAGAGAAAGTTGAAGAAAGGTGCGCTGCTTTGGCGAGCAGACGATCGGTGCGCGAAGCACCGACCGATCAAGAAGATCAACAGGATTCGTGAATCCCTTCAGGACCCAAGCGTCCCGTCAAAAAGCAGACTTCACCTCGTATTCGAGCTGCGTGTAAGTCCTTCGACCCCATTGGCTCCAGTCGGAAAGGATAGCTGTGTTGGCCTAAGACATGACGAAGTCCTAGGGAAGTATCGAGATCTAGACTTGATATTGTCCTCCCCCGGTCGCTCGCAAGACCACCCCTTTGGAGCCCACATGCTCCCAGGCCCAAGTGCAAACTCGGATCATTCGCGATTCTTTAAAAGGCTTTAGGCAGCCTCCTTCGCCGGCTTAACGAGGGCCGACACCCTTTCTTTATCGCTTTCTTTACTGCCTTCTTTACCGCTTTCGCTAGCTTACCGAGGGCTGGCGCCAAGCTTATTTTCTGCTTTTGTTGGCCGAAGGCTGACACCCATTCAAAAGAAAAAGAAACAGAAAAACAAAAAAAGAGAGAGAAAACGGAAAAAAAGGAAAATTCGGGTTTTCCCAAGGAGACAAAATTGGTATAATTTCTGAATTCTTTATTTCTATTTTGCCTCGGAATATGTTTCGGCCAATCCATATTCCTTGTTAAAATCCAAATAAAGAGGGGCAGCTGTCATACCCTAATTTTGTCCGCCTTTAAGCAAAACCCATATTTTCCACAAAAATAGTAACCTAGGAAGTGTGAAGTCATTTTGTGAGGCATAAAGAGCATTTTGCATGCATTTTAGGGCAAAGGGTATTTTGGTCATTTTTCACAACAGGATGACTTTCTCGTCAAAAATATGCATCCACAAAAAGTACATTTTATTCTATCAAGGATAATTTTTTTACAATTTTTAGAGAGAATATCCTAGTCCAAAATAATTAAAATGTATTTTCCCCATTTTTTGCATAAAAAAAAACTAAAAGACCATTAAATATTCCCCAATTATTAAATGACAATTTTTTGTTGTCAAGAATAAATTGGGAAGGTATTTTATGGTGCCAAAAAACATGTAACACATTTTCAATAGGTGCACTCTCATTTGCATTCCCAAAAATTCAAAATTCAAAATTCAAAATTCAAAATTCAAAAGAAGGAAGTGTCCTCAATAAGACAAAAGACCAAAAACAAGTTTTTTTTTCCTTTTTCCTCTCAAATTTCAGCCTTTTGTGCTCCTCACCCTCTCCCTTCCTCAATAAAAATCTTCTACACTCTTCTATTTCTTATTCCTTAAGATAAGATTTGATGTTATCCTCAACTTTGCCCCTTTTGGTAAATAAACCCACCCACTTACACTCACCTCTTCACCAAAAATATAGAATTTCCTCTTTAGTAACATTTCCTCACAAATATACCCTTAACCCTATCTCACATGAGCCTCCATTCTCAAATTAGAATTTCTCTCTCCTTTTTTTTTTTTTTATGCGCCCCCACTCTCATTCCTCACTTACTTGTGTTTTCTCATTGCCCCTAATCCATGTGCATTGCAAGCCTAGCCTTTGATTCAAATTCTATCTCAAATCTCAATGGTTTGCAAAAGCACAATGTCCTATATACCCTTAATTTTGCATTTCATATAAAACTCAAAATAAGAGACCATGAGGGAGGGGACTCTCATTTGTTTACCCTAGCACACAATACTCTCCTCTCCTCTCTCTCTCAAGGCCGTAGCCTATCCTTCATCCTCCTCACCCAATTTCCTCAAAAATCAAACACCAAAGCTTGCTAATCCTTCATCTATTCCATAAATCCCCTTCTAAGCTTCCATAATCATCCAAGTTTCATCAAAATCCACCAAGAGAAGAAGATTTGCGTGAGGGTCTAGCTTGTTGGAGGTGTTCTTCAAGTGTTCTTGCTCCTATTTTGCATTCTTCTTCTTTTTCTAGTAGGATCTCGAGGTAAGCCCAATATCTTTTGCATTTTCTTTAGTTTTTAGCATGTAGATCTTTCTTCTACTCCTCTTTCCTTTCTCAAAAAGGCTTAGAGGGCTCAAATCAAACATTATGACAAGGACATTGGGAGGCTTGGGTGTTTGAGATGAGTCCTTGGCCTTGATGGGAGTATTCTTGTGTTTTAACCATGTGATTTGCATTTTCACACTCATTTCCTCATTTTTTTCATTAAATAAACCATCATTTTATAAATAAAGTGCTTTCACATATCATAGGTTTCATGTTAATCTTGCATCTTCTTGTTCATATCATGGTGTGTATATTGAATTTTGGTTTGATTTTGAGACATAGAGGCCTCGGTTTTAAGTACTAGAAACCTAGGGTTTTGTTTTTTTTTTTTTTTCATTCCTTTGGTTTGTATGAATAAAAAGTATGATTTGCTTGCTTAGGGTCTTGTAACATGGCATGATAATCTAGGGTTTAATCTTGTGTCTTGTTCTATGTGTTGATTGTGCATCTTGGTAAGAAATAATTTAGTAATCTAGGCATATAGTGGTTTCGGCCTTGTAGGCTCTTGTTGTGCTTATTTTTGTGCTTAAAATGTGTTGTTTGATCTTGTGTAGGAGTGTAATTGTGTCAATGTGTTTTTAACTTTTAACCACTCACTTACTTTTTACTTTACCACTCACTAACCTTTTTACCTAAAATATAAACATTTTACTACTTTCATTTTTTCCATTTCACTTAATTTTTACCACAACATTTTTACCATTTCATTAATTATTTTTTTTTCACCATTTCCTTAATCTTTTACTTCATTTCATTTAACATTTTTACCAATTCACCTCACAAAACATGTTTTTACCCCTTTGCATTCATAAACCTTCACCAAAACATTTTCATTTCACTTCATTTCATTCTTACTATCTCATTAAGCATTTGCTCTTATCATCTCATTAAGCATTTTTACTTTTACCACCTCATCAAACATTTTACCCCATCTCATTTAATTTTTACCACTTTGCATACCTTTTTACTTTACTACATTGCATCATTGGTTTTACCTCATCCCATTAAACTTTTCACACTTTGCATTTCATTTATTTGCATCACTTGTATGACACATTCTTATGTTTGCACAGTAATACTTGCATACTTTCATATGCTCACATGTTCATACATTCATACATGCTTAGGCCTCTTGCATTCTCTTACCCTCTCACATGCTCATGCAATCATTAATTCCATGTTTTGCATTCATTCTGAAATGTTCATGCATTCATTAATACCATGTCGTGTACTCAATAATGCTCATTCATGCATAGCCTTGTATGCTTATTCATTCATGCATCCTTATATGATCATTCACTCACATTCTTGTATGCTCATGCATTTGCATACCTGCCTAATCATGCACATCATTGCTTGCATGTTCACTCATCCAACCTAGATTGTTCTATGCCTATAATTAATTGTATCTCTCTTGTTCATGATGCCATTTAAATGTCTTGACTTAATTGTGTGCAATTCCTCCCCCATGCATGTACTCTTATATGAAGACGTAAGCCTACTACTTGTGTAGCATAGAGTCATTAAGATAAATGCACCTCTCTCATACACACACACACACAATTGTTGTGAGAACTTTGTCTTGCATCTTTGATAATTGAATCCCTTGATTGTATTGGCATGCTTAAGCTTGGTTGATGAATAATATGTTCATGATTGCTTGATCGTTGAAGTATGAGTCTTGTTCATTCATTTGCATTTGGTTATAGATTTAGAATTGATTTGAAATGTTCTACTTCTTTTCTAAAACCCATTTCCTAGATTCATTTTTAAAAACCCTTTTATTTTCAAAACAAGAATAAAATTCTAAAACCCATTTCCTAGATTCATTTTTAAAAACCCTTTTTAAAAACCCTTTTAGTTTTAAAAACCCATTTTGTTTTCAAAGGAGTTAGTAGTGAGACCATTCTAACCGTTGTTGTTCGGTCTTCGCAAAAGCTCAATCCTATTTTCGAAAACTTATTTATTCCTCAAAAATAAATCAATTGTTATAAATGATCAATCGCGCCGTTGTCGTTTAGATTATTAATGGTGATTTTCTTATCCCCAGCGAGTTAGTAGTGAGGCCATTCTAACCGTTGTTGTTCGGTCGTCACAAACGCTCGCCCAATTGCGAAAAACTCTTAAGCCGTTTTCAGACGCAACAGCCGAGAACTACGTAGCTTTGATCCCTCATTCCAGTGAGGGTACGTAGGACCGGGTTCATGTCCCGTCAAGCACTTTTTAAAAAAAATATTTGTTTTGTCCTGATTTTCAAAGATAACCAAAAATATTCCTCTTCCCCTCCTGTTTTCAATAAAACAAACTCTTAAATAAAAGAAAAGAAAAGAAAAAGAAGTAGAACAAATTGCTTTCAACTCAAACTTTTGTCTAAACCACACATCAAGTTAATGGTTCCCTTTCGGTAGAAAGGACGTGTGGGGTGCTAATACCTTCCCCATGCGTAACCTGTAACACCCCCTTCTAATTATACTACTAATTAATTGATAAAATCAGAGTTTTCAAAATACTTATTCAAATGCAACCACAAAAGGGTGCTACATTTTCATCAAACAACATAAAATAGCACTTAAAAACTCAAACACAACTAGTGTGTGATATATAGCACATAAAAATGGGGCGAACCCTCAAAACACCTGTTTAGTTTTTACAACAACCAGAAATTTAATTCACCAGCACAGCGGAATAACAACAAGTCTAAAAATATTTAATACATCACCAAATATCAGTCTGATAATCATCAAAACAAAATACTAATAACTAAAACGCCCCGCCCCAGGTGCTACATATCAGAGCATGACTCAATCGGACCTACTAGAAGGTAGAAGCACCTTCACTCGCTATCACCTGCAGGTTGCCGACATAAGAAGCAACACGAAAGCAGTAGGGTGAGTCTCTTTACATAAATAATAGCAAATAGGATAAGCATTATATTAGGGAAGGAAACTAGCAACAATCACATTCCAACAAATAGCATATGACATTAAGTATGGCACATCAACTCACAACCATCATAAAGGCAACATCAATTACATGAATATATGCATGTATGCAACCCTACACTAAGGGCATATGCATGTGGTACCATCAACCTCCATAAATTTTGCCTTGAGGGCACAACCACCATAATAGATATCACAACCACCATTTATATCAAGGCCGAAGCCTACAACCACCTTTTGATGCATATGAGGTATGAGACACCATGAACAATGCATCAATCACATACAATCTCATTATATGCAAAATATCACCACCATTGAACAACCACCTTAAGCAACCACCTTAAACAACCACCTTAAAGTATTAAGCAACCACCTTAAATTATTAAGCAACCACCTTAAATTTATTAAGCAACCACCTTAAATTTATTTAGCAACCACCTTAAATTTATTAAGCAACCACCTCAAATTTATTAAGCCATCATCAACCACTAACTCTAAGGCTAACACCAAGACATAACTCTAAGGCTAACACCAAAGTCAAGGGCCAACTCACACCTAAGGACCAATTGTCACCTAAAGGACTAACCGACACCCCCAAGGACTAAACGGTCACCTAAGGGACTAACCGACACCCCTAAGGACTAAACGGTCACCTAAGGGACTAAACAGTCACATAGGGACCAAAACAACACCATAGAAGGACCAATAGTGCATAAGGACCAAATTAGCATTTTAAGGACTAAAAGATGAAAAAGGACCAAAATAGCATTTTTGAGGACTAAACGGTGAAAAGGACCAAAACAGCATTTTTAGGGACTAAACGGTGAAAACGACCAAAACAACATTTCTATAGACTAAACGGTGAAAAGGACCAAAACAACAT
This sequence comes from Oxytropis ochrocephala, assembly GCA_020916435.1. Classification (NCBI taxonomy): domain Eukaryota; kingdom Viridiplantae; phylum Streptophyta; class Magnoliopsida; order Fabales; family Fabaceae; genus Oxytropis; species Oxytropis ochrocephala. Next base: position 70,238,770 of record CM037089.1, read on the forward strand.
TTTTAGGGAGCACTTAGACACGACAAACAAAGACAGCGCACTGGGGCGCAAAATGGCGCGCTTGGCGCAACACAAAGACACGCAAGACACACACAGGCGCATGGGGCTGCCACACTTGGCGCCCCTGCATGCGCCACACCGGCACCACGCACGCAACACAGGCGCACTGGGCACGCCAAAATGGCGCCAGCCCGCGCACACACACTGCACACACACACGCGCACGCGCGCGCGCGCTGGCACGCCAAAATGGCGCCCGCCGCGCGCTCGCACCACCCAAAGAATCGACTCGAACTCCAAAGAACATCGGGCGCCACTAGGCGCACAGCCTAGGCCAAATGGCGCCCCACTGTTCACAACAACCGAATGGTCTAAATCCCACACAACACCATCAAACCACTTCATTCAAACAATTCACCAACACCCGATCATCACCATAACTCCTCCCATTGATTTTAATTAAACCCCATGCAATTATCACATTAACACCAACAATAATAGAATTAACATTTCAATTTCTCTTTCACAACAACCTCATGGGTTCATCAAATTTAATCCAAACACAACACCAATTAATTCAAACAACACATAAACACCAATTAATTCAACAACACATAAACACCAATTAATGCAAACAACACTTAAACACCAATTAATTCAACAACACATAAACACCAATTAATTCAAACAACACATAAACACCAATTAATTCAAACAACACATAAACAACAATTAATTATCTAAACACCTAACCCACACATAATTACTCATCTTATAACCTATTATGTATGAAAGAGAGCCCCCTAACCTTAGAAATTGAAGAACACTAGTATTCTCTCCTTCACAATCTCAAGAACCACCAAAACTAGCCACTCACCAACTTTGAGCTTCAAACCCCTTTCATGGCAAAATGGAAATGAGAAGGAATTAGGTGATAAAATTTACACTAATAGAAAGAGGAGGAAAAATGGAGAAGAATGGTACCAAAAGCCCCTTGCCTAGAGCTAAAATGGGGAAGATCTCCTCACTTCTTCCATGGCTTCACTTTCCTCTTTCCCTCTTGGTTCCCTTCCTCTCTCTCACTGCCGTATCCCTCCCTTCTTCTCTTCTTTCCTTTTCTTTCTTTTCTAAACACTAAAATGGGCTTGCAATTTTGGGCTCTAGTGTTGGGCCCTTTTTGCAACTCCCTCTTTTACTTCAACCACTCCTTGACATAATTAAATCACCACTCCCTTATTTACTACCCAACACCTCTTAGTTATATTAAACACCCTATTATTCTTTTAATATAACTAGTCACTATAACACCTCCTAAATAAAATAAAGCTCCATATTAATTAATTGACTTAAATAAATGTTGCAAGCCTTAAATAACTTAATTAAATGAATAATTAAATTATTTTGGGGCGTTACATAACCGACCCCCGAACCTACATCTTTGCGTTTTCAAAAGACCATCCGCTTTTCCAAAAAAAGGTTTTTTCAATGTTTTCTTAAATAAATATTGGTGGCGGCTCTACTATTTTTCACGTTGTCAAACGAGAAGTCCGCATCGGATTTTTGAGCGCAGCATGTACCGCGACTCCATCGGGATTTTTTTAAAGACGAGGGTCGAGCCTAATTAACTTGATGTGTGGTTTAAATTGTTTGATTTGAAAACTTCGTTTTACTTCTTCCTTCTCTTCCTTTTCTTTTTCTTTTCTCTTCTTTCTTTGTCTATGATGCTTGATTATTCCCTTTGCATGAAATTATGTTGCATCCATGTGCATTTGCTTCTTTCTCCTTCTATGTTTGCTACTTGTTTCTTCTTCTACTTTTCTGGTTTCTTTCTTTATATGCTTATGATCATGCATGCATTTCTCCAATCCCCACGTCCCCTTCTTCTTTGCTCCCTTTCTACAAGGTATTCTCATGCATTATGCCCTTATGACCCCTTCTTCTTCGCTCCCTTTCTTGAGGTAAGCTATACATGATTGTTGTTGACACCTTAGGTTAGCTTATTTGTTTTGAGATGATATTGAACCCTAGGGTAGACGACATGTTATTGCTTGCTATTGTCTGGACTGTTCTGGGTCTTCCTTTGCAGGTGGGGTATATGTGGGGTAGTTTTTAGGTGGTATGTCCTCGCTACACACACTCACACCTTATGCTTATTGTGCTTTGAGAGGGGCCTAAAACCCAAGGTCTCGACAAAACTTAGGAGAGTGGAAACGAGTAGTGACTGGCAATTGGACCGTTGTCCTTCTGACTCTCACGAAAGTTTTAGCCAGAGTATGCTCTTTCGTGATGCCTCACACCAGATGGTGTTCCATCGTTGTGGGTGCTATTGTGAGAGAGAATTAGCTCTAGTAACCTGGTGATGAAGTGACTATAACCCACATGAGAGGAACATTTGAGTTGTCCTAGAACCTAGGTCCCCGCCTTCGTAGGACACAAGAGAAGGAGATTTTTCAAAAAAAAAAGAGAAAATAGAGAAAGAGCCATTGTTGTAGCCTTTCTTTTGCCGGTCCGTACGAGGCAGCATGTGGCCCACTCTTTTCAAAAAAAAAAAGAGAAAGAGCTGCCGTTGTAGCCTTTCTCTTACTGGTCCATGAAGCAACGTACAGTCCGTGTTTTCAAAAAAAAACTAGAATGATCGCCAATAAAATCTCTTTTCTAACCCTGCATTTGCATAAAGCATCATCATCATTTGCATACATCCCCGCATTGCATAAAACATAAGTTTATGCAATTCATGCACGCATCATTGCATCTCACTAGAAGTTTGTTTGCCGAGAATCACAAAGTAATATCTTGTCATAGGTACGGTATGGAATCAAAAGGTGAAACAGCTGCTTTGTTTCGCTTATTGATTCTAACCTTGTTGTGTTTCAAAAAAAAATATAATCAAAATCCACCGTTAAACCTATGGCAAGACATAGTACATTGCGATTCTCGCTATAAAACAAACTAAAACTAGCACTCATCTGCATTGCACGCATTGCATTCATTAATATCCTCGCTCATAAAAAAATATTTCGTCAGCAGCAAGTCAGGCAAGCTAGTTCGCCGTCACTGATACTTCACCCGACTACAAGCAAAGCTGATGGCTAATCTGCAAGAGCACCCGGAGATTGAAATTGAAAGTAATCCAGAACATGAAGATTTGGGCGTGCAAATTCTAAACCCTGAGCAGCTGGCTCAGGAGAACCAAGTGCTTAAGGATAAGATGGGTACTACAAAGTTTAAAGAGTGGGACAGCTGCTGGTTCCCAGATGCATGAGATGATGGTCATGCTACAAAGTTTAAAGAGTGGGACAGCTGCTGAAGTTGTCGCCGTAGTGGGTCCAGACGGTGTCACTTCTTTCGTTCCTCCTCGAAGTCGAACGCCACTACGCCACAGCTTCCTCGGGATCCGGTCGGGCCATCCTGCTTTTGCTTTCGTAAATGAATGTGTCAAATCAAGTACACTTCACAAAGATATCCTTGGGGTATGCCGCTGGGTACATGCCGCGAATCGTTGGACCTTACAGCCGGTGTGGTGCGCGCTAATCAAGTCACCGCCGCCGAGTGCGGGAGCTGCCGAGGACCGCAGATTCGGACTTCTAGTCCTCATGATGTGCTCGGTCCCCCACTCGGGGCTTGCAAGCACATCCTCACAATGTTCTCACTGGAGGGTATTATTCTGAAGATGGGAGTCACCCCAAGGACACATGTTTGAGGATCACGGCCAAATGATCTGATTCGTGCACTTGAAGAAAGAGTAAGGGCAATGGAGGGTGCCGGTGTCAGAGCCAAGGAAGCCCGTGAGCTGTGTTTAGTCCCAGATTTGGTTTTGCCGCCAAAGTTCAAAGCTCCTGAGGTGGACAAATACAGAGGAACTGGCTGCCCAGAGAGCCATGTTACAATGTTTGTCCGAAAAATGGATCCTTATGCCAATGATGATAAACTGCTGATTTACTGCTTCCAAAATAGTTTGGCTGGAGCTCCTCTAGATTGGTACATGAAACTGCAATCCTCTGAAATTCGTTGTTGGAAGGATTTGTCTGAAGCATTCATGAGACAATATAAGTATAACATGGACATGGCTCCGGATAGGTCACAATTGCAGCACATGAGTAAGGGAGAAAAGGAGACTTTCAAAGAATATGCCCAGAAATGGCGAGGCATATTTGCCAGTCCAACCTCCTCTCGATCGTGAAAAGGAAATTGTGTACATGTTCTCGAAACCCCGCCAAAGAATTTACTATGAATGGTGACACAAGTGTTTCAACTAGCTTCTCCGATATGATAGTCTTTGGGAAAGACTTGAGCATGGTCTCCGAAGTGGGAAGATTTCAAATCATCTCGATGAATGCAGAAGCTCGGTGGTTCAAAGCAATCAAAAGAAGTATCCTCCCGGTTCGAAGAAGAAGGAAGGGGAAACAAATGTGATCACAGGAGGAAATTCATCCTTTGGTACCCCTCCACCACAAACTGTTCCATTCTCTGCTCTTGTGCCATCCCAGCAAGGCAGTGACGGTCACATGGCTCAAGGTTATCAGTACAAGAAACGGACCAGTTTTGATCCAATCCCAATGACATACACTGAGTTGTTTGATCACCTGACTTCCAAGAACTTGATCAATACTCGGCCAATGATGGCCCTTCAGCCGCCATTTCCCAGAGGTTACAACGCTAATGCTACTTGAAATTTCCATGAAAACGGGGTCGGTCATACAGTGGAGGAGTGTAAAGCCTTCAAGCATGTGGTGCAAGACCTGATAGATGCTGGTTGGATCTCGTTTAAGCAGAATAGCCCGAATACAACAACCAATCCATTGCCAGGTCATCAGAGGCCGGCTACCAATGCTATAGAAAGTTTCGTTGGGCAATTGGTAAGGGATGTGCAGAAGATCAAAACTTCGTTGGGCAATTGGTAAGGGATGTGCAGAAGATCAAAACTTCGTTGGGTGTTACAGATAAATGGGACAACAAAATCAGTTTTCTCTTGTTCAGTTAGAAACTGTGTATAAGTTCTGATCGTACCTTGACCAATGAAGTGTTGAAGTTGTCGTTGTCTTGCTGATTGGGCCGGTCGTTGAATGAGTGAAAGGACCGGTCCTGGCTTCACGCGTTGAACACCTCGGGTGGTACCTGCAATGACACTCCGACGATCTAGTGAGAGGTCGCTCGGGCAGATAGCACAAGGTTAGAGAACGTACCTGATGCCATGTGAGAATGGCGTATATATACTGCGAGGTCCGACCGTTATGCGAAGTTTTCGGCCGGCGAGAATTGCGCTCCAAGCAGCGTGTTTGGGCCGATCGTGTTGGGCCGGGCGCGCAGCCGATTCTTTGCTGGCGATTCTCGATTTGCCGATACACCCAGAACAGTTGCCCCCAAGCCTAGGTCGCTAAGAGCGGGCCGAGGCTTGAATCGATGCCCCGTGAGTGAAGTTATTTTGGCGAAAGCGACGCCGCGCCGCTTGCTTTCTTGATTGGACGGTGTCGACCGCTCGCCAACCATCGGCCGTGCTGACGCGACGGTTGGTCTTTACTGACATTTAAGACATGACGTTTGGTGTTTCCGAGGTTGTCTGGAGACAACCATTGGTGAGAAGATGAAACGTTGCGACGCTTCGTCTCCCGGTCCCCTTCACGCCATGGGTCTGCACTATAAATACCCCCTCAGATGAGTTCATTTCTCACACTTTCCTGATTTGCTCTGCCAGCGACCGATTCGTCTGACGCCGACTTGCATCTGTAGCTGCTTTTGTCTTCTCGCGACCGATCCACAACAACTGTTCGAGGTATGGGTCGATCTCTACTTTTTCTTGTTTAAACTGAGTTTTTATTTGAATGTACTTGGTAATTTTCCACGCCTCGTGATAGGGGGTGTCAGGTCTGGGGACGACCGAGTCGCCCCCTCTCATGAGTATTCTGCTCGATCGACCTGACTCGAGCCCTATATCACAGGTGTTTTTGCATTCCACGGACGAAACTGACCGCCCGTATTCCTGGAAAGCCACCCCAATCTTTTGCCACCTACATGTCGATACTGGGCGAGCCCAATCCCCACGAAGAGGAGCCTAAGTCGTCTTCGGGCGACAAAAATTCTGATTCTTCAAGCAGTTCTTCGGGCGGTACGAGCTCGAGCTCCCATTCCTCTGGCCGAGGATCGGCTAACTCAAAAGGTTCTGCTCATTCTGCTGTTCGGTCGAGTAATCCTCCACCACCGGAGGCCGAAGCCCCCGGCGCTGAACGAGAAGAGGATGTCGAGGTGATAGACATAGATGATGACGAGGAACCGAGAGCCGTCCAGGTCGAGGACGAGATAAAACCTGAAGCCGGAGACGGCCGAGATGAAGCGGTTGATGAAGAAATTGTCCAGCCTGCTGCTAGTTTCTCTGGTCGGGAGGCCAATATCGAAGGAGGGTCGAATGGAGAAGCGGCCGATGTTCAACCTGATATAGCCCGAGACCCATCTGACATGTCTTGGGTATCAGAAACTCTTCGCGCGCACAGGAGTCTGCTCACGGTCGGTCACTATGCCTTGCCCGACCTTCAGTGTTGTTTCGTCGAATCACCAGGCTGGAGGGTGAGAGGCATGAAAGATGGGGATGATATCGCAACTTACTCCAACTTTCTAAAATTCACGATGTATCGGATCGTGGTCGAGAGGATGACGATCATCCCGCCTTTCACCGAGTTTCAACGTGACGTTCTGCGTCATATCGGGGTCGCCCCCTCTCAACTCCACCCCAACGCTTGGGCGTTTCTGAAGACCTTTGAAGTTCTTTTGACTAAGTTGGATCGGCCGGTGTCGATCATGCTTTTCTTTACTCTCTTTGAGCTGAGCTGGCTTAGGGAGAAGGCAAACAAAGAGAAGAGGGAGCAGGTCTCCTTCAAAATGCAGAAGACTCATCACCGATTCTTCAAAGCTTACCAAGAGTCGCTTGGTTCGGCCTGGAGAGGCCACTACTTTTGGGTCGTTCCCACCAAGGAGGCCGGGATGGCCATTTCTGAGATCCAGCCGGACGGGATGCTCGGTCCCCCATACTTCCCAATTATGTGGAATGAAGCTCACTTCTTCAGGAGGCCGGGCGATTATATTTATTCTGTCACAGATTTGGGGGAGGCCGACCTGGAGTCTTTGGAGATGATCAAGACACTGGCGGGCATGATGCGTCCAGATCCTAAGGGAGACATACCTTGCCGTCCCTTTGTCTTGCTCGAGGGCCAGGCTCTGGAGGCCGAGATCGGTTTGCTTTTGAACTTTGCCTTTATATTTTTGCTGTTAATCTTTTCTTCTAACTCATGACTCGGTATTTTGCAGAAAGAATGTCTGGTAAGAACTGGGACGTGCTCACGTCAGTCCTGAAACCTGAAGGAGGGGCTAAACGATATGAAGGTCCTCGGCCAGAGGATATTCCTGAATCGTCCTCCAAGGTGCCCCAAACTCCAAAGGGTCAAGGGAAGAAACCGGCCAACAGGCCTCGGTCGCCTCCTCGCACTGCCGATCGCTCACCCAAGCGGGCCAGACTCCAGGAGCGGAGCTCGGTCCTTGATAAGGAAGACCTTCCTATCCTCTCTCTTGAGGACTTAGGGAAGGTCGAATTTGAGTGATTCAAGAAGAAACCCATGTATGTCTGCGCCTCTCTCTGTATGGGGATAGACAAGATCATGGACGAGATGGCGGGCGAGCTTCAAGGTATTTTATCTTTTTAGTCTTGTACTTTCGTCTTGTCTCTGTTCGACCGACTAACAACTTATCGACCTACATTTTGCAGGAAAAGATAAGGCTCTGGCTGAGGCACAACAAAAATATGATAAGCTTGCTCAGTCTAAGAAGGATGCTCTTAAGCGGGCCGAGGACGATCGAGTCAAGACCGCCAAGAGGAACAAGGAACTCGCCGGTCAGGTCGCTACTCTGAAAGCTGATCTTGAAGCCCTGGAGAAGAAGGAAGCTGCCTGGGGGGCTGAGAAGGCCGACCTGGAGGCAAAGGTTCGAATGGTAGCCGAGGCCGGCAGAGATGCAGCGATCGAGCAGTTCTATAATGCTCTTGCTCAGGCGCGGGCACGGAATCCAGACTTGAGCATCAACTTTGATGACCAACTGATCAAGCCTACCCATTACGTGGAGAACAACAGAATTATGCTGCCTGAGGAACGTGATGAGCAGGGCAATGTTGTTCGCCCGGCCACCATTCTCTTCTGAAGCCCGCCTGCGAGCGGAGTAATTTTGTAATAGTTTAACTCGCCTTCGGGCATGACAATTTAAATGCTGCCTTCGTGCAGTCGGATATATGGGGCGCTCGGTTTCGACCGGGCGTCTCTATCTTGTAATGACAGTTTTAACTTTATCTTTTATTCTGTTTTACTTGAATTCGTGTCATTACGTCTACGCGCCTTGTGTGTTTAGTTTTCTCTAAGTCTTCGATTTTTTAGGCCGTTCGACAATCGTTTTGTGCTTATTTCGCAAGCATTCGTTCATGACAAGTTATAATATCCCAACGGGGCTTCGGGTCGCTCAACGACCTTCGATTGGGCCATTTCGATGGCACTTATTGGGACCATTCCGATGGTCGCTCGAGGTAGGTCGTTTCGACGGCCTAATATAATGGGTTAATACTTAACCTTTGGGCCATTTCGATGGCACTCGATTGGGACCATTTCGATGGTCGCTCGATTTAGATCGTTTCGACGATCTGAGGTTTGCGGGTTGTTGAACCCTTGGGCCGTTTCGACGGCGCTCGGTTGGGACCATTTCGATGGTCGCTCGATTTGGATCATTTCGATGACCCATTTTCGTTTGACAACTCTTCGATCGCTCCGTTGCTATGGGCGTTTTGAGCGACCGGTCATACATTCTTTGCGAGAAAGTAAATAACAATAATTTCCAAAGGTCAGGCCTCTGTAAAAAACCCAGTGGGAAAAAGAGTGCCTGCCTGTCTTTCATTAATCATCTCGGTCGGTCATTCATTACATTTAAACATAATATCTGTTACATTTAAACATAATATTTTCTAAGTTTCTCTGCATTCCATGTTCTGGGGATAGTCGCCCCATTCATGGTTTCCAGCTCGTATGCCCCCTTACCAGTCTTCTTGATGACTCGATACGGACCTTCCCAGTTTGGTGCCAGCTTCCCTTGGCGTGCATTCTTGTTTCCTACGTCGGCCCGTCTTAGGACGAGCTGACCGACCGTGAAATCTCTCTTTTGCACGCGAGTATTGTATCTGGCTGCGACCTTCTGTTTGATCAATTGCTCTCTTAGTGATGCTTGGGTGCGCAGCTCTTCAATCAGGTCCAATTCTTCTCGAATAGCTCGGTCGTTGTCAACTACTGTAGGGGGATTTGAGGTTCTCCAATTTAATTCGCCCATTTCTATGGGTATTACGCTGTTTAACTACTGTAGAGTTACAAAGTTTTGTGAAAACTTCTCAGAGAGTTGCTCTACTTTACCCTCGAGACTATCCAATTTAGAGTTATGGTTTGGTTGTCAGTTTGTGGATTGGGAGGGTTCTGCAATTGAAGAAGAATCGGTGAGAGCTAGAGTACTTCTATAGGCAAATAGCCGCCTATTTATATAAGAAAAAGGTATCCCCAGTTGGAGGACGCAGCTCTCAAATCTAGCTATTTCTTTATTATAGGAACTGCCATAGTTGATGCATCGAATGCTAGTGCAATAAGACTTTTTGAAAGCTAAGCTATTTTGTTTGCGGACTTACGCAAATAGTGAATTTTGAGCTGCTCATAAAAAACCTCGGTTTCCTCCGATTAGAAGGTGGTGAAGTTCAAGATTCGGAGGAGTGAAAGAAAATAAAAATAGAAGTAAAGCCAAGGGGTAATCCAGCTGCCTTTACTAGACGAAAAACAAGAAGCTTTCACTCATCCATAGTAGCCACTGCCTTGCTTCCTTGACCGTCTTCCAAAGCTTGAATTCTCGGCATCAATGCAATAACTCCTGCCCGGCTTGGCACACTCAACCGCAAATCAAAAGGAGGAACTCGCTGGGCATGCTTTAAAGTACCTACATCTATCTCATATCTGTTCATTTAGGATTAAAAAGGACAGAGTGACCCCGTGGGAAAGCCCAACTATTAGATGGGTTTGGAATAAGCCCCACTCCTATTAGTTCTATGACATTCACTTGTAATGGTCTTTCTTCCCTGTTATCCTCACTAAGTTTCATTTGTGCTATACTTAATCACTTATTTAGTTGCAATGTACCTCTAAACTAGATCGCGTTCTATCCACGATGTTAAACTTAGAGAAATTAGGGTCAAAACTGTGATCCCTTCTTCTTGAGTATTCTCATTTATATAGTGTTATTACAATTTGTGATTGCTATTTACAGCTAAGCTATTTAATTTATATAATCGTAACAGCTAAACTATTTACAATTAATATTCTCACAATTCACTTATCAATGAATAAAGTCAATATAGTTCCTGCTAATACTCTTGGCTGGAAAGTTAGCAAGTAATAACAATAGAATACCAATTGTGTCGCGTGTGGACCATGCAGAGTAGTCGTTTCTTCAAAGTGGTTTTCTTATTCCTTGATGTGCAAGTAATGTATATATCACCCAAAAAAACGACTACTCATGTAGGTCGCTATCTCCAAACGAGATGGGGGGTCGATTCGAGACCGGTGGGGCTGCTGATGTCGAGCCGACCATCAGGAGCTCGTCCCATTTTCTCTTGGTGGCTTTGACTGATTCTCTACGATCCAGTGGGTTTCCACCGTGGATGACCATTGCAACATTGCGACCTTTGGACCGAGGAGCATCTCGATCTTCAGACCGGTCTTTCTCTTGGGTGCTTGAAACAAATAGAGCGCCCTTTCCTCTGTCTGGATCAGTTTCTTTCTGCTTCTCTTGAGGTCGGTCGCCTTCATCCGACTTCACATACTTTCCCAACTTGCCTTTTTGAATGAGCTCTTCAATATCATCTTTGAGGGTCATACAGTCGTTCGTATCATGACCCTTGCTTTTGTGGTAACGACAATATCTTTTAGTCGGTCGTGCCCCCTTCTTGAGCACGAGTGGATCAGGCCGCTTTACTCCCACAAACTCATTGTTTTGGCACTCGCTGTAGATCTGTGCTATAGAGGTATTGAGCCGAGTGCGATGATCAAACTTCTTATCACGAAAGTCAGGCCGATTGTCGCGGCGACCTTCATGCCCCTTTGCCGGCTTATTATTTTCTTCTTTAGGTCGTGCACGGACGGCCTTTCTTGCTGCCAGAGTTTCTTCGTACGCCATGTGGACATTAGCTCTTGCGAAGAAGTAGCTGAGATCTTGGTAATGATTCAATGTAAACTCCTCGACGAACCGGTGGTCCGCTCGAATGCCACGCTTCAGATATTTCAACTTGTCCTTGTCTGACAAGTCACGAACAGACTCGGCCTCAGTGTTGAACCGGTCGATGTACTGTCTCAGCGTCTCGTTATCGCCCTGGACAACAGAATCCAGGTATTCCTCATACCGATATTGGCAGCGGTTGGCGGTGTAGTGAGACAGAAATATTCTGATCAGGTCGTCCCACGAGGAGATGGAATTGGGTCGTAGAGACTCCCACCATTCCAATGCTCGGTCGTCCAACGACTGTGGAAAAAGCCTGCATTTCATGGTCGGTCCCAATTCCCTGTAACAACAGTAATTATTGAAGTAACGGAGGTGCTTGTCTGGATCCCCTCGGCCGTCAAACTTGTTGAGATTGGGAGGCTTGCGTAGATCTCTCGGGATTTTGTAACGCCTGATCTCCCTAGAGAACGGGCCCTGCTCGTTCTGAACGCCGTTCGACCCGAAGGTTTGCATTGCGAGGCATGCCTCGTTACCCGGCATTCCATAAATTCCTCCCATGGGGCCAGATGGCGGATGATGAGGGGGTCTTCTGGGTCGCTCGCTCTGGCCTCTCTTTGGCCGATGCGAAACGTCCCTGATTCTTCCATCTCTGTAATCTTCCAGCTCTTCTCGGGAATCCCAAGATCTGCTTCTCGACCGACGTGACCCGGACGACTCGTTGGAGGAGTACCTCGTTGGCGAGCGGCCGGTGTCAGGACGGTAACTGGAGTCCTCATAGTCATCATAGGACAGCGAACGGCGTCTACGCGCGTTCCTGCTTGGGGGCGACCTATGCGCCCTGCCTCTTCTTGACGGAGAACGATGAGTAGTGCTCTCTCGGCGAGAAATGCTCCTTCGAGGGGGGGAACGATGTCTTCGCGCCGGTCGGCGACGAGCTGATGGTTCTCCGTCTTCCGCACGCGGGCGGCCCGGAATTGAACCTCTTTCATACTGGGAGATGAGCGCTTCTCTGTCAGCGATCACCTGGTTTTTGTTTTGTAGGAATTGAACCTCTTTCATACTGAAGGCTCTTGCCGTGGAAGTCCTTGAGATTCATGAATTGTAACGGCTACGCCCTTCGGCGTTTGCTGTTGAGGATTCTGGCCGGAGGGGTTGACTCTAGATGAGGCCCTCGTCTGGGGCCGGTCGCGTGGAGCCATGAAATAGGTAGGATAGCGCTCGGGCCTCCCACTGTGGTCGCCAATTGATCGTACCTTGACCAATGAAGTGTTGAAGTTGTCGTTGTCTTGCTGATTGGGCCGGTCGTTGAATGAGTGAAAGGACCGGTCGTGGCTTCACGCGTTGAACACCTCGGGTGGTACCTGCAATGACACTCCGACGATCTAGTGAGAGGTCGCTCGAGCAGATAGCACAAGGTTAGAGAACGTACCTGATGCCATGTGAGAATGGCGTATATATACTGCGAGGTCCGACCGTTATGCGAAGTTTTCGGCCGGCGAGAATTGCGCTCCAAGCAGCGTGTTTGGGCCGATCGTGCTGGGCCGCAGGCCCAGTTGCTGTTGGCAGTTCTCGTATTTGCTGATACACCCAGGAACAAGTTCTAAACTTACTAACAAAATCAGTTTGCACAGCTTGAATATGAGTTTGAAATTGAAGGCGAGGAATACCAGGAACAGACCTTAAAACACACAAACATGAGAACATTTTAAATATAGAAATAGAACATATTTGATCAACCCTAAATTTGATTAACCCTAAATATACAAACATAACATATTTGATTAACCCTAAGTTTGAATAACCCTAAATTTCAATTTCCTCAATTGATTAACCGAGGAACAGAACTTAAAACACACAAACATGACAACATTTTAAATATAGAAACAGAACATATTTGTACAACACTTCAAAGCAAAAGGAAGAGAAAAAGACAAATGTGATGGTTTTCATTTTATAATCCTGATTGTTTTCTTTTAAAAACACAAACAGAAGACATAAAAACAGAAAACATAAAAACAACGTACAAATTGAAAACAATTTATTCCTTGTAGCAGCACTGGTCAACAAATAATAACCAAATAAACATGAACAGTCCATTATTAAAAAAGTAAGCAAAAGGAAAAGGAAGAAGAAATACCTCTTGGCAGCAAGATAGGCTGAAATAGGAGTAGCCTTTGAAGAAGACATTGTAAGAAAGAAAAGTATGAGAATAAGTGAAAGAGAAAAAATAAGTAGAACAAAATTAATAAATACTATTATTTACAGCAATGATATTTAGTAAGAATGTTACCTGTAAGAATTGTAAGAATGACCTGCTATTAGAGGTTTATTATTAAATTGCACTTTGTAACCCAACATGGGAGGGTAAGGGATAAAAGGAGACCTGCTATCACAGGTATTCTTGCGTTTCTTACGGGAAAAATTCTTACTACTCATCATTTTCCTATTATTTATAGGAAGTGGAAGTGAAATTTGCCTCAGGTAACTACTGATGTACATGGAAAGGTAACTGCTGATGTACGTGGAAGAAGTGGGAACTGCTGATGTACGTGGAAGAAGTGGGAAAGTTCACTTAATCTGATTGTTACCTGTAAAATGCCCTTTAATATTTAGAGGTAATGCTTTTGTTTTTGTGCAACCGTAAACACGTAAAACTCTACTCAAAATTGTGATGTTTTTTGAAATGTTGTAAAGAATTAGTTGCTATTGTGGTTGGTTATGTGCTTATTTTCCTTTGTTATATATACAATAGACCAAATTTGTACCTGTTATAGAGGGAAAATACTTTTTGGCAAGCAATAATTTGCAACCAGTATGACTTATTTCTATTGTGGTTATATTTCATATTAATAAGTAGTATGGTAACTTAAAAAAAAGAGTTAAGAATTACATTAAAAATATTTTTTTGGTTACTCTCTATTACTCCTATTTCTTTTGCATCATTTTTTCTTACATCCAGCTAGACAATTAGCAATTTGTTAGCTATCTTTGTGAGTATAATAGAAATTATAACTCTACCTTACTCTTCTTTTGTTAGTCATGGTCACCTTATTTAAGAGCTTCAAAGAACTACCGTTCTGCCAATTACACAAAGATTAAAGCAAATTATATGTGCATCATTCATGTAGAATGCTTTGACAAATTAAGTTTAACATAGAATTTTGGAATATTTTTCATTTATTTAGTGGGTAATAAGATTATATGTGCATCATTCATGTAGGTACCCTACCACATTACATGATAAGATTAACTTTGTCTTTTTGATAATCAACCATCAAGTGGGTTTTCAAGGGGTAGCTACTACTTACAAGCATGATCAAAATTTTGTAGCACCTTTTAATAAATTAAAACAAAATGGATTTTCAAAATCAGATTATTTCTTCCTCCAACTCACTATCTTTACTCATCATTGCAACCAAAGTATTTCTTTCTCCCTCGAACACACAGATCATGCTTCTAAGTTTGGGGGATCAAGTTCCAGTTTGGGTTAAAGATCCATGGAAAGATACAAACTTTGCTGGTGAAAAATAGATTTCGTGAAAGTAAATGGCTTTTCGCCAGGTTGAACATGCTGGTTGGGATGTGGATATTTGACTCCTGACGGGAATTATTTTTAAGCCTGAAAATTCGGATTTTAAACGATGAATTTTTATAGTAAAAACTTGAATAACACGATACAGGTTTCATATCGAAAGAGTGAAACTTGTATGTGTCCATAGAATATTCAGGAATTAATTTTAAAATTCAGCAAAGCGTTTTTTATTAATTCAGAAATTACTAATTTTCAAAAACACTATTTTAAACTAGTAGCTCTACACGCGAAAACTGGCGTATGTGAGTTTAAAATACGATACCGATTATGCGAAAGCAAACGAGACCTTTAAATTAAATTTCTACTGAAAATAACTTTTTAGGAAAAAATAGATTATTTTTCAAACGAAACATTTTTAAGAAAAATTCATGAATATTTGTTTTCAAGAAAGTTATAACTATGAATTACGTGGCAATTACGTGGAAATTCGTTTTTTATAGAAAAATTCAAGAAATGTTTGTAGATGTTCTGAGGAAAATAGATGCCTCTCAAAATGCCCAACCACCAATTGTTTGTAGATGTTCTGAGGAAATGTCAAAGTTGAGAGGAAATAATGTAATGATGTTTGTATTTAGTGATTTAATGATATTATGGTGTTAGTATGTAGTGATGTATTAGGCATTTAAGAGAGTATGACATCCATCAACTCCAATAAATGGTCTACAAGCTGTCATGAACCCTTTTTGCATCCATCTTTTCAGAAATAGAAGCTTCCAAACCTTGGCTTAATAGTAGGAGTTGGTCTCAGTACATTAATCTTGCATGTGTTTCCTGGGTTTACTCTCCTAAGCTCAGCAGCATACCTCCATATCAATGTATATTGTTTTGCTGCATCCCCTTCAATCATTCTCTTGGCTTTCTGTTTTATTAAGTTTTTCCCTCCTGACTCTATATCTCCGCACTATTATCTTCCTGGCTTTATATCTTCACACTATTTTCCTCTTGGCTCTATACAATGCTTCATTCTCTTCTGATCTTTGGTCGTTTTGAATGCAAAAATTCCTTCATTTCTTCATTGTATGCTTCAATGAAGACGTTTCTGAAAACGTTGCTGAAGATGTAGGAATGAAATGCGTTAATTCTCTCTCTCTTTCATATGCCCTTTTTTTATATTTCTCATTCTGAACCGCTGATTAAATCTAACGGCTGAAAAATAGAGCAGGAGAGAGTGCAGCAGATAGAGCACAGGAGAGAATCCGGATCCCATGTGTGGAAGTCTAAATAAGTAGCACCTTTTCATAGTCTCTAGGCCTCGGAAAATGCACCCTCCTCGGAAGTAAAATATTAGTTAATTCAAGGGATAATATGCATGCATGCTTTTTCTACTCTCTATGACTCGGAAGTTGAACTTCTTTCACACATCAGTTGGTGAAAACTATTTATAGGAGGTTCTAGATCTGTTATGTGTGATAATGAAGTTGTTGCTATGAAGTCTACAATGAAAGGAAGGAAATTGTTTGATGAAGCCCTTGACCTGCTTCGCCAAATCTGCAAAGGCAACTTCTCAAAAGAAGCCAATACCCAAAAGCGTTTCAGCGTCAACAAAGAAATTACCAGTTTCTAGATCTCTTATTTATGAAAAGAAAGGTGTTGTTGCTATGAGAAGGAAATTGTTTGAGGAAGCCAACGACTCTGCTGCTGAGGCTGAGAAGGAAATTTCCATTTACCAAGCTAAAAAAGCACTAATGCCTTCATTGGTAATAGATCACCTAGTGTATAAAATGCATGATATTTCTTTATATGAAGCTGAAAATTCACCTCCAGATGCTAGAGATAATGTGAAACTCAGTATGATGGAGGAAAATCATGACTCATCCTTGAATGCTAGCAGTGAATTGGAAAAGGGTATTTCTAAGAATCCTGAAGAAAAACATTCCCTTTGTTTTAGTAATTACTCCAAAGCTTTCTCCATAGTTGGTGAAGGCCATAATGAAAATGGTTCACCACCCATTAGTTCCCAATTGAGTGATCTTCAATCTCTATGTTCAACAACTACGTTATGCAAACAGATACCTAAGGCAGGATCCATTTCAGGTGATGATCAGGTTTCTACTGAAATTGCATAATGTGTTTCACTTGATCAGATTTCTACTGATGTTGCTGAACCAAGAACTCCTCTAAGAGTACAAAACAAGGAAGAACTAGATGTAGAGGGCGAACTTCTTAGGGCATACCTTTCGGTTATTAACACAGCTGGAAAGAAAGAATTGAAAAAGTTAAATGGAATTGGAGATGTGAAAGCAGAAACTATACTTGAGCTTCGTGGAAAATCTCCGGAACCTTTCAAGAGTCTCGATGATTTAAAGAGCATTGGAATTTCCACTAAGTCGTTTGAAGGAATGATGAAGAAAAACAAGAAATAATTTGGAATGGATAGCTTTTCAGTTAGTTCGAAAGGCATTGTAGAGTGCTTGTATTTGATGAAATTTATGTTGGCAACCTAAACCGTTGCTTTTTTAGTTGTATGACATTCACTTGTAATGGTCTTTCTTCCCTGTTATCCTCACTCCTATTTGTCCCCCCGCCCCCCTCTCTACGAGTAAGTATTAATTGTATATAATCATGGCAAAGCGAATCACTTTGCCTATTCATATATAATCATGGCACACTGGTGCGAGTTTTTTAGAGCAAGAGAAGAATATTGGAGAGGAGAAAGTGATCGTTATCTTTATATGGATAGCCAATTCTTATTAATCTATTGTGTGTGGTGGTCTTTTCTCGCAGGCGGCGACAAATGGTTTACCAGTTTTGAAAGATCGCAACATGGTAAAATATTTCTACCAAAACGGACTGCCTATTTCAATTATTGTGCTTTCTTAAATTGCATACCTATACAAGGGTTCAAGTTTCGATCGATATTTGCGGAGTGATTATCCTCTCTCAGCGAAGATTTGAAGTGGTCTATAATTTCTCGAGTACTCGGTATAACTCACGCATTCGTGTACAAACCAGTCTGACGAAGTAACACGAATATCTCAGTAGTCGATCTATTTCCATCATTTGCTTCAAAAAAGTGTTTCGATTTGTGAAAACTTCTCGAGAGAGTTGCTCTACTTTACCCTCGAGACTATCCAATTTAGAGTTATGGTTTGGTTGTCGGTTTGTGGATTGGGAGGTTCGCAATTGAAGAAGAATCGGTGAGAGCTAGAGTACTTCTATAGGCAAATAGCGCCTATTTATATAAGAAAAAGGTATCCCAGTTGGAGGCGCGACTCTCAAATCTAGCTATTTCTTTATTATAGAAGCGCCATAGTTGATGCATCGAATGCTAGTGCAATAAGACTTTTTGAAAGCTAAGCTATTTTGTTTTGCGGACTTACGCAAATAGTGAATTTTGAGTTTGCTCATAAAAACCTCGGTTTCCTCCGATTAGAAGGTGGTGAAGTTCAAGATTCGGAGGAGTGAAAGAAAATAAAAATAGAAGTAAAGCCAAGGGTAATCCAGTGCCTTTACTAGGCGAAAAACAAGAAGCTTTCACTCATCCATAGTAGCCTTTGCCTTGCTTCCTTGGCCGTCTTCCAAAGCTTGAATTCTCGGCATCAATGCAATAACTCTGCCGGCCAGCACACTCAACCGCATAAATCAAAAGGAGGAACTCATTTGGGCATGCTTTAAAGTACCTACATCTATCTCATATCTGTTCATTTAGGATTAAAAGGATGAGTGACCCGTGGGAAAGCCCAACTATTAGATGGGTTTGGAATAAGCCCCACTCCTATTAGTTCTATGACATTCACTTGTAATGGTCTTTCTTCCTGTTATCCTCACTAAGTTTCATTTGTGCTATACTTAATCACTTATTTAGTTGCAATGTACCTCTAAACTAGATCGCGTTCTATCACGATGTTAAACTTAGAGAAATTAGGGTCAAAAGCGTGATCCCTTCTTCTTGAGTATTCTCATTTATATAGTGTTATTACAATTTGTGATTGCTATTTACAGCTAAGCTATTTAATTTATATAATCGTAACAGCTAAACTATTTACAATTAATATTCTCACAATTCACTTATCAATGAATAAAGTCAATATAGTTCCTGCTAATACTCTTGGCTGGAAAGTTAGCAAGTAATAACAATAGAATACCAATTGTGTCGCGTGTGGACCATGCAGAGTAGTCGTTTCTTCAAAGTGGTTTTCTTATTCCTTGATGTGCAAGTAATGTATATATCACCCAAAAAAACGACTACTCTGCATGGTCCACACGCGACACAATTGGTATTCTATTGTTATTACTTGCTAACTTTCCAGCCAAGAGTATTAGTAGGAACTATATTGACTTTATTCCTTGATAAGTGAATTGTGAGAATATTAATTGTAAATAGTTTAGCTGTTACGATTATATAAATTAAATAGCTTAGCTGTAAATAGCAATCACAAATTGTAATAACACTATATAAATGAGAATACTCAAGAAGAAGAGATCACAGTTTTGACCCTAATTTCTCTAAGTTTAACATCGTGGATAGAACGCGATCTAGTTTAGAGGTACATTGCAACTAAATAAGTGATTAAGTATAGCACAAATGAAACTTAGTGAGGATAACAGGGAAGAAAGACCATTACAAGTGAATGTCATAGAACTAATAGGAGTGGGGCTTATTCCAAACCCATCTAATAGTTGGGCTTTCCCACGACGGTCACTCGTCCTTTTAATCCTAAATGAACAGATATGAGATAGATGTAGGTACTTTAAAGCATGCCCAATGAGTTCCTCCTTTTGATTTGCGGTTGAGTGTGCCAAGCCGGCAGGAGTTATTGCATTGATGCCGAGAATTCAAGCTTTGGAAGACGGCCAAGGAAGCAAGGCAAAGTGGCTACTATGGATGAGTGAAAGCTTCTTGTTTTTCGTCTAGTAAAGGCAGCTGGATTACCCCTTGGCTTTACTTCTATTTTTATTTTCTTTCACTCCTCCGAATCTTGAACTTCACCACCTTCTAATCGGAGGAAACCGAGGTTTTTTATGAGCAGCTCAAAATTCACTATTTGCGTAAGTCCACAAAAACAAAAAGCATTTCGACTTTTCAAAAGTCTTATTGCACTAGAACTCGATGCATCAACTATGGCGATTCCTATAATAAAGAAATAGCTAGATTCGAGAGCTGCGCCCTCCAACCTGGGGATACCTTTTTCTTATATAAATAAAGGCTATTTGCCTATAGAAGTACTCTAGCTCTCACCGATTCTTCTTCAATTGCGTAACCCTCCCACTCCACAAACCGACAACCAAACCATGCACTCTAAATTGGACAGTCTCGAGGGTAAAGTAGAGATACTTCCTGAGAAGTTTTCACAAATCGTAAACACTTTGGTAAGCGGTGATGGAAATAGATCGACTATCGGAGATATTCGTGTTACTTGCCGTCATGACCTTGGTTTGTACACGAATGCGTGAGTTATACCGAAAGTACTCGATGAAATTATAGACCACTTCAAATCTTCGTTTTCGAGAGGGATAATCAACTCCGCAAATATCGATCGAAACTTGAACCCTTGTATAGGTATTCAATTTAAGAAAGCACAATAATTGAAATAGGCAGTCCGTATTGGTAGAAATATTATTACCATGTTGCGATCTTTGAAAACTGGTAAACCATTTGTCGCCGCCTGCGGGAAAAGACCACCACACACAATAGATTAATAAGAATTGGCTATCCATATAAAGATAATGATCGCTTTCTCCTCTCCAATATTCTTCTCTTGCTCTAAAAAACTCGCACCAGCGTGCGATGATTATATATGAACAGGCAAAGTGATCCGCTTTGCCATGATTATATACAATTAATACTTACTCGTAGAGAGGGTGCGGGGGGACAGATAGGAGTGAGGATAACAGGGAA
The DNA here is from genome assembly GCA_020916435.1 of Oxytropis ochrocephala. Taxonomy (NCBI): domain Eukaryota; kingdom Viridiplantae; phylum Streptophyta; class Magnoliopsida; order Fabales; family Fabaceae; genus Oxytropis; species Oxytropis ochrocephala. The sequence goes on from CM037089.1 coordinate 70,259,471, forward strand.
GAAAGACCATTACAAGTGAATGTCATACAACTAAAAAAGCAACGGTTTAGGTTGCCAGCATAAATTTCATCAAATACAAGCACTCAACAATGCCTTTAGAACTAACTGAAAAGCTATCATTACAAATTATTTCTTGTTTTTCTTCATCATTCCTTCAAACGATTTAGTGGAAATTCCAATGCTCTTTAAATCATCGAGACTCTTGAAAGGTTCCGGAGATTTTCCACGAAGCTCAAGTATAGTTTCTGCTTTCACATCTCCAATTCCATTAAACTTTTTCAATTCTTTCTTTCCAGCTGTGTTAATAACCGAAAGGTATGCCCTAAGAAGTTCGCCCTCTACATCTACTTCTTCCTTGTTTTGTACTCTTAGAGGAGTTCTTGGTTCAGCAACATCAGTAGAAATCTGATCAAGTGAAACACATTATGCAATTTCAGTAGAAACCTGATAATCAACTGAAATGGGTCTTGCCTCAGGTATCTGTTTGCATAACGTAGTTGTTGAACATAGAGATTGAATATCACGCAATTGGGAACTAATGGGTTGTGAACCATTTTCATGATGGCCTTCACCAATTGTGGAGAAAGCTTTGGAGTAATTACTGAAACAAAGGGAATGTTTTTCTTCAGGATTCTCAGAAATACCCTTTTCCAATTCACTGCTAGCATTCAAGGATGAGTCATGATTTTCCTCCATCATACTGAGTTTGACATTATCTCTAGCATCTGGAGGTGAATTTTCAGCTTCATATAAAGAATTATCATGCATTTTATACACTAGGTGATCTATTACCAATGAAGGCATTGGTGCTTTTTTAGCTTGGTAAATGGAAATTTCCTTCTCAGCCTCAGCAGCAAAGTCGTTGGCTTCCTCAAACAATTTCCTTCTCATAGCAACAACACCTTTCTTTTCATAAATAAGAGATCTAGAAACTGGTAATTTCTTTGTTGACGCTGAAACGCTTTTGGGTATTGGCTTCTTTTGAGAAGTTGCCTTTGCAGATTTGGCAGCAGGGTCAGTGGCTTCATCAAACAATTTCCTTCCTTTCATTGTAGACTTCATAGCAACAACTTCATTATCACACATAACAGATCTAGAACCTCCTATAAATAGTTTTCACCAACTGATGTGTGAAAGAAATTCAACTTCCGAGTCATAGAGAGTAGAAAAAGCATGCATGCATATTATCCCTTGAATTAACTAATATTTTACTTCCGAGGAGGGTGCATTTTCTGAGGCCTAGAGACTATGAAAAGGTGCTACTTATTTCGACTTCCACACATGGGATCCGGATTCTCTCCTGTGCTCTCTCTGCTGCACTCTCTCCTGCTCTATTTTTCAGCCGTTAGATTTAATCAACGGTTCAGAATGAGAAATATAAAAAACAATAAAAAAGGGCATATGAAAGAGAGAGAGAATTAACGCATTTCATTCCTACATCTTCAGCAATGTTTTCAGAAACGTCTTCATTGAAGCATACAATGAAGAAATGAAGGAATTTTTGCATGCAAAACGACCAAAGATCAGAAGAGAATGAAGCATTGTATAGAGCCAGGAGGAAAATAGTGCGAAGATATAAAGCCAGGAGGATAATAGTGCGAAGATATAGAGTCAGGAGGGAAAAACTTAATAAAACAGAAAGCCAAGAGAATGATTGAAGGGGATGCAGCAAAACAATATACATTGATCTGGAGGTATGCTGCTGAGCTTAGGAGAGTAAACCCAAGAAACACATGCAAGATTAAGGTACTGAGACCAACTTCTACTATTAAGCCAAGGTTTGAAAGCTTCTATATCTGCTTAGATGGATGCAAAAAGGGTTCATGACAGCTTGTAGACCATTTATTGGAGTTGATGGATGCCATACTCTCTTAAATGCGTAATACATCACTACAACTAACACCATAACATCATTAAATCACTAAATACAAACATCATTACATTATTTCCTCTCAACTTTGACATTTCCTCAGAACATCTACAAACAATTGGTGGTTGGGCATTTTGAGAGGCATCTATTTTCCTCAGAACATCTACAAACATTTCTTGAATTTTTCTATAAAAAACGAATTTCCACGTAATTGCCACGTAATTCAAAGTAATAACTTTCTTGAAAACAAATATTCATGAATTTTTCTTAAAAATATTCCGTTTGAAAAATAATCTATTTTTTCCTAAAAAGTTATTTTCAGTAGAAATTTAATTTAAAGGTCTTGTTTGCTTTCGCATAACCGGTATCGTATTTTAAACTCACATACGCCAGTTTTCGCGTGTAGAGCTACTAGTTTAAAATAGTGTTTTTGAAAATTAGTAATTTCTGAATTAATAAAAAACGCTTTGCTGAATTTTAAAATTAATTCCTGAATATTCTATGGACACATACAAGTTTCACTCTTTCGATATGAAACCTGTATCGCATTATTCCAGTTTTTACTATAAAAATTCATTGTTTAAAATCCGAATTTTCAGGCTTAAAAATAATTCCCGTTACAGGAGTCAAAACCAGCATGTTCAACCTGGCGAAAAGCCCTTTACTTTCACGAAATCTATTTTTCACCAGCAAAGTTTGTATCTTTCCATGGATCTTCAACCCAAACTGGAACTTGATCCCCCACCTTTATCGACTTGAGGAAGTTGAAAGGAGTTAATACTGAACTGGTGAAACAAAAGACTGAATTAGTGACTCAAGTATATGACTAGAGGAAGTTGAAAGAGAAGATGGATGATGAGAACACTGAGCTTAGAAGCATGATCTGTGTGTTCGAGGGAGAAAGAAATACTTTGGTTGCATTGATGAGTAAAGATAGTGAGTTGGAGGAAGAAATGATCTGATTTTGAAAATCCATTTTGTTTTAATTTATTAAAAGGTGCTACAAAATTTTGATCATGCTTGTAAGTAGTAGCTACCCCTTGAAAACCCACTTGTGTTTATGATAAAAATAGAATAATATCATAATGTAATAGGTTGCATCGTTTACCGACTCTCACTACAACCTTTGGAGTTTATGGCAAAAGCTAAAAATCGTTGTCTAAGCTCAAAAAACCATTTTTTTATTTTCTTTTGGTAACGGTTTTGAAACTATTGTATTCGCATGTGTTGCCTATTCCTTTGGTGACGGTATTTTGGTGGCGATTGCAACGCCCTCAGTTTTACACTTTAACAACAGTGTAAAACTATTGCAATGTTAGAGTCGTGTATTCCCGTGGTAAATGAAGCGAACAATCTGAGAGATTATGGACCATAGTGCAATGTTGAGATTGAGTTCAATTTTCAACTCTTCTTTTTCTTTATATTCTCATATCCAGATTCATACTTTCTAATCTTAAGAGGCATAGTAGAAAGATAAAACCTGATGTGCAGCAAAATCACAAGTCTTTAATCTTTCCCCAAATATCTTGCCTTTTGTCTTTTGACAATTACTACATAAAAACAATCCAAAAACCACATTAGAATCTAAAATTAAATCAATAATATTAAACTTGATGGTTGATTATCAAAAAGACAAAGTTAATCTTATCATGTAATGCGGTAGGGTACCTACATGAATGATGTACATATAATCTTATTACCCACTAAATAAATGAAAAATATTCCAAAATTCTATGTTAAACTTAATTTGTCAAAGCATTCTACATGAATGATGCACATATAATTTGCTTTTATCTTTGTGTAATTGGCATAACGGTAGTTCTTTGAAGCTCTTAAATAAGGTGACCATGACTAACAAAAGAAGAGTAAGGTAGAGTTATAATTTCTATTATAATAGGTGATATTGAACAAAAATTTTCAAAGCATTCTACATGAATGAAATATTCCAAATTTCTATGTTAAACATAATTTGTCAAAGCATTCTACATGAATGATGCACATATAATTTGCTTTTATCTTTGTGTAATTGGCAGAACGGTAGTTCTGTGAAGGTCTTAAATAAGGTGACCATGACTAACAAAAGAAGAGTAAGGTAGAGTTATAATTTCTATTATAATAGGTGATATTGAACAAAAAAATTTTAACTTAATTTTTTTGTTCCTGGCAGGAACCAGTACAATTGGGAATCAAAGTTTGGAATCTTGAAGGAGAAAAAATCATAAGATTTCATATTGATCAAAGATAATTAATGACATGACCCTTATTTATACTCACGAAGATAGCTAACAAATTGCTAATTGTCTAGCTGGATGTAAGAAAAAATGATGCAAAAGAAATAGGAGTAATAGAGAGTAACCAAAAAAATATTTTTAATGTAATTCTTAACTTTTTTTTTAAGTTACCATACTACTTAATATGAAATATAACCACAATAGAAATAAGTCATACTGGTTGCAAATTATTGCTTGCCAAAAAGTATTTTCCCTCTATAACAGGTACAAATTTGGTCTATTGTATATATAACAAAGGAAAATAAGCACATAACCAACCACAATAGCAACTAATTCTTTACAACAAAATAGAGTCTCCAAATGATAAATCGTGGATTTCAAAAAACATCACAATTTTGAGTAGAGTTTTACGTGTTTACGGTTGCACAAAAACAAAAGCATTACCTCCAAATATTAAAGGGCATTTCACAGTCTCATTCACACAATACTTCTACAATTCCTGAGCCACTTCAGTCACCTACTTATGTTCTTCCTTTTTTCAGTAAAACTCATCCATCTGTTTGCATCACCTGGTCCCACTACACTACAACTTACTATTACCCCAAAAGTTATATGTTTATTACTAGAGCTGGCAAAACGGGCTACCCGGTCTGCACTGGGCCGGCCCACCCCGGGCTCGGGCTTTTACGGGTTGGGCTAAAAAGCCCGGGGTGAAATTCAGGTTCAACCTTTATGGCCCAAGCCCGGCTCAACCTTTAAGGCATTTTCTACTAACCACATTTCAAATTTAGTAGTTTTTCTTTAAACCCATAGTGTTCGTTTAGACCCCTTCAAATTTTTTCTACTAACAATATTATCAATATTATCAATTGAAACATTAAAAAGGTTTGAAGCTTATGGCTTCTAAGATGGTAAAGATTATAGAATTATAGGATTGATGCTAATAGACGTCCATAAATTATAAAAGGAATTGGAGAGGTGAACCACAAGAAGAAACAAGCTAAGATCAAATTGTTCTTTGAGTACTATACTTTTACACTGAAGGTTCTACATTATCAAATGCATGTAAAAAATTTTATCTCAATAGGCAGTCTAGAAAATATTAGATTTCAACAAATACAAATCTTCACTACAACAAAAAAGGCTTTTAGCGACAGTAAAAAAGGCTTTTAGCGGCAATAAGAGAAACACACACTCAAAATCATGATTTCCTTATGCAAATTGAACACAATTGAAAGTGATATATTATAGCATGGGATTTCTAGAAAGTAGCTGAGCTGAATCAAGCAAATTATTATTCATGAACTAATGATGGTTTGGCAAAAGAAGTGAATGAAAACCTATTAAGCATTTACAGAACAATTACCCAATCTTTCATCAATGAAGTGAATGAAAACCCAAAGAAAGAAATGATAAGTGAAACCCAAAAAATCGGCTATGGAATCGGCGGCACAAAAATAGCTGTTAAGTGAACCTAATAAGCGACCGGCTTGCTTAGATACACAAAAAAATTAGTAAAATTATATAGTCAATACTCAATAGCATAGTAGTGTTTATCGTTCTACTCATCAAGCTACTAATTAAACCATATAGTTTTGGGTTGTTGTAGTGAAGGCAGAAAGGAGGATACCTTCAACGGTTCCCTTTTACAATGAATTGATGAAACTTGAAAGTACGGTTTTCCCAAGTGCATCAGCAATGGACTATCTCTATACATCCTGATAGGACAAGAGTAAGCCTTTTTTGTTACTGAATTAGGAAGATGCCATAAGGAAATATGAAGACAGAATCGGAAACAAAGAGCAGATTATGTGAGATAACAGACAACTTCTAAATATATCAATAGTGGTTAAAAGAGACAATCAGATTCCAGAATACAAGAACAGCAAAGGATTAAAACAAAGTTACTGGACAAAAGTCATTACAGAAATAGTTAAAGAGTTCATTAAAACAGAACCATTAGAAACACAACCACAAGGCAAGATTAAACCCTATTGATTTCAACAGTAAATCAAGTGACTAGCTACTAGGTGCTGAACAATGACTAGCACCAGATACAGACTCTTGAGAATCACTAACAACAGACTCAACAACATTAACAGTAGCTACTTGCTTACTTTGTGAGACATCTGCAGAATTATGCAGAGAACTAGACCTTGCTGTTTTGTGTTTAAATTTTTGTTGAGGATTGAATTTGACTTTGGACTTGAGTTGTAATCTGGTGTGGACTTGTGTTGCTAAGTTGTTGACTTTCCATTTTACTTGTTGACTCACTTGTTCCCTACTTCATGATTCAGACTTCGCTAGTATTTCATATATATGGTTGAATTAAATGATAGGGTAAAATTGATTGATTTATATGGTTGAATTAAGCTTAAAATATGCTTCATGGGATCCTGTTACACGAATTTAATTCCATTCCATAAGCATCAAGTGAATAAAACAAGCATCTTCTTCATCTACTCAAGCAATTCAACCAATTCTATAGCCACAAAATTCAGAACCATTTGTGTAGATGTTCACACGACACAAATTTAATCATTGATAGAAATTGGCTGATTTTACATCAACAGGAATGCTACTCACATTAGTAATTATATACACACATTTCATTGATAGAGTAAGATTTAGAAATGTGAAACAAAGACAAACCTGTGTTTCTGCCGAGAAAATTTTAGAATAGTTACTTGGCCTTTTGCTATTTTCATTGAAGCCCTGTATATGCTGCCGAAAGCCTTCGTGGTTTTACATCTCATCCATTCTCTTTAAGAATTTGCACAGGCAACCTTCGCTGTTAGCACATCGCCCTTCGCCTTCTTCGCAAGCACCTTTGCCTTCGCACTTCTCCTTCTTCTGTGTAACTGCTACTCCTTCTCTGATAACAATCAGCACTTCTTATTTTTCAGAATTTAAACACACAAAAGTTGAGGATAAAAAATGTTGATTCTATAATTCTATAAACAAGACAGAATCAGCCCACCTTTCTCCAAAATAAAACAAGATTGCGAGCCCAAATACCAGAACAGAAAAACAAACCAAATTGAGTCACAACATTCATCATATGATTTTGTTCAAGTACAATTATGCTATTTTGTCCAACTCAGCACAATGACACTTTTAAATAATTATTTCACGTTGCTTTACCTTGACAAAGTATACCTATAATTTCATGAAACAAATTAGCTGGGATAGATCGAATGTAAAAATTTTGAGTTATACAAATATTGTCACAGATTACTATTTTTTTGAACAAGAGAGTAAGAAAATCATGATTTCATTGAAGAGCCCTATTGTTAAAACCCTTTTATTCAACTGTACAAACAATACCTCCAACGATTTTAAGAATGATTCTTTCCTAGAGGATTATCCAACTGTATGTGTAATCTGTTTCTTTTTATTGTGAGTCTGTGACAGAAATTTCCTCAAAATTTTCACAAATAAATAATAATCAGTAAATGCCAAAGTAAACATTTTTTTAAAGACAATAGAATCAACAAAAAAACGCCCCAAATTTTCCCTAAGTTCACTATTTTTTGCAACAGGATCACACAATGGTTGCAAACTCTGTAGTTAATAGCAAATAGCGGAGCGTAGCGGAGCGTAGCGGCCGACCCCTAAAGGGGTATTGCGGTGTAGCGGGTAGCGCTACGGCCGCTTTGCCGAAGTCTAGGCAAAGAATATACCAGACTTATACCATACACTTATAAAGGCTAAAAAACATAAGAATACTCAAAAATGTACACATATTCATAAGTAATCATCAAAGTTCATTGCTACTAATACTTAGACACAACATAAACCAAAATAGCAAGTGAGTTCTAGCCTCCAAGGCTCAAAATAGTAGCACATCTAAAACATTTAGCCTCTAAGGCTCAAAATAACACATCTAAAACATTTAGCCTCTAAGACTGAAAATAACACAAAATAGTGAGTTGTAGTAATACCGTGAGAGGAAAATCAGGTTCAGATTTTGTAAAATAAGAAGAAAAACAGAGAAAATAATGTTCCAAAAAAAAACAGAGGAAGTGAGTTGTAGTAATACCGTGAGAGAAGAGGAGGTGATGCTTGAAACCGTGAGAGTGGCACTGTGGATGAGAAGAGGTGTCGCGGAGGAGTATTTCTCTGTTTTTGCGTTAAGGAAGAAGCAGAGAACAGAGACGTTTTAATTAAGAATACAAAATGCAGAGAGAAGAACTAGTTTTGTTTCACGGAAGGTTTATCATGACAAAACTTTCCAACATTGAACATATGCCACATATTGGAGTTTGAAGGTATCAGAATTAAGGAGGTATGTCATATGTCCTTGTATAATTTAGGATATAACTCTATGAGTTGAGTGAGAAACCTAAAAAGGGATCTTAAAACTTTTAATGTTGTTTTAACTCATGGTTGTAGCAGTTGAAACTTATTAATCTTTAATTGCTTTAAAGCGGTGGAGTAATGGCGTACCTCAATGACAGTTCCAAGATAATCAAGAACAGCTGGAATCTTTAATTGCTTAATCACATAACAGAGTTAATGAGTACGGATTGCAGAAAACTATATAAACAACTTTGAAGTTTCATCAAGAAGCTGTGATGTGTGCATTCATGCATTAAAAAAACACTCAGAGAGTGCACTATATAAACAGACTGCAGAGAAAAATGGTGATGAATAAACACACTTGTTGCCTGCGCTTTACAGGAAGTTCAGAAAGAACATCCTTTTTTAGCCTGCGAATCATCACTGTTGCCTTCATCAAATTGTGCAATTCTTCATGGTTACTTCCCCCTTGATAAAGTCCAAAGACTCCCTGGAAGAGCCATGTAAATGGCAACGTGGAAATCACTCATCCATTAACAGGAGAATGAAAATGGCTAATTGAAAAATCAAATCCAAACAAAGAGATGACTTACACCATTGCAATACCGGTTTCCATATTCATGAACATTCTTATATATATCAGGATACAGAGCTTCAAGCTAGAGCACAATTTCAAATAGATTACCAAATAAACAGGAAATGGCCAAACGAGATGAAGTAGCTGGTCATGTTGACCGGACAAGGAAGAAGTCACAAAACCGTTTGAGGAAACGCTCCATCAGGCATACTAGTACTTCGAATCGAATAAAACTAGTGGACCACAATAATACCATGAGAAGGCAAAGTAACCATTCGGTTAAAGGAAAATCATTCGAAGAGAGTCTCATTTAAAGCCCAGGTTCAAAAAGCAAATGTACTACTTCTCAAAACAAATAATTCAACCGCCGGAGTAGAAAACTGAGAAGTCAACCGACCCAGCACAAATGAAAAGTCGATCGATTGAAAAAGGAGTCGATTACAAAATAATCGGAAATATAAGTACAGCTACTGCAGTGTTTCTGATACCATTCGAAGGAGGAGGAGTCGATCAAAGGAGGACTCACCGAACGAAAGGCAAAAGTGGGAAGAAACCAACCGTCCAAGCAACAATCTCTAGGAGGGAAGTACACTTATATACACATTTTCTTCTTGGCTATCAAAAATTTGCGTAACTATCATGAAATTTAGATGTCATAATATACTGTTAGAAGCTACTTGGTTACCTTACTGCGTAGCTCATAAATTCTGCCAACACAAACAGGATAGTCATGAAAAGTCTTAATGTTGAAGTTAAATTCACTGTCATTGATTATTATTGAAATTACTAATACTTTGCACTGAGTAAAGGGCTTAGATATCATTCAAAAGAAGATTGACTACCGTGAATGAAGAAGTCAACTCGCCGAAGATAGATGAAGATAGTCGGCCGAGAGAAAATCAATAGCCGACCAATTGGAAGACTAAGAGCGGACACCTCATCTCCGCTTAACAAAAGGATAAAGAAGACTGACTGAAGAGGATAAGGAAAACCGAACAAAACGGAAGCGAGTGATCAAAAATCTGATCGATGATGGTGTCTCTGAAAATAAAACCAAATGGGAGACCGAACAACAATAGGCAGCGTAAGTCCTACGGGCAGTGTAAGACCTTTCAACCAAATAACCAAAGGCAACGTAAGTCCTACGGGTGATATAAGACCTTTCAAGAAAAACAAAAGAATGTGCCATAATAACAAAGTCCCGACAGGCAAGGACCGAGCAACGTCTCGATGTTTTCCTTGGGCAATGAAGACTAAAGTCCTGACAGGTGAGAGCGGGGCTGACGAGCAACGCACCACCCTTGGGCACACCAGTTCGGTTTGACATGGAGCTTCGCTTCATTGGAAACCGAAAGAGAGCTTGCATCGCATAGGCTAAAGTAACTGCCGTCGACGCTAACACGCTCGGTGCGGTGTAAGAGCTTTTTGACGTGTAGGCAGAGCTAACGCGCTCGCCGACGGAGTACTGGAGGTGTCGGTTGAAGTATTCTGGAAAATGCAGGAGGCAATGATTTCAAGGTTTCTCAGTTCTGTTACTTCTTTCTGAAGTGATTCCAGATCTTCTGAATGAAACTTGTTCAAGCACAGATCTCCAAGGTAGTATGATCTGAATGAAACTTGTTCATGCTATTCCTCAAATAAAGCAATCTGGTTCAAGCACAGATCTCCAAGGTAGTATGATCTTAATGAAACTTGTTCATGCCATTCCTCAAATAAAGCTTGTATCCATCCCCTTTAGGAGGCCAAGAGGCTACAACCCCTTAAAAACCAAATATATCCGATCCGTAAGCGAGAGGAAGCGTGTCCAACTTCAACTTCTCTTCATTTTCCACTGCAAGATCGGTGGTGATAATACCAATGCCATCAGAGAAAACATAGTTGTTCCTCTCAACATCGGGAAGCATGGAGTTAACTTCATTGGCAGCAACTTCCACCGTTGCATATGTAGATGAAAAGCTTTCGTCCCATTCTCGCGGCACATTTTGCAACATTCTTCTGATTAAACCTCCCCATCCAGTTTCTGATATCATTACAAGTAATGTCGCTATCTTCAGCAAAAAACCAAGTCGATCGATCTCTAAGTTGATTGGATGAAAAAGCCAAAAAATGAATATTTTCTTCCACATAAGTTAAACCCTTCTCCCAGGATTGTCTTCACCCTTTTATATATTCTTGATGTATTATCTCACTAAACTACTTTCTATATTGCCATAAATTGACAAAAAGTGACCAACACTAAACAAAACCAAAAAGTGACTATCATAACAAAGCACACCTTTATCAAGTGATCAACACTAAACCAACACTAAATCAACACCTTTTTAGTTTTGGAACATGTGATACATGTGCAACAATATTACCACTTCAAACCGTCGTCACACCTTAGATCTACGTATTTCTGTGCTTCAATAAGAGTAACCACGGATAGACGGTGCAACATGTTAGTTTAATATGGAACATGTGCAACAACATTACCATTAAAAATAGTAATAATAATAATAATAATAATAATAATAATAATAATAATACTTCTAAAAAAAGATAGTATTATTATCATTATTTTTTTGAGGCAAGTATTATTATCATTATTATTTCTTTGATATAAGGTTATTAATATTTTTAATATATTTTTTTTCTTTTATTGTAATGAGAAAGATATTTTCTTTCTTTACACATTAGTTAAAACTCCACAAAGTTATGTTATTAAGTGTTTTGATGCAATCTAGGTGGTGAATTCCTAATAGAATGAGCTACTTTCTTATGATGATACTTTTCACATTCTAAAACATATTCCGGGTACTAAATTTTAGAGTTTTCTTTTTCATTCATCTTTTTTAATGTTTTATGCTTATCAAATGTTTATTGGTATGGTGACTCCAAGAAATCGGTTTACCTATTTGGAGAGAATTATAGTTGAGTTTTTGAAAGTCCTATCAGTCTATCACCGACGATCGAACCGCCTTAATGCCACCGAGACGACACGTTTTAGAAGAAGAGAATTGGAACCGAATCAACATCAGAGAACAATTATCTTACCTGACACAACTACCTGACACAAATGTTTTCTCTTTTTCTTAATATATTAATTCCAATCTTCTTCTTTATCACTCTATTGTTATACATTATTATTCTTATATATGCACATTCCATCCATCCACTTGCCTAATTACTTTTCCTATATATTTTTCTCTACTCTTTGTTCATTTTCTCTCAAACCACCACTACTATCCCACCTTTCAGCCACTATTGGCCGTGCCACTCACACCATTCCTCTCCTGTCTTTGAGCTCTATCTTTCACTCCTTTCTATTTCTCACATCTGCACGAGTTTGGTTGTGAGTATCGTTGCGTTGTCACAACATTACCACTTCGTCGTCACACTTTAGATCTACGTATTTCTGTGCTTGAATAGGAGTAACCGCGGATAGACGGTGCGACATGTTAGTTTAATATTTTTGACCTCTCACCACCTTTCTATATTGCCATAAATTGACAAAAAGAACATGTTTCAACAAATTTTATGAGGTTGAGGCTTGCCTTAGTTTTGGAACATGTGCAACTAGATTACCATTTCAAACGGTCGTCACACCTTAGCTCTATGTATGTCTACCCATGAATAGGAGTAACCCCCCGGTAGACGGTTCGACATGTTAGTTTAATATTTTTGACCTCTCACCACCTTTCTATATTGCCATAAATTGACAAAAAGAACATGTTTCAAAAAGAACATATTAAGCTTTTTTCCTGCTGAACATCAATTAAGCTTTTTCCTGTAGCTAAGAAAGGAGGCCCCAAAATAATTGGAACTTCCTCATCTTCTTACCCTTGAAATACTTGGAAAGGTTAGCAATGAAATTGAAGGGTTGGAGTAATGGAAAAGAAATTTTTGGAATCTCGAGAGATTCATCGACTGAACAAAGGGAGTGGTCCATGGAAAAATTTAACAATTCACCTGATGCTAAAGTCTTCTTTGGGTCCATAAAGGCACGTGGAGAGGGTATATCATTGGTTGGGGCTTCCCGAATCATTATCTTGGATGTACATCTCAATCCATCAGTTACTCGACAAGCTATCGGTCGTGCCTTTCGACCAGGCCAGACAAGAAAAGTGTTTGTTTATAGATTGATCGCTGCTGATTCTCCTGAAGAAGAAGATCACACAACTTGTTTCAAGAAAGAGTTAATTTCAAAAATGTGGTTTGAATGGAATGAGTATTGTGGTGATCGAGCCTTTGAAGTGGAAGCAGTTAGTGTAAAAGAATGTGGTGATTTGTTTCTTGAAAGTCCAATGCTAGGGGGAGATGTAAAAGCTCTCTATAAAAGGTTAGAGACCACTCTTGCTTACTTTTTGAACTCTTTAATTATATATAATATCACTAGCCCCTGCCATTGATACTCTTTAATTATATTTATATATATAAATATATTATATATAATACAAATATAAATATAATATAGGCTTAAATATCATTTACCCCCCTGCAAATATCACAATAATCCATTTACCCCCCTGTAAAATAAAAAGTTTTAAGATGCCCCTTGCAAATATAAATTGTTTATTTGTTACCCCCTACACAGGAGAACCGTAAACGCATTTATATTTTGAGGGGTAACCATAAAAGCGGTTTATACCCATTATACACTTAACATTGTCAATATAATCTAACAACAGTGGGGTAGTAGTAAATGATTTATATTTGCAAGGGCATTTTAAAACTTTTTATTTTCTGAGGGGGTAAATGGATTATGGTGATATATTTGCAGGGGGTAAATGATATTTAAGCCTATATATATATATATATATATATATATATATATATATATATATATATATATATATATATATAATATATATGTGGTGGTTCTTGCAGTGAGAGCTCGAGAGGCCGACGGCGGAGCTCGGGCGGCCGGTCACCGGAGCTCTGGCGGCCGGTCACCTTCAAGGAAATTAAACAAGAACATAATCAAACTGTTTGGACTTCACTTTCAACAAATTGGAATCTGTGGTAAGTGGCCACTAAGCCCCACTTACCACAGATTTAAATTTGTAGTAAGTAGCATCTATTAGAGGAAATAGATGTGAAAGATGGAGTGAAGATAAAAAAAATGATAAAAAATGCCTCCAACACTATGTGTAACATTCTTTCTTCTTTTTGTAAAGATAAAAAAATGTAATCTTTATATTAATTAAAAACTCTTAAAACTCTTTCTTCTTTTTTTATATTAATGTAATCTTTATAGAAAAAAGCCTTTACTATTCTGGTGCTACTGAAGCTACACAGTCAACCCTCCTTCAAGCGGACTTCTCCCAATTGTCAGACTTTAATGTCGTTGTGGATCTAACACAATCGTTCGCGTTGTGAACAATGATGGTGAAATCTTCTCATCCAGTGGTTTGCGAAATCAGAATCATAAATCTATGCATATACTCTAATAAAATAAATATAACCACGGATAAAAAAATGATTAGTAACGTTAGTCCCAGTTAATGTTTTTAGTCTAAAAGCGTTAAAAAAAGTATTACATGGCATCAGCTACTGTTCAATGAGCATGCCACATAGGTTCTAACCTGTGGGGTCATTTTTGCAAATAATTGATTTTTATTGCAAAAGTATTTCATTTGAGGTTGTTGAGGTTTTCCCAATGGTCTATATCCCGACGTTGGGATAGATTGAAACTCAGCATCCCAAGGTCGGGATAAGGGAAAATCTGTTTATAAACCTCCAACACTAGTGAATCTTTCTCGTGTGGACACAAAATTGTAGAGTTAAAATAATGCTAGAGTGAGAAGTAATGTAGGGTTTTTATTTTTTTTTAAAATAGATGTAACATAGGTTCAAAGACGAATGGTAATTTTTGTAAAAATTGTTGAACTTTGAAATTGGATAAAAGACTAGGGGAGGGTCAGTGTTGGAATCATGTGAATCTGAATCGTCATCTGACGATCCTCCAAGCTCCACAAGGTTCCTCCTTAATGTGTGGTAAAAAGCGAATGTAGATTACAAACCCCTTTATCAAGAGAATTACCGTCTTCCATTGCGCTAGAGGGTAGGCAATGTTTGCTACAACTTGAAAAGTCGTTCTGACTTGTCCCTTTCCGGGAGGGGCCGGGCTACTCGTCGAACACCTCCCTTTATCAAGAGAATTGCCGTCTTCCACTGCGCTAGAGGGTAGGCAATGTTTGCTACAGCTTGAAAAGTCGTTGTGACTTGTCCCTTTCCAGGAGGGGCCGGGCTCCTCGTCGAACACCCTTTCGGAAGGCCTCGTTGATTCTTTTTATCTAGCAATATTTTATTACTTCCTTGTTTCACTTTTTGTGGATAAAAGGCCAAAAGTTTTGCACTCACATGGTGTTGTCTTGCTAGAAGAGGATTTGATACAAGAGCAGCAAACATCTACTGTTGTTTCTCCAAAAAAAAAATCAAGGATCAAGACTCCCCTAGAATGGACGACTACATTCCTCAAAATCCCAAATTCTATCGTTCACTGTTTTTTATTCATTTTTTTTTTAATTTTTTCAAAGTCTCCGAAAAATCAAAAATTGTTTATCCTTATTTTGGTTTTATTAGATGTTTAGCGGTTTTTTTTTAAAATTTTTAGATTAGTTTGGACTCATTAACGGATTTTTAGTAGTTTTAGAGGTCCTGCGGATTAATAGAGGGGGTGTGAGTAGAAGAGGCCTCATTTCGTTGAAATCATGGGATTGTTAAGGAAGCGCAGATCTGTTTGGCTCAAACACCTGTACCTAAGTTAAACAATTTTTACAAAAAAAAAAAAGTTCAACAATTTTTACAAAAATTACCCTTCATCTTTGAACCTATGTTACATCTATTTTAAAAAAAATAAAAACCCTACATTACTTCTCACTCTAGCATTATTTTAACTCTACAATTTTGTGTCCACACGAGAAAGATTCACTAGTGTTGGAGGTTTATAAACAGATTTCCCCTTTATCAAGAGAATTGCCGTCTTCCACTACGCTAGAGGGTAGGCAATGTTCGTCGGGCTCCTCGTCAAACACCCTTTCGGAAGGCCTCGTTGATTCTTTTTATCTAGCAATATTTTATTACTTCCTTGTTTCACTGTTTGTGGATAAAAGGCCAAAAGTTTTGCACTCACATGGTAGTGTCTTGCTAGAAGAGGATTTGATACAAGAGCAGCAAACATCTACTGTTGTTTCTCCAAAAAAAAATCAAGGATCAAGACTCCCCTAGAATGGACGACTACATTCCTCAAAATCCCAAATTCTATCGTTCACTGTTTTTTATTCATTTTTTTATAATTTTTTTGAAGTCTCCGAAAAATCTAAAAAAATTGTTTAGCCTTATTTTGGTTTTATTACATGTTTAGCGGTTTTTTTTTTAAAAAATTTTTAGATTAGTTTTGACTCATTAACGGATTTTTAGTAGTTTTTAGAGGTCCTGCGGATTAATAGAGGGGGTGTGAGTAGAAGAGGCCTATGGAATTGCTAAATTTCTACTAAAAACTTAGGGCAGCATAAGAAACTAAGTTTGGGGGTACTCTGAGATATATTAAAGCAAAGCTTGAAGGAATGCAGTGCTGCAACAATGATGGGTTATGTGCACATAGTTTAGGATGTTTAAATTTAAGTCTGAATCTAGGTGCAAAGCACCAAGGTCTGTAAATATGCAGTATACTGCAATTGCCCAGTGTAAAAAAAATGAAAAAGTAAAAATGCTATCAAAAAGAAATTCAAATAAGGGCAATGCAGTACAAAATTAAGTCAAAAGTCTGTACAAAGTACTGTTCTGAATCTGTAATGCTGCAGCAATGATGGGTTATGTGCACATTGTAAGACCCCTTTTTCTACTCGGTAAATTTAACGCAAAAATCAGAGTTTTCAAAAACATTTTCTAATACACCCTCAAGGGATGCTACACTCACACCAATAAATGCATTCAAGAACTGATACTAAAATTCACCACATAAGGTTTAGCGTGATACATAACACGTCATAAATGGGACGAACCCCAAAAACACTTGTTTAGTCTACATACAGTAGTTCATTCACCAAACAGCGAAAATAGGATAATCATGACATCACCAAAATATAATCCGACAGACAAGTAATTAAATCAACTAAGAAAACTAATGTTTGTTCCCCCCCCTGAGTGCTACGTATCAGAGCAACACCGACTCAGCTGGTGGAGGTAGACAAGTCTTCTCTCACAATCACCTGCACGTTACCAACATAGGGTAACATTCCAACAGAAGGGGTGAGTCTCTAACAATATAATAGCATGTATGATAGACAGTATACTAGAGATAAGGCAACTATAAATGCCACATCACTACATCACAACATCATCAATATCAATCAAACATCCAGTATATTCATTAGCATCACTTTTCATTACAACATCATCATTTATCCATTCAAATTTATCAGCACATAGCTTCAACACATATAAGCATTTTATTAAACACCTCATGCACATGAAACGAGCAATACAACACCGATAGCCTAGGATACCCGAACCCCACATACAAATCCCTCATACACACTGTTATAAGATCAAGACACAACAACCTCAATATACAATCCACTACTTAACAACAACATCAGCACACAACAGTAACAACATCAACAGTAACAACAACATCAATATACAACATCATTAATATCAATCACCCAAGGAAAATCACCAATAAAATGAATGAGAGATGAAATGCAACCCACACCGACGGGCATATGCATGTGGTACCATTCATCACCAATATTGAGGATAGCTCGAAGGCCGAAGCCTTATACACCAAATAATGCATATGAGTGCATGCGATGCCATGAACAATGCACCAGAGACAATCAACAATCATGGTCATGTAATTGACACAACAACACCAACAACAACAAATGGTCATAGACCCATCACCTATCACCTTAGCCAATAAAATAGGCACATCACCGGTTATAACATCATCACCAACACCAAGAGCACCAAACACCAACACCAATAAGAGAACACCAAATACACCAACACCAATAGGCAAACACCAACCACACCAACACCAATAGGACAGTCTAACATTTAACAGCAACTTCAACAGCTACCAACACCAAAATACACCAACGCCTATAGGACAGCCAAATGAGTCGCCCAAAACAGCAAAAAGTGGCGCCCAGAGGCAACACAGCGACATGGGCGCAACCTCACACAGAACATGGCCCCTAGTGGCAACGCAGGCACACATCACCTTTCAAATATTGGCCATTAACAGAGGCACTCAAATTCCACATCATTACCTTTCACAACAATACAATTATGCTTGCATATACATCACCTTTGGTTAATACAACACACAACAGGCAACACATACACTGGCAGCCCTGATTGGCGCCAGGCAGCATCACACCGGTAACACAACACCTTCGGGCAGCACAGAAATGGTGCCAGACAACAACATAGGCGCAACACAGCGCCAAACCGCACACCAAATGGCGCCTAGGGCAACACAGCATGCCCGGGGCGTGCACAGACACGAAACGGGCGCCTAGGGGCAACACAGCACCCCCTGGCGCCACACCGCAACATAAATTGGCGCCTGGTGGCAACACAGGCACACACAGGGCGCACAAAACATAGAAAATGGCGCCTAAGGTCAACACAACATGCCCAGGGCGCACACAACACAACAACTTGGCGCCTGGTGGCAACACAACAGGCAACACGTCATTTAGGCATTCTATCAAACAGCTTATAGGCATCAATTCAATCAAAAAACCATCTCACAAACCAAAAATCAATTCAATTGCGAAAACCCTTTTGATGACCTAAAGTAAGAACCAATTATCATTAATGACCACTCGCGCCGTTGCCGTTTGGTTGTTAATGATAATTTCATTTTCAAAGGGATTAGTAGTGTGACCACTTTAAACCGTTGTTGTTTGGTCTTAACGAACATTCCAACCTAAATAAAACCAATTGTCATTATTGATCACTCGCGTCGTTGCCGTTTGGTTGTTAATGATGATTTCATTTTCAAAAGAGTTAGTATTGCGGCCATTCTAAACCGTTGTTGTTTGGTCGTCGCGAACACTCGAATCAAAATCAAAACCGATTATCATTAATGATCACTCGCGCCGTTGTCGTTTGGTTGTTAATGTTAATTTCCTTTTCAAAAGAGTTAGTAGTATGACCACTCTAAACCGTTGTTGTTTGGTCATCGCGAACGCTCAATCCAATTGCGAACTCTTTTCCAAGTTATCAAAACATTTTCCCCAAATCAAACCAACGAAACATTTTTCAAAAACAAATCTTAAAAACATCACTCGCGCCGTTGCCGTTTGATTGTGGGTGATGATTTCATTCCCGTGGGAGTTAGTAGAGCGGCCACTCTAAACCGTTGTTGTTTGGTCTTCACAAACGCTCCCCTTCAATTGCGAAAACCTTTTCAATAATCAAAATAAAAACTGATTGTCATCAATAGTCACTCGCGCCGTTACCGTTTGATTGTTAGTGATGATCACATTTTCAAAAAAGAGTTAGTAGTGCGGCCACTCTAAACCATTGTTGTTTGGTCACCGCGAACGCTCAACCCCTTTGCGAAAAACTCTAAAAAAGATTAAAAAACAAAAACCTTTTTAAGGACAAACAAGAACTACGTAGCTTTGAATTCTCCATCGCACCGGGAGATACGTAGGAGCGAGAGGCTAACTCTCGTCAAGCGCCAAAAACAAACATTTTCATTAAGTCTTCTCATTCCCTTTTCTATAAAGAGGCAAATTCAAATATCTTCCAAATCAGCGCTTAAAACCACACGTTTAATTAAATGTTCTCTTTCGGTAGAAAGGAGGTGTGGGGTGCTAATACCTTCCCCATTCCTAATTGACCCCCGAACCCAAATTTTCCGGCTTCCAAAAGGCCATTCGCTTTCCAAAAAGGTTTTCTTTAATATTTTCCTTATAAAAAATATTGGTGGCGACTTCATTGTTTTAAAAAGTTGTAAACAAAGAAAGATCCCCTCAGGGACTTTTTCGGGCGCAACAGTAGTTATGAAGCCTATCTAGATAATCCTTTTGAGAAGTGAAAAGTTATAGCGGAGGGTCACGAGACTGGTAATTTTGCTGAATCTGACAATTTATATTTAACGTTCAAGTTCGCACTGCATCCAGATGATTTGGTTCCCACAGAGGCTGTTCAGGAACGGGATTGTCTCCGCGAGGAGAATGGAGGATTTCGGAAAGATCAGAAGCACGCTGCTATTGGCCTTGCGCATTTCCAGAATGAACGTGATGAGGATCTTGCCGCTCAAAAGCCCGCGGAGATGAAGGTTTGGAGTGCTGGTAAGAGGGCCAAGGAATTTGAAAATGCCTACTCTTCTATTAGTAAAGACCTCAAGGTCGTGGAGCAGGAACGCGACCATGCGAAGCTGCAAGTGACTGAAGTGGCACGCAAGGCCGTTGACATTTTTAAATATGCCTTTGAGCAGGTGTTCTGTTTGTACCCGGAGTTGGACTTAGATCCTCACATTTTTCGGATTGATCAAAAGGTTCATGGTGGGAAGATCGTTCGGCTCAATGCTAACAAGACTATATTTGACATCGTTGCTCCGCCATCGCCATGATAATCTCATTGTCTCTTGACTTTATTTCGTTATGCATTGGATTTTGTTCAGGCTGGCAGTGACCACGGCTAGTCTTTGTTATTTGATTTGAACTTGTAACGACCTTGGTTGGTCTATGTCTTATCTACTTTGGTTGTCTGGTCTCCTCTATGGTGACCACTGCTTTGATATTTTCGTTTATTGATATTGTTAATGCCACTTGAATGTTGTTTCAGCATAGGGACTTGTTGATCACCGCACGTAAACTTGTATTATGATGAAGTGAGAGGGTGAAATCTTTCCTATTTTCATTGAAGAGGGCGAGGTCCCTTTATTATTATTTTGACTTTGACGTCAACGCGAAAGTTGTAGGTATGGCTCTTGGCTTTCTAATCCATATTCATATGCTCTGATCGGGTACCCGCAGTCAATATTATGGCCGGTGGAATAGGAGAGGGAAAGATGTATTCCTCATTCAGCAAGGAGGGCGACTTGCTCCCCTCAACAGGCAAGGAGGGAGACTTCTTCCCCCAAACGGGAAAGGAGGGCGACTTGCTCCTCATTGGGAAAGGAGGGAGACTTCTGTACCCCCAACAGGCAAGGAGGGTGACTTTTGTACCTCCAACAGGAAAGGAGGGCGACGTCTTCCCCCCAACGGGAAAGGAGTGCATCTTGTTCCCCTCAATGGGAAAGGAGGGCAACTTCTGTACCCCTAACAGGCAAGGAGGGAAACATCTGTACCTCCAACAGGAAAGGAGGGCGACTTCTTCCCCCCAATTGGCAAAAAGGGCGACTTGTTTCCCTCAATGGGCATGGAGGGCGACTTCTGTACCCCCAACAGGCCAAGAGGGCGACTTTTGTTCCTCCAACAGGTAAGAAGGGCGACTTCTTCCCCCCTCAGTAGGCAATGAGGGAAACTTCTGTACCCTCAGCAGGCAAGGAGGGTGACTTTCACACCCTCAGCAGGCAAGGAGGGCGATTTATGTACCCTAGCAGGCAAGGAGGGTGACCTCTTCCCCTCAATGGGCACGAAGGGAGACTTGCTACTGCCTTTTCTTGTCATTTTATTTCTGACTAAGTATTTTCGGCTAAGTCCCAATTTGTCATCCGCTTTGAACTTGTCTATCCGTGGCCTTATGTCCAGTCTTGTGACGAATTTTTTAACTAAGCGCTTCTGACTAAGTTATGATTGTCACCTGTCCTCGGGGCATGGCCTCTGGACCCGTCTCGTGATGAATTTCTTACTAAATCATGATTGTCATCCGTTGCGGGGGTCGTGGCCCTATCGCTCGTCTCGTTCCAGGTAAGGAGGGTAACAGTTTAGCGGGGTTTGGCCTGGATCGAACTCGTTCCAGGCGGTTGCGATCTCGATGGCCAGCTTCAATACCTTGGCAACAGTTTACTGGGACTCGGTTTGGATCGAACTCATTCCAAAGAGTTGCGACCTAGATGGCACTTGCACTGTCTTACTTGGTTTGGATCGAACTTGTTTCAATGGGTTGTGACCTCAAGGGTCAACTTTGTTATCTTGGAAAAAGTTTACCGGAACTCAGCCTGGTTCAAACTCGTTCCAAGAAATCGCAAAAAGATTAACGTCGTGAGATGAAGCGAGTCGAAATACTGGCGCCCTATTTAGTAGGTAGCACAAACGGTCGAATGCAGCCCCTTTATACCGTCGGTATTTCTAAATTGGCCGGTCGTTCAAATGCACTTGCATTGGGGCCAGGTTTGATAACCTACACGTAATGACAAGTGTAAAATAAAACAATAAGCAATTGCAAAAATGATTTCATCTATTTTGATTCAAAGTTCATTGATACAATTATTTTCCCCATTCCGAGGAGATACTAGTCTTAAACAATGAATATTCCCAGCTTGTCCGAATTCCAAGTTTGGGGAATCATCCCCAAGGTGTCGAGTTTTAAAGCGTCGTTTCCAGTCTCTGCGGTCACTCCATTTGGACCTTCCCTATTTGAAGCTATCTTTCCTTGAGCTCGGTTCTTCATGCCGACGTCCGCCCTTCATAGGTCTAGGCCGCCTACCTGAAAGATTATAAGGACAACCTTGGCATTAAATCACACAGCCATTCTTTGCTTAATCACGGTTTCTCGGAGAGCAGCTTGGCTCCTTAGTTCTTCCATCATGTCCAAATCAATTCCCCTACCTCTACCGGTATGACCGCCTTAGTTCCGTAGGTGATACAAACTAGGAGTTCTCCGGTTGAAGAGTGGGGACTTGTTCGATATGCCCAAGAGACATATGGTAGTGCATCTGGCCAGCTGCCTTTTGCTTCGTTAAGACGTCGATGTAGTCCCCTCAAGATCACCCTTTTGGCTGCTTCAACTTGGCATTGGTCTGGGGATGCTCTACGAATGTGAAGCGGTGCTTGATGCTCAAACTGTCCATGAGTTCTCTAAACCCCTTGTCGAAAAATTACGTTCCGCTGTCTGTGACAACTACTTGTGGTATGCTGAACCGGGTCATGATGTTTTTTTTGAAAAACTTTATGCAATTACTTGCGGTGATGGTGGCCAAGGGCTCTGCTTCAATCCACTTGGTGAAGTAGTCGACAACCACGATTAAGAATTAACTTTCCCTCGTACGACTGGAAAGGGACCCAAAAGGTCTATCCCCCACCAGGTGAATGGCCATGGGGGTGCTAGCGTAGTCAACTCTGTTGAAGGGGAAATGTGTACGTTAGTGTGTCGCTGCACACTTCTATTTTTGGGCGTCTTCATTCATGGAAGGCCAGTATCCAACTCTGAGACCTCTGAATTGCGTTCCATTGCATTCCGGCCTCCCAATTGCTGCCCACAAATCCCCTCGTGGATTTCTTCAAAGACATAGTTGGCCTCAGCGCCTTCTATTCATTTCAGCAAAGGCATCGAGAAACCTCTACGAAAGAGTCTTCCATCAACCACTGTGTATGATGATGATCGCCTTCTCATGGGGGCCGCTTCTTTGGCATCAGAGGGCTCTTGCCCTTCGAGAATATATTTGAGTATTAGATCTATCTAACTATGACTGGCATTGACTGTGCATATGGTTGCGGGCGGTCTGGCTTCCAGCGCTGGCACTTATTACACTAGGCTAAGAGAGAGTTTCCTGGATAACACTTTGATGATTTTCAGGAACCCTGGTGCTGGCGAGTTTGGACAGTATATCGGCCCTGGTATTGTCTCCTCGGGGCACGTTTTTCACTTTAGCAACTTTAAAAACTTCCAAGAGTTCTCTTACTTGGGTGAGATATATTTGTAGTACAAGGAGACAACCAGCGATGAATCCGTTTGGAGTTCTACTCTTGTAGCTCCAAAATCTCGGGCAAACTTTAAGCTGGCTATGCATGCTTCGTACTCTGCGTGGTTGTTAGAGGTGGAGAATGAGAAGGTGAGGGATACTTCGATCAAGCCTCGGCTATTCATGCTTCGGACGCCAAAGGTACACTTCTCGGCATTTAGCCTCATGCTGTTCTTTCTTACCTCGGCAATAACTTCTTCCAAATCTCCGATGTGGTCTGGATCAGACCTACTTTTGACTATCATGTCATCCAAGCAGACTTCAATCACCAATCATCTGGTTTTTGAACATTTTGTTCATCATCCTCTGGTAAGTGGCCCCATCATTCTTGAGTCCGAAGGGAATTACTCGATAACAGTAATTTCCTTTGTCTGTCATGAACACAATCTTTTCTTGATCGAGAGGGTACACTGGTATTTGAGTGTACCTAGAATCGGCGTCCATGAAAGAAGTTATATGAAATCTAGAGGAACAATCTACTAACTTATCAATATAGGGGATGGGGAAGACATCCTTTGGGCATGCCTTATTGAGATCAGTATAATCAATGCACATTCGTCATTTTCCATTAGATTTTTTGACAAGGACTACGTTAGATAGCCAAGTGGTATACTTAATTGTTTTACAAAATTTTCCTCTATGAGGTCCTCTACAGCCTTGTTAGTTGCTTCAGCCTTGTCTCCCTTCTGGGCTCTTCTCTTCTAAGCCACTCACATAGCTTTCGGATTTATGGCGAGATGGTGGCATGCCACTTCAGGTGGTATTACAGACATGTCAGCTGCGGACCAGGAAAAGAGATCTGCGTGCTGCTTCAGGCATGCAGTGAGCTTCTCTTTAACGTCCCCAGGGAGGTCAGCTATAATCTTCACAGTCTTAGCAGGGTCGTTGCCTTATTTGACGGTAACAAATTTTTTGTTAGTCTCAGGCCTCTGGGAGCGCTTTCTGAGCTCTTTAGCCAGGTTAATTGATCGTACCTTAGACCAATGAAGAGTCGTTGCTTGTTGAGTTGGCCGGTCGTTGAGTGAGGGAAAGGTTCGGTCTTGGCTGCACGCAGAGCACCTCGGGTGGTACCTGCAAAGACACTCCGACGCTCTAGTCAGTAATCGCTCGGGCAGGGTATCACAAGGTAAAGATCACGTACCTGAAGCCACATGCGAGTGGCGTATTTATACTATTGGGATGGAGCATCTCGGCCGAAATATGCGCAACGGCCGGGAGCGAAGTTTGCGCTGCAAGGCTAGCATGTTTGGGCCGTTTCCTGCGTGTTGAGCCACTACACCCCAGAACAGTTGCCCCCAAGCCTAGGTCGCTTGAAGGCGGGCTGAGGCTTAGATCGTTGCCCACTGTGTCATGTTGTAAGCGGTCGGGTTGCATTGCGCAATCGGTCTCCATCTCTTGAAGTGTGTGGTCGCTACCACGCTAAGTCGGGAGGTGGTCGCTGCCACTGCCAAGGATGTAGTTGCTGCCACTGCCGAGCATGTGGACGCTGCCACTGCCGAGCACGTGGTCGCTACCACTGCCGAGGTGTGGACGCTACCACTGAGTGCATGTGGTCGCTGCCACAGCCGAGCATGTGGACGCTGCCACTGCCGAGTATGTGGACGCTGCCACTGAGTGCATGTGGTCGCTACCACAGCCGAGCATGTGGACGCTGCCACAGCCGATCATGTGGACGCTGCCACTGCCGAGGTGTGGACGCTGCCACTGAGTGCATGTGGTCGCTGCCACAGCCAAGCATGTGGACGATGCCACTGCCGAGTATGTGGACGCTGCCACTGAGTGCATGTGGTCGCTGCCACAGCCGAGCATGTGGACGCTGCCATTGCCGAGTATGTGGACGCTGCCACTGAGTGCATGTGGTCGCTGCCACAGCCGAGCATGTGGACGCTGCCACAGCCGATCATGTGGACGCTGCCACTTCATGTCGGGGTGTGACTCAATTGATCGGTACTCGGCCAACCCCCGAAGTCTACTTGGATCTTGTTCGTCTTGGGAGGTGCGATTGACCAATTCGTGCTTCTCGGAAGCATTCGTTGTAGACTTCTCGGCAGTCTATGCTCGTTAGTGGGTCATTGCTTGACCTCGGTCATTCGATGAACAATGATGGTGCCAACTCGGTGGCACCCGGTCGGCTTGGCGACCTTCGTTTATTGGTAGGACATTGCTTACCCCTTAGGCCATTCGATGGCCTGCGCTTGTGCCAACTCGGTGGCACTAGAGGTAGGTCGCTCAGCGGCCTTCATTAGTTTGTGGGACGTTGCTTGTCCTTTAGGCTATTCGATGGTCTGTGGTTGTGCCAACTCGATGGCACTCGAGGTAGGTCGCTCGGCGACCTTCATTTGGGCCAATTCAATGGCGCTCGATTGGGCCAACTCGGTGGCACTCGTTTAGGTCATCTCGGTGACCTTCGATTGGGCCAACTCGATGGCGCTCGATTGGGCCAACTCGGTGGCACTCGATTTTAAACCGTTCGGCGGAGCGACCTAGGCTTGAAGGCGGGCTGAGGCTTGAATCGCGCTGCCCGTGGGTCATGCTATTTTTGACGAATCACGGACGATAAGCGAGATCGCCACGCCGCGACTTTCGATGGGACGGTCTCGGCCGCCTGCTATTGATGGGCCGGTCGGCCGTCGTCATCGCCGTCGCGCTTGACGCGAGCGGCGGTTGGATTGCTGTCATTTATGACGTGACGCTTGGTGATCTCGAGGCCATTCAATGGCTGATTTAATGTGAAGGTGAAACGTTGCGACGTTTCGACTCCCGGTCCTTCTGGCGCCTCAGACCTGTACTATAAAGACACCCTCAAGAAATTATTTCCCACATTCCTCTGAAGTGTTCTGCTGCCGACCGACCTGTCTGCAACCGACTTGCTTTCGAAGCAAATCCTCGTGTTCGAGCATCCAGCTTTCTTACAGGTATGGGTCAATCTTCCTCTCAGCTTCAGTTCTTTTGGTTTTTCTTTTAATTGTAGAGTTTCGCACCTTGTGGTAGGGGGTGTCAGGTCCGGGGACGACCAGATCGCCCCCTCTCACGAGTGCGTATCTCGACCGACCTGACACGCAATCCTCTTTCACAGGTGTTCTTTATATGCCGCGGTTGAAACAAACTGCACGTCTTTCCGCGGGGCCATTGTAACACCCCCTTCTAATTATACTACTAATTAATTGATAAATCAGAGTTTTCAAAAACTTTTTCAATGCAACCACAGGAGGATGCCACATTTTCATCAACAACATAAAACAACACATTGAAAGCTCATAACACAAACTAGTGTGTAATATATAGCACATCAAAATGGGGCGAACCCTCAAAACACCTGTTTAAGTTTACAACAACCAGAATATAATTCACCAGCACAGCGGAAATGACAACAAGTCTAAACATATCCAATACATCACCAATATCAGTCTAATAACATCAAGACAAAATAAAGAGTAACTAAAACGCCCCGCCCCCCGGTGCTACATATCAGAGCATGACTCAACGGACCTACTAGAAGGTAGAAGAACCTTCACTCGCTATCACCTGCACGTTGCCGACATGAGAAGCAACATAAAAGCAGTAGGGTGAGTCTCTTTACATAAATAATAGCAAATAGGATAAGCATCAACAAATTCACAATTATCAATATACATCAACAAATTCACAATCGCTAAGAAACACCATCAATGCATGATTAATGCATGAAATGCATACCCAAACACCACGGGCCATGCATGTGGATCCATCTCCCAAAATAAGCCTTAAGGGCACTCCCAATTTACAGCCGAAGCCTCATCACCCAAATAAATGCACATGGTTTATGAGACGCCATGAACAATGCACCAATCACACCCAAATCACACCATATTCAACACAACATGCATGAAGCATAATCACCCACATTTATTAAACTCCCATTGCCATTAATGAATTCACCATCACCCAAATAAGTCTTGGGGGCACTCCCAATAATTTACAATAAGGCCGAAACCCACTCCCTTATGATTATCTTCATCATTGAACACATCACCCGTTAACACACCCTTAAGTATAACTCTAAGGCTAGCATTTAATGTCAAGGACCAACTCACACATAATGACCAACTTGTCACATAAGGACTAAACCGACACATAGGGACCAAAACAACACAATAGAAGGACCAATAGGGCACAAGGACCAAAACAACACTTTTAGGGACTAAACGGTGAAAAGGACCAAAACAGCATTTTTAGACAGCACTAAGACACAACACAGGCGCATGGGGCATGCCAATTTGGCGCCCCTGCTCATGCCACGTTCCACCCAGCGCACACAGGCGCAACACCGGGCGCATTGGGCTGCCAGACTTGGCGCCCTGCTCTGCGCCAACACACCGGCACGCACTGGCACAGCCGCACGGGGCAGCCACATTTGGCGCCCCTGCCCGCGCCACGCACACCAACACAGCACACACGCACGCACCGGGCGCATGGGGCACGCCACTTTTGCGCCCCTGTCCGCGCCACACCCACACACGCCTACACCCAGGTGCACAA
Source organism: Oxytropis ochrocephala (assembly GCA_020916435.1). Taxonomy (NCBI): domain Eukaryota; kingdom Viridiplantae; phylum Streptophyta; class Magnoliopsida; order Fabales; family Fabaceae; genus Oxytropis; species Oxytropis ochrocephala. Next base: position 70,287,829 of record CM037089.1, read on the forward strand.
AGGCGCAAGGGGCAGCCACATTTGGCGCCCCTATGCAACACGCCGACACTTCCACGCGCACTCAGGCGCAAGGGGCACGCCATTTTGGCGCCCCTAACCGTGACACCACCCAACACACCTACCTCACCAACACACACCCAACACCCATTTCTCCAATACACACCCACACACCCAACTCACTCGTACACACACCCAACACAATATAGGCACAATACTTCAAACTCCTAACTTCAACACCAATTCATTCACACACAAAAACATCACAATAATGCATAACAACTCCATTTCAACAACAACCAACTCAAATTTATCACATTGAGTTTCAAATCATTTTTGGGCAATTTATTCAACACCTTTCAATTATCACAAATTCAAATTCAACCACCATATCACATTTCACCAAACATCATATTTACCTAGTCCATATCAAGTTCACTTTCACAACAACATCATGGGTTCATCAAATTTAATTCAAACACAACACCAATTAATTCAAACAACACATAAACAATCAATTAATTACCCTAAGAACCTAATCCATACACAATACTCATCTTATAACCTATTATGTATGAAAGAGAGCCCCCTAACCTTAGAAATTGAAGAACTCTAGTAACCTCTCCTTCACCACTTCAAGAACTGCCAAAAGTAGTTACTCCACCACTTTGAGCTTCAACCCCCTTCCATGGCAAAGTGAAAATGAGAAGGAATGAGTGGGTGAAACTTACACTAATGGAAAGAGCAAGAAAAATGGGGAAGAATGGTACCAAAACCCACTTACCACAAGCCAAGATGACAAAAAGCTTCCCCTCCCTTTCTCCTCCAGCACTGTCGGCCTCCCTTCACTCTCTCCCTCTCCTTTTCTTTTTCTTTCTTCAAAATGGGTAGAAAACCCTACACCCCAAAGTTATTTCCTTGAATTTGGGCCTACTAATGGTCCATGGGCCCTTTATTTGCACCCCCTAGTTAGTTAAACACCTCCTGAACAACATAAATCCTAAATTAATTATTTGACTTAATAAAATGTTGTAACTCTTAACTAACTTAATTAAATAAATAATTAAATTATTTTGGGGCGTTACAGCCATCGCAGTCTTTAGCTCAAAATATGACGCGGCCATTCGAGGTCGTTACTCATGAGGAAAATCCCGGGTCGTCTTCGAGCGACACGAGTTCTAGTTCTTCAACCAAAGGGTCGGTCAGCCTAAGTAGCTCCGACACGAGTTCCACCTGTTCTGAGACCCAATCGTGTTCTCTCCCACCCCCATCCCCTTCACCGGCCTGCAACACAGGAGAAGATGGGGAAGTGGACATCGATGGTGGAGTACATGATATTACTCAGGCCGCCGAAGAAGCATCGGCCAATGCGGAGACAGACCGCGTTGAAATTGCAGTCGAGCAGAATGTCGATCGCCTGTCGAAAGCTCCTCCAATCGAGAGGTGAATGCTGATGGAGGTCGATTGAAGGAGGAGATGATGTCTTACCAGATATAGCTCAGGACCGGTCCAATATGTCTTGGGTGTCCGAGACCCTTCGTTCTAACAAAAGCATAATCACGGTCGGCCACTGGGCGTTGCCCGAGCTGCAATGCCATTTCAACAACTTGCCGGGCTAGAGGGTTAGAGGCATGAAAGACGGAGAGGATATTGCGACCTACTCCGAGAATCTTAAATTCACGATGCACCGGATCGTGTTTGAGAAGATGGGTATCGTCCCACCCTTTACTGAATTTCAGCGTGATGTCTTGCGCTATATTGGGGTCGCCCCATCACAACTGCACCCAAATGCGTGGGCATTCCTAAAGACCTTCGAGGTACTTCTGGGCCGGCTCAATAGGCCGGTATCAATCCAATTGTTCTTTACCATCTTTGAGTTGAGTTGGCTTAGAGAAAAGGCCAAAAAGAGAAAAGGGAGCAGGTATCCTTCAAAACTCAGAAGACTCAGCATAGATACTTCAAGGCGTTCCAAGAATCGTTGGGCACAACATGGAAAAGTCATTACTTCTGGGTCGTTCCGACCAAGGAGGCTGCCCAGGCTATCGCCGAGACTCAGCCTGATGGATTGCTCGGTGAACCTTATTTCCCAATCATGTGGAACGAGGCTCATTTCTTTAGGCGGGCTGGTGATTACATTTACACCACCAAGGATTTAAGCGCAGTCGACCTGGAGTCTCTGCAGATAATCAAGACACTGTCGAGCCTTATGCCCCCTGATCCTAAAGGCGACCTACCTTGTCGTCGTTTCACACTACTCGTTGGTCATGCTTTGGAGGCCGAGCTTGGTTTGTTTTCTAACTCATCTTTTTATTTTGGTTATCGGCCGTTCTATCTAACCTTTGAGCCGTACTATTTTGCAGGAAAAATGGTCGGAGCAGCTTGGAAATCGTTGGAAACTTTGGCCTTGAAATCCTCATCAAAGCCTTCTTCCTCTCAGCCAAATCCGAAAGTTGTCGATTTGGATGGCTCGTCTAAGACGCCACAGACCCCCCGAAATAAAGGAAAGAAAACGGCTTCCAAGGGCCGGTCCCCTCCACAACAGACGCTCGAGCCCTTAAACGGGTCAGAGGAAATATTCTCGAGCAGATCCACGAGGCTCCTGACGGTGAGATTCATGTTGTCTCGATTGAGAGCTTAGGGCAAGTTGACTTTGAGCGATTTAGGAAGGAACCCATGGCAGTCTGTGCTTCCTTGTGCATGGGCGTTGGGAAAGCTATGCAGGAAATGTCAAAAGAAGCTCAAGGTATTTTAAAATTCTAGCCCGCCTTGCTTTTGCTTGCTGTCGGTCAATTAAATCACCTTCGTTGCTTTTCTATGCAGAGGCTCGAGCTGAAAGGGACGCTGCCCTTGCCAACCTTGAGGTCGCGAGGAGGAAGCTGGAGAAAGCCGTTAACTCCAAGAAGGAAGCTGGTGAAGAGGAACAAGGAGCTAGCTGCTCAGGTGAAGGGGTTGAAGAATGATATGGATATCCTGGAAAAAGACAAGGTCGACCTGGAAAAAGAGAAGACCTATCTGGAGAATAAGGTACAGGAGGTGGCCGGGCTTGCTAAAGACGCAGCGGTCTACCAATTTCAAAATTCTCTTAACCAGGTGCGCGTGCTGAATTCCGATACGAGCATCAATTTCGACGATAATTTGTTGAGGCCCGAGCACTGCGTGGAAAACAATGAGATCGTGCTGCCTGAGCAGACCGACGAGCAGGGTAACCTCATTCGACCATACACGGTTCTGTTTTGAAGCCCGCCTGCGAGCGGTGTATCTCTTGTAACCTTTTGACTAGCCTTCGGGCATAACAATACTTTTGGCCTGCCTTCGAGCAGTTTGGGCGCTCGGTTTCGACTGGGCGTCTCGTTTTGTAATGAACAGCTTTTCACTTTGCTTATTTCGCTTGTTTGGATTTAATTACTTTATTCGTTCGCATTTTTCTAAGTTTATGAACTTGATCATGGGTCGCTGCTTAGGGGCTTGCGAAGGCTCTCGTCTTAGGTCGATCGTCGACCAGTTCGTGCTTTTTCGAAAGCATTCGTTGTAGACCGCTCGGCGGTCTGAGCTTGTTGATGGGTCATTGCTTGACCCTTGGGTCATTCGATGACACTCGGTTTGGATCAACTCGGTGACCTTTGACTGGGCCAACTCGGTGGCGCTCGATTGGGCCAACTAGGTGGCACTCGTTTGTAGGCCGCTCGGGGCCTACACTCTTTGTAGACAGCTCGGGGTCTACGCTTGTGTCGTTCGATGGCACCCGATTGTGCCAACACGGTGGCACTCGGTTGTAGGCCTCTCGGGGCCTACGCTCTTTGTAGACCGCTCGGGGTCTACGCTTGTGCCATTCGATGGCACTCGGTTTGTAGGCCGCTCGGGGCCTACGCTCTGTCATACATTCTTGCATGAAAAAGTAAAGTACCAATTCGATTTTTAAAGGTCAGGCCTCAGTAAAAAACCCAGTGGGAAAAAGAGCGCCTTCCCGTCTTTCATTGATAGATTGTTGATTACATTTAGGCATAATACAAATCATCACCCTCCTCATGTTCGCTGTCGGGGTCGTACCGGGCATACAGATCGGCAAGATTAACTTGTTGCGCTTCCCCGAGATCTTGAGGAGCTGAGGTGATCGCTTGCTCATCACAGATATCTTGATGCAGGTAGTGGCTTCTTTTGGCCGCCTCCATGTCGACCATTAGAGTCACCACTTGGTCGTCCTTCCCATAGAACTTCATCTTCAAATGGATAGTAGAGGCAATGGCCTCTAGTTTCCCAAGAGTCGGACGGCCAATGATGCAATGATAACACGATTTGATTGGGGGAACCAGGAACGTCGTCCTGACCGTCCTATACGAGGTACTTCCTTTCGTGTCATCTCCAAAGGTTACCAAAAGATCGAGCGTTCCCAAGGGATAGGTAGTCGCTCCGTTGAACCTCGTCAAAGGGGTTGGGTCAGCTTGAGGAACGATCTCACTGCGATCCACGTTTAGCTTGTCAATAAGCTCTTCAAACATGATATCGGCCGAGCTACCTTGGTCGACCAATATTCTTCTGACTTCCGTGTTTCCCATGACTGCGGAGATTACCAAAGGAACATAGCTGTTAACTCTCCCGTCCAGCAGATCTTCATCACAAAAAGAAATGGGCGGCCTATTCGAGGCCGGCCGAGGAGCTGAAGTCGTTCCAACCATGAGGATATCGTTCCACTTCTTTTTGCTGGCCTCGTTGGATTCTCTTCGGTCTAGGGGATTCCCACCATGGATCACCATGGCGACCTTACGGCCTCTAGCCTGCCGCGTATCCCTATCGTCCTCAGATACGTTTTTCTCCGGGGGTTGGGTCGTTGCAGTGACGATAGCCTTTCCCCTATTCTGAGCCGGTCCTTCAGCCTTGTCTTGAGGTCGCTCGTTCTCTTCAACCCTTACATACTCGGTCAACTTACCCTTCTGGATAAGGTCTTCGATATCGTCCTTCAGAGCCACGCAATCGTTGGTGTCATGTCCTTTGCTCTTGTGATATCGGCAGTATTTCTTGGTGAACCGTCCCCCCTTTTTGAGCACAAGGGGGTCGGGCCTCTTTACACCCACAAACTCATTATTCTGACATTCCATATAAATTTGCGCGATTGGTGTGTTCAGACGAGTACGTTGCTCGTATCTCTTCGTTTGATAGTCCGGCCTACTATCTTGCCCCCTGGCCGGCCTACTCTGATCTTCTCTAGGGCGCGCGCGGGCACCCCTTCTTGCGGCCAGAGTTTCTTCGTAGGCCATGTGATCATTGGCCCGCCTTAGGAACATGCTAAGGTCCTGATAGTGATTCAGGGTGAATTCTTCTGCGAATCTATGGTCCGGTCTAATACCACGTTTGAGGTATTTCAGCTTGTCCTTATCGGATAGGTCGCGGATCGTCTCGGCCTCAGTGTTGAACCGGTTGATATACTGCCTTAGCGTTTCATTGTCTCCTTGGACGATCGTGTCCAAGTGCTCCTCATACCGGTACTGGCAACGGTTTGCAGTGTAGTTGGCCAAGAAAATTCTTACCAAGCCTTCCCATGAGGAGATGGTGTTGGGACGTAGTGATTCCCACCATTCTAATGCTCGGTTGTCCAACGACTGAGGGAAAAGCCGGCATTTCATGGTCGACCCCAACTCTCTATAGCTGCAATAGTTGTTGAAATATCGGATATGCTTATCCGGATCTCCACGGTCATCAAATTTGTTCAGATTGGGCGGCTTTCTCAAGTCTCTTGGAATTCGGTAGCGCTTGATCTCTCTTGTAAATGGTCCATGGCCGTTCGGGATGTCGCTCGACCCAAAGGGCTGCATGGTGAGGCACGCCTCGTTGCCCGTCATTCCGTAGAATCCTCCAGGTTGGCCGAAAGGTGGCAGTTGAGGAGAGTGCCTTCTGGGACGCTCGCAGTTACCCCTTCTCAGTCGTTGCGAGACATCTCTAATTCCTCCATCTCGATAGTCTTCAAACTCTTCGTGCGAATCCCAGGATCTACTTCTTGACCGTCATGAACCGGACGACTCGTAGGAGGAATATCAGGTGGGCGAGCAACCGAATTCAGGACGGTAGCTGGAATCTTCGTATTCATTATCATAAGAGAGGGAACGACGTCTGCGCACGTTCCTGATCGGGGGCGACCTGTGCGCCCTGATTCGTCGTGCTGGGGATCGGTGGGAAGTACTTCCCCGGTGAGGGACGCTCCTTCGAGGAGGCGTTCGGCGTCTACGTGATGGACGACCTTGAGCAGAGGTTTCTCCGTCTACCGCTCGCTGGCGGACCCGAATCGACCCTCTTTCATAACGGGAGATCAACTCGTCTCTATCTGCGATGAGCTGATTCTTGTTCTGTAATACTTGGAGCACGGCCTGAGTGATGTGCTCTGGCAAAGGCTCTGCGATCCCTGCCTCGGCCAGCTCGGCCGGTATCTGTTGGTGGACCGGTTGAATGACCGGCCTCTGACCGCCCTACACCGATGGTTCTTGGCGAGGGTTTCCTTGTGATTCGTGTACTGTAACAGGCACTCCTTCCTGGGTCTGCTGCTGAGGATGCTGTTGCCCGGAAGGATTCAGTCGAGATGAGGCCCGCGTCTAGGGCCTGTCGCGTGGAGCCATAGATGAAGTAGGATAGCGCTCGGGCCTCCCACTGTGGTCGCCAATTGATCGTACCTTAGACCAATGAAGAGTCTGTTGAGATAAAATCCTTTTTGATATATGGTTTTAATGATAACAAACCTTATGAACTAAAGCTTAAGTATTCTGAATGGTGCTCTACTAATGGGTGTCTTGAGTTTGTTGAAAAGAACAGGTTTCTTTCAAGTGGACATGCTAGAAGCAAATTAGATCAATCCATTGCATGCCATTTTCAACAAATTGAAGAATCAGAGTAGCACCAACAAAGTTACAAGAATAGTAATGCAAGCTTCATGAAGACATATTAATCTTACTATTACAATGTGTGGGACTAGGAAATTTACAAAGAGAAAAGAGAAGACATTAGGCAATCAAAGTAAATGCTAATCATCTAAGGGAATTCCTATCAAGAGAGTCCTAATAACCTAATGACTAGATGGACCAAAGGTTTCTACAAGTCTCTACAAAGGAGATTCTCATAGTCATTAATCAGGTTATATTCTACCAATGCTCTCTTACTCAAAGGTTCAAAAGCTTATCAAGAAGCATATCAAAGAGCAAGACTAAAACATGTTACCAAGTGGCTTCAGTCTCAAGAGGGGGGGTGAATTGAGACTTTAAAAAACTTTTCCCCTTTTTAATGACTTAGATTAATTTTCGCGCATGTTTATGAAATGAACGAATTAGAAATATAAACAGTAAAGAACACAGATATTTATCTTGGTTCACCACCTCCTAGTGACCTACTCCAGTCCTCACAAACCCTTTGTGAGATTTTCACTATCAAACAAAGCTTAAAACGGGTGCTTTTAAACCCTTACAAAACTCAGGCACTCTTCACACTTAGGATCCCCCACCTTTGTGCAAGAGCCCTCAAAACAATTACAATTGACAAACAAGAGATACCCCACCCTTGTTACAATCAAACACCCTAGAGAGATACCCCACTCTCTAGTACAACCAATTTACAAACAAGAGATACCCCACCCTTGTTGCAATCAAAACCCTAGAGAGATTCCTCACTCTCTAGAAAAACCAATTACAGTAAAATCAAATTACAAGATAAATAGCAATACCTCTAAGATAGGTGAATACAACAAATTGAAGTTCTCCAACCTAACCCTTGAGAGAGATCAGCTCAAATTGATAGGAACAGTGAAGAGCAAGTGTGATTGTGTAATAGGATTTGATTTGTTCTTTGTTATGTGTTGGTTGGTTGTAATGATCTGTGAAGCCCTAAATCCTATTTATAGAGTTTGTAAAAATATGACCGTTGAAGCAAATTGTAACTCTATTTTGATAAGTGAATGATCGATTGATTGCTTCTAAGGTAATAAGTTGGAAATCGATTTCTTGCCTAAGGAATAAGTGAGAAATCGATTTTGCACTAGTGAAGCAAGAAGGTAATCGATTGATAGCTTCATAAAATTAGGTTCCTTAAAGCTAGGCAAGATGCAAATCGATTGTGAGCTTTAATAAGACAAGCCATAAATCGATTTAGTGCTTTAAAACACAAGTGGGAAATCGATTTTGTTCCTTTAAAAACACAAGTCATGAATCGATTGTTTTCTTTCCAAAACAATTCTTTCTTAGAGCCATCAACATGCAAATCGATTTCTAGCTTTAATTTTATAAGCTATGAATCGATTTCTAGCTTTAAACAAGCTATGAATCGATTTCTAGCTTTAAAGTTACAAGCCATGAATCGATTGCTTTCTTTCCAAAAACAAGTTCTCTCAAAAATCAAGCCATGAATCGATTTCAACAAGTGCCTAACCTATTTGACATGCTTTTATCAATTGAAGGCATATATTAGGTTTGCTTGTGTGTGTGTTAGTGTGTAGAGTGATTTGAGCCGATCCTCAAAAGCGGTTTACAATTTATTCCTAAGACACGACTTGAATTCCTAACGTCTACCCTTACCACAAACATTCTTCTTGAGTTGGTTGTGTCTTGGAGTTCCCTTTTGTCACTTTATTTAGGAATGCTTCATCATCAAAACTTAACCTGCAACACAAGATATCCACATTCTCCCCCTTTTTGATGATGACAAAATTTTGATTCATCTTAGGTGGGAGGTTAGTTCATCAAGCAAAACAATGCACTAATATTAATGATATATATCTAGACTCCCCCTTACTTGATGCTCCCCCTATCTAAATGCAAAGTGACAATCCTATATTTCTCCCCCTTTTTGTCATGATCAAAAGGGTTAATGCGAAACTTAGTTGGTGAGTCGAAAACGCAGCTAATAATAACAGTGAGTCCATTGCATTTTAAAAAAATAGGCATAAACCACAAAATGACATGAGAGTCGGGTTTCAACACAAGATAGCCAAACATAATTCAATCAATAGTTCATATTTCATTCAGCTAAATGATAACTTAATGACTCCAAGTTTTCTTCGAATGAAAAATAAATTTTCTTTTTGCAATGGTTTTGTAAAAATATCAGCTAGCGGTTTTGAATGCTCAACTAAACAATCACATAATCAACTTTTTCAACATGATCTCTAGAAATGATGTCTAAAATCTATATGCTTTGTTCTAGAATGTTGAACGGGGTTCTTCTATAGATTAATGTGATTTATATCGACACCATAGTTGAGATGTTGTTGTTTACACTATTTTCTATTATTCTAACTTGCTTATTGATTAGTCCTCAATGGTGCATAAAACAAAATCAGACAATAATAATCACATATTTGTCTAATGCTCAGTAACTTATGCTTAATATATTCTACATAAAGCACAATGCAAATAGAGGTGGATAAGTCTTTACCAATCTTACCTTCACCTAGGATTCTTCCTCTTTTGCTGTTATCACAAGTCGCATATTTGCTTTTACGGGGGTGAGTGTTAAGAGCTTTGTCATATCTTCAGTCATGTGCTTTGAGCATTTGCTATCAAGGTATTGATTTTCCCCCATACCTTGAAGCATACCTGCAATAAGATCAAGTTGCAAATTTTGGTACCCAAATTTCTTTGGGTCCTTGTGGGTTAGTACATGGTAGAGTCCCTTTGGGAACCCACACCTTTTTCACAACTTGTTTTCTTCTAGCCATGCACACAGATGCAGTATGTCCTAGTCTGGCACAGTAATAACATCTAATATATGGACTAGTAGTGAACTTAGATCTATAATGCACATGTCTATTGACAAAATTATTTCTTGGAGACCTAGGATGCACATGTTGTATGTTGGACATTTTTCCTATTGTCCATTCAAGCTCATGAATTTTCTTTTCATATTCAGCACACTTATCACATACATAATTTTCTTTAAAGCAACTAAGACTATAATTTTCATTTCTAAGTTCTAATCTTTCCTTAGTTAAAGCAATAACTTCGTTTTGAAGATGAGCAACAGTTTTCTTTGATTGGGTTAATGCTTTAGCTAATTTCAAAGAATCATTATGCAATTCAAGAAATGCTTCATGTAATTCATCATATGCATTTTGTGAAGTTTCAGAGTTAGAATCTACCTCAGTTTCATTTTCACTGTCGTGGTCGGCCATGAGAGCAATTTGAGCTTCTTCACTTTCTGAATCATCTGATGAGTCCATGTTATTGTCTTCCCATGCTATGTAGGCTTTTCTACCCTTGTTTCCTTTGGATCCCTTTTTCTTAAACTTTGACTGTTTTCTTTGTAAGTTCGGGCACTCCATCTTCATGTGTCCGGATTTGCCACATTCGTAGCAAGTTGGAGGACTTGAGAAGTTTTCCTTGGTTGAGACTCTTTTGGGTGAAGAATTCTTCTTGGGGAAGCTTTTCCTTCTCATGAACTTTATGAATTTTCTAATCATTAGCTCCATATTCTCCTCGTCTTCATCGTCTTCATTTTCTGAATCATCACTATCATCTGATGAATTTGACCTAGAAGCCTTGAGAGCTAAGCTTTTCTTTTTGTTTTCTTTTTCTTCATGTTCTGCTAGACGAGCGAGCTCTAACTCGTGCTCTTGTAGTTTCTGTCATACCCCAATTTTGTCCGGCTTAGGGTAAAACCCTAATTTTCCCCAAAAATAAATAAATATTAAAAAGTAAAAAACATCATGCATTGCATTTAGGTTTCCAAAAGTCATTTCAAAGCCTCTAAAATCATTTTTGGGTTTGGAATGAACTTTTTGGACAAATTAGGGTTTTTTAGGGTAAAGGGCATTTTGGTCATTTTTGCGACAGGATAATTTTCTCGCCAAAAATAATGCATCCACAGAAGGTACAATTTTATTCTATCAAGGATAAATTTTTGTACAATTTTTAGAGAGAATATCCTAGCCCAGAATAATTAAAATGCATTTTTCCTATTCTTATTGCATAAAAAAATATTAAAAGACCATTTAATATTTCCCAATTATTAAATGACAATGTTGTTTGTCTAGAGTAATTAGGGAGACTATTTTATGGTGCCCAAAAACATGTAACACATTTTCAATAGGTGCATTCCCATTTTGCATGCCCAAAAATTCAAATTTCAAAAATCAAAAATAGGAAGTGTCTCAATAAGACAAAACACCAAAAAACAAGCATTTTTTTTATTTTTCTCTCCCATATTCAGCATGAATGCGCCACATACCCCCTCTCTCTCTCTCTCTAGAAGCTTCTACACACTTCTTTTCTTACTCACCAAGTTTTGATTTGATCATATCTTCATTTTGCCCATTTTGGTAAATTATTCCACACATTTACACTAACCTCTTCACCCAAAAATGCATTCTTCCCCTTTTGATAACATTCCCTCACCAAATTTCCCCTAACCCTATTCTAGATCCTTCTCCATATGAGTCACCATTCCAAAATTAGATTTTTGTTCACAAAATTTCCTTTCCTTTTTGTTCACACATGCGCCACCTTCACCCCACCTTCTCACACACTTGTGTTTTCTAAATACCCCTAATCCATGTGACTAATAATCCTAGCCATTCATTCAAAAATAAAATCAAATCCTAGAGCCCATCAAAGATAAAAAGACTAAAATACCCCTAAGTTTTCACTTCATATAAAAGCCCAAAATAAGACCTAACACACACACACTCCCTCATTTTTACCCTAGCTAGCAACCTCTCCTCCTCTCCTCCTCCCCTTGGCCGTAGCTACCACCCCCTTTCCTTCCATCTTTTCTTCATTTTTCCACCATCAAAACTCCATAATTCTTTCATCATTCAAAAGATCTCCTCATAAGCTTCAATAATCATTCAAGTTTGATCAAAGAGAAGCTATTTGCATGGGGTTTCAAGGTTGTTGAGGTTGTGTTCTTCAAGTTCTTGCTCTCTTTTTCATTTCCTAGTTATTTTGTGAGGTAAGTAAATTCTCCTTTGCATTTTCTTCACCTTTCACCATGTAGATCTCTTCATCTCTCCTCTTTCCTCTCTAAGAGGCTTAGAGGGTTAATTTCAAGCACTATGTCAAGGACTTTGGGAGCCTTGGGTGCTTGAAGTGAACCCTTGGCCTTGAGGAGAGGTTTCTTGTGTTTTCATCATATTGTTCTTGCATTTTTCATACTCATTTTGTCATTTTTGCATGAATAAAAATTTCCACATGAGATATGCATCCCATTGTTCATGTTATAAACTTGCAAGTTGAGATTTGGTTTGATTTATGAGGTTGAGGTTGAGGTTTTAGGTTCCTAAATTAGGGTTTCATCATCTCTTATTTTCTTTGATTTTGTGAGTTGAATAAATAATGAAATGATGCTTGTTTGAATGTGATATACATGTGTAGATCTTAGGTTTATGTGTGTGTGTCTAATAAGGTGATTTGGTTGCAAGAAATTTGTTAAAGTTGAGCATTAGTGTGCATATAGGGGTTCGGCCATAGAGCCATTTTGTGACCAATTTGCTTACTCAAATTTGTTGTTTGATCTTGTTTGGTAAATTAATTGTTGTGAATTGTGTTTTTTCACTTTTTACCTTTTAGTTTTTACCATTCACTTAAGTGTTACTAAATAGTAAAAAATATTTACCTTCACTTAAATAATTCATCACCTTCACTTAAGTAAGTTACCATTTCATTAATAATTTACCTTCACTTTTTTACCTTTCTTAAATCACAAAAAGACCCAAAACATTTTCTAGTTTACATTTATAACTTTTTAACTTTATAAAATCAACCCAAAAATACTTTTTACCACTTTTTCCTAAGACTCTAAAAACACCAAAACATTTCACCATTTCCTAAGAATAAGGTAACTAAATTTTTACCACTTTTTATGACACACTCTCACATTCTTGCACTTAAATAAAACCTCATTCACTCTCTTGCATTCTCATTTGCATACCCTCTTGTTTTAGTCTTCATGCCTTTTTCGTATATTCATATCTCTTGCATACTCATTTGCACTCTCACTTGTTAGTACCTCATGCATCCTTACTTGTTTATACCTCTTGCATTCTCACATGTCCATTCATAATTAAATAACCATGCATCCTCACATGTCTATGCATTCATTAATCAAATACTCATGCATTCAATAATGTCATACATTGCCTTCCACCTTTTGTATGCTCATGCATTTAATTATGCATTCAATAATATTATGTCTTGTATTCTCCAATTGCATGTTCATACACTCATGTGTTTGTTTAATCATGTATTCATTTGTTCATGGCAACTTGTAAATATTCTTCATGTTTGCTTTGCCTATGCTCATGTTTTGCCTTGGTTTGGATTTGAAAGGATTTGGAATGTTCTATCTCTTCTTTTTCAAACTTGAAATCAAATGTTTTCTAATAAAAACCTAAGGCATTTTTCATAAACAAGTCATTAGCCATCACTCGAAGCCATTGCTTGTTTGATCGTTAATGATGGAGTTACTAGTGGTAGTCACTCGAAGCCATTGCTTGTTTGACTATCATGAAAGCTCCCACACCTTAAATCAAATACAAATTAGTTTAAAAATTCAAAAACAATATGAGTCATTAGTGGTAATTACCACTACGACTCATCCTTTTCCAAAACAATTTCAAAAAAGATAATAAAACGTTGCAACTTGTAATCACTTGAGTAATTGCTCGACTGATTATCGGTTCCAACACTTTTCTTTCAAGTTAGTAATGAACGCCACTCGAAGCCATCGCTTGTTGGGTATTCATGAACGCTTGAGTCATATTTCCAAAACCCAAAAGATAAGATAAAGACAAAACACAGATTTTCTCAAAAATTAAGAATTAAGAACTACGTAGCTTTGATCCCTCATCTCATTGAGGGTACGTAGGACCGGGTCATATCCCGTCAAGCACACTTTCAAAAAATTACAAAGCCGTCTTCGGACGCAAAAGAACCAAGAACTACGTAGCTTTGATCCCTCATCTCATTGAGGGTACGTAGGAGCGGGTCATATCCCGTCAAGCACTCTTTTAAAAAACCCTAAGTTTAGTTTCGCTTTTCAAAAATCCCAAAAAGATTCCTTTCTCTCTTGTTTTCTAAAAATTCTTTCAAATAAAAAGGAAAAGAAAAGAAGTAGAACGATTTATTTCAAATCAAACAATCCAAACCACACATCGAATTAATGGTTCCCTTTCGGTAGAAAGGAGGTGTGGGGTGCTAATACCTTCCCCACACCTAACCGACCCCCGAACCTACATCTCCAAGTTTTCGAAAGACCAATTGCCTTCCAAAAAAGGTTTTCCTAATATTTTCCTTAATAAATATTAGTGGCGGCTTCATTGATAGATTTCTTTTTTAGAAAAGTTGTAAACGAGGAAGGTTCTCCCTCGGGGACTTTTTCGGGCGCAACAGATGGCGACTTCACTGGGGATATAAAAAAAGAAACTTTTTTTAAAAAGAGGGTCAAGCCTAATTAACTCAATGTGTGGTTTGAAATGTTTGATTTGAAATTTCATTTTTATTTCTTCCTTTTCTTAGTTAGTTTTTCTTTTCTTTCTTTATATACTTATATGATTATGCATGCATTTCTCCAATCCCCATGTTCCCTCTTCTTTGCTCCCTTTCTTAAGGTAAGACATGCATTTCCCCAATTCTATCATAATCCCCTCCTCTTGGCTCCCTTTCTTGAGGTAAATAATGCCATAAATTGTTGTTGAAACCCTAGGCTAGATTATTTGATATTGAACCCTAGGGTAGATGACATGCTATTATCTGTTTCTGTCTGGACTGGTCTGGTTTTTTCCTTGCAGGTGGGGAGGGTAGATTTTAGAAAGTATGTCCTCAATCACACACTTTCACACCTTACATTTTGTGTACTATGAGTGGGCTCCTATACCCGGATCCAACAAAAACTTAGGAGAGTGGAGGCGATTAGTGACTGTCATTCGAGACCTTTGTCTGTCTGACACTCATGAAAGTCTCAACCGGAGTACGCTTTCTCATGACGCCTCACACTTGGTAGCATTCTACATTTGTGGGTGTCGGCATGAGGATTCTATAGCTCCGGTAGCCATTGTGAGGGTGTGATTTATAACTACATGGGAGGAACCTTTGAAGTTGCCCTAGAACTTAAGATTCCCACCTTTGTAGGACACGAGGACATACAAATTGTGTGTTGCATTGTAGTTTAGACATGTCTTTCCTAAAAAAAAAAAAAAAAAAAAGAAAAGAAAGATTTTCAAAAAAAAAAGGGGGGCATCTTGCATCGTGGCATCATTACATCATTGCATCATTTGCATTAAATAAAGTTTTAATTTTGAAAAAAATCATTCATCTTGCATTCCATTTCATTACATAAAAAAAATTATCATCTTCATAGCATAAGCATTTCATTTATAATCAAAAAGAGAAAAAAGCTCCTCGCCAAGTTCATCCAAAACATGGCTTTCATGCATAAGCATTATTTCAAAAAGGGACACAGTAGAACTACGTACGCTTTGATTCCTCAAGGAGGATACGTAGGAGCGGGTCCACCCCGTCAAGCATAACAAATAAAAATTTCATTTTGAAAAAGTGTCTTTCTCACATCATTCGGAAATGCATTTCATTTTGCATCAAAATCACAAAAACCTCTTAGAATAATTGCACTTTTCAAGTGATCATGTTTCCACGCATTTGCATATATAATGTTTTCACATACAATAAAGGTTTTGATGAGAGATGAGACGGCTTTGCGAAATAGTCATTCTTTCAAAAAAAAAAATATATAAAAAAATATAATAGAAAATAAAAAAATTTTGCATCTCCTCCATTCCTCGATAAATGACTGAAGAAGTTCGTCAAAATTCCTATCCTGTCCTAACTGGTGTTAACTCTGTGTGAAACATGCCTTTAGTGAACATGCTTCGTCATTTCTTTCATCCATATGCTCATGTCATGTGTGTCTGTCTTAAGGAAGAGGGTCAAGCTGGTTTGTCAACGGCAACTTGGATCTCAAGATTCATGGCAACCAATCAAGGAAACCTAGTGATTGAGAGTCTCGCAATTCAGTCCGGATAATCCGATTGTGGAAGTCCTCAAGCAGCTAGTCCAAGGGAATCAGGCACTAGTCCAAGAGAATCAGTCGTTAAATAATAAAGTCGGGGTGATAGAAATGCAGATGGATGCGATAAGAATGCAGATGACTGAAATGATGGACGTCCTGCAAGCTTTGAAAAATGGGGCCACTACCGAAGCTACTGCTGTCGTAAACCCAGGAGAGGCTGCAACCATCCTTCCTACCTCGGGACCCGCTGAAAGTTGTGGATCGCTATTCCTCATCCAGGGATTTGGGGTCAATCATCCGCTCACATACAGGAGTTCTTTGATCCACATGAGGTTTCTCTTTTCAATGTGAATGGTGATCCTCAAGGTCACCTATTCGAGAATTCTCAACCCAGAGATCAGTTGCATGAGTTGGAAAAGCGCTTGAAAACCATAGAGGATTCAAAAACCAAAGCTAAAGACGCCCGTGATCTATGTCTTGTTCCAGACTTGGTTATTCCCCCAAAGATGAAGGTGCCGGTCTTTGACCAATATTGTGGTACCCATTTGCCCAAATAGACACGTAACCATACGCGCTGAAGGATGACCGCATACAATCACGACGACAAACTGCTCATCCACTACTTCCAGTACAGCCTAACCGGGGCATCTCTGGACTGGTACATGCAGTTGCAGCCTTCTGACATCCAAAGTTGGAAGGACCTTTCTGAGGCTTTCTTAAAGGAGTACGAATACAACAAAGACATGGCTCCAGATCGGATTCAGCTGCAGTATATGAGCAAGAAAGATCATGAGTACTTTAAGGAATATGCTCAAA
Organism: Oxytropis ochrocephala; assembly: GCA_020916435.1. Taxonomy (NCBI): domain Eukaryota; kingdom Viridiplantae; phylum Streptophyta; class Magnoliopsida; order Fabales; family Fabaceae; genus Oxytropis; species Oxytropis ochrocephala. The sequence continues at coordinate 70,304,629 of CM037089.1, forward strand.
GATGGAGAAATACGGCTGCCCAGGTGAAGCCACCATTGACTGAGAAGGAAATAGTGTCTATGTTCATGGAGACTCTCCCAGTTGTTTTCTATGAACGACTGGTTGGAAGTGGGTCCTTAAGCTTCTCAGATGTGATCAAAGTAGGGGCAAGGCTTGAAGTCGGGATGAAAAGAGGAAGAATCCCTTGCAACCCTACTGGCGCCAACAATGCTAGTGACTTGCCCGCAAAGAAAGACGGAGGAATCAATGCTATAGCGGGACAAAGAAAGTCACGTCAGTACGACCCCATTCCTATGTCATACACTGATTTGTGCAGCTATCTAATCAACCATGGGTTGGTCTCTCCTCGTGGGATGAAGCCAGTTCAACCTCCATTCCCAAGAAGATACAATGCAAAGGCTGCTGTGAATTCCATTCTGGTGCAATTGGTCACTCTACTGAGAATTGTCATCCTTTGAAGCAGCTGGTCCAAAATCTTATTGACACAAAACAGTTGACCTTTGACGAGAGAAGTGAAGGACTAAACCCTTTGAGATCAGGGCTGTCAGGCCGGGATGGTAGTAGTTGAAGAAGATCGAGGTGTTTATCGTCAAGCATTTGTGTTTTCGTCATGCATTTTTATGTAATGCCATCCTCTGGCTCTGCCCAAGGCCTTAGGATATTTCAATAAGGGCCTGAGTTTCCTTTCAAAGACTTATCATCAATAAAAGTTATCCTTTACCGATCCACTTTGGTTCAAGTTCGTCATTGCCCCTGTTTTATCATAATTCCATCCATGCATATTTGACTTTTGGCTCATTTTAACGCTTTAAGTCCTCCATGCTGGGGCAAGTTTGAGGTCACTAATTTCCCTTGTTAATATCATATTCTTTCAGTGCAAGTTCTTTAGAAAATAATAATAACAAGAAAATAAGCTCGCTAGTTTGAAAACCCGCAAAGGGCGACCTAGGCAAAAAAAAAAAAAAAAAAAAAGCGCCCGGTGGATTGAAAACTCGTAAAGAGCGGTCCAGGAAAAAGTTAGGGCATAAAAAGAAGAAAACAAATGCAAAGAAAGGAGCAAACACATATAGATAGATGAACTGTTGTCATGTTTACGAAAAATAAGCAATCGGAATTTGAAATGAAGTATGGCCATCTCCCCATACCGTCAAGAACCCAAAATCCCAGAAAGTCCCTTTCCTACCTACCTTAAGCCAAGAAAAAACTAAACTCAAAAATATACCCTCAAATCACCCTAGACAAGGATCATCTCAAATATCAAAAGAAAAATAGTGCATCACTTTTTATCAGCTCACACGAGTCAAAGAAGGAAAAGAATCATAAAAAAAAAGAAAAAAAGAAAAAAGAGAAAATCGGAAAAAAAGAGGGGATTCAAAAATGAAAATCCCAAAACTAAGGAAAACACAAAGAAATGTAAGTGGTGAGCTGATGCATGTTACCACAAAACATACAAGATCCTTGTCTCAATAAACCTTCAAACACTTCATCATTCCCATACACCCCTCCTTCCATAAACCGCAAACACTTCCCTTTGACCGCGGAATCCCGCTCTCCACAAACCCTTAGCCAGGAATAAAACTTCCAAGCACCTCATCAAGCCAAATAACCATCATAAATCGTCGATCGTCAGCCAACGCCGAATAAAAATCATCCTACCATTAGCCCTAAGCACTTCATTCATCCCAATCATCCTTCCTCCACAAAACACCACAACCCCGAAAAAGTCCATTCCGATCAATGACTGATTGCTGTTGTTTTCTCAAATTTTAAATCTTAGGACAACTAAGTTTATCTGTTTACAATGTGTTCGCTCAAAAGAAAAAAAACAAACGATCAGAAAAAAGAAAGCTGATCAAGAAAAAACAAACCCTCGGGAAAAAGAGATGAGGAACAAAAACAAATGATCGAGGAAAAAAAGAAAGCTGACAGAAAAAGAAAGACTTGCACTTCAAACGCATTCAAGCTGCATTGAAACAAGGTTTAGTGATCACCAAGTGAGGCTTCTTTCACACCAAAGGTCGAGACATTGGTAGAAAACCAAAGAACTGCACTGAGAACACCGCTCAGATCTAAAAGTTGGGGCATTCTCTTCACCACCCGCCCACCCTAGTCCGGGGAAAGTCTGTTCAGTGTCCATCCATGGCCATTCATCCTTTCACCAGGTGTCAGCCGTGGCACTAGTTCTTGTGTATTTGCTCTTTCACTCCGCTTCCTTTCACACTCCGGTTGCCAATACTACCAGACAGGGGCAAGTCAATCATTCACAGTCGCCAAAGGCCTGAATTGGGGCCGCTTGGCATTCATCCTAAACACTCACCTGGCGTCTGCATATTCATGTGTGTTCACTTGGCAATGTTTCATAGAGAAAGCACAAGATTGTTATTGAAAGTTCAATTATCATGGAATGGAGGAAAACATAAATGAGTTTGTTTGTAAATAAAAACCTTGAAAACACCGGGGTTTAAATCAAAATTAGCTTTCTTCAAAAAGAATGATCCAGATTCACCTCCACTTTTTGCATCCAAGTCTCGTGTCTCATCATCACAAAAATGTTCATCAAAACTGTTTAAATATCCAAAAATTCATGTCATATCATGCATCAAAGCATTGCATTTGCATCCTCACATAACAAAATATGGAAATTCTTTAACCGGTTATCTTGGCGCGTGAGGGTCGCCTAAAGTTGACCGTTTGTAGGGCTTTAGTGCTCGCCTTCATCCTTAGGGATTAGGTTGTTATCTTGTAGGGCTTTAGTGCTCGCCTTCATCCTTAGGGATTAGGTTGTTATCTTGTAGGGCTTTAGTGCTCGCCTTCATCCTTAGGGATTAGGTTGTTACCTTTTAGGGCTTTAGTGCTCGCCTTCATCCTTAGGGATTAGGTTGTTATCTTTTAGGGCTTTAGTGCTCGCCTTCATCCTTAGGGATTAGGTTGTTATCTTTTAGGGCTTTAGTGCTCGCCTTCATCCTTAGGGATTAGGTTGTTATCATGTAGGGCTTTAGTGCTCGCCTGGATCCTTAGGGATTAGGTTGTTATCATGTAGGGCTTTAGTGCTCGCCTTAATCCTAGGGATTAGGTTGTTACCTTGTAGGCGCTTAAAGTGTTGATCCTCAGCAAAACATAATATCCAGCATTCCATGAAATCATCGCATCACATGCATTCGCATAACCCGTCTTTGCATTGCATTTGCATCATATAGATATCTGTATTTCTTGGTAAAATTTAAATAAAGAGCAGCTAGCGGTTTGCCTCATGAATCTAGGCATTGCAATCTATTCATTACAACATATGCATCAAAACATTACATTTGCATTTTGTGCATTCATCACATAACAAAAAAATGGTCCACGTAAGTTGTGCCATATTAATACTTGCATTTCATAGAGGAAAATAATAAAAAGCAGGAATCTTTTCATTGCATTGGCATCATATTAATGTTCGCCCTTCATAAAAAAGAAAAAATAAGATCATTGCATGTCATTCATCATTAGAGCATCACATTTTGCATTAGACATTTCATAGAAAAAAGGCAAAAAAGGAAAAGTTTTCCATTGCATGTCATCTGCCATCTCATCAAGACACAAGAGCATTACATATTATCAAACACCAGAAATTTTGCATTAGCATACCTGAACAAATAAAGTCATGCATTACATTCATCAAGCATAAAACCATGCACTCATCAGACATAGAAAATAAAGAAAAGAGAAATTTAGGCATTTGCATTACATTCATCATAAGAAAAAGGAAAAGAAAATAACAATCATGGCATTTGTATTGCATGCATTGGTTCTTTCTTTTCAGCTGCAAATAAGTGGGAGAGGATAAACACCTCGGTGTTAATGCTCGCCTTCAGTTTCTAGAAAGCGCTTCCCTAGTTAAGAGTTTAAAGAAAAAAAAAAGAGAAGAGTAAAGAGAGCGCCCAAGCGCGCAAGAGAAACAAAGAGAAAAAAGAGAGAAACAGAAAAAAAGAGAAGAGAAAATAGAGCGCCCAAGCGCGCAAGAGAAACAAAAGAGAAAAGGAGAAACAGTAAAGAGAGCGCCCAAGCGCGCAAGAGAAACCAAAAGAGAAAAAGAGAAACAGTAAAGAGAGCGCCCAAGCGCGCAAGAGAAACAAAAAAGAAAAAGAAAAGAGGAGCAGACAAGAGAGCGCCCAAGCGCGCAAGAGAAGAGAAAACAGAGCGCCCAAGCGCACAAAGGAAAAGCTAAGAGAACGCCCAGGCGCACAAAAGAAGAAAAAAGAGCGTCCAAGAGCGCAAAAGAAGAAACGAAAGCGTCCAAGAGCGCAAAAGAAGAAAAGAGAGCGTCCAAGCACGCAGAAGAGAAAAGAGAGCGTCCAAGCACGCAGAAGAGAAAAGAGAGCGTCCAAGCACGCAGAAGAGAAAAGAGAGCACCCAAGTGTGCAAAAGAGAGGTCTCACATCGTATACGAGCAACGCGATGGACCGCAGCCCCATGCGAGGCATAGTGGAATAGTTGTATCAAGCCTAAGATACGATGGGCCGCAGATTGATTGATCGTATATCGATTCCGAGCCGATAACGATCCCCCCGGTCGCTCGAAAAGACCAGAGATTTCAGGAAGAACGTGCTCCTCAAAGCTACGTGCAAACTCGGATTCGTCAAGAGTTCGTTTAAGGATTACAGGATTTAGGCAGCCTGGGCAATTTACCGCTTTCTGCACGTCAAGTGTCCATTTACTGCTTTCAGCACGCCAGGTACCCCTTTTTATCTTTTCTGTCAAAAAAAAAAAAAAAAAAAAAAGAGAAATCCGAGTTTCCCCAAATGGACAAAATTGGCGTGATTTCTGAATTCTTTATTTCTATTTTATCTTCGAAATATGTCTTGCGCGATTCATATTTCTTGATAAAATCCAAATAAAGAGGGGCAGCTGTCATACCCCAATTTTGTCCGGCTTAGGGTAAAACCCTAATTTTCCCCAAAAATAAATAAATATTAAAAAGTAAAAAACATCATGCATTGCATTTAGGTTTCCAAAAGTCATTTCAAAGCCTCTAAAATCATTTTTGGGTTTGGAATGAACTTTTTGGACAAATTAGGGTTTTTTAGGGTAAAGGGCATTTTGGTCATTTTTGCGACAGGATAATTTTCTCGCCAAAAATAATGCATCCACAGAAGGTACAATTTTATTCTATCAAGGATAAATTTTTGTACAATTTTTAGAGAGAATATCCTAGCCCAAAATAATTAAAATGCATTTTTCCTATTCTTATTGCATAAAAAAAATATTAAAAGACCATTTAATATTTCCCAATTATTAAATGACAATGTTGTTTGTCTAGAGTAATTAGGGAGACTATTTTATGGTGCCCAAAAACATGTAACACATTTTCAATAGGTGCATTCCCATTTTGCATGCCCAAAAATTCAAATTTCAAAAATCAAAAATAGGAAGTGTCCTCAATAAGACAAAACACCAGAAAACAAGCATTTTTTTTTATTTTTCTCTCCCATATTCAGCATGAATGCGCCACATACCCCCTCTCTCTCTCTCTAGAAGCTTCTACAAACTTCTTTTCTTACTCACCAAGTTTTGATTTGATCATATCTTCATTTTGCCCATTTTGGTAAATTATTCCACACATTTACACTAACCTCTTCACCCAAAAATGCATTCTTCCCCTTTTGATAACATTCCCTCACCAAATTGCCCCTAACCCTATTCTAGATCCTTCTCCATATGAGTCACCATTCTAAAATTAGATTTTTGTTCACAAAATTTCCTTTCCTTTTTGTTCACACATGCGCCACCTTCACCCCACCTTCTCACACACTTGTGTTTTCTAAATACCCCTAATCCATGTGACTAATAATCCTAGCCATTCATTCAAAAATAAAATCAAATCCTAGAGCCCATCAAAGATAAAAAGACTAAAATACCCCTAAGTTTTCACTTCATATAAAAGCCCAAAATAAGACCTAACACACACACACTCCCTCATTTTTACCCTAGCTAGCAACCTCTCCTCCTCTCCTCCTCCCCTTGGCCGTAGCTACCACCCCGTTTCCTTCCATCTTTTCTTCATTTTTCCACCATCAAAACTCCATAATTCTTTCATCATTCAAAAGATCTCCTCATAAGCTTCAATAATCATTCAAGTTTGATCAAAGAGAAGCTATTTGCGTGGGGTTTCAAGGTTGTTGAGGTTGTGTTCTTCAAGTTCTTGCTCTCTTTTTCATTTCCTAGTTATTTTGTGAGGTAAGTAAATTCTCCTTTGCATTTTCTTCACCTTTCACCATGTAGATCTCTTCATCTCTCCTCTTTCCTCTCTAAGAGGCTTAGAGGGTTAATTTCAAGCACTATGTCAAGGACTTTGGGAGCCTTGGGTGCTTGAAGTGAACCCTTGGCCTTGAGGAGAGGTTTCTTGTGTTTTCATCATATTGTTCTTGCATTTTTCATACTCATTTTGTCATTTTTGCATGAATAAAAATTTCCACATGAGATATGCATCCCATTGTTCATGTTATAAACTTGCAAGTTGAGATTTGGTTTGATTTATGAGGTTGAGGTTTCGGTTTTAGGTTCCTAAATTAGGGTTTCATCATCTCTTATTTTCTTTGATTTTGTGAGTTGAATAAATAATGAAATGATGCTTGTTTGAATGTGATATACATGTGTAGATCTTAGGGTTTATGTGTGTGTGTCTAATAAGGTGATTTGGTTGCAAGAAATTTGTTAAAGTTGAGCATTAGTGTGCATATAGGGGTTCGGCCATAGAGCCATTTTGTGACCAATTTGCTTACTCAAATTTGTTGTTTGATCTTGTTTGGTAAATTAATTGTTGTGAATTGTGTTTTTTCACTTTTTACCTTTTAGTTTTTACCATTCACTTAAGTGTTACTAAATAGTAAAAAATATTTACCTTCACTTAAATAATTCATCACCTTCACTTAAGTAAGTTACCATTTCATTAATAATTTACCTTCACTTTTTTACCTTTCTTATATCACAAAAAGACCTAAAACATTTTCTAGTTTACATTTATAACTTTTTAACTTTATAAAATCAACCCAAAAATACTTTTTACCACTTTTTCCTAAGACTCTAAAAACACCAAAACATTTCACCATTTCCTAAGAATAAGGTAACTAAATTTTTACCACTTTTTATGACACACTCTCACATTCTTGCACTTAAATAAAACCTCATTCACTCTCTTGCATTCTCATTTGCATACCCTCTTGTTTTAGTCTTCATGCCTTTTTCGTATATTCATATCTCTTGCATACTCATTTGCACTCTCACTTGTTAGTACCTCATGCATCCTTACTTGTTTATACCTCTTGCATTCTCACATGTCCATTCATAATTAAATAACCATGCATCCTCACATGTCTATGCATTCATTAATCAAATACTCATGCATTCAATAATGTCATACATTGCCTTCCACCTTTTGTATGCTCATGCATTTAATTATGCATTCAATAATATTATGTCTTGTATTCTCCAATTGCATGTTCATACACTCATGTGTTTGTTTAATCATGTATTCATTTGTTCATGGCAACTTGTAAATATTCTTCATGTTTGCTTTGCCTATGCTCATGTTTTGCCTTGGTTTGGATTTGAAAGGATTTGGAATGTTCTATCTCTTCTTTTTCAAACTTGAAATCAAATGTTTTCTAATAAAAACCTAAGGCATTTTTCATAAACAAGTCATTAGCCATCACTCGAAGCCATTGCTTGTTTGATCGTTAATGATGGAGTTACTAGTGGTAGTCACTCGAAGCCATTGCTTGTTTGACTATCATGAAAGCTCCCACACCTTAAATCAAATACAAATTAGTTTAAAAATTCAAAAACAATATGAGTCATTAGTGATTACCACTACGACTCATCCTTTTCCAAAAACAATTTCAAAAAAGATAATAAAACGTTGCAACTTGTAATCACTTGAGTAATTGCTCGACTGATTATCGGTTCCAACACTTTTCTTTCAAGTTAGTAATGAACGCCACTCGAAGCCATCGCTTGTTGGGTATTCATGAACGCTTGAGTCATATTTCCAAAACCCAAAAGATAAGATAAAGACAAAACACAGATTTTCTCAAAAATTAAGAATTAAGAACTACGTAGCTTTGATCCCTCATCTCATTGAGGGTACGTAGGACCGGGTCATATCCCGTCAAGCACACTTTCAAAAAATCACAAAGCCGTCTTCGGACGCAAAAGAACCAAGAACTACGTAGCTTTGATCCCTCATCTCATTGAGGGTACGTAGGAGCGGGTCATATCCCGTCAAGCACTCTTTTAAAAAACCCTAAGTTTAGTTTCGCTTTTCAAAAATCCCAAAAAGATTCCTTTCTCTCTTGTTTTCTAAAAATTCTTTCAAATAAAAAGGAAAAGAAAAGAAGTAGAACGATTTATTTCAAATCAAACAATCCAAACCACACATCGAATTAATGGTTCCCTTTCGGTAGAGAAAGGAGGTGTAAGTGCTAATACCTTCCCCACACCTAACCGACCCCCGAACCTACATCTCCAAGTTTTCGAAAGACCAATTGCCTTCCAAAAAAGGTTTTCCTAATATTTTCCTTAATAAATATTAGTGGCGGCTTCATTGATAGATTTCTTTTTTAGAAAAGTTGTAAACGAGGAAGGTTCTCCCTCGGGGACTTTTTCGGGCGCAACAGTTTCCCAAAAAGAGTGGCAAGTGACATAGTAGCTAATTTCTTGATTCAGCTATAGCATGTACTTTTGGTTGCCATTCTCTGTTTAGACATCTCAGGACTTTGTTGATCAAGTCTTCGGCAGGAAATGATTTTCCTAACGAGCCCAGTTGATTTACTATGTGGGTGAACCTCTTTTGCATTTCTTGTATAGTTTCTCCTTGATTCATTCTGAATAGTTCATATTCTCGGATAAGAGTGTTTGTTCTTGCTCTTTTTACCTCACTAGTACCTTCATGAGTGACTTGAAGATTGTCCCACATTTCTTGAGAAGTTTTGCAGTTTGATACTCTGAAGAACTCATCGGGGCTTAGTGCGGAAGTAATGATGTTTTTGGCCCGGAGATTGTGTTGAACCTTTTTCTTATCAGCATCAGTCCATTCAGCTCTTTCTTTGACAGTGAGAATACCGTTTACCAAGTGTGTGGGGACATAGGGTCCATTTTCCACAGCATCCCAAACATCGATATCAACCCCTTCAATGAATATTCTCATTCTTTCTTTCCAATATGCATAATCTTTCCCGTTGAATCCCGGAGGGCGGGTAAGAGATGCACCCTCTGCGTGAGACCAAACTGAAGCCATTTCTCTTGAAGCTGCTAGGCCCTTTAAACAAGAGTCTAGCTCGATACCACTTGTTACCAAGTGGCTTGATCTCAAGAGGGGGTGAATTGAGACTTTAAAAACTTTTCCCCTTTTAATGACTTAGATTAATTTTCGCGCAGTTTATGAAATGAACGAATTAGAAATATAAATGATAAAGAACACAAGATATTTATCTTTGGTTCAGCCACCTCCTAGTGACCTACTCCAGTCCTCACAAACCCTTTGTGAGATTTTCACTATCAAACAAAGCTTAAAACGTGGTGCTTTAAACCCTTACAAAACTCGTGCACTCTTCACACTTAGGATCCCCACCTTTGTGCAAGAGCCCTCAAAACAATTACAATTGACAAACAAGAGATACCCCACCCTTGTTACAATCAAACACCCTAGAGAGATACCCCCACTCTCTAGTACAACCAATTTACAAACAAGAGATACCCCACCCTTGTTGCAATCAAAACCCTAGAGAGATTCCTCACTCTCTAGAAAAACCAATTCTGATAAAATCAAATTACAAGAAAAATAGCAATACCTCTAAGATAGGTGAATACAACAAATTGAAGTTCTCCAACCTAACCCTTGAGAGAGATCACTCAAATTGATAGGAACAGTGAGAAGCAAGTGTGATTGTGTAATAGGATTTGATTTGTTCTTTGTTATGTGTTGGTTGGTTGTAATGATCTGTGAAGCCCTAAATCCTATTTATAGAGTTTGTAAAAATATGACCGTTGAATCAAATTGTAACTCTATTTTGATAAGTGAATGATCGATTGATTGCTTCTAAGGTAATAAGTTGGAAATCGATTTCTTGCCTAAGGAATAAGTGAGAAATCGATTTTGCACTAGTGAAGCAAGAAGGTAATCGATTGATAGCTTCATAAAATTAGGTTCCTTAAAGCTAGGCAAGATGCAAATCGATTGTGAGCTTTAATAAGACAAGCCATAAATCGATTTAGTGCTTTAAAACACAAGTGGGAAATCGATTTTGTTCCTTTAAAAACACAAGTCATGAATCGATTGTTTTCTTTCCAAAACAATTCTTTCTTAGAGCCATCAACATGCAAATCGATTTCTAGCTTTAATTTTATAAGCTATGAATCGATTTCTAGCTTTAAACAAGCTATGAATCGATTTCTAGCTTTAAAGTTACAAGCCATGAATCGATTGCTTTCTTTCCAAAAACAAGTTCTCTCAAAAATCAAGCCATGAATCGATTTCAACAAGTGTCTAACCTATTTGACATGCTTTTATCAATTGAAGGCATATATTAGGTTTGCTTGTGTGTGTGTTAGTGTGTAGAGTGATTTGAGCCGATCCTCAAAAGCGGTTTACAATTTATTCCTAAGACACGACTTGAATTCCTAACGTCTACCCTTACCACAAACATTCTTCTTGAGTTGGTTGTGTCTTGGAGTTCCCTTTTGTCACTTTATTTAGGAATGCTTCATCATCAAAACTTAACCTGCAACACAAGATATCCACAAAACATGCAAAAAGTCAAGGGTAGAAATAAACATAAGAAGGTTCACATATGAGAAGGTTCAATAGTTAAAGAAGGTTAAAATAGTTGGAGAAGGTTCAAAGATAAGAAGGTTCAAATAAACAAGCAACCTACTCTAGGAAACTTCAACAACTAAAGAACAATCACTCTCATTGATGAACTGAAGAAGAAGTACTCAATGATTCTTCCTAAAAGCATCAAAGTTTATTGGATTGAGGAATAATCATTAGAGAAAGTTTGCTTAAGTCAATAGAACATTTGACCAAGTCAAGAAAAGGTATTAAATAAAAAAGAGGTAAATCAATGATTCTTCCTAGGAGCATCAAAGTTCATTCAAGAAAGGAATAATCATTTGAGAAGACTTGACCAAGTCAAATAAGAAGGTTTTACCAAGCCAATACTTTTCATAGAAGATAAATAATTAAGAGTGTTAAAACTCTAGAAGGTTCAGACTACAGAAGATTTGACCATGGCAAAAGAAGGTTAAACCAAGCCAAAGACTTAGCAAACTAAGGCTCTACCATGGTCTACAATATTGGTATATTATAAAGGTAGAAAAGCCTTGAGAAGGTTAACTCATGAGAAGCTTAAAAATTAAAGTCAATAGAAGGTTTGACCTTTCTACAGAAGATTGACTGAAAGTCAAACAGAAGTTTGACTAAAAGTCAACACAAGGTTGACCAATAGTCAACAGAAAGTTTGATTGAAGTCAACAGAAGGTTGACCTATTTTATAAAGAGGTACAGAAGGTTGTTTTGGTAAAGAAGGTTAAAAGAAGGTTGAAAGAAATCAAGCTTCTGTTTTCTGGAAATCATATCAAAATTATCTCAAACACATTAACTCTTCTTGAATGATCTTAAGGTGAATTAAATGAAGATTCCAAGTCATAAAATGTGCTGAAAGTTTGAATATAAAAGGAGGTAATGAATGATTATTCATATGGCACATTTGAGGTGTTTAATCATGCTAGGAAGCTTCAGAAGGTTGATTCAAATTAATTCCAGTGTCCAACGGATATAATCTGAAGCATATTTGTTGAGTAGACTACTAGGAGAGTACTATGACTGACATAGAAGGTTTTTTATGACAGCTAAAGCACCAAAGGTTGCTTTAGAAGGTTGATAGGCTACAACTAAAGCACAAATCATCATATCCTATCTACAAGCCTACAACAACTTTCCAACGACTCTCTTCAACTCAAATTCAATTTGTAACAGCTATATTCAGTCCCCATGGCTATTTAAATGCTGGAATTTGAAGATTCAAGGCATGAGTTTGGGTTGGAACCTCTCATCATTCAAGTTTCTCAAAGAAACAACCAACCTTCTCATCCCACACTCCAAGCTTCTAATGTAAAATTCTGGGATTCTTTTAGTGAGTGTGTGTTAGCTTGATGAGCATCATTGTATACACTTTGTGTAATTTATTCTCAAGCTCTTAAACATCCCAAAACCCCAAAACCCTTATTGTAAACATTATCTTGTAACTATCTCACCAAACTACCTAGAAAGAAAGGTGAGTGTTAATGAGAAAATACAACATGTGTAGTGTTCTATCAAGCTACCTTAGGAGTAGGTGAGTGTTGATGAGAAACTACAATGTGTGTGTTTTTCTATTAAGCTACCTAGGATAGGTGAGTTTTGGTGGTGATTATACTTGATAAGGTGATTGTTAGGTAATTAGTGGAGAGTTTCTAAGAGAGTGGAAACAGCTAGGCGTAGCTGTGTAAGAGTGCACTAGGCTGTTGTGTGTGATCAAAGCTAGTGGTGGTGAAGTCTTTTGTGTGTTGATCAAAAGCAAATGTAATGGCTATTTGGAAAATAGTGGAAATACTCACGTGGACGTGGGGAGAGGAGTAGCCAGGTTTGGGTGAACCTCTATAACTCTACTGTGTTATTTACTAGCTTTCCTTACTATCTTCTAACATGCTATAACATATTCACCATTGTCCAAACTATGAGAAGGTTGATTTATTCAACCTTTCAAAACGTTTTTAACTAAGAACTTATAATCTATGATTTAATCTCAAAGTTAAAACCAACATATCTCTTACAAGCTATTATTCATGACTATCCCTCATCATTAAGAAGTTAGTATCTTACATTGATTATCTATTATTACTAACCTTCTTCATTGAGTAGTTAGTGTTTTATATTGATCATCTATTGTTACTAACCTACTCATGTATTTTATGCATAAATCATATCTTTGTTTTAAAAACATTTATAGAAGCTTCAATCTGAAATGATTTCATTCTCATAAGCTTCTCTAAATTAAAGAGTTTATCCTTCACATATATATGTCTTGGTAATATGTTCCTCAAGTTATCAAACACTGAATTACCATGTTCAACAAAAGGATAAAATTCATTTGATGAACAAAATGTTTCTATGCATAAATACAACACAAGACTCATTATGAATTGAACTTACTTAACTAGAGAAGGTTCATCATGTGGAACCTACTTAAACAAAAAGAAGTTTCAATACATGGAACCTACTCAAGAAGAGTATGTCTTGTGAAATTGTTTTAAGCTAACTATCTCATCTCCAAGTATCAACTTGAGAGGACATTTTCTAAGTTGCAGGATATAAATTTCAAAGGGTCACAATTCAACCCCCCTTCTTGTGACTCTATATGCCACTTCAGAGTCGTTGCTTGTTGAGTTGGCCGGTCGTTGAGTGAGGGAAATGACCGGTCTTGGCTGCACGCAGAGCACCTCGGGTGGTACCTGCAAAGACACTTCGACGCTCTAGTCAGTGATCGCTTGGGCAGGGTATCACAAGGTAAAGATCACGTACCTGAAGCCACATGCGAGTGGCGTATTTATACTATTGGGATGGAGCATCTAGGCCGAAATATGCGCAACGGTCGGGAGCGAAGTTTGCGCTGCAAGGCTAGCATGTTTGGGCCGTGTGGGCTGTTTCCTACGTGTTGGGCCGCTGGTCCCTTTCTGTTGGCACCTCCTGGTGTTGTTAATACACCCCAGAACATTAATGTTCATGTCGTCATCCCCGTTGACAGGGTCGTATCGGGAATCTAACTCTTCGACGTTCACTTTAGCCTTGAAGTTCTAGGCTTCTACCTTCTTGCCCGACTTCTCTGCTCCTTTAGTCTCATTCTGGGATTTCATAGTCATGTAATGACTTTTGTGAGCCGCCTCTAGGTCGGCTGGGAGAGTTATGACATGTTCATCTAGGGAGTAGAACTTCATTTTCAGATGGGGAATTGATGTTACAGCTCCAAGTAAGCCTGTTTTAATCTTTCTTTGAATACTCTATAAGCCATTAGAATGGGAAGATATTAGAGATGAGTTTTCTCTGAATAGCAAAACATAAGGAAAGATAAAAGGGTTTTTAGCTACTAACTTGAAAACTCATCATAAATCCTTTTTACTCTCAAAGCAAAACAAAAATTGCCACAAGGTACTATTTTATAAGCTACTTTTCAAAATCTCACAATACCCATCTTTGACAATTTAAAAGAGAAAAGTGAAAGTCAAAATGATATGTTGTCTTGCTTGTTCTAACATACAAAGGGATGAACCACGTGCTTTGCATATTGATATAGTACTAGTAGGTATTTGTTGCATGCTAGTCAAAAAGTAAATGTGGAGAAAACCTATAGTGATAACAGCCCACTTGTATAAATTCTTCCAACTTATATTTTGTTGCTTCATTGATCCTTACATAGTGTACTAAAAGGAATGGGGAATTTAAATCCTTTTTCTTTTTGGGTTTTTCTAAAGCAACCTATTATGATAAAAAGTGGTTGAGAGTTGTGTTTTGCAAGAATCTAAAATCTTGCATTATATTGGCAAACATAAGAAAAATGTTTGAGAATGAAAACCAGTGGAGTTTTTGAAATTTGGTGAAGCTTAACATATTGTGCTTTCAAGAAAATCTTTTCTCTTTGGCTTCCAAAATCTCTGTCATTCATTCACAACTCTGAGCATAGTTCTTCAAGACAAGCCAACAAGAACATATTGAAAAGAGACCACATGAAGCATCATACAAATGATGCAAAGAAGTATCAAGAGAGATGTCAAGGTAACCTTCATGTGATGAATAAAGTTACATTTACAAAATGAAAATTTATGAAGGAGCCACATGGACTGAGTCATGTGACAAAGTTAGAACCAATGAACTCAAAATCTTGGAAAGCCCGCACTATACTAAGAATGATCATTACAATGCTTGCCAAGATCCATGAGGTTGCAAAAATGTGGTAAGTTTCATGACAACATGATAGTTAGTGAGGTAAGAGCATTAGAATTTTACATGAAATTTTAATTGTCTATTATCTTACTCATTGGTTGGCTTTTACATGTTTTATTCATATGCCAAGAAAACATCATGAATGTCTAAGGGCTAGAAATATGTGATTTATGCAACAAAGGTTATATGCCCCAAACTAACCGTTTCTGGAAAAATATCATTCATATGTATCATCCTTATTTTTCAGAAACTTGGTAAAAACTTATTGGCTAAACCACATTTATCTCTTGTTACAAAGCAACAAGTCTTGTGCTTATTTCTTACTTGATTAAAATGACTTTCATATGAACTAAAGTTCATGATGCATTAATATCTCTGAACATCATTTAAAATAAAAAATTGGATATTGATATGCACGTGTTCTTGAAAAATGGCTCTTTCATAAGAAATATTTTCTTTACACTCATGCATAATGTTATCTGAAAAATTGTGCTTTCTAAGATACTAACTCATTCTTTTAAAAAGGAAATTGAATTTTGGGAAAACAAGAAATTGAGTTGAGTATTAGCTTGGAAGTTTTTGACAAACAATCTTTATGCATAAAAATGTTCAATGTGGTTATAATGGGTGATAAGTGCTTAGACAAAAGGAGAAAATGTACACATACTTTCCTACAGTATGTTTCACAATCATTTTTCAATGATGTATGTTCAAACAATAATATCTTGGTTGAGACCTCATTATGTTACCATGTGAGCAAAAATGGCTAGAGAAGGTATACTAACCCATAAGGACCCAAAAGAAATGGGTACCAAAAACATTTTTGATTTGTGATGTAGGAATACTCTTAGGATGATAAAAGGAGAATAAAATGCCTCTTGGAAGTTGATAATAAAGAGATGAAGACCAACTCATACAACTCAAAAGATGCTCAAAAGTTTATATTGAAACTTCATGATAGTACACACATTATGAGATGATGAAGGATGAATCCGAGAAAAACATGTTGGAAGGACTGAAATCCTTCCTTGGGCTTCAGTATGAGAGGATCCAAGAAGTAGAAAAAATTCATAAAGGAACTTGGAATCATCTCAAAAGGGAGAGGGATTGTAGTGTGCCAAAATCAGATTTCATCATCCCCTCATCCTTTTGCAGATATTGATAAGCTTCTGTAGAATTGAAGAAGTTTCTGCAGATTTGAAGAAGCTTGATCCGAAGCTTCTCATAGATGAAAAGTTTGCTCTAAAAAGAGATTTCAGCAAAGAAATTCAAAGTTCATCTAACATACAAGTGATTGGAAGCTGAAATAGATGAAAGATCTTGATAGATAAACACAAGCCATATCAAGATCAGTGAGAAAAATAATCTGGAACAACCATCTTCATCCATCAGTCAATTTTTCACAAAGTACTATGATGATATATGAATGAGCATGAATTGATGATACTGCAAAGTCTTTGAGGATGTTCTATATTGATGTCCAATCATTGGACTTAAGATTGGAAGGTTTTCAAAAATTGATTCTCATTTTTGTTTCTCCATGCAAAATTGATTGCTTTCTTAAAAATGTTTGATATTAAATGAGCACCAAGTGCTAAATATGATTTATGAAAAATGAAACTTCTCACAAATGCTTTTGAATATTTATTTGACACATTCTAAAAAGAAAGATCTGTTTTGAAATAATTATATGATAATCTTGTTTCACTTTCATAGTCTCCACTCAAAAATAGATATGTGAGCTCCATATAGCATATGAATGCATGTTTCTGCAAAATGAGTCTTGATTGTTGCATAATCTTGTTGTCATATATGTTTTAATAGTGTTTTTATACAATGAAACTAGTGAAAATAGAATCTACGATATATCACAAACTCTGACTACTTTGAGTAAGCTTAAGAATGTGCATTATGTTCACTTGTGTGATTGCAGAAATTTGAAACTCTCATGCATTATGCTTTATATTTGTAGAACTAAGTATGGTAAATTGGTTATCCCCCATTGTTTATATCCAAGGGATTATTGCCATATATGGGTTGAGGAAAAATAAAATAAAATGTCCTATATATTGTTTTCTTCTAAGGCAAGAGGGTTGGTAAAGAATTTTATATTCATTGAACCCTATACAAAATGTATTATAAGAGGATTTCCTCTTATATATAAAAGGCTTTTCTTCAAAGCCTAATAATGAGAGTAATAATAAGGGAAGAGATGCTTCTAAAGATAGGAGAATAATGATCCTTGAAAACCCAAAGGGAGAGTTTTTGAACTAAAGAAGGTATATGTTCTTCAATGTCTAAACATGCTAAAGTTCAAATCTCTTTGTCTATTCCTAATGAATCAAAAGAATGTGATGAATTACTTGATTTCTTATGTCTACATTGCAATATTAACTAAGATCTTTTCTCACATTGAATATGCTTACCATGTTAAATGCAAACTACTTGAGTTTGATATGTTGATCCACCTCCCCTCTAATTCTTTTTGATAGATGTCAAAAGGGGGAGAATAAAAAGATAGATATAATAATATAGAATGTTGCTAATTAACCTATAGCATAAGTTTAGGGGGAGTTTAAACTCCATGCATAAGTTCAGGGGGAGCTTAATTTGATAGTAACTCAACATTCTTGCATGTATTATTATATCCATCCAGAAAACTTAAGATTTGTTCTTAAAGGTTTGTCATCATCAAAAAGGGGGAGATTGTTGAGATAAAATCCTTTTTGATATATGGTTTTAATGATAACAAACCTTATGAACTAAAGCTTAAGTATTCTGAATGGTGCTCTACTAATGGGTGTCTTGAGTTTGTTGAAAAGAACAGGTTTCTTTCAAGTGGACATGCTAGAAGCAAATTAGATCAATCCATTGCATGTCATTCTCAACAAATTGAAGAATCAGAGTAGCACCAACAAAGTTACAAGAATAGTAATGCAAGCTTCATGAAGACATATTAATCTTACTATTAAAATGTGTGGGACTAGGAAATTCACAAAGAGAAAACAGAAGACATTCGGCAATCAAAGTAAATGCAAATCATCTAAGTGAATTTCTATCAAGAGAGTCCTAATAACCTAATGACTAGATGGATCAAAGGTTTCTACAAGTCTCTACAAAGGAGATTCTCATAGTCATTAATCAGGTTATATTCTACCAATGCTCTCTTACTCAAAGGTTCAAAAGCTTATCAAGAAGCATATCAAAGAGCAAGACTAAAACATGCAAAAAGTCAAGGGTAGAAATAAACATAAGAAGGTTCACATATGAGAAGGTTCAATAGTTAAAGAAGGTTAAAATAGTTGGAGAAGGTTCAAAGATAAGAAGGTTCAAATAAACAAGCAACCTACTCTAGGAAACTTCAACAACTAAAGAACAATCACTCTCATTGATGAACTGAAGAAGAGGTACTCGATGATTCTTCCTAAAAGCATCAAAGTTTATTGGGTTGAGGAATAATCATTTGAGAAAGTTTGCTTAAGTCAACAGAACATTTGACCAAGTCAAGAAAAGGTATTAAATAAAGAAGAGGTAAATCAATGATTCTTCCTAGGAGCATCAAAGTTCATTCAAGAAAGGAATAATCATTTGAGAAGACTTGACCAAGTCAAATAGGAATGTTTTGCCAAGCCAATACTTTTCATAGAAGATAAATAATTAAGAGTGTTAAAACTCTAGAAGGTTCAGACTACAGAAGATTTGACCATGGAAAAAGAAGGTTAAACCAAGCCAAAGACTTAGCAAACTAAGGCTCTACCATGGTCTACAATATTGGTATATTATAAAGGTAGAAAAGCCTTGAGAAGGTTAACTCATGAGAAGCTTAAAAATTAAAGTCAACAGAAGGTTTGACCTTTCTACAGAAGGTTGACTGAAAGTCAAACAGAAGTTTGACTAAAAGTCAACACAAGGTTGACCAATAGTCAACAGAAAGTTTGATTGAAGTTAACAGAAGGTTGACCTATTTTATAAAGAGGTACAGAAGGTTGTTTTGGCAAAGAAGGTTAAAAGAAGGTTGAAAGAAATCAAGCTTCTGTTTTCTGGAAATCATATCAAAATTATCTCAAACACATTAACTGAATGATCTTAAGGTGAATTAAATGAAGATTCCAAGTCATAAAATGTGCTGAAAGTTTGAATATAAAAGGAGTTAATGAATGATTATTCATATGGCACATTTGAGGTGTTTATTCATGCTAGGAAGCTTCAGAAGGTTGATTCAAATTAATTCCAGGTTGTCCAACGGATATAACTGAAGCATAGTTGTTGAGTAGACTACTAGGAGAGTACTATGACTGACATAGAAGGTTTTTTATGACAGCTAAAGTACCAAAGGTTGCTTTAGAAGGTTGATAGGCTACAACTAGAGCACAAAGTCATCATATCCTATCTACAAGCCTACAACAACTTTCCAACGGCTCTCTTCAACTCAAATTCAATTTGTAACAGCTATATTCAGTCCCCATGGCTATTTAAATGCTGGAATTTGAAGATTCAAGGCATGAGTTTGGGTTGGAACCTCTCATCATTCAAGCTTCTCAAAGAAACAACCAACCTTCTCATCCCACACTCCAAGCTTCTAATGTAAAATTCTAGGATTCTTTTAGTGAGTGTGTGTTAGCTTGATGAGCATCATTGTATACACTTTGTGTAATTTATTCTCAAGCTCTTAAACATCCCAAAACCCCAAAACCCTTATTGTAAACATTATCTTGTAACTATCTCACCAAACTACCTAGAAAGAAAGGTGAGTGTTAATATGAGAAAATACAACATGTTTAGTGTTCAATCAAGCTACCTAAGGAGTAGGTGAGTGTTGATGAGAAACTACAATGTGTGTGTTGTTCTATTAAGCTACCTAGGATAGGTGAGTGTTTGTGGTGATTATTGTAACGCCCCAAAAATAATTTAATTATTTATTTAATTAAGTTATTTAAGACTTGCAACATTTATTTAAATCAAATAATTAATTTAGAGTTTTATTTTATTTAGGAGGTGGGGAATTAATTAAAATAGGGAGTGGTTGATGTAGCTAGGGGGTGCAAATAAAGGGCCTAAAGCCCACTAAATAGGCCCAAATGCAAGGAATTAACTAGGGGTAGGGTTTTCACTCAATTAGAAGCAACAAAAAAGAAAATAAGAGAGGGAGAGAGCTACTGGCTGGCGAAGGCAGCATAGGGGGAGGGAGGAAGATGAGCATTTCTTCATTTATTGATTGGGTAAGTTGGTTTTGGTACCCATCTTTCTCTATCTTTTAGTATAAGTTTTAACCATTAATTCCCTTCCATTTCCTCTTTTCCATGGATGAGTTTGAAGCTCAAGTGTTGGAGAGAAGCCATTGTTGGGTGGTTCTTGTGTTGTTGGAGGAGAGGTTTCTTGGGTTTTCAATTTAGAGGTAAGGGGGCTCTCTTTCATATATAATAGGTCATAGGATTAGTGATTATGTGTGGGTTAGGTGTTTAGGGTAATTATTGGTTGTTTATGTGTTATTTGAAATATTGGTTGTTTATATGTTGTTTGAATCAAAGTGATGTTTAAGTGTTGTTGAATAAATTGTTGTTCATATGTGGTTTGGAATAAATTGGTGGTTATGTGTTGATAATTTAAATTGGTGTTTATGTGTGGATGAGTAAATTGTGGAGTCTATGTTGTTTGAACTAAGTTGATGTTCATGTGCTATTAAATTAAATTGGTGTTTAAGTGTTGTTGATGTTATTGGGTGTTGATGATGAGTTTTACTTGTTTATGGTTTTTGGTGTGTTTTCTGGACACTGTTTCGGTTTTTCTCAACTGGTACTGTTTGGTTGATCCAAAAATTATGTGGCTAATTGTTTTTCAAAATATACTTAAGGCCGGTCGTTTTGGCACTGGTTTCGTTAAATTCGGAGTTGTGTAGCTCCAGTTATGAGTCTCCAAAGTCGGGTCAATTTTCTGGAGTCAAACTGGGAGTAGGTTCAGTTTTTGCAGGTTTTGTGTGCTCAATTGAACTCCGTTTTGAATGATTCCTATTTCATTGAAAAACTGACTTAATTCTCTACGAAATAGGCACTGATTTCACTGAATTTCATTAATAAATGAGAAAGAAAATTTGGTTGCAAGTTGGGTAAAGCGTTCTGTCCGATTTTGGTACCTCAGCGTAGTGTTTTGAAAAACTGTACCAACTGGACACTTATTTTGAAAAACTAAAATCATAGGTAGAAACTACACTCAGAGGGCTTTCCAATGAGTGGTCTTTTGTAATTTTTCGATGTCGTTTGCTATTTTAAATAAATCGCCGAAGTAGGAGTACTGCTGTAGGAATCCAGCACTTGGTGCGGGTGTTGCCAATGTTGCCCAAATTGTCAAAAATACTGTTTTGGTCCCTTTGAACTTTTTAGTCCTCAAAAATATTATTTTGGTCCTTTGAACCATTTTAGTCCTTAAAAATACTATTTTGGTCCCTATGCACTATTGGTCCTTCAAAAATGTTGTTTTGGTCCTCTAGGGGTGTTTAGTCCTTGTGACATATTTTATAATGACGAAATTGATGATGTATGAATAGACGATGATGATAATGACGATGGGTCTATTGACCAACACTAAAAATGATGATGATGTTATTGACGATGGGTCTATTGACCAAACTAAAATTGATGATAATGTGGGATGTAATGTTGATGATGCATGAATGATGATTGTTGGTTGCTCATGGGTCTCATGCATACATGTGCATTTTATTGACGATGTTTATTGACGATGAGAGGCTTCGGCCTTGAGCTATTGACGATGATAAAGCTCAATTTTTGACGATGATGCCCATAGTGGCTAAAATTAAGGACGATGAATGGTACCACATGCATACTTGCATTCATGCATACGTTCATATGCTTGGTGTTGCCTTGATGACGATTATGAGTTAATGTGCCATACTTAATGCTATATGCTAAATGTTGAAATGTGATTTATGTTAGTTGCCTTCCCTAATATAATGCTTATCCTATTTGCTATTATTTATGTAAAGAGACTCACCCTACTGCGTCGTGTTGCCTCGAATGTCGGCAACCTGCAGGTGACGGTGACTGAAGGTGACTAGAGATCCTTCTTCTAGTGTGGTCGAGTCGGCTCTGATAGGTAGCACGGGGAGGGGCGTCCTAGTTACTTAGTATTTTTATTTTAGGGTTGTTAGTATGATAATTGATGATGTATTAAATACTCCTAGACTTATAGTTATTTCCGCTGTGCTAGAGAATGATATTTGAGTTGTTGTAAAAACTAAACCAGTGTTTTGAGGGTTCGCCCATTTTTACGTGCTATATATCATGCACTAGTTGTTTTATGAAATTTCAACGTACTGTTTTATATTTTTGAAGAAATGTAGCACTCTCTTTGTGGTGCGTGGAAAAGTTTTTGAAAACTCTGATTTTAAAATTGGCTAAATAGTAGTCTATTAGAAAGGGGGTGTTACAATTATACTTGATAAGGTGATTCTTAGGTAACTAGTGGAGAGTTTCTAAGAGAGTGGACACAGCTAGGCGTAGCTGTGTAAGAGTGCACTAGGCTGTTGTGTGTGATCAAAGCTAGTGGTGGTAAAGTCTTTTGTGTGTTGATCAAAAGCAAGTGTAATGGCTATTTGGAAAATAGTGGAAATACTCACGTGGATGTGGGGAGAGGAGTAGCCAGGTTTGGGTGAACCTCTATAACTCTACTGTGTTATTTACTAGCTTTCCTTACTATCTTCTAACATGCTATAACATATTCACCATTGTCCAAACTATGAGATGGTTGATTTATTCAACCTTCTGATGTTATACCCCAATTTTGTCCGAGTTCTTTTAATATTTTTTAATTTGTACTTTTTCAACCATTTTATTTTGGACTTTTTCTGAAAATTTCATAAAATAGTAGTTTTTTGCGTATTTTCGGGTGTTAGTTTTTAGCAGCTATTGCGAAGGCAATTTCTCTCTCCTTGGACCATGTTTTTCGATCTGAACGGTGAAAGTGAAGACATATTTCCCACGAACCCACTGTAAAAAAATGAAGACGATCCGACGGTTAACGAATCCGAAATCGCACTTTTACGATGAGAGGTTTGAGAAAAACGGACCAAAAACTGCAGTTATTGCGAAGGAAATTTCTCTCTCCTCAGACCTCGTTTCGACGATCTGTACGGTTAAAGCGTAGATATATGTCTCACGAACCAACTGTAAAAAAAGGAAGACGATCAAACGGTTAACGAATCCGGAATCGCAATGTTACGGTGACAGGTTTGAGAAAAACAAGAATTGTGTTTTAAAGGGGAATTACTTTCTCTACCTTGTTTTAGTCCCACATCGCTCGCAAGAAACAAGAGCTCCCTAGCAATTGGATATAAAAGGGGTTGAGAGGTGAAGATTAGGGGAGAGATCATTGGCGGGTTAAGTGATCTTTTGGGTCAAAGCGAGAGCGGCCCATTTCACTAAAAGTCCGTATTTGATCATTTGGACGTTTTGAGTCGGCTTTCCGATTCTCAAAGCGGTTACAGCGATCTTGGGGTCAAAATGGACTAGATAGAGTGCTGGTTCGCGATTGACTGGTCGATCGCTTTCGGTTCGGTTCGGCACTCGTCGAGTCCAGGTTAGTTTTGTATTTATTTTGTTTATTTTTATGTACATATTTATTTATCATTTATTTATAATATAATCTATTTATTTATGTATATAGTTATTTATTTATTTATTTTTTTAGCCTAGTCTTTATTAATTATCAGTTTTTGTCTTTTATTTTATTTTTATGCACAAATTAGTTTATTTCTTCAAAAATCAAATAAAAGACTAAGTCGGTTGTACAACCGGGTTAGTCATCATCCTAGGACCAATGAGCTGTACAGTTCAGTAATCCTAAAAACTTATAAGTAAATAAATAAATCTATTTATTATTATTATTATTTGCATATTATATTTTTATGTGATATATAAACTCTAGAATAGAAGACCATATTTGTATGACTGTTTGTCATTTTGCATTTGTTGAAATTTGTTTTTAAATTGCTCATACACACTCCACAATTACACTTCTGCACACACATGTGAGAAAAGTCCTCTTCCCGGACTTGAGTGTACCCTAAGTTAGAACGAGATTGCGTAGTGATGGCCTGCGGGACGTACGTCTCGTTGGGTGGTCATGAAAATCTCACCTAGAGTTTGATTCCTTTTAAGGAAGCTATCCCTTCTAATAGCTTGCATATTGTTGGGGTCAGTGTTCTTGACTGGGGTCTTTGGCTCTAGGAACCATGTGTAGGATTCTTTAGAACTACCATTGTGAGGCTCACTATAAAAGAAACCTTAGACTCACTCCGTAAGTTACCTTTCTAGGGTCACAAAGGAGCTTCATACCCTTGCATTCAAACAAATATTTGTGCTTACCGTCTTTTATCCAAAAATCAAAAAAAATCAAAAAGTCAAAAACTCAAATCATTATTTACCGCAAGTTTCTTAGAAACCATACCTCATGCATTTTTCTTTGCATTACAAAAAACAAAAATAAACATCTTATGTTACGTACATTTTTATGACTGCCTGAGAATTAAAAGCTTTATTTTGGAGAGAAGTCATGCATGCTAAAGTCAAAGTCAAACTTTGTACTTTACTCTCCAAACGTAAAACTTATAATTCCCCGACATGATAAATAAAATCATATATTATCATTTCGTTCACATACATTATCATTACATTCGCATTTCACATACATTCATTCGCATTTCATGCACACTCATTCATTTGTATACTTACATCATGCATTACAAAAAAATGGGCATAATTCTAGAAAAAAATTGTGATGAGGGGTGAGACATTCTTGTGAGGTAAATCATTCTTTTTGAAAAGTTTAGTCTTACTTAGTTGCAAGCTCAAGGTGTTTCAAGGCACTCAATTTTTAAATTAGCAGCTCGTTCACATTTTTTCTAACAAAGTGTTGCATCCCATGATGAATGACCGAAATGGTCTGTCAAAAATTTCTTTCATGCTTTAACTAATGTTAACTCTCTACGAAGCATTTGTATAGTAACTTGTGTGTAACATGTATCCTCATTCTTGTTTGAGTCAGTTAATGTCTGTACCTTATCATCACCCCCCGTCCAAGTCTAATCCCACCCCGACCACCCTAAAGTACATACTCCCCTACCTAGTCGACTTTTTGGTTTGTTCTCACTAATGAAATAACGCTTTAGGCCCTCCATACTGGGGCAAATTTGTGATCTCTAAAATACCTTGTCGACGTTGTATTCCCTTGGTGCAAGTCCTTTACAAAAAAAAATTCAAAAAGGCCCGTTAGGTTGAAAACTCGTAAGAGCGGCCTAAGCAAAGATTAGAGCATAAAAAAAGAGAGAAATAAGAAAAACGAGCAAATATATAAAAGTAAATAAATTATTGTCCTTAAGTTAATTTTTGAGAAAACGAGCAATCATGATTTGAAATGAAGTTTGACCATCTTCCCAAACCCTCGAAAAAAACCTGTGCTACCCACCTTAAGTCAAAAACCCAAAAATCTCTCAATCACCCTAGACAAGGATCGATTCCGCATCAAAAAAATGGTGCATTAGTTTTATCAGCTCACTCACCCAAAAAAAGAAACAAAAATCACAAAAGAGTGAAGTCAAAAAAAGAGGATTAAAAAATCCCAAAAAAAACAAACAAAAAAAATAAAAATAGTACAAATCGTGAGCTGATACTTCATACCATTAAACACATAAGAGATCCTTGTCGGAAATCAACTCTCAAATACTTCCTTTGGCCTCAATATCCTACCCTCCACAAACCCTTTGGCCAAGTGACAATTCTAAACAGGTCCATTCTACCATGAGGCACATCAATTATTGTCTCAATAAAACCTCAAAACACTCATTTGAGCCTAATAACAATTCCCTTCATAAATCATTACCCGTTAGCCAAGTTACATCACCAAATAAAAATCATTTGTTCTATCAATCATCAAACACTTCTTCGAGCCCAATTATCCCTTCCTTCCTAAACCATTAACCATCCGCCACATTACAACTCCAAAAATCCATTATGATCAATGACCAATTGTTTTTGTTTACTCAAAGTTTTAATCTTAGGACAAATAAGTTTATTTATTTACAATATGTTTGCTAAAAAAAATGTATCTCAAAAAAAAAACTCAAATAAAGAGAAAAATCAAAGGACTTGCACCCCAAAGATTCATTCAAGTTCTGTTGACATCAAGATAAGGTTTAGTGATCACCAAGTGAAGTTTTCATTCGCTTTGAAATACAAAACTATCATAATCTGTGGGGGTCATCTTAAGGATAACCAAAAAGTTTGTGTTAGAATCATCACCTAGATCCCAAAGTGGGGCATTCTTTTCACCATTTGTTCCACTTAAACTTGGGGAAATGTGTCCAATGTCCATCCCACACCACACCCAGTCTAAACATCCATACCAGACCAACTCGAAAAATCCATAGGCCTAACTTTGTCACCTTTCCCAATCTCACTAAAGGCAACCATTCGAAACACCATTCCAAGTGGGGCAATCCTGTCACTCTTCACTCCACCTACAAATGGGGAAATTCACCTGACACCCATCTCATCCCTTCATTATATTCACAGCCATAAAACCATACCGGGGCAATTTCTCAACTCATTACCCAAAATGCTACTACTCTAGTCAGGGCAATCTTGTCCATGCCATGAATGGGGCAACACCAAACTCTATGGGTTGAGACAAAATATCTTGCTCTCCGCCTTTCAAAAGCCAATGCATTCCCAATTCATCATCCTTTATACCCTTAGCTTGTCATCACTAGACAGCGACGGGTTATTCACTCACCGTCATCAAATCTAAATTGGGGCGCAGTCCGACATTTCTTGGCTCGGAAAAACCTACCTTTTATGACCTTTGACAAAGACCAGTCAGTCATTCACCCCTTCATGCGCCACAAATGTCCTCACCCCAGGCCTTTAGAACCCCAAGTTAACTGACTCATTCATCTATATTTGCACTACTATACATCTTTACTAAACAATGCTTCTGAGAGAGAGACACAAGTTGATCATGTAATGCTAAGGATCCGCTTAGCTAACTTTGTGGACCTAAAGCTTCAGTCATCATGGGGCATCATAGTGGAAAAGAAAAAGAAGCGAGCTTGCAAACACGAAGACTTTTTCACATAAGTGCACTGAGATAATGTGACCTTAAGATTGCCGAAGTTTGAATCAGATCTAATCTTTCCAAAGAATGGTCAATATTCATCTTCGCCTTTCACATCCAAAGTCTCACATCTCATCATCACAAAAAAATGTTTCTACACCCAAATCAATCATTTCATATCATCGCACCATGCACCATAGCATTTGCATTTAAGCATTTCATTCACATTCGCATTTCATGCATTTATTGTATACCAAAAAAAAAGGGCAAAATACTAAAAAAAAAAAAGAGAAAAGAATCACCTATTTCATTCATCACATCGCCAAAAATCAACTGTTGCATGTGTATATATTATTGGCATTGTATATGCATTACATGTATTGCTTCTGAATCGACTTCAAGTGTTGGTCCCTATATTTTGTTCCTCTAATATCCGCGCTTTAAGCGTTGATCTCATATCATATCACAGATCACCAGGTTGATCCCTCAGACCCCAAGTGGTCCTTCAGAGCAGTGCCCTAAGTGGCCCAGGTCGCAACGTCGGAGTCGAGCCCGACGGACCTTCGCGCACCCGCGTGGTCCTTCGGACTAGCGTGTCGTCACCTAAGACATAGTGGACGTCCTCTATTGGTCAACATATCAGTTCCGGATCTGATCTTGACCCCTGGCCGCTCAAATATAAAGGCCCCTCAGATCGTTTTACTAGTACCGTAACTAGTAGCGCTCCTTCAGACCACGATGGTCCTCTATTAAGGCCTAGGCAGCCTTCTAGACCCCGAGTGGTCCTTCAGAGCCTTAGTGCTCCTTTAAGGCCCCAAGTGGCCCTTCAGAGCCTTAGTGCTCCTTCAGATCCCGAGCGATCCTTCATTTTGTTCTCGGTTAATGCGCCAAGTGTTAATCGTTACTCCTCCATTCTCAAACCCTTTGCTTTCTCTTAAACGGACAAAATTGACGTCTATTCTATCTTTATTTCTATTTTCACTACGAAAATTGAATACACTTCACCTTTTCTAGTAAAATATAAATAAAGAGGGGCATCTGTTATACTCCAATTTTGTCCGAGTTCTTTTAATATTTTTTTAATTTGTACTTTTTCAACCATTTTATTTTGGACTTTTTCTGAAAATTACATAAAATAGTAGTTTTTTTGCGTATTTTCGGGTGTTAGTTTTTAGCAGCTATTGCGAAGGCAATTTCTCTCTCCTTGGACCTCGTTTTTACGATCTAAACGATGAAAGTGAAGACATATTTCCCACGAACCCGCTGTAAAAAAATGAAGATGATCCGACGGTTAACGAATCCGGAATCGCGCTTTTACGATGAGAGGTTTGAGAAAAACGAACCAAAAACTGCAGCTATTGCGAAGGCAATTTCTCTCTCCTCAGACCTCGTTTCGACGATCCGAACGGTGAAAGCGTAGATATATTTCCCACGAACCCGCTGTAAAAAAATGAAGACGATCCGACGGTTAACGAATCCGGAATCGCACTTTTACGATGAGAGGTTTGAGAAAAACGGACGAAAAACTGCAGTTATTGCGAAGGCAATTTCTCTCTCCTCAGACCTCGTTTCGACGATCTGATCGGTGAAAGCGTAGATATATGTCTCACGAACCAACTGTAAAAAAAGGAAGACGATCAAACGGTTAACGAATCCGGAATAGCAATGTTACGATGACAGGTTTGAGAAAAATGGGAATTGTGTTTTAAAGGGGAATTACTTTCTCTACCTTGTTTTAGTCTCACATCGCTCGCAAGAAACAAGAGCTCCCTAGCAATTGGATATAAAAGGGGTTGAGAGGTGAAGATTAGGGGAGAGATCATTGGCGGGTTAAGTGATCTTTTGTGTCAAAGCGAGCGGCCCGTTTCACTAAAAGTCTGTCTTTGATCATTTGGACATTTTGAGTCGGCTTTCCGATTCTCAAAGCGGTTCTGGCGGTCTTGGGGTCAAAATGGACTAGATAGGAGTCGGGTTCGCGATTGACCTGGTCAGACTGCTCGGTTCGGTTCGGCACTCGTCGAGTCCAGGTTAGTTTTGTATTTATTTTGTTTATTTTTATGTACATATTTATTTATCATTTATTTATAATATAATCTAATTATTTTATTTATTTTTTTAGCCTAGTCTTTATTAATTATCAGTTTTTGTCTTTTATTTTATTTTTATGCACAAATTAGTTTATTTCTTCAAAAATCAAATAAAAGACTAAATCGGTTGTACAACCGGGTTAGTCATCATCCTAGGACCAATGACCTGTACAATTCAGTAATCCTAAAAACTTATAAGTAAATAAATAAATCATTTTTCCTAAAAATAGGGGACTAAGTCGGTTGTACAACCGGGTTAGTCAGCGTTCTAGAACTAATGAGCTATACAGTTCAGGAGTTCTAGAATACTTATTCTAAAACCAACTCACCTAACATCAAACAAACTTCTTTCAAAAAACCTCAAAAATACTTTCAAAAGTAGGGGACTAAGTCGGTTGTACAATCGGGTTAGTCGTCGCCCTAGAATCGATGAGTCACATGCAGTTCAAGGAATCCTAGGACCCCTACACTAAAAAACACTAACCAAAAAACCTTTTTCAGGAAGAACTACGTAGCTTTGATTCCTCCATTGCATCCGGAGGTACGTAGGAGCAAGAGTCCACTCTTGTCAAGCACTAAAAACTAAAAATTTAAATAAGTCTTTTCCTCTATAAATAAAAGGGTAATTATTAATAAATCCTAATTAATTAGACCAAGGATGTCGTGGGGTGCTAATACCTTCCCCACACATAACGACTCCCGAACCCTAAACCTGCCTTGTCCTAAACAAAAAGGGATTTTCCGAATTTGCCGTTAAACTAAAATTTGGTGACGGCTTCCTTTCGAACTTCGAAGAATCCTTTCCCGGATTTTTCGGTCGCTACATCTGAAAACAGTTTTTAACTAAGAACTTATAATCTATGATTTAATCTCAAAGTTAAAACCAACATATCTCTTACAAGCTATTATTCATGATTATCCCTCATCATTAAGAAGTTAGTATCTTACATTGATTATCTATTATTACTAACCTTCTTCATTGAGTAGTTAGTGTTTTATATTGATCATCTATTGTTACTAACCTACTCATGTATTTTATGCATAAATCATATACTGTTTTAAAAACATTTATAGAAGCTTCAATCTGAAATGATTTCATTCTCATAAGCTTCTCTAAATTAAAGAGTTTATCCTTCACATATATATGTCTTGGTAATATGTTCCTCAAGTTATCAAACACTGAATTACCATGTTCAACAAAAGGATAAAATTCATTTGATGAACAAAATGTTTCTATGCATAAATACAACACAAGATTCATTATGAATTGAACTTACTTAACTAGAGAAGGTTCATCATGTGGAACCTACTTAAACAAAAAGAAGGTTCAATACATGGAACCTACTCAAGAAGAGTATGTCTTGTGAAATTGTTTTAAGCTAACTATCTCATCTCCAAGTATCAACTTGAGAGGACATTTTCTAAGTTGCAGGATATAAATTTCAAAGGGTCACAATTCAACCCCCCTTCTTGTGACTCTATATGTCACTTCAGAGTCGTTGCTTGTTGAGTTGGCTGGTCGTTGAGTGAGGGAAATGACCGGTCTTGGCTGCACGCAGAGCACCTCGGGTGGTACCTGCAAAGACACTCCGTCGCTCTAGTCAGTGATCGCTCGGGCAGGGTATCACAAGGTAAAGATCACGTACCTGAAGCCACATACGAGTGGCGTATTTATACTATTGGGATGGAGCATCTCGGCGGAAATATGTGCAACGGCCGGGAGCGAAGTTTGCGCTGCAAGGCTAGCATGTTTGGGCCGTTTGGGCCGTTTCCTGCGTGTTGGGCCGCTGGTCCCTTTCTGTTGGCACCTCCTGGTGTTGTTAATACACCCCAGAACATTAATGTTCATGTCGTCATCCCCGTTGACAGGGTCGTATCGGGAATCTAACTCTTCGACGTTCACTTTAGCCTTGAAGTTCTAGGCTTCTACCTTCTTGCCCGACTTCTCTGCTCCTTTAGTCTCATTCTGGGATTTCATAGTCATGTAATGACTTTTGTGAGCCGCCTCTAGGTCGGCTGGGAGAGTTATGACATGTTCGTCTAGGGTGTAGAACTTCATTTTCAGATGGGGAGTTGATGTTACAGCTCCAAGTCTGCCTAGTGTTAGCCTCCCTATGATTCTTTAGTAAACATACTTACACGAGAGAACTAGGAAGGTGTCTTCATTTGGATCTCCATAGGTAACCATTAGTTCAAAGTATCCCAGCGGTCTAGTTGCCGAGCCATTGAATCCCACCAAGCGGGTACCCCAGTATAGGGTGAGGTCCTCAGTGGAAATTTTGAAAATTTCCAACGAGGTCCCCGACAATCCTGTATGTTAGTGATACAGAAATTTGCAAATAATTGAAAGTTGACAAAGTTAAATTCAACAATCTTTTATTTATTGAGAGAAGAGTTTAATACAATGTTTTTGCTTGCCACGCTGGATGAGGTCCTCAATGTCATCCTTGAGGACTCTGCAGTCTTTAGTATCATGCCCGTGGCTTCGGTGATACCTACAATAAGTCTTCTTATTGGTGTTGTGTCTCTGTGGGGTTGGTGTCGGCCATCTCACTTCATTGAACTCGAAATTAGCACATTCTTGTAGAATCTTGTTCCTTGAGGCGTTCAAGTCTAAATACTCGTTGAACCTTCCACTCCACTCCTAGGTCAGAGGCACACTAGGTTCATCCACTGCGGGGTTGGTGCCGGAGTCGTGGTCCTTCTTGTGTTTCTTCTTTGTGTCTTTGCTTTTTCTCGAGGTCAGAGGCACACTAGGTTCATCCACTGCGGATGCTTTTTCATAGTCTATATGACACTGGGCACGTCTCAAGAATTCATCCAGAGTCTTCATCTTTTTGAGGCCGACGTTGACATGGAACAGTGTGCCCTCCCTGAGGCCATGTCACATGAATATCATTCAGACATTGTCTGTCAGATCGTGTACTTTATCGACTTCCTTAGTGTTTTTCTCAATATAATCCTTGAGAGATTCCTTCTCGCCTTGGCATACTTCCCTCAGTAGTAAATTATTTCCAAGATGAGATTGAGGCTAGCGGCAGATCTCTATTCCACTTCAGGGCGCTCTTTTTCAAGGAAAGAGGAAATAGCTTGCATAAGACTTCCTCCGAGGCATTGCGGTAGTCCATCATCAGATCAAAAGTTTCGACGTGCTCGTCGGGATCACATTTCCCGTCATACATGTTCAGCGCAAGGGGTTTTTCTAGATACTTCGGGATCCAACAATTTTCTATCTTGGGAATGAAGGGGCTTGCCCGAGACAGACGTCCTTGTTTTGCAGATTTCTTTTTGTGAGATTCCTTCTTCTTGGGTGAAAGACTGCGAGAAGAGGAGGAGTCAGAAGAGGAATTATCTAAATCATCAGTAGAGTTAGAACTTGGAGGAGATGGTGCATTCGAAGGTTTCCCACGGTGTTTCTCACAGGAGAAGTTTCGTAGCCCGAACACCAGAGTGGAGTCTGCCACCACCTAGATACAGCTGTTTGAGGAGGAGAATGTGGAACTTGCCCTGCAGGTTGGATGGTAGGTGCCCTTTCCAAAGCGGGCATCTGCAAGCGAGATTGCTCCTGCTGGACCAAATCCCGACTCTGACGTTCCAAGTCATCGAGTAGATGGCTGACTACTTGGATTTATGCAGGAATGGGATCGACAGGTGGAGCTGGAGTCGGTAGGGGGAGTCGTCCTGAGGCGAGTACTGCCGAAGCTTCTTCATAAGGTAACGATTGAACATGACCTCCAGGGGTCTCCGTAGCCTGTGGTAGAGCATCGGCGAGTGCACTTTGAGCTCGAGATTGAGCTCGGGTAGGGGGGCGTCCTCTTGGAGCCATTAGGGTAGGATTGTTATAGGTTGAGTGTAGATGTGGATCAAACTGGAAGCAAATGATTATACTCCAACTGTGGTCGCCATTGTTTGGTACTCTAGATCCGAAATACAGGTTGTGTTGCTTTGAAGAATTTGAAGATGGACTTCAGATTCTTGGAGATGGAGTTCGGACAGTCCGAGGTTGCTCAAATTTCCACGTCGGGTGGGGTGTACCTGCAGACACTCTGATGCTTAAGTCGGTATGGCAATTTGAGAGGTGTGTATAGAGTGAGAACGTACCTGTAACAGAAGGGCCACACCTCTATTTACAGACAAAGTGTCGTACCTGAAGCGTTGGATCCAGATGTTAGATCCTGACCGTTGGCTACAGACACCCGTGGCTGAGGCGCGTAGTGGGCCGTTTCAAGTATGGATTTGAGCCAGGCCCAATTCTTGTGGGATTTTAGCCCAGTCCAGAAATTAAGTAAGGGTAAAAGAGGAATAGAAAGCTTATAACTTTTTCTGTTCTGTTCACTTCCCAAATAATGGTGTGGTAACTTCGTCTCGCTCCATCATAAAATATCCAAACAATGGAATGGAGATTTTGTTCTATTCATTTCCGCTCCGTTCCACTCCGTTCATTTTAAACTATCCAAACAAATTCTAAATTTAAGTACTTAGTAGATGTAATATTAAAAATATTAAAAAATACAAATTATTTTAAAAAGTATACCTCATTGATTTTTTTACCACTGGTCAATGATTCTTTTTCCATATTATATTAAATAATAAAAATGTAGAATTAAAGCACAAATTAATTACGTTGACTTTTCTCATCGTTGGATTTTTTTTTGGTATAAATCGGGTATCCTCTGCGCGCAATTACAGAGACTAATCTCTCGAGCTAGGTAGGACCACAATTGGCGGCAAAGCTCTCCCTCAAGAGATTTAACACTGCTGCATGCCCAAGGCTAGATTCGATCCCAGGACCTTGGTTAAGCTGGAAGAGACCATTACCATCTCATCCAAGTGCTCTTGGGATTTTTTCTTTAAAGTACAAATTATATTTAAAGTATAAAAATGTATATTTAAAGTACAAATTAATTACGTTCTATTCCTCATTAATTGATTTTTTTACCACTTGTCAATGCTTTTTGTTTCTTCTTTTTGGTCGAGATCAGAGTATCCACCGCTGAACACAATAACTAATCCCCTCGTTGGGGGAATATTTAATGACAATTAATGATAAAATGTTTTGACTGAAAATCATTAAATTTTGGACGTTACAAAGGTGCAAGTATGATCTATTAAATGTTCTATAAATTCAAATGGATGTTTGCATATGAACTCATTTTGCATCAATGGCGATTCTAAATACAACTACCTACAAGGTGATGATATTATCACTTCTTGTAATAATAGTTGCTTTTGCGGAAATCTCACCAAGCATTGCAAGTCAATTCCGTACACGTGTAGCAATTCAGAATAATTTACCTGCGTCTGTGTCTAGGAGAAATCTCACCATCCATTGCAAATCCAAGAATGACGATCTTGGATTCCATACCCTGATGCCCGGTAACTTTTACGAGTTTAGATTCTATTCAGATTTGCTTTGGCGAACATTATTCTTTTGCAGCTTTACATGGCCAGACGGACCAAGTCTTCACTACTTAGATGTTTACAAAGGATGGGAAGATCGAAACTGTGATAAAGTTTGGTGGACAATAGATGACTGCGGTGGGTGTAAGTCTTGTGGGTTTTCAGATAGCCCTCATAAGTGTATTCGTTGGAATGACCTTCCAAGGAATATTGTGTAGATGTAATTTCGTGTTGTTTCTCGTAATAATTGAAATAAAATCCAATAAACATCAAGCTTGTGATATATTCTTGATTTTTATATCATTTATGTGTATTAAAGCAACTAATTCTATGTGGTGGTCCCTATTGGTTGTGTAACTCCTGAAATAAAGTTCACACCAACTTAAAAGATATGGAAATACTGAAATCAAGAATACACTAAGTTATAGTTTTGGTCCCCCTATTTTAAAGTACAGACATTGAGTCCTCAAACTTTAAAATCTAAGGCATTTTTCTAAAGGGGGATTTGATTATAATTAAACTGGCGTGAAGCTCATTAATTGAAGTGACAACTGATGTAGGCGGCACACATTGTTGCCACGTAAACTTTTGAGACACATCACCATGCCCCGTCATTCATTTAATTAATAAAACATTCGAAATAAAAATATAAAATGAAAACAAAATAAAGAAATCCAAAATAACATAAATGTTAACTTAGTTTCACATTATTCAGTTCTAATTATCCTCCTCCTCCTCCTCATTATTCCGTTCTTATTATTTCGTCATGTTATACCCCAATTTTGTCCGTCTTCTTTTTTTTATTGTTTTAGTTGTTTAATTTATTTTGATAGTCCAAAAATGTAGAAAAAAGCTAATTTTTATTACAATTTAGGAGTGTCCAAAATGTCCCAATCTCTAAAATACAAAAAAAAACAATAATCAAAAATACAAAAAAATATGAAAAAACGAAAATTAAATAAAAGGAGCAGCATCAGCAATCTCCAGGGCTTGTGTTGTTCTCCAAGACTGCTCAGCAAGCCCACATTATCAAAACCTGCAAAAGCCCAGTCAAATCAGTCAAAACGAATTCCTACCTATAAATAAACAGTCAACCTAGGGTCTAAGACACACAAAAAAAAACCAAGGCAGACAACTACTGCTAAAATCACCCAAAAATAGGATTAGAGTTTCACATCGAAACCCTAATCCACTAAACACGGTTCTGAGGTTTCTATGATCTAAAGAAAGGAGTAGTAGCAGTTCAAAGGAAACACAGCAACAGTTGCAATCACACAGTCACAAATAGTCGCGATCAAGTGCCAAACTGGAGCTGGATTAAGTGTGCCAATGACTTATCTGTGCAACCTGATTTTCGTGGTGGTTATCTGGCCTTTACTTTGCCAGTAACTCTAATATCCAAGCCTTTCTGTTGGTGGAGTTTGATCAGAATAAGAATTCTTATATATAAATGAAGAGATTCACTTTTTGCTTGTTTTTTTGTCTCATTATTTTCGTGTTTAATTTAAAAGTAGCTGTACTGGGAAATTGACTTGAAAATTATGTTAGTTCAATATTAAATTATTAAGTGTTATAGTGTTCTTGTCAAAAAAAGGTGTTATAGTGGAATTTGAATTAACTTTGAGCTTATGGTTGAAGGATTCAACAGGTGTACTTCATCTAAAGAAATTATCAAGTGCTGGTATTACCCACGTCCATCTATTGCCGACGTTTCAGTTTGCTGGAGTTGATGATCAAAAGGAGAACGAAATAGCCACCACTTCACCCAAAACCGAGCCAATACCGCAAAACCACCTCCTCTGGCTGTCGAAAACCGGTGAAAACCGCGCCGGAAAGCTCTCTCTCTCACCGTCGTGGCGCCGCACAGTTGAAGGGGGTGATGGATTTTTAGGGTTTTTGATGTTTTAGGTTTGGGCCTCATATACTGTCTTTTATTTTTTTTTATTTTTCGGAATACTAGCTGCACCCCTCTTGTTCACGCACGCACCCCTCCCTCACTTAAGCCCAGTTTCGCATTCTGGGCTCCCACATGCGAACTGGGCTTCCTTTTTACACCTCCTATTAATTATACAACCCCCTGCGACTAATAAAACCTCAATTTACAATTTTCACCCCCTGTTTTTATTTTAAATTATTTTCTAACTCAAACATAAATAATTTTTCTCTCGAAATTTAATAAACGGCTAAGTCGGTTGTACAACCGGGTTAGTCATTATATTAGGGCCAATGAGCTGTACAGTTCAGTAACCCTGAAAACTTAATAAATACGAATAAACTATTTTTCCTAAAAATAGGGGACTAAGTCGGTTGTACAACCGGGTTAGTCAGCGTTCTAGAACTAATGAGTTGTACAGTTCAAGAGTTCTAGAATACCTATTCTAAAACGGACCCACCTCACATCAAACCAATTTCTTTCAAAAATTCGAAAAAATCATTTTCAAAAAGTAGGGGACTCAGTCGGTTGTACAATCGGGTTAGTCAGCGTCCTAGGAATCAGTGAGTTGTACAGTTCAAGGAATCCTAGGACCCCTGCACTAAAAAACACCAACCAATAAACCTTTTTCTGGAAGAACTACGTAGCTTTGATTCCTCCATTGCATCCGGAGGTACGTAGGAGCAAGAGTCCACTCTTGTCAAGCACTAAAAACTAATAATTTTAATTAAGTCTTCTTTCCTTCACATTCAAATAAAAGGGTAAAATGATAATAAACTACAATTAATTAGACCAAAGGATGTTGTGGGGTGCTAATACCTTCCCCACGCATAACGACTCCCGAACCTTAAACTCGCCTTGTCCAAACTTAAAGGGATTTCCCGAATTTGCCCTTAAACTAGAATTTCGGTAGCGACTTCCTATGAACCTTTCGAAGAATCCTTTCCTCGAATTTTTCGGTCGCTACACGTCATCTTCATTGTCAACTTAGTTTCACATTATTAGTAACATACATGTCATTCAAACCCAAATAACATAATTCAACATTAAATTGACTACTCATACTAGATTCATTCCGCATATTAGCTACATCAATCCAAATGATTAAACTATAGTCATCCAAATCATCTAGTTACACTCATTCAAATATAATGAAACTAAATACCAAAATAAAATTTAAATAAAAAAATAGAAAGCTAAAGAAATACATCTAAAGTATTCAACAAATAGTTACAATTTTTTTTTCTTTAGCAAAAGAAAGGAATATGGGGTATCGTTAAAACCTTCTGGATTAAGACCCTCCTTGGGGAAATAATATCAAGAAGGAAAAAAGAGTAGCATTACATCCTAAAGGAAAAAACAAATCCTATTAAAAGGAATCTAGTCCAAAGAAAGATAAAAATGGCGTGCAAGAGCATCATTATAATGATTCTCATCCCAATTAAGTTTGCAGCTCCCCAAAAACAGAAGGCCAGAAGGAGATTGAAACCATCAAACAGAAAATCAGCAGAACCTATAGCTAGGCAAACCAAACCTATTTCTAGAAAAATCCTTAGCAATGAAGCTAGGAGGAAGGTCCCACCAGATAAAACCACTTGTGTTAGTAGCATGCCTGGCAAGCTTATCAGCATAGGTGTTACCTTATCTATAAATGTGAGTGCAAACGAATATCATTTATCTTGTTAAATATAAGCAATTTTTCCATCTATTTCTAAGCTTCTAAGGAACTACATTGCAATTCTTGAAGGCAAAAACCACTAATGGATGTTATACCCCAATTTTTTCTGCCCTCTATTTTACTACGGTCATTTTTATTTTGGTTTTTTACTAGTTTTGTGTATCGTAAGTCTCAAGTTCATTTATTAATAGGTTCGGGACAAAGTTTTCTTATTGACTCAAAGAACATACCTGTTCTGACCTGGGCTGGAAGCCCCGTCGAATAATTAGGCCTGGCCCAGTATTTCCCAGGAAACTCGGCCTATTAAGCACCCCCAACGATGAACGCATCATCGCGCCACACATGGAGGGCCGACGGTCCAGATTCACCGCGCAAGATCTAACGGACAGAAGTGAGCCCCTTTGTCTATAAATAGATGACCCGGACTCCAATTTCAGGTACGGTCTCATTCTTGCACATTCCCCTTATTCCTCTACTGCTTTACGCATCGGAGTGTTTGCAGGTAGACCCCACCTGACGTGGGAAGGATTGCGACTCGGACCTCCCCAGAATGATTCATCCATTTCGAAGACAGCCGACGAGTCCCGAGAAGCGAAACCCTGCGGGCTCCTTGGACAAGGTAACTCCCCAGTTCAGGACGGAACATTGGCGATCACAGTGGCAGTACTTCAATGTATTCTCACTCAGACCGCTTCCACAATCGCTGCTAAACATGGAGCTAGCTGGAGGATACTCCATTCCGTCTGGTATGTCTAGATGCGCGGTGAAACGCAAGTGGCGCGAGATCACGCAAGTAGCCACCCTCCCGCGAGGGTTTCTCCCACAAAGGAGACCATTGTCTTTTTCTAAAGAAGTTTATCTACTCGGGCAACCCAACGAGTGCATTCCCTTGATCATCTCAGCCTCAATCTCTAGGGAAGAAATAGAACGGGTGCTAGTTGTAACGCCCCAAAGATTATTGGATATTTATTTAATAAATTATTGGGGATTAAATTGTGGAAAAATATTAGAAATAAAAATATGGTATTTTTATATGCTATTGGTAATATATGACTAATAATATTATATGTTTATTTTATTTCTATTAAATATTAGTGTCTGAGATATTATCTCTTTAGAAATTATTTTGGGCTATTGAGGTGTTAAAATAATAGTTATAGTGATATTGGGCTCTAAAAATAATTAAAATGAGTTTTGAAACATTTTACTACTCATATACACCCTGCTCTTTGGGCGCACCCCACTGCAACTCACTTAAGCCCACACTTGCGCAGCCCATCAACGTGTGGCCCAACACCAGGACCCGACCCAGCCCGCGTCCCTATTCTTCTTCTTCGCAGGAAAGCTGTGTGAAACGGCAACTCAGACCCTCACGCCGTTTCCCTCCCTCCCTCGCGTTCTCACCCTCCCTTCCACGGCCAGCTCTGAAATTCCACCCTCCCACTCGAAAATGGCTGCAGAGCACGATTATGGAGTCCGTTTCTTCAATCATGGTCCTGTTTCACCCGTGTTTTCGACCACGACCAAGACTCCTCTAGCCTCCATTCTCCCGCGCGCGAGTAGCTATGGACCCTCGCTATGACCACTGCTACAACAAATTCATCATAAGAAAAACGAAAATGTTCAGCCCTTGGAGTCCTCCGGTTTTCGACTTCGAACCCTATCGAACGGCTACCTTTCGATACATACTCTTTTTAAACATGATTGATTATCTATAGTTTCTATTGGGTAATTAATTGAATGTTATTTTGTCTGATTATATGAGTTCGAGTCAATGGACCGTCCGATTTAGATCACGCTTGAGAGCTAATTGTTCGTCCTTGCAATTGGGTCAAAGGAAGGGAGAGCTGTTGCTGTGGTTCTGTTGGTGACTCCGTAGAGAGAGCTCCGTCTTCGGTTAATCAAGGTAAGGGGAGTCTCATTCTATAATAGAGAGTATAATAGGGTGTAGGTCGATTATAGAGTCTCTAATGTTGTTAATTGATAGTGAATTTGATGTTGTATGTTTGATTTGATGAATTTGAATGTGAAATTGAGCATGAAATCGATTTAGGGCTTATGTTAGGGTTTATGATATGTGATTTTGTGTTTTGAGATGCATTTGATGATTTGAACGTGCAATTGATTGTTGATTCGTGAAATTGGAAGTATTAGAATGATTATAGGATGAATGGGTTTAAGAGAGTTTGAGAAAATTGGGATTTTGGGGCATGGGGCGCCAAGGTGCTAGGGATTTGGCGCCCTGTGTACTATAGCAGTGAGTGGGTGTGAGTGTGTCACTGCCAGGGCGCCACATTGCTGGGAAAATGGCGCCGTATCTTTATTCATGTCTTTGAAAATGTGTTGGTCTTTGGGTTGTCCTTTGCCAGTGGTGCCACATTCTTTGGGAAGCTGGCGCCACAGCAATCGTTCATGTGCACATATGGGGTGGTTTGAGTGAAACTTAGAGTTCTGAGCATATTTTACCGTGCCATCTTTTGCAGTTGTCTGCCCAAAATCAATTTTAAACATTTTGGCTCGAGTAGTTTTATTTTTGCATGTGCCATTTGAGAGATGTTCTGGTGGGTATTGCTGTGGCACTATATGTGTGCGCATATGGGGTGGTTTGAGTGAAACTTGGAGTTCTGAGCATATTTTACCGTGCCATCTTTTGCAGTTGCCTGCCCAAAATCAATTTTAAACATTTTGGCTCGAGTAGTTTTATTTTTGCATGTGCCATTTGAGAGATGTTCTGGTGGGTATTGCTGTGGCACTATATGTGTGCGCATATGGGGTGGTTTGAGTGAAACTTAGAGTTCTGAGCATATTTTACCGTGCCATCTTTTGCAGTTGCCTGCCCAAATTCAATTTTAAACATTTTGGCTCGAGTGGTTTTATTTTTGTACGTGTCATTTTAGAGATGTCCTGGTGTGTGTTGCCGTGTGTGTTGTGTCTATGTGCAGGGCGCTAGATTGTGGGAAATATGGCGCCCAGTGCTGTATAGGTGATAGTTTGGTCCTAGGGGTGTTGTTTTGGTCCCTAGCTGCCAGTTTGGTCCAAAAGGTGTCAATTTGGTCCCTAAGTGTTGAATTGGTCCTAAAGGGTGTTTTTAGGTCCCTGAGTGAGGATTTAGTCCTCTGGTTGTGTTTAGTCCTTGGGACATGAATAGTGATGAGCTAGTGAATAAATGTAATCATGATGATGCCATGGGGGCATGGGCCATGGGGGCCAGAGTCATGGGGACTCAATTTATTGATGAATTGATGAATGGTGGGCTGCGGTCTTGGTGTATAAATGATTTTGATGATGTGTGTGTTCATGAGTCACATGCATACTGATCATTCATGATCGCGCGACGATATATTGTGAAAAGGTCATGATGCGGTGTTTATTTCATTTTGCGATCGCGACGTATAATGAGTGATGATGAGGCCATGGGTGTAACACCCTAAATGATTTAATTAAGCAATTGATTAAATTATTTAAAGTGTTGCACTATTTTTCTAATTATATTAAATTATAATATAATGTTTATAATAAAGTAATTTATTTTAATAGAGGGGAGTGGTATTAGAAATACCAGAGCTACTATTTTGGGCCCAGGAGCCCAAGCCCAATGACTTAGGCTCCTAGGGTTGGTGCATTTCGCACCAAAGGAAGAAACAAAGAAAGAAAGCGAAAGAAAGAGAGAAAGAGAGAAGGAGAACGGCGCAAGGGAGAAGAGAAAGGGAGAGAAAGCTTCGCACCACTCAAAAGAAGGAGAAGAAGGCCTTAGTTGCTGTAGTTCTTGTACGTGACTTGGTGAGAATCACTTTCTACGGTTAATTCGAGGTAAGGGGAGTCTCACTCTATAATAGAGGAGATAATATGTTATATGTAGGGCATAGGTCTTGATTTGTGTTAATTGATGATTGTTTGGTGAATTGAGCCATTGAATTGAATAAATTGCATGTGAAATCGATTTGGGGCTTAACTTAGGGTTTATAACATGTGAATTTCGTGATTGGTGATGTGTTTGATGATTGAGCATGAAATTGATTGTCATAATATGAAATTAGGAGTATTAGAGTGATCATGGAGTGGTTTGATTTGGGAGAAATTGGAAAATTTGCGAGTTTTGGGTTTAGGGCGCCAAATGGCTAGCAATTATGCGCCACGTGTCTTTATGTGATGAGGCTATGGTGTTGTGTTCTTTGCTCGGGCGCCACTTTCTTTGAGGAATTGTGTGCTGTGTGCGTGTGTGTGTGTCGGTGCGCGCGAGAATGTGGGTGTTTTGGTGCCTGGGGAGTGAAACTTAGCGTTCTAGGCACAATTTCCTGTGCCATATTTTGCATTCACCTGCCCAAATCCAATTTTAAGTGTTTTGGCTCGATTGGTTTTCTGTTTGCAGGTGTCATTTTAAAAATGTTCCGGTGAGGCATTGTGCGTGTGTGCACATGGGGTGGGTTGAGTGGAACTTAGTGTTCTAGGCACATTTTCCCGTGCCATCTTTTGCATTCACCTGCCCAAATCATTTTTAAAACATTTTGGCTCTATTGGTTTTCTGGTTACAGGTCTTATTTTACAAATGTCCCGGTGGGTGTGGCTTTGTGTGTGTATATGGGGTGGTTTGAGTGAAACTTACATTTCTGGGCATATTTTACTGTGCCTTATTTTGTAATCACCTGCCCAAAAACATTTTTAAACATTTTGGCTCGAGTAGTTTCCTGTTTTCATGTGTCATTTGAGGGATGTGCTAGTAGGCATTGCTGTGGCGCTATAAGTGTGCGCCTAGGGGGTGTCTTGAGTGGAACTTAGAGTTCTAGGCATATTTCACCGTGCCATATTTTGTATTTACCTGCCCAAAAACATTTTTAAACATTTTGGCTCGAGTGGTTTTCTGTTTGCAAGTGTTGTGTGTCTTTGGGTCAGTGCGGGCGCTAAATCAGGTTGTCTTTGCCAGTGGTGCTCGTGTTCGAGGATCGTGTCTTAGTTTGTGTCTAGAATTTGTCTTTGCCTGTGGGGCGCCAGATTGCTAGAAAAGTGGCGCCTAGTGGCTGTGTTGCCACGGGGCGCCAAATTCTTGAGTTTAGCCGCGCTAGTCTTTGTGTTGCACTGCGGGCGCCAGAATGTGGGGGAATTGGCGCCTAGTGCTGCCAAATGCCTAAGTGTGTGCTGTTTTGGTTCCTAGGTGACAGTTTGGTCCCTAGGTGACTGTTTTGGTCCCAAAGTGTAGAGTTGGTCCTAAAAGGTGTTTTAGGTCCTTGAATGAGGTTTAGTCCTCTAGATGAGATTAGTCCTTGGGACTTAATGGTGTTGAGTAGTGACTGAGATGATTGAGGATGCCATGGGGGCATGAGCCATGGGGGCTATAAATGAGATTAAATATGAGGTGAGAAATAATATACGAGGTGATATTGTACATGCACTTGTGTTGTGTTCATAGAGTCCCATGCATACATTCGGCTGCGGTCGCGACGTTTATAAATTGATTGTGAGGCCTGTTGCGTTAAAAACACACTTAGAGCAAGTGTACTCTATCGCAGAAGTAGTATAAAAGATATCGTCTCCACAGGGATTAACTAATAAATACCAAACTACTTAAGATTAATTATTATTTAGACGAACAAATATTTGGTGATTGTAAAAACTAAAATAACAAGAAGTAAGTAGTAAGAATTTAAATTGTAAAGTTTGATCAATGGAGAGAAGTCTAGGGTCACGGTTTCACTTGCTAAGTTCGATTCCTCTATGTCTAATCCTACCTGAATCCCCTTATTTTATTCAATTACCAATCCCTTTACTAAAGCTATTAACCCGTTTGGTCATGCGCGATTAATATTCTTTTCCCTAAATTAATCCTAGTTTGGTCATGCTAGAATTTAAATTTAAGAAAAGCATAAAGTACAAAAAGGTTGAATGATTGGAAGACTAAATTAAAGTTTGGTCATTCATTAATTATAGTCTCAATTATCCTATAGGTCCACCAACTAATTGCAGTACGGTCGCTGATCAACTAATTGATTATTAACATGCAAAGGGTTGTCAATCCTAATTATGTGATAAAGCAATAGGCTAATATTAATTGAAATAAAAATTGGGAATTCAAAGTATAAATTAAAACATAAAAAGGTCTCTAATCAAGCAAGATCCACCTAAGACCCTAGAAGATGATTTAGCTATACATAGTTATAAGAACACTGAAATAAAATTGGGAGTCATAAATTATAGAGATAAAAATAACCAGGAATGAAGGAATTTCTGATCTGAGTATTTAGTCTCCTTTTTTCGCTTGAGCTCTCACGGTGTCAAGAACCGGCACCAAAAACCTTCCAAATTGATCTTGTCGTCGTCGTCGTCGATCTTGTTGTGCGTCGTCGTCAGCGTTCTCTCGAGAAATCTTGTTCACGTTTTTCTCTACTGCGGCTCTCTCTCACGGTTACTGTAGCGTTTCTTCTTTCTCGGCGACTGTGTATCTATCTCTCAATGATGCATTCTCTATTTAT
Source organism: Oxytropis ochrocephala (assembly GCA_020916435.1). NCBI lineage: Eukaryota > Viridiplantae > Streptophyta > Magnoliopsida > Fabales > Fabaceae > Oxytropis > Oxytropis ochrocephala. The sequence goes on from CM037089.1 coordinate 70,349,330, forward strand.
AATATTTTATCCTAGGGTTCCGTGCGTTCCACTTTTCAATTCATCCGCTGCCTTCTTTCTCAATGTGCATCAGCCAATGTTAATTCCATTCTTCCTTTCCATTTGTTGTGGGCTGGGCTTTTAATTTAGTTAATGGGCTGGACTTATTTCCATACCCCTTTTTTAATTTGCTGCAACTTCCTTCATTTTATCTATATATAATTTATTTGAGTGGCATTGAGTTGAGTTTTTATTCTTTTTCATATTTTCTTTGTGCAAAACAAAGAGCAAATTAAGTCAGTAATTTATATAATTAGTAATAATTGCTCTAAAAAAAGACTCAAATGTATCTCTAAAAATGCACCAAATTAGAGTTTATCAACTCCCCCACACTTAACCTTTGCTTGTCCTCAAGCAAATTTCATGGCTCAATAAACTTTTCAAATAAGTAATAGAGACAACCAAATAAGGGCCCCAAAGTTAGAAGCACAATGACAGACAATAGACAATATAACACATATGAGGTGTCAATAGGATGCCCGATCAGAGGCTCAAGTCCCTGAAGAATACATTTCTGTGAACAATGACGCTCGCTCACATTCTCTCTAAGTGTTTAGGGACTTGGGAAGTATACACTCAAGTTTCAACAAAATGCACATTACCATATGTTTGTAATTTGACCAAATCTCCACTAAATAGTTCACATGCATGCAAAAGATGGGGTTTCATGGGTTGTAATAGGGCCAGGGTGAATTCATGCAGGGTAGGAAATAAGAAGAGAGAGATAATCAAAGGGCTAAAAGAAAAAAACAAGAAGCAAACAGTAACCATTGAAACCAAATATGGAGCTCCTATCTATTTTACAGTTTTTGTCCAAACTCCAACTTAATTTCACTTTCATTTTTCACTCTTCTTCTATTGAATCAGCTCTCTTTGATTTACCTTCTCTCTTGAGTAGACCCTTTTTTTTTTTTTTTTTGGATTTGCCCTTTGGCTCTTTTATTCTTTTGATGTGTCTTTTCCTCCTTTACTTTTCTTTTTTTTTTTTCAAATTTTCTTTTTTTTTTCTTAGGAGGAAAAGGTAAGTACATGAAAACTTCTATTTTGTTTCCTTTGTAGGAAGATATTCTTACAAGCACATGATTCACTAATTTTTTTTTTCATCCTAACAAGATAGACAACTAAAGTATTGGACGAAATTTCAATCCTGACAATATAGATCATTAAAATATAGGACGTAGTTGTAATTTTCAATAGTTGCTCCACATTCAATTTCAATTGGTTGCTAAAAAAAAAGAAAAAAGAAAAATATATCTGGGTACCAAAGAACAAAAAATATAACAATTAGGCTCAAAGGGGACAACTAAGGGATAAATTCAACAAACAACTCTGTGGCCAGAAAAATACCTAAATTCCCCAAATCTTTTAACATGATGCAAATCAATTTTCGTCTTGAAATGGTCAAAAGACAAATTCTAGAATGTAACAAATTGGGAAACACACTCATAGAAAGAAAAGGGGTAAAAATTTATTATTTAGTAGCAATCCCTTTATGAAGGCTCAGATCTCACATTTAGAAGCTAGTTCACAAAAAGTACTCAACAGGCACAAATGCTAATTATTAGCTTCCTAAGGACAACCTCACAGTTACAATTAAGCACAAGTCTGTCAAATGAATCAATTATGGGGTCCCCTAAAGGCATAATGTCTATTTTTTTCAATATAAGCATAATTCATGCAAAACAAGCCAGAAAAAATACTATCAACATATGTAGTGGGTATATGCATTAATAGAGACCAAGTGACAATATATAATATCCTCCCCCACACTAGCATGAAGCATGGTCCTCAATGCAAAATATCTGATTGACACAAAAATAAATGAGAGAGAGTAAAAGTGACTTCCCTGAAAGAGCTTGTAGTTGGAGCTTGTTCCTAAAAACAAAAGAAAACAAAAAGAAAACAAAAATAACTGAAAATAAAACACAAAGTTGCCTCCTCGAAAGCGCTTGTTTAACGTCATGAGTCTGACGATAGTTGGTGCTCAATCAGGTGGCTCTCCAAAAGCAAATTTTACATCTAACGCGGTGCACCTTCTTAGCTTTCTTACCATGTGGTTCACATTGTTCTTTCTTTTTCCACATGGTGGATGAACTTCAAATGATGGTGATATTTTTTTGTATCTCCATCCACCACTAAACTAGGATCTGCATAATAAGAACTTTTTCAAAAGGTTCTCGTGCATCTTTAGATCACAAAAATATTAGTTTCAACCACATCATCAAAATAAGGAGAAGTAAAAGAAAATAAATTTTCATTGAAATTTAAAGCTTTAATAACATCATCTTCTTTACCACTCCTTAAAGTTACTTTCCCCTTATTAACCTCAATTATAGCATCACCAATGGTTAAGACAATTTGGCCAGAAATTTGGGTTTTCTCCTCTTTCTCCAAATCAGGAACACGTTGATCTTTCTCATTCTCCTCATGCTCGCTCTCATCAATGGAATCTGTTATCTCAATTTGACTCTCCTCAGTAGGATCTATTATTTTGATTTGACTCCCTTCAGGAGGAGTCTTTTCATCTTTCTCGAGAGCTTCTTCCTCTAGATTATCTTCTCTGGAGAACACTTCATCACTACTAAGAATATTATCTTTATATTGCTCAGATTCTTCATTTGGGGTAGACTTAGTTTGTAAATAAAGAGTTTCTTGAGCCAACTGAGTTGTTACCATATCAATAACCTTTGACAATTGATTCTTCAAACTATCAAGTGTTTCATTTGTTTGCTCCATAAATTTGACTAAGACCTCATCAATATCAGATTCCTCCTCTTTCCTCTCCACTTGTAGTGACTCATAATTATCCCAGTTGGAAGAATAATAAGGAGGTGGCTCATAGTCATCCCAATAGTTTGAATAAGGCTCATAAGGAGGAGAAAATGAGCGTTGACATTGAGGCATATACCAATATGACTTCTCTAAATTTCTTTGTGCCTCTGCCTCTCTAATGTAGTCTCCAAGAGTTTTATCCATGATTTAGACTTTTCACTGCAAAACAAAGTGAACTGCAACGGGCTGTTGGGAAAGTGTTATCAATTTTTTTTTGTACTTTTCAATAAGATAAATAAATAAATAAACAAAAATAAAAGCAAAAAAAATGTCTAAAGCAATAAAAATCTTTTTCGTTTAATATTGCTAAATTAATCCCCGGCAACGGCGCCAAAAACTTGTTGCGTTAAAAACACACTTAGAGCAAGTGTACTCTATCGCAGAAGTAGTATAAAAGATATCGTCTCCACAGGGATTAACTAATAAATACCAAACTACTTAAGATTAATTATTATTTAGACGAACGAATATTTGGTGATTGTAAAAACTAAAATAACAAGAAGTAAGTAGTAAGAATTTAAATTGTAAAGTTTGATCAATGGAGAGAAGTCTAGGGTCACGGTTTCACTTGCTAAGTTCGATTCCTCTATGTCTAATCCTACCTGAATCCCCTTATTTTATTCAATTACCAATCCCTTTACTAAAGCTATTAACCCGTTTGGTCATGCGCGATTAATATTCTTTTCCCTAAATTAATCCTAGTTTGGTCATGCTAGAATTTAAATTTAAGAAAAGCATAAAGTACAAAAAGGTTGAATGATTGGAAGACTAAATTAAAGTTTGGTCATTCATTAATTATAGTCTCAATTATCCTATAGGTCCACCAACTAATTGCAGTACGGTCGCTGATCAACTAATTGATTATTAACATGCAAAGGGTTGTCAATCCTAATTATGTGATAAAGCAATAGGCTAATATTAATTGAAATAAAAATTGGGAATTCAAAGTATAAATTAAAACATAAAAAGGTCTCTAATCAAGCAAGATCCACCTAAGACCCTAGAAGATGATTTAGCTATACATAGTTATAAGAACACTGAAATAAAATTGGGAGTCATAAATTATAGAGATAAAAATAACCAGGAATGAAGGAATTTCTGATCTGAGTATTTAGTCTCCTTTTTCTGCTTCAGAGCTCTCACGGTGTCAAGAACCGGTACCAAAAACCTTCCAAATTGATACTGTCAGCGTCGTCGGTACTGTTGTGCGTCCGTCAGCGTTCTCTCCGAAATCTCGTTCGTTTTTCTCTCTCTGCGGCTCTCTCTCTCTCACGGTTACTGTAGCGTTTCTTCTTTCTCGGCGACTGTGTATCTATCTCTCAATGATGCATTCTCTATTTATAATATTTTATCCTAGGGTTCCGTGCGTTCCACTTTTCAATTCATCCGCTGCCTTCTTTCTCAATGTGCATCAGCCAATGTTAATTCCATTCTTCATTTCCATTTGATGTGGGCTGGGCTTTTAATTTAGTTAATGGGCTGGACTTATTTCCATGCCCCTTTTTTAATTTGCTGCAACTTCCTTCATTTTATCTATATATAATTTATTTGAGTGGCATTGAGTTGAGTTTTTATTCTTTTTCATATTTTCTTTGTGCAAAACAAAGAGCAAATTAAGTCAGTAATTTATATAATTAGTAATAATTGCTCTAAAAAAAGACTCAAATGTATCTCTAAAAATGCACCAAATTAGAGTTTATCAAGGCCGGAGGGCCAGGCCTTGGGGGGCCAGAGTCATGAGGACTCAATTTGATGATGAGACTGCCGGAGGGCAAATGGTACCACATGCATAACTACATTGCATACATTCACATGAGTACATAAATGTTATTGAGTGATGATTGGTAGGATTGATTGTGTTGTGAACTATGACTGTATATATTGCCTATTATCACTTTTATTATATAGTTCGAGACTCACCCTTTCTGTTGTTGTTTACCACAGGTAGTCATGAGTGAGGGCTTACTACCTTCACTATTCCCTGAGTCGGTCTGCTCTGATACGTAGCACCTAGGGGATGGGTTATGAACTGTAGTTTATTCTGTTTTGCTCATTGTTGAGCCTTCTTATGTATTGTTTACTATTTGAGACCGTTGAGTACCATTTTTGAGAGGCAGTTTTATATTCCGCTGCATGATATGAATTATCCCACGTTTTTGTTATGGTGTTATGTATTGATACCTTTTTATGAGCTGAACCAACTGTTTGAGTGTTTTAAGAGAGGAGTGTAACGCTCCATTTAATGAGAAATAAAATTTTTCTATACTCTGATTTTATTATAAATTACCGGGTAGAAATGGGGTGTTACATTAGTGGTATCAGAGCAAAAGTTCGGTCTGTCCGGCCAAGTGTGTCTGTTGTCATATTGTGTATGACAACTAGGTGTCTTAAATTAGTTCTGAATGGTTGTTTATGCTGCAGTGCTAGGTTGATATGGCCAGGAGGATCGATGCTGCTCTTGCTGAGGCCTTGCAGGCTATAGCGCAGGCTGTGGGTACCCAGCAGAATGCTGAGACCCGTAGTTTGGCTACATTTCAGAGAGAGAACCCTCCTACCTTCAAGGGGAGGTACAACCCAGATGGTGCGCTGGCTTGGCTGAAGGAGATTGAGAGGATCTTCCGGGTGATTTGCTGCAATGATGAGCAGAAAGTCAGGTATGGTACTCATACTTTATCTGAGGAGGCTGATGACTGGTGGTTGGAGACCAGTGAGAGGTTAGGGGCTGCCCATGAGGAGGTTACTTGGGCTGTGTTCAAAAGGGAGTTCCTAAGAAAGTACTTTCCTGAGGATGTCAGAGGGAAGAAAGAGATGGAGTTTCTCGAGTTGAAGCAGGGTAGTATGATCATCCTGCAGTATGCCGCTAAGTTATTTGATTTGTCTAAGTTCTATCCACACTACTCTGAGGCTGGGGCTGAATTCTCAAAGTGTATAAAATTTGAGAATGGCCTGAGAGCTGATATCAAGCAAGCTGTAAGGTATCAGAAGATCAGAGTGTTTGCTGATCTGGTTGACTGCTGCAGAATCTATGAGGATGATAGCAATGCCCGTGCTAGAATCATGAGAGATCAGAAGAGTAAGTTTCAGAGCAGGGGTAAACCATATGAGACATCCGCGGTGTGGGTAAGCAAATGTATCTTTGGTAATAGTAGGTATCTTTGGTGGTAGCGAGTTTCTTTGAGGTAAAAGGTCCTTGAGGCAAGAAGCCAAGTGGGGGAGATGCCCCTACTGACATTGTGTGTTTCAGGTGTGGCAAGCCGGGTCACAAGAGTTTTGATTGTAAGTCTGGGGGAAAGAGATGTTTCAAGTGTGGAAAAGATGGTCACATGGCATCCGATTGTGATCGTAAGGAAGCTGTGTGTTTTAACTGTGGTGAAGCTGGTCACTTTAGCTCCAATTGCACTAAGCCTAAGAAGGAGAGGTCCACTGGGAGAGTTTTTGCATTGGCAGGTTCAGAGGGACCTAATGAAATCAGAGGTACTTGCTTTATCTATGGTACACCTGTAGTTGCTATTGTTGACACGGGTGCTACGCACTCTTTTATTGCTTCTATCTGTCTGTGCTGAAAAGTTGAATTTAGTTTTGTCTACTATGGAGAGAGGGATGGTTATCGACACTCCAGCTAAGGGTTCGGTAACTACTCTAATGTGTGCTAGGTGTCCTCTGTCGGTCTTGGCGAGAGATTTTTCTAGTTGATCTGATTTGTTTGCCTTTGGGTGGGTTGGATGTGATTCTGGGTATGGACTGGTTAGTAGATAACCATGTACACATCAACTGTTTCAACAAGTCTGTTAGTTTCCTTCTTCCAGAGGAGGAAGAATCTGTTTTACTGTCTGCTGAACAGTTGCGTGGGGCAATGAAAGAGGGTGGTCAGCTGTTTGCTTTGTTGGTGTCTATGTCTGCTGAGAACCAAGCTGTAGTTGATGGGTTGCAGGTGGTGTGTGAGTTCCCTGAAGTGTTCCCTGACGAGATTCCTAGTGTGCCACCAGAGAGGGAAGTTGAGTTTGGGATTGAGCTTGTGCACAGTACTAGGCACGTGTTCATGGCACCGTCTGGGATGTCGACTTCGAGTTATGCGAATCAAGAAGCAGTTGGAAGAGTTACTTGAGAAGAAGTTTGTGAGGCCTAGTGTGTCACCATGGGGAGCTCCAGTTTTGTTAGTAAAGAAGAAGGATGGGAGTATGCGTCTGTGCGTAGATTACAGACAACTGAACAAAGTAACTATCAAGAATAAGTATCCTCTCCCGAGGATAGATGATCTGATGGATCAGCTGGTGGGTGCTAAGGTGTTTAGCAAGATTGACTTGAGGTCAGGGTATCACCAGATTAAGGTGAAGGATGAAGACATCCAGAAGACAGCGTTCAGAACGAGGTATGGGCATTATGAGTACTCTGTAATGCCGTTTGGTGTCACTAATGCACCAGGGGTGTTTATGGAGTACATGAACCGAATCTTCCATAGCTACTTGGATCGGTTTGTGGTTGTTTTCATTGATGATATTCTGGTGTACTCAAAATCTGAGGAAGAGCATGCTGAGCACTTGAGATTGGTGCTAGAGGTCTTGAAAGAGAAGAAGCTCTATGCTAAATTGTCCAAATGTGAGTTCTGGCTGAAAGAGGTGAGCTTCTTGGGTCACATTATTTCTGGTGATGGTATAGCTGTGGACCCAGCCAAGGTTGATGCAGTGTTGCAGTGGGAGAGCCCAAAGTCTGTGACTGAGATCAGAAGTTTCTTGGGTTTGGCTGGTTACTACAGGAGGTTTATTGAAGGGTTCTCTAAGTTAGCCCTTCCGTTGACTCAGTTGACCTGTAAGGGAAGAGCCTTTGTGTGGGATGCAAAATGTGAAGAGAGCTTCCAAGAGTTGAAGAGGAGGTTGACAACGTCTCTAGTGTTAGTGTTGCCTGTGCCAGAGCAACCTTTTGTTGTGTACTGTGATGCTTCCAAGATGGGTTTGGGAGGTGTGTTGATGCAGGATGGGAAGGTAGTTGCTTATGCGTCCCGACAGTTGAGGACACATGAGAAGAACTATCCTACTCATGATTTAGAGTTGGCTGCTATTGTTTTTGTGTTGAAGATTTGGAGGCACTATCTCTATGGTACCAGATTCGAGGTGTTCAGTGATCACAATAGTTTGAAGTACTTGTTTGACCAGAAGGAGCTGAATATGAGGCAGAGGCGTTGGCTAGAGCTGCTGAAGGATTATGATTTCGGCTTGAACTATCACCCCGGCAAAGCTAATGTCGTGGCTGATGCTTTAAGTCGGAAAACTTTACATATGTCGGCTATGATGGTGAGGGAATTGGAGTTGATTGAGCAATTCCGTGATCTGAGTCTGGTTTGTGAGGTGACACCACAGAGTGTCAGATTGGGTATGCTGAGGATTGGGAATGACTTCTTGGTTAGTATCGAGCGCTTAAGTTGGATGTGAAACTGGTTGACTTGTTGGTAGCTGGTGATCAGGCGGTTGATGGGGATTACAGATTGGATTCCCAGGGTGTGTTGAGATTCAGGGACAGAATTTGTGTTCCTGATGATGCTGAGTTGAAGAAAATGATACTTGAGGAGAGCCATAGGAGCAAGTTGAGCATTCATCCGGGTGCTACTAAGATGTATCATGATCTGAAGAAACTGTTTTGGTGGCTTTGGTATGAAGAGAGAGATGTTGCGCAGTTTGTATATGCATGTCTGACTTGCCAGAAGTCAAAGATTGAGCACCAGAAGCCTGCGGGGTTGATGCAACCTTTAGAGATTCCGGAATGGAAGTGGGACAGCATTTCCATGGACTTTGTGACTGGGTTACCAAACACCGTGAGAGGATTTGACACTATTTGGGTGGTTATGGATAGGTTGACCAAATCTGCCCATTTCATTCCTATCAACATCACCTATCCTGTGCCAAAGTTGGCTAGAATATACATTCAGGTGATTGTGAAGCTACATGGGGTCCCGAAGAGTATTGTGTCAGATAGAGACCCGAGGTTTACATCTGAGTTTTGGGGGAGCTTGCAGGAGGCATTGGGGTCTAGGCTGAGGTTGAGTTCAGCTTATCATCCTCGATCGATGGTCGCAGCAGAGAACCATCCAGTCTTTGGAAGATCTTCTGAGAGCTTGTGTGCTAGAGCAGGGAGGTGTGTGGGATACACATCTCCCACTGATTGAGTTTACTTATAATAACAGCTACCATTCGACCATAGGGATGGCTCCTTTTGAGGCACTGTATGGACGGAGGTGTAGGACTCCTTTGTGTTGGCATGAGTCCGGTGAGAGTGTTGTTCTTGGACCAGAGTTGGTTAGGGAGATTACGGAGAAGGTGAAAATGATCAGAGAGAAAATGAAAGAGTCTCAGAGTCGGCAGAAAAGTTACCATGATAGGAGGAGGAAGGATTTGGAGTTTCAGGCTGGTGAGCATGTGTTCTTGAGGGTCACGCCTTTATGGACCTGGTGTGGGCGTGCAATCGAAGGCAAAGAAGTTAACTCAAGGTTTATTGGACCGTACCAAATCACCGAGAGAGGTTGGAAAGGTTGCTTATAGGGTGGCCTTGCCACCTAATCTTTCGAACTTGCACGATGTTTTCCACGTGTCACGCCTTTCTAAGTACATTCCGCACTGTCTCATGTGATTCACATGGATGATGTGGAGTGCGTGAGAACCTCACCGTGGAGACTATGCCGGTGAGGATTGATGATAGAGAAGTGAAGGTGTTGAGAGGAAAGACATTGCCTTAGTCAAGGTAGTGTGGTTGGGAGCTTTCTTGGTGAGAGTATGACTTGGGAGCCGGGAGAGCGAGGATGCGGGAGTCGTATCCAGAGCTGTTTGACTCAGATATGAATTTCGAGGACGAAATTTCCTAAGTGGGGGAGAGTTGTAACACCCTAAATGATTTAATTAAGCAATTGATTAAATTATTTAAAGTGTTGCACTATTTTTCTAATTATATTAAATTATAATATAATGTTTATAATAAAGTAATTTAATAGAGGGGAGTGGTATTAGAAATACCAGAGCTACTGTTTTGGGCCCAGGAGCCCAAGCCCAATGACTTAGGCTCCTAAGGTTGGTGCATTTCGCACCAAAGGAAGAAACAAAGAAAGAAAGCGAAAGAAAGAGAGAAAGAGAGAAGGAGAACGGCGCAAGGGAGAAGAGAAAGGGAGAGAAAGCTTCGCACCACTTAAAAGAAGGAGAAGAAGGCCTTAGTTGCTGTAGTTCTTGTACGTGACTTGGTGAGAATCACTTTCTACGGTTAATTCGAGGTAAGGGGAGTCTCACTCTATAATAGAGGAGATAATATGTTATATGTAGGGCATAGGTCTTGATTTGTGTTAATTGATGATTGTTTGGTGAATTGAGCCATTGAATTGAATAAATTGCATGTGAAATCGATTTGGGGCTTAACTTAGGGTTTATAACATGTGAATTTCGTGATTGGTGATGTGTTTGATGATTGAGCATGAAATTGATTGTCATAATATGAAATTAGGAGTATTAGAGTGATCATGGAGTGGTTTAATTTGGGAGAAATTGGAAAATTTGGGAGTTTTGGGTTTAGGGCGCCAAATGGCTAGCAATTATGCGCCTGTAATCGTATGTGATGAGGCTATGGTCTTTGTGTTCTTTGATTCTGGCGCCACTTTCTTTGAGGAATTGGCGCCTGGGTTACTGTTCACGTGTTGGAGTTGTGTCTGTGTGCAGGTGTGTCAGTGACTGGGCGCCAGAATGTGGGTGTTTTGGTGCCTGGGGAGTGAAACTTAGCGTTCTAGGCACAATTTCCCGTGCCATATTTTGCATTCACCTGCCCAAATCCAATTTTAAGTGTTTTGGCTCGAGTGGTTTTCTGTTTGCAGGTGTCATTTTAAAAATGTTCCGGTGAGGCATTGTGCGTGTGTGCACATGGGGTGGGTTGAGTGGAACTTAGTGTTCTAGGCACATTTTCCCGTGCCATCTTTTGCATTCACCTGCCCAAATCATTTTTAAAACATTTTGGCTCTATTGGTTTTTTTAGTTCTGAGTCTTATTTTACAAATGTCCCGGTGGGTGTGGCTTTGTGTGTGTATATGGGGTGGTTTGAGTGAAACTTACATTTCTGGGCATATTTTACTGTGCCTTATTTTGTAATCACCTGCCCAAAAACATTTTTAAACATTTTGGCTCGAGTAGTTTCCTGTTTTCATGTGTCATTTGAGGGATGTGCTAGTAGGCATTGCCGTGGCGCTATAAGTGTGCGCTAGGGGTGTCTTGAGTGGAACTTAGAGTTCTAGGCATATTTCACCGTGCCATATTTTGTATTTACCTGCCCAAAAACATTTTTAAACATTTTGGCTCGAGTGGTTTTCTGTTTGCAAGTGTTGTGTGTCTTTGGGTCGGTGTGGGGCGCTAAATCAGGCCGCTAGGCGCCAGGGTGGTGCTCGTGCTCGAGATCGTGTCTTAGTTTGTGTCTCAGGATTGTGTGCCGCCTGTGGGGCGCCAGATTGCTAGAAAAGTGGCGCTAGTGGGTGTGTGTGTTGCCACGGGGCGCCAATTGCTTTGAAGCCGGCGCTAGTCTTTGTGTTGCACCGGGCGCGAGAATGTGGGGAATTGGCGCTAGTCCGCCAAATGCCTAAGTGTGTGCTGTTTTGGTTCCTAGGTGACAGTTTGGTCCCTAGGTGACTGTTTTGGTCCCTAAGTGTAGAGTTGGTCCTAAAAGGTGTTTTAGGTCCTTGAATGAGGTTTAGTCCTCTAGATGAGATTAGTCCTTGGGACTTAATGGTGTTGAGTAGTGACTGAGATGATTGAGGATGCCATGGGGGCATGAGCCATGGGGGCTATAAATGAGATTAAATATGAGGTGAGAAATAATATATGAGGTGATATTGTACATGCACTTGTGTTGTGTTCATAGAGTCCCATGCATACATTCGGCTGCGGTCGCGACGTTTATAAATTGATTGTGAGGCCGGAGGGCCAGGCCTTGGGGGGCCAGAGTCATGAGGACTCAATTTGATGATGAGACTGCCGGAGGGCAAATGGTACCACATGCATAACTACATTGCATACATTCACATGAGTACATAAATGTTATTGAGTGATGATTGGTAGGATTGATTGTGTTGTGAACTATGACTGCATATATTGCCTATTATCACTTTTATTATATAGTTCGAGACTCACCCTTTCTGTTGTTGTTTACCACAGGTAGTCATGAGTGAGGGCTTACTACCTTCACTATTCCCTGAGTCGGTCTGCTCTGATACGTAGCACCTAGGGGATGGGTTATGAACTATAGTTTATTCTGTTTTGCTCATTGTTGAGCCTTCTTATGTATTGTTTACTATTTGAGACCGCTGAGTACCATTTTTGAGAGGCAGTTTTATATTCCGCTGCATGATATGAATTATCCCACGTTTTTGTTATGGTGTTATGTATTGATACCTTTTTATGAGCTGAACCGACTGTTTGAGTGTTTTAAGAGAGGAGTGTAACGCTCCATTTAATGAGAAATAAAATTTTTCTATACTCTGATTTTATTATAAATTACCGGGTTGAAATGGGGTGTTACAATGGGGGCCAATGGTACCACATGCATATTTGCATTACATTGCATCCATTCTTATAAATGATATTGAACTGATATTTGTGATGGTTGTGATTGATTGACTCCTATAAACCTGATATACTGCTTATTATAGTTTCTATTATATAGTTCGAGACTCACCCTTTCTGTTGTTGTTTACCACAAGTAGTCATGAGTGAGGGCTTGTTACCTTCACTATTCCCCGAGTCGGTCTGCTCTGATACGTAGCACCTAGGGGATGGGTTTAGTTTCTAACTGTCTGATTTGTTTATTGTAGAACTGTTATATTATGAGATCTTTATATGTTATTAATGAGACTGTTGTTTGTCTCTTTGGAACTGTTTTTTATTTCCGCTGCGTAGTGTATGATGTTTATTTCCTGGTGCGTGGAATTATTTAATAAAGTCTTGAGAAATTCCATCATTTGAATGGTGTTACGTTTCTTTTGATTAAAGAGCTGTTTATGTCATTTTGTTGTTGATTTTAATGACGGAAGTGTAGCATCCCATTTGGATGTACTAAAGGATTAAATTTTATTACTCTGATTTTTGAATTAAATTGCCGAGTAGAAATGGGGTGTTACACTAGTCGACCAAGGCCTGATTCCCTTTCTAGGCTCCGACCTCACTGTCCTCGTTAAAAAGATTGCCAAGCCTCTAGGTTACTTCAAGACTTTTGTCACCTACGGGGAGAAGAGACTCGCCCGAGCGATCAAGACTACCTTCGTGGTAATACCCATGGTTTCTACCTACCGCTGCATTGTCGGGAGACTGACTCTAGCGAAACTCGGGGTTGTGGCCTCCTCGGTCCATCTTAAGTTGAAGTTCCATTCCCTCGATGGGGACGTGGTGACCATATCGGCCGACCTCAAGGATGCAAAGCAATGCCATCTGCTCACATTTCTCGGGGTCCGGTTTGAGCCACTCGGATTGTCGGATCCCTCTCACACGGCCCTCGAGGTAAATCTCTCCGAGGTGGATGCACGTTATGACCCTGACAGTCCGAAAGAGGAATCCGACGACGAGTTGGACCGAGAGCTCAAGAAGAAGAACAAGCGCCCCGAATCGCAGGGCGCGTTCCTTGAAATTCCCTCGGTGACGATCCGAACAAGAGTGTCAAGATCGGAGTTGATCTCAGCCTCGAGGTAAAGGAGGCCTTAATCGTCTTCCTACAACGCAATGCCGACCTCTTTGCTTGTTCTGCCTCAGAGATGCCCGACATTCCTCTCGAAGTTGCTTGTCATCACTTGGCAGTGAATCCAAACGCAAAGTACGTAGCTCAGCGCCGACGGGTCCAAAGCGAGGAAGAGGCGAATGCGGCGTCAAAGGCACTCGATGATATGATTTCTTCTTGGTTCGTCAAGGAAGTCAAATATACCACCTGGCTTTCCAACGTCGTTCTGGTAAAGAAGGCCAACGGGAAATGGAGAATGTGCGTCGATTACACGGACCTCAACAGGGCCTTCCCGAAAGACGTGTTCCCAGTCCCAAGCATTGATATTGGTTCATAACGCCTCGGGTTTCCGAGTACTACTCTCTTTTCTGGATGCCTACTCCGGCTACAACCAGATAGCGCTGAACTCGCCCGACCAGGAAAAAACAGCTTTCATGACCGATCGAGGTAATTACTACTATAGTGTAATGCCCTTCGGGCTCAAAACAGCCGGAACAACCTACCAACACATGATGAATAATGTTTTTCGAGACCAGATCGGGCGAGTAGTGGAAGTATACCTGGACAATATGATCGTCAAGAGCAAAGCCGACGAGGCCCACATTACTGACCTCGAGAAGATTTTTGCCGAGGCAAGAAATAATAACCTCTGTTTCAACCCCGAGAAATGCACCTCCGGCATCAGAGTAGGGAAGTTCCTCGGTTATTGCCTAACTGAAAGGGGAATCGAGGCCAATCCAGACAAGTACCAGGCAGTGACCAACATGCGTCCGCCGACAACTAGAAAGGAAGTACAGAATCTTACATGAATTATTGCAGCACTATCTAGGTTCGTTTCGAAGGCCGCCAACCGGTCTCTCCCGTTCTTCAGAGTTCTCAAAAAGGGGGTCGAGTTCCAATGGACCCCAGATTGTGAAAACGCACTTTCCGAGCTCAAGCAAATCCTTTCCGAGCCTCTGATACTTTTGAGGCCCGAGGAAGGGGAGACTCTCTACCTTTACCGTGTCGTGGCCGAGGAGACGGTCAGTGCCGTTCTGATAAGAGAAATCGAGGACGGGCAACGACCTGTGTACTTTGTAGGCACAGTTTTGCAGGGGACTGAGCCTCGATATCAGAGAATAGAAAAGGTAGCCCTCGCTCTGGTAATTGCAGCCAGGAGGTTAAGACCCTACTTCGTCGCACATTAGATCATGGTACAGACCGACCAGCCTATCCGTCAACTGCTACATCGTCCGGACTTAGCGGGCAGGATGATTAAATGGGCTATCGAGCTCTCCGAGTTCGGCATAAAGTATGAAGCCCGAACTTCACTCAAGGCCCATGTTCCAGCTGATTTTGTTGCAGAAATGACACTGACTCCTCACCACTCGGAGGGGCTACTCTCGACCCTTCACGTCGATGGTTCCTCGAATTCGAAAGGGAGTGGGGCCGGACTGATCCTAGAGAACTCGGAAGGTCTAATGATAGAGGTTTCCTTGAGCTTCACTTTCACTACCTCCAATAACCAGGTCGAGTATGAGGTCTGCAATGCCGGACTAAGATTGGCCTCCGACTTCGGCGCGAAGTTCATCGAGTTGAACTCCGATTCGTTGCTAGTCGTTTCTCATGTGAAGGAAGATACGGTCCTTCAGTGCTACTTAAGTTGGGTCCGGGAGTTACTTCAACAGTTTAAAAGAGTAAAGTTGAAACATGTTCCGAGGTTGGAAAATGCCTGAGCAGACGTTTTGGCCATGTTGGCGAGCACCAAGCCCTCGGGCAGCCTCTGGAGCATCATTCAGAAAAGCTTAACGAAGCCTAGCGTGGATCTTTCCCCCATTTCCATGTCCGACGTAAATATCATTATTGAGCGAGAAGGTTGGATCCAGTTGATAAAGGGCTACATTGAATCCAGGGCCGAGCCTTCCGACCCCAGGGCAGCAGCGGCAATCTGGAAAAGGGCCGCCTTGTTCACAGTAATAAACAGCAAACTCTTCCGGCGAGGTTTCTTGTCTCCATTACTAAGGTGTGTAGAAGGCGAAGAGGCCGAGTACGTACTCAAGGAAATACACGAAGGAATTTTGTTAAGATTTCGACAAGTGTAACGAATCGTCGCAAGTAATAATAAAACGGTAAGACCGAGTGTCGAACTCAAGGATCGAATGCAAATACCAATAAGCGTTAACAACAACTAAACGAACACAAATAGACCAAGATTAGGTTGATATGATTGAGTAATAAAACTCTAAGGTAAAGACAATAAAATGTTTTTGTATTTTTGATAATAGAAACCGAAGAACACTTGAAAAGATGAGATGGTAAAAGATGTTAGGGACAAACTCCTATTGATTCCACACTATTACAATTGATTTGAATTAGAAAATTACACTTTCTTTAACTTTGTTATCAAACCCACACCATTAACTAATTCTTAATTCCTTAGGCAATTGATCCTTTGTTGTTAATTAAAACCACTAATCCCTTGGGTGATTCTAATTGGCGACAAGCATTACAATCAAGGGTTTGCAATATACAACAACTCAAATATTATTCCTAAGCTAAGAGTTGAAGGTATTCAATCTCAAACATTAAAATATAAAATTCCCATTCCATAAATGAATCGTAGATCATCTCATGAGTGATCAAGTCAAAAAAAGCATTAAGAACAAAGATTCAATACACAAAACAAGAGAGAATATAACATAAAAATATATCTAAACCAACAATAATAGTGTTTTCTCAATATTCATTCATCCCTAACAAAAAGAGATTTAGCTACACATAGAGGAAGAAGAGGAAAAACAGAAATTACACTTGAATGAAGAAAATGAACTCATTTGAAGCTCCAAATCTTGTTCCCAAGCCTTGAATCTTCAATAGAGATGATATGAGATGAGTACCTTTGACTTCTAGGGTTTCCAAGAGTGTAAAAACTCATTTTTCCGAGTTCCAAGTCGCTACTTAAGTGATTTCGTGCATCAACTCTTTTCAGGTGTGCGTACGCGCAAGATACGCGCAGGATACGCGCAAAGCTCTTTGGAATACTATCGCCGACTTGCGCGTCTTTGGCGCTTACAGCATAAATGACTATTGGAAAATATCGCACACACTGCGCGTGGATTGGCGCTCATGCGCGACTTACGGTCGGGTTAGTCATTGTTTTAGGATGAATGAGTTGTCCAAAAAACCCAATTATTTTTAAAAAAAACCGAAATAGGGGACTTAGTCGACTTTAAGGTCGGGTTAGTCATCATTTTAGGACTCTTACACCGTATGGCGCTAGAGTCCTAAGATCCCTATTAAAATTAATTCAAATAACCCAATGCACAAATCATTTTTCACAAAAAAGACCAAAACCTTACTTTCATAAAAAAGAATAGTGGGGGTTAAATCGACCGTACGGTCGGGTTAGCCATCGTTTTAGGACAAATCAACCGTACGGCTCAAGAGTCCTAAAATCTCTATTCCAATAAAATCAAACCACCTCATACACAAATTTTGTCCTCAAAAAATAAAATGGCTCATAAAACATTAACAATAGCAGCAAATACAATATTTTGCAATTGAGGGCTTTACTCATGAGAAGTAAAGGCTAAAATATTCAGAAAAGAAGCAGTATCAATGTGGATAATCTATATCTCCAAATATGTTGGGCGAAAATGCAAGCAAGGAAGAGATGTTGAGAAGCCTCAGAAGCATTTCCACATAAGCTACAAATAGAAACACTAGTGCATCCTCTAGCCAAAGTTGATCATCGGTTGGCCTCTTATTATTTAGAGTCCTCCAATGATTAAATGATTTAGAAGGCGGTATAATTGGCTTCCAAATAGTCTTGGTTCTGGGAACCACCTGTTTTTTAAGGTAATTAAAAAGAAAATACTCCTTAAAAATCAAACTCCCCCCAAAAAAAGAGTGATTCCTTATCAACTAATCCTCAATCCAAATCAAAGAAATAACTATCTCTTTAATTTTAGAGTGAATTTGGGGGAAGTGAGAAATAAGGTGTGCAGGGATGGACTGTTTACCGTTGACTATGAAATCCCTAAGATTCGCTTTAAAATCCATGTGTAAATTAGGAGGAATACCAATAATACCCACAAAAGGCCTGAAATCCAAGTGTCGGTCCAAAAATTAATGCTGACACCATTCCCAAGTTGCCAAGTCGAATGCTCAATAATATCAAAAGATGAGATTCACCGGCTTATTATTCTTAAAGACGCTACCTTTCAAAAGAAGAGCCCAATGCAGGTTACTAGAAATGAAGTTCCACCCAAGCTTAAGCATGCCAACAGTATTCATAGTTTTGATAGACCGAAGTCCCAAACTGCCTTCCTGAAAAGGCTTGCACACCTTACTCCAGGCCACAATTACAATTTTCCTAGTATAGGGCTTAGTGTACGTTACTCTTATTTCACATGATCTCTTGCAATAGGTTGTTACTAGGGCAATTTCCTATAGATTTAGCTAGCGCGAATAGGGCTTAATGTACGTTACTCTTAGCCGAGTAACTATTTTTGTAATCGTAATTAGTTGTAGGCTAGTTATCGTGGCCAATAGAGACCACTGTATTAATAGGTAGCTTTTAAATATTTTGCAGACACGACATTCAATCAAAAATTTATTTTCAAGGATTTTTCCCGTTCCTTTATTTTACAAATTGCCTTAGATTAATTCTAGACAAGCTAAATCATCTCCCACGCCTAATCCTAACACTCTTTGAGGTAGTTAGGAAACTCATAGCTAAAGAACAAAGTTCCTTCCTCAGTGTAATTACTTGAAGAAAGGGTATCACATGGCTCAAGCTTTAGCCGATCTTCAACTAATTCTAAGTTTGACAAAAAATTTGTCATGCCCAATGGCTCCAACATAGGCAAACAACCTTCAAGGTTTGATTTTCATGGTCAACATTTTCATTAGCGTATGCATCTGCGTTCTGGGTAGAATTTGAGGAATATGGATCCTCCATCAAACACATAGAAGAGGCATGTACAAAAAAACAATGAACAAGTAGGTTCCCCAGGGGCTCAAAACCACGAGTTACCCCCTCCAGTAGTGAATATGACCACTTCCTTCATTACACAGTTGATTTATATGGATATTCATGATATTATATATGTACAAATTAAAGTATCTCAACAACTAGCTGACATAGTCAAACCCTTTAAACACAATGAGGTGCAATGTAATACCCAAAGTAATTAGTTAATTACTTTTAGTATTATTGTGTTATGTGTTATAACTTCATTTAAATTACATGTTTTGCTGTATGAACGGATTTAATTATCATTCTTTAGAATCACATAGGCACTCTTTAAAACTATTTTTATATGTTTCACATATTTTATTGATTTTGTAATTTAGTTGAGCTTTTTATGTGATTGAATTGTTATTGGAGATAGTAATATGTAGTAGAAAAGCGGGTGTAATTAGGAAATAGATTTTTATCTACATCAAGCCCAACTCAAAAATAAAGGAACTCCCCATCCTTTGATATTCGAAGCTTGCATGTGTAATGGAGGAGCTGAAATTGGAGTTTAGTAGTTGCATGTGAGATTAGTAGCTTGGGTAAGGTGTTTGGGAAGCTACATTGGTATATAGAGTAGCAAGGAAAGGGTTTGAAGTTTGGGTAACTATTGAAAGTCCTAGAAGCTTGATTTGGTTGAAATAGAGAATTGTGGAGCTTGATTGTGAGGATAACAATTGTTAGTTGGTGTGTGGGAAGGTACATTTGGAGTTAAAGATTTTAGTTCAGATTTTGGAGTAGCTATTTTTTTTTTGACAAAGTGGAGTAGCTATTTCTAAACATGGGTTGTTGCAAGCATTCATGGTTTGGTGGGAAACTCTATTGTTGAATAGTGAAGTCAAATTTCAAGTGAGTTCTTTGATGTTTATATTGATTGGATGTTTAGAAATGAGTATGCTATGAATGAATGGTTTGAGTTGGTTTGAATTGTTTTAAAAGTTGACTGAATTGAAGACAAATGCTTGTGATGTTGAATAAGATTGATAAGGTATTTGAGTAAGAATTACAAGCTTGAGTCCAATGTGGTTGAGTCAAATCAATGTTTAAAGATGTTTGTTTGTGTTGTAATAAGTTGTCTATATGAGGTTCAATATGTTTGAAGCTCAAAGAAGATAAGGTAGTGACCTTATTGGCCGATATGCACTCAGCCGACGATGCCACTACCTCGGTCTAAAAGAAACATATGAAGGCCCAATTGTAGGTGGTCCACCTAGAGATAATGGGGAAGGACGCATATCAGAGCGCGACGATCTGATACTCATAGCTCCAGTTATGAATTTTTCCGTGGAAGCTGCTAAAGCTGAAAATAAAATACGGAAATCAAATTAAACCAAAAATAAACTAAATTAGAAAAACATTATAAAACATAAAAATAACCAAAGCAAAACATAGAAATGCTTAAGCATAAACATGGAAGAATGTGCATTAAAATGCACTGATCAAATTCCCCCACACTTGAACTTTTGCACTCCGAGCAAAATAAAATAAAAACTCAGGAAACACACAAGCATCATCAGTTACTCATTCCAGGCCACAAACTTTTCTTCGGTTAAGATTGCATCGATAGGTACTAATCCACAATTAAGGATGTCGTAGGAACACTAATCCACAATTGTGCAATCATAAGCCTCCTGAATACACAAACCAATCTGAATCATGTTATTATGCCTAAGCCTAACTTACCCATCCTCATTTTTCCTCTTTTTCATTCTGGTGCAATCACATTAAGCCCGTTATCTCCACACACTCATAGTAAGGCTACCAGTTAGTGACTCTGAACCTTTTTGCATGGGGTTCTGGAATTAAGTGGCATAACCCCCTGTTCACCCAATTGTAGTTGCGAGGGATCGGACCGTAGTCCGCCCTACCAAGTTCAGCACTAGAAACCTCTGAACCAACCAACAACGGGAATCATTTTCATTTTTTTAATGTCTTTTTTTGTGGGTACTACGACCGTTGGGTTAAGTGACAGGGTGAAGGTCACCAAACTTAGAAGGAGCATTCCCTATTTTTTTCCTGGGGCTGGTTCTACAACTTTTCCGGATCTCAAAGAAATTGCACTCACATTAGGGCCTTTTGGATTCACAACTGTTTGGGCAGGAAGTTGATTTGATCCTTGGGCTTGCTGCATGGCATTCATTGAAGTGGCAAGTTGTCTGATCTGCGTCTGCAAGGTCTGAATGCTAGAATCAGTTCTTTGTTGGAACTGGAGATTGTTGACAGCCTTTTGCTTGACAAGATCCTCTAATGAAGGTCCGGAAGGTGCAGGGGTGGTCACTTGGGGAGGGTTTTGTTGTTGGTTGGACTGTTGATTTCCATATCGAAGGTTTGGATGGTTCCTCCAATTGGGATGGTATTTGTTAGTGGACAGATCAGGAACGTTGTACCCTTTCTGATTGTTTCCTTGATTGTAAAGGTTTGCTGCATAAGCTTGAGGCACCTCAGTGATCGACTCATCTTGCAAGATAGGACATGTGTCGGTAGGGTGTTCAGGAGAAGTGCAAATACCACACAAGTTTGCTGCTTGAGTCTTACCTACTGCCAACCGTTTCACTAAAGAAGTAAGCTCGTCAATTCTTGTTTCTAAGGCTTTGTTGGAAGAAACTTGAATCTCGTTCACACCTTTGTTTTGGAAAGAATTGTTTCTAGTGTTGAACTGTTGGGAGTTGAGAGACATGTTTTCAATCAAGGCCTTGGCAGCAGCTTGAGTTTTATCAACAAGTGCTCCACCGCTAGCAACATCGAGAATGTTTCTATCCATCGGTAACAATCCCTCATAGAATTACTGGATAAGTAACTGCTCGATGATCTGGTGTTGGGGACAACTGGACACTAACTGCTTGAATCTCTCCCAGTACTCAGCTAATGACTCACCGTCCTGTCTAATACCACATATCTGTTTCCTGATTGATGCTGCTCTGGAGGAAGGAAAGTATCTTTCTAAGAACACTCTCTTCAGAGCACCCCAACTTGTGATAGAATTCGGTTCAAGGTAATATATCCAATCTTTTGTCGCTCCTTGCAATGAGAATGGAAAGGCTCTGAGCTTGATATGGTCTTCAGTGATTCCTTCAGGCCTCGATGGTGTAGAACACACAACCTGAAATTCTTTCAAATGCTTATGCGGATCCTCACCTGCAAGACCATTAAACTTTGGCAACAAGTGTATTAAACCAGATTTCAACTCAAATGGTGCATCGGCTTCGGGATAATCAATACATAAACCATTATAGTCCACATCAGGGGCAGCAAGCTGCCTTAGTGTTCTTTGTTCAGCCATGTTATCAAAAGCAAGTTCAAAATCAAAATCAAATAAACTATGCAAATAGTCAGAATCAGAATCGACAACGGGTGGTGAACTAGTGCTAGCACGATTTGCTCTACGGCGTGTGTGCAAGGTTCTTTCAACTTCGAGATCAAAATCAAACAAGTCAGAGCAAGCAGACCTAGTAGCCAGGCCTAATGCAGCAATGCAGCAACAAATGTGAAAATGCCAACAATGTCCCTAATAGGCAGAAACAAAACGAAAGAAGGGATATGATTAAAACAAATTCAAAAAAATACAAAGACACAAAATTTAATCTAATTAAGTGAAACAAGAATTTTGAGAATTTTTTTGGAATTTTTCGAAACTCTGAAAACAGTAAAAAAAAATTCATAAAAAAATAGAAAAAAGAGGAATTTGGCACTAGGCCGCGAATTGGCCAAAACCGTGAGGAAGCTGGGGCCTAAACGCAAGAACGCTAAACCTATGACTCTAAAATCAGTTAACAACAACAAGAATCCTCGGCAACAGCGCCAATTTTGATCCGCTGTCGCGCACGGATCAAAACGAGTATTTTCAAAAACTGCAGATAGCGACAATGGCTCGAGTCGTATCACAAGGATTCTTGTATTATTATTAACCTACTGAAATCGATTTGGGGGGTTCGTGGTTTAAGGATCGATTTAGAAAACAGAGTAAATAACTAATTAAAATAAGCGATTATAAAATAAGTCAATCCACTGTTTTCGGTTCCCTAAGTGGCTTCGATCTCTATTCGGTTTAATATCGATTGTCAAGCGTGAAAGATATATAACAAATTGGTACTCCTATATTCCGAATTAAGCAAACGGATTAACACAATCGTGAATTAAGCAAACACGACTAACGCAATTTAACGACAAAGCCACGTAAACAACGATTAAAAATCAGGAATACAATCATGTGAATTTAATCAAAACCATTTTCCATGAAATACAAATTAAGCACATGAATTTTCAGAGAATAGAATTGAAAGAGAAACTAAATTGAATTGATAGAGTGAAAACCTCAAAGCGCGTTGGAAACTTGCTTACAGCAAATCAACTCTGGATGATTAGTTCTCCATAAAAATCGTTAGCAATATCCTCTTTTGTGAACAGTGAAAAACGTAAAAGAAAAACCAACCCCTGAACAGCCCTCGCGGCTGTTAGGTATAGGTGCACAAGGGATTCGGGTTCTAACCCAACCGGGTCGAAAAAAACGTAAAAAGCCCAGCCCAAAACTAAATATTTATTAATTCTGGAACTTCAACGACTTATTTGAGACTTCTGCATTCCGAATCAGCTCTTGGCTTCAACAGCAAAGTTGTAGCTCTTTCTCTTAGATTTTCAACGCATATCAGAGCGTAACGATCCGATACTCGTAGCTCCAGTTATGAATTTTTCCGTGGAAGCTGCTAAAGCTGAAAATAAAATACGGAAATCAAATTAAACCAAAAATAAACTAAATTAGAAAAACATTATAAAACATAAAAATAACCAAAGCAAAACATAGAAATGCTTAAGCACAAATATGGAAGAATGTGCATCAAAATGCACTGATCAGAAGGACACCAAGTTAATGTGGTCGATCTGGATGCAAGCTATGAACCAAATAATGATGAAGAGGAGAGCGATGACGCTTTAGCCCGCGCGAGCTAAGGAACAAAATCAAATGGCCTGAACCAGATGGTGAACTAGTTGATGTTCAGCTAAGGGACGACCCTGCGAAGACGGTCAAGCTTGAGACCGACCTACCTGAACAAGTCAAGCAAGACTTAATCGGCGGCTTGAGAGAGTATGCTTACTTATTTGCATGGAATGCATCGGACATGCCAGACATTCTGATAGGCCGCAAGTGCACAGTTCTATCGCGTAATAAAATGTATCGATCCCAAAGAGACTTTTGTGATTACCAATTTCTTTTTCAGTGGTGATTAGCTAAAAGGAAATGATTTTCAGGAAAAAGGAATATTTGTTTGATTAATTTCAGAATAAAAAGGCGTCTTAGGATTGTGGATCAAATCACAATGACGGAAAATAAACGGTCTCATAGATATCCTCTATCTTATATTGAATTTTTTCGAAGGACAAGGTATTCTTTTGGTGTAATTTAAGTTTCCTTTCTGAAGACAAATATGCGTCTCAAAACAATGATCAAGCCTATTCTCATGGTTGATCATCGCAGAGATCCATTAAGCACAACCTTATTGTCCCAAGACACTCAAAGCTATTCTCATGCTTTGATTGCCTTGTCTAACCTCATAGGTCCAATATCAAACTTCACCTTTCGGTACTTCGTTTGATATTTGATTTATGAATTTTATACAATGAGGTTAGATTAGATATCAAATTCTAAGAAGATAGAGTCTAGCATTGGAATTGTTTAAGGAACCATCATTGGATTGTTTCCCACAATCCCAAGACCAGAAAAATATACTCACACATGATCATAGTAGATGAGGGAGAAGAAATAGAATACATAGAATATAAATTGCAAAATGTAAATAGCGAGAATGTAAACAAAGCGACAAATAACTGAAATGTAAAGTGCAGAAATTGTAAGAGCATAAATTAAATTAAAGTAAAGAAAAGAAAAATAAAAAACTTATATTAAACTTTAGAGTAGTTGCAAGTTGATCGTACAAGACCAATAGAAGTGGTCCTGGTGTAGTCCTTAGCTCGGTCGATGATAGTCTTGGTGTCCTTGAGTCTGGGTCGCGCGCGGGTGGTACCTGCGAAAGCACTCTGACGCCCAAGTCAGCAGTGAACAGTAAATAGGACCACAAGTAATAATGACGTACCTAATTCCTTGGGATTCGTGCCATATTTATAGCTACAGTATTGGGCCATATTGGGCCTATTGGACTGCATTGGGCCTTGAGTCCTGTGACATTCGGGGCTGACGAGGGCGGGGAGTGATCGCCGGTGTCCAAAAAAAGGTGGCATGGCAAAGAGCGGCTCCTAGCAGCTTCAAAGCGAAGGGCGCGTGAATGAACCGAATACACACCGGAATGAGAGGATCCCGAGGTCGCAAGGCGGTATGGGACTGCATATTGAAGGAAGGCTTAAAAGAATTGATTTGAACTACCTATACCAACAAGATGCATATTCTTTTCGGGAGCCCATCCCATAAGAACTCCATAGTTAAGCGTGCTTGGCTTGGAGTAGTAGTGGGATGGGTGACCTTCTGGGAAGTTTTCCGGAAAGCATGCAAGTGAGGACAAAGCATGCTGAAAAGACTCATGTTGGTTCGTGTGAGGCGATCAGCGATTGTAGAAGCGATGCAGGATGTTACATTTAACGACTTGGCAAGACCTTATCCCAGTTTCATACAGTATGTGAAGACCACCTGGCTAGACCCCTTCAAGGAAAAGTTTATTGATGCATGGATAAATAAGCATATGCACCTTGGCAACACTACCACCAATAGAGTTGAGTCTGCACACTCTCACTTGAAGCAAATATTACGAGACAGTAGGGGAGATTTGTGCAAGTGCTGGGATGGAATGTAGACCATGCTTAGGATACAACATTCTGACCTTAAAATGCACTTCGAGCATAGTTTGATGAAATTAAGGGTTTAGTTTCATCTAATGCTATAGACCATATTTTGGGTGAGATGCAGCAGACTGGATCCGTTTCACTTAACCCATCATTATGTCGATGCACGCTCAGGACTACACACGGACTACCATGTGCATGTGAGCTTTCAAGGTATGATGTACACTCAACTTGTTTTGATGGGTTGTCACTAAATCAATGTCGTTTTTTTTTGAAGGGTTATGATGTACTGCACTCCAATTCCGTTGAGCATGATTCACCAACATTGGAAGAGGTTGAATTTCAAAATACAGACAGAGGTAATGGATGATGAGTTGAGTGTAGACATTGAACTTGAAGCTATCAGAAGAAGGTTTGAGGCCTCTGATCACGCCGGTAGAGTTATGATTAAGGCAAAAGCACGTGAATTGGCATTCCCAGACACGACTTCTATGCGTCCACCTCCGGATACGATCATTACAAAGGGAGCACCAAAAAAAGATAAGAAAGGGAATGTTGATTACTCAACAAAGCGAGACAAGTCATTTTGGGAGCATGTAGATGACAAATTTGACTCCCCCTAGGGTTCATCTAGTGGATGTTTTGCTCAGTCTCGTAAACGACCTACTCCCCCCCAAAGTAGGAGTGGAACGCCTACAAACCCATACAGTTCTGGTTCAACTCCTACTCCTACTTTGTCAACGTGTCCAGCACCTAATCTATCACTAAGCAAAAAGAGAACTCAAGCTGACAGTGCGACTACAATCCCTACTCCTCCACTAAATAAAAAACCAACACCTACACCTATTGTTACACAAGCTGCTACTGCTACTGTTTCCAGAGCTCCTACTTTGACACCAGCTCTTGCTCTTACAATCGAATCCTATTATTCTGAGATATTGATCTTTGCGATTATGGATGTATTTAAAACATACATAATAGGGATGCCAACATACATGCGTCCCTATGTTGAAAAAGTTGTTAACGTGGTTGGTGATGGTAACTGTGGATTCCGGTGTATTGCAACATTTCTTGGAAGAGGTGAGGAGGCTTGGCAGTCAGTCAGAACTGATCTGATGGAGGAGCTTAACCAATACAATGACTTCTACACTCGACTTTATGGTGGTATTGGTAAGGTCACATTTTTGATGAAGGCGTTGTTGAGGGCACATCATGGGAACAATGTTGAAGATAATTTGCATGGTTGGCTATGCTTATGTGGTGTTTGATGAAATGCATAAGTATGTGATGATGTTAATAATGATGATGTGTCTAACGACGGTGAATTAAATGTTGATGATTACGCTGTGGGGTCGGATTTGACCAAATGATGGTGTTGATGATGTTGTTGTGCATGATGTATGATTATGTTGTTTAAAGGTTGCGGTCTAGAGCTATGCTTAGTGTTGTTGTTTAAAGGTTGCGGTCTAGAGCTATGCTCAGTGTTGTTGTTTAAAGGCTGCGGTCTAGGGCTATGCTCAGTGTTGTTGTTTAAAGGCTGCGGTCTAGAGCTTTTCTCAGTGTTGTTGTCTGAAGGCTGTGGTCTAGAGCTTTGCTCAGTGTTGTTGTCTAAAGGTTGCGGTCTAGAGCTTTGCTCAGTGTTGTTGTTGAAGACTGCGGTCTAGAGCTTTGCTCAGTGTTGTTGATGTTTGATGGGGATGTTAGTGATGTTGTATCAATTGTTGAAGATTGGTGTTGTTGTGCTCATTGTTGTTGTTGGTGGTTGTTGAGTCTATTGTTGAGATTGGTGTTGTTGTGGTAATTGCGGTTGTTGGTGTTGTTGGGTCTCTGGCCATGGTTGTTGTTATCTCTGGTGTCGCATGCGTTTGCATTCTGTTGAATATGAAAATAAAAGTGACGATATAGGCATTCGTGTCTAAAAGTGACGATATAGGCATTTGTGTCTAAAGTGACGATGTAGACCTAGTGTCTCAAAGCGACGACGAGGGTTCTGCCTTACTTAATTGGTGATGATGCCACGAGTTGGCTATTTTATGGTGATGATTTGGTGACGGGAGCTCTGCTCCAATTTTTGTGTCTTGGGTGAACCTTAAATGGTGTTTGGGTAGTCGGGTAGGATTTTGATAACCTACAGGTTAGAATACCTATTTGGGGAGTAAGAGTGTAGAGGAGGGTGTTTGGTCTGTTGCGTGTACGATAGAATATGGATGAGAACGGTTAGAGGTGATAAGAAGATTTGATATTGATTTCATGAGTTTGGCGTAGATTTTCGAGGAATAAAATATTCTAAGTGGGGGAGAGTTGTAACGCCCCAAAATAATTTAATTATTCATTTAATTAAGTTATTTAAGGCTTACAACATTTATTTAAGTCAATTAATTAATTTGGAGTTTTATTTTATTCAGGAGGTGTTTAAGTAACTAGGTGGTGCAAATAAAGGGCCCATGGCCCATTAGTAGGCCCAAATTCAAGGAAATAAACTTAGAGTGTAGGGTTTTCTCCCCATTTTGAAGAAAAGAAAAGAAAAGGGAGGAGGAAAGAGAGAGGGAGGCTGACGGTGTAGCCAAGGAAAGGGAGGGGGAGCATTTTGTCATCTTGGCTTGTGGTGAGTGGGTTTTGGTTCCATTCTTCCTCATTTTTCTTGCTCTTTCTATTAGTATAAGTTTCACCCACTCATTCCTTCTCATTTTCATTTGGCCATGGAAGGGGGTTTGAAGCTCAAAGTTGGTGAGTGGCTAGTTTTGGTGGTTCTTGAAATTGTGAAGGAGAGAGTACTAGCATTCCTTCAATTCCTAAGGTTAGGGGGCTCTCTTTTCATCCATAATAGTGTGTAGAGTGTGTTTTGTATGTGGGTTAGGTTCTAGGATGTTCAATTGATTGATTGTGGTGTTGTTTTTATGTTAATGTCATGGGTGATTTCAATTTGGTGATTTCATGGTGATTGATTGTTGAATTTGACATAATGTGAACTATGTATGCAAGGTGTTTGATAAATTGTTTCAATGAAAATGAACATGAATTATGATGCATATTTGGTGTTTGATGATATGTTTGAATGTGGCATGATTGAGATTGGTGGTTGGGCTACAATGTTCCCATGATTATTGGTGTCAAATTGGTGTTTGTGATGTTGGGTGGTTATGCCACTATGTGGTTGTTGTTGTAGTCTTTGTTAATTGTTGGTGTGTTGGTGTTGGCGTGGCACGATGTTGCCTTGTGCCCGGTCAGCGCGCCATGTCCTTGATCAATTTTTGGTGTGTTGGTGTTTGGGTGTCTAGGTGTGATGTCTAGGAAATCGATGTTGGTTGGTGTCGATGTCTAGGTGTGGTTGTCTAGGGAAAATTGAATTTGGTGTTGAAATGTTGTGGTTTGGGTTGCTAGCGTCCTTGGGGTGGGCGCAGGGTCCAGTGGTGGGGCGCCAAAACTGGGTGTTGTGCGTGTGGTGTCTTGTGTCTTGGCGCCTGGAGTGTGGGCGCCAGACACTATGTTGTTGTGATTTGTGTTGCCTGTGTGCTGGGCGCCAGCGCCCTGTGTCTGTGCAGAGTGCGTGTGTGCGTGTCTGGCGCGTAAGTGGCGCTTGCGTGCATCCTACGCGCAAGGGTCCCTGTCTGTTGGCGCACAGGTCGCGCGTGAGTGGCGCGCCGCGCGGCAGTCCCCTGTGCTCCCTGTCTGTTGGCGCGCAAGTCGCGCTTGAGTGGCGCGTCGAGCGCCGATTTCAAATACCGTGTCTAAGTTTTGTGCGCCGATTTTTACATCTTTAGACTTTGTTTTGGTCCTTTTGCACTGTTTGGTCCTCAAAGTTGTTGTTTTGGTCCTTTTACACTGTTTGGTCCCTAAAAATGCTGTTTTGGTCCTTTTGCACCGTTTAGTCCCTAAAAGTGTTGTTTTGGTCCTTGTGCACTATTGGTCCTTTTATTGTGTTGTTTTGGTCCCTATGTGACTGTTTACTTCTTAGGTGACCGTTTAGTTCTTGTGGTGTCGGTTTAGTCCTTATGTGACAAGTTGGTCCTTATGTGTGAGTTGGTCATTGACATTGGTGTTAGCCTTAGAGCTATGTCTTGGTGTTAGCCTTAGAGCTAATGGTTGATGATGTCTTGGTGAATTTAAGGTGGTTGCTCAAGGTGGTTGCTTAAGACGGTTGTTCAATGGTGGTGGTATTTTACATATAATGTGATTGTATGTGATTGATGCATTGTTCATGGTGTGTCATACCTCATATGCATCAAAAGGTGGTTGTAGGCTTCGGCCTTGATATCAAAAGACGGTTGTTGATATATATTAAGGTGGTTGTGCCCTCAAGGCAAAATTTAAGGAGGTTGATGGTACCACATAACATGCACATATTCATGTAATTGGTGTTGCCTTTTGATGGTTGTGAGTTGATGTGCTATACTTAATGTCGTATGCTATTTGTTGGAATGTGATTGTTGCTAGTTGCCTTCTCTAATATAAAGCTCATTCTAAATGCTATTATTTATGTAAAGAGACTCACCCTACTGCTTTCGTGTTGCTTCTTATGTTGGCAACCTGCAGGTGATCCCGAGTGAAGGTATTCACCTTCCTAGTCTGGTTATGGTCATGCTCTGATACGTAGCACCGGGGGGGCGTTAGTAGACTAGTGTTTTATTTGTTGTTGTTTCAAACAGTTATTAGTGATGTATTGTCTATTTTGCGATACATGTTTTATTTCCGCTGCTTGATGACTGTATGGACCGTGTTGTCCCTGTTGCGCTTGTGTAATAGTGTGGTTTTTCGCAATTATAGTGCAAGTATACACATCGTACAAGTAATAGAGTGGTTTTAAGTAAGAGATCGTTCCCACGAGGATTGGTATACTTTTCAAAGTTCAAG
Organism: Oxytropis ochrocephala; assembly: GCA_020916435.1. Classification (NCBI taxonomy): domain Eukaryota; kingdom Viridiplantae; phylum Streptophyta; class Magnoliopsida; order Fabales; family Fabaceae; genus Oxytropis; species Oxytropis ochrocephala. The sequence goes on from CM037089.1 coordinate 70,379,556, forward strand.
ATCAAAGCACAAGAGAATCAAGTAACAAATCGGCAATAAGAGTGTATTTTAAAGCTAAAGGTGTAATTAAAGCAAGTAAACAAATGTTGGTTGTGAATATGGATGAGAGGTGAGTTGAGTTGTTGCATGCAGAATAAATCCTTTCTAGTCAGACGTTGCAACGTTTACACGTTATATCGTACAAATGCTATATTGTATAGACGTGGCCACATTTGAACACTGTTGCAAAAGAGCTATGCTTTTCAGCACAAAACGTCAGAGTTTCAAGTATAAGAGGTCCTATGTCTAGGTTCTAAATAGGCCCACTCCTGTATTTTAAGCACCCACAGCAATGTTCTATGAACTATTTATCCGTTCTATGTCTAGACTTAGATAAAAAATGCCTAAATGTCTTTAGTGCACCGTTCGTTCATATAAACCTTTGATTTCTTTTCATAGACCATGTCTGTACCTATGAATCTACCTATTTTAAGAGGCCAACCTCAAAACAAGTTTGGAAATATTTTCACACAAAGATTTAAAACATGCAACGCCAATACTTTATAACATTAACTAGAAATTCATTACAAGCAAGACAACAACTCAACTACAAAGTGTTTAGCTCATGCTGAGCATCTTTACAGAATGAAGTGGACTTAGAATCCAAATACCATACATAGCAGAAAAGAAACTAAGTGCACAAGATACACCTAAGCAACTTTTTAGCATGTCTGTTTTGTATAGACGTTACAACGTTTGAGCCTTACAGCAATGCAGAAAATAAAACTAAGTTCAGACAAGTAAAATACAGAAGTCTGTTTCCAGATCTTCTTTACAAAACTATTCTGAGATTAATGGAGGAATGGTGAGATGATGAAGGTGAAGTGATTCTGAAGATGTGTGCGTATGGAGGGACTAGTGATGAGTGGAAGAGTGATGATTTGAGAGAGAGCTGAGCCTTCATTAAATAGCCACCTTGCTTACGCGTGCTGATGTCACTTGCCCACCTACCAGGCCTGTTTCCTATCTTCTTCCTGACACTGTTCAGCGCTACAGTGTTTCTGCGTGTCAGCTCATGGGGAACAGAAGATCTTCTGACTTTTATATCTTTGACTATTATTGCTTAGCGCGCCAAAAATGAGATATTTCTTCCTTGCTCTGCTGCACCTTTCTAGACGTGGTGAGGGACGTGGTAACGTTCAGCACTAAATTTCCTGCACAAGCACAAAAAGCATCAAAACGCTCTCAAGGGCACCACTTGGTGCCTAAATGCACAGATTTACCTATTTAACTTCTTATTCACTGAAAACTCAGAAATCATTATAAAACTAATTAAATAAACCTTGTATTGCTAGAGAACTTGCATGATTTATTCGTGAGTGAGTATGAATAACTCATATAAATATGAGTTATCACACCCCCAAACTTAAATCATTGCTTGTCCTCAAGCAATCAAGACAACAAAAATAACAACAACATGAAATCAACTACACTAGCAGGTTATGTCTACTCAACCAACAGATCAAAATTCATTCTCAAGGGGCTAATTCTTCACACACTCACGCACCAATGCATAATTAAATTCCAGATTCATTAAAGCTCAAAGTGAGTGTGTGATCTCTGTATTAATTCTTCCTCTAGCTAGTTCAGAAATTATCTTAGCTTATGAGAGAGTGGTTTCCAAATGGTGACAGCAAAACATTTTTCAAAACAGAGAATAGGCTAACACTTTCACATAAGAAATGGGGATTCATTTGAAGCATGACAAAGGGTCTTAATTGGGTGCTAGGACTAGGTTAGTGCAACTAATTTATTGACTCACACACGCAAAAGACTGTAACCCCCTCATTACTGAGCAACTCTCTTTTATTTGCTCCTTTTTGGAGTTCTATTTTTCTCTCTCTTTTTTTTTTTTCATAAATTGGAGTGCTCAGCATTTGTTTCAGGGTATTACAGGGAACACAGAATACATGTGGATTTTCCACTTATTTGTATCAACACACTCTTTTTTTGGTATTTTTGGGAATAGACGTTACAACGTTTATGGGTGAGACGTTGCAACGTCTGAACACACTACACAACACACACGGCATACGTTATAACGTTACGGGCAGACGTTACAACGTTGCACTCACACTACACCTGCACTTAACCATCCTATAGTATTTGCACCCAGCCTTAGTACGACTTGATTCACCCCCAAACTTAGCTTCTACTGCTATTCTAGGTTTTTAATCAAGTTTTATTCTCACCATAGTTCACCAAAACTAGCTTCAGCATAAAATATTCCCTAGCTAACTAGATTCTTTCTTAAAACAGAGTTTGTGTAGGAGCAGCAATCAATTCTTTTCATTTAATCATGCATAGGCTACTCACACACACATTTTCACTGTCTTTAGCCCAAAGAGAATTATTTTCATGCTTGACAGAGTAAAAACAGAAATTGCTTTTGCATTTGATTTCATGTACACACAGAACAAAACTTAAAACATTGAGATTCCCCCCCCCACACTTAAAGTTGAGCAGTGTCCCCACTGCTCAAGGATAAACAGCATGATATTTTTTTTAAACAAAAAAGGGGGGTTCTCAAACAGAACAGAAAGAAAAACTTCAAAAATTATGACTAAAATTAAAACTAAAAATAACGAAAACTACAACTACTGTTAAAATTAATGGGGGACTTACTTGTTTGCTGCACCAGACCTAAGCCTTCCGCTTTGTCTGGTGGATACTCCTGCCTGACCTTCTCCTTTCTTCTTTTTCTTTTTCTCTTTCTTCACCTTCACTCCTCCTTGCTCAGTGGTGGTGGTTGTTGTTGTTTCATCAGATTCTTTCTCTTTTGAGCTTGCTCCCACACTTGCACCAGCAGCACTTGAGGCTTCAGCAATCCTCTTTTTGGCTTCCTCCCACATCTTCATTGCCAATTCAGCAGGGTTGACATGTATTGGTTCGTTGGGGATCACCTGGGCTTTTTCCACCTCTGGCTCTTTAGACGTTGCCACGTCTGATGATGATCCTCCAATTCCAGCAACTGTCCCCTGGGCTTGCTTCAACAGGTGCTCTGCTAGTTTCTGAGTGGCCTCCTCCATTGCTTGCTGTCTTACTTTCTCCATGGCAGCTTCTCTTTCATTATTGACTTGCATTTCTGCAAGTTTGGTCATGACCTTTTTTCACAGACGTTACGACGCCTCAGAGGCGATTCTTCAATAATAGCGAGGAGAGGTTTTTTGAAACACTAGTGGCAACAAATCTTTGCACTAGTAGCGAGCGAGTTTCCCGCAAAGCACCTTGACCTTTTCTCTTCACAGGAAGCTTTGGCCTTATTGTTGTGGGGGCTGCAACTTCCTCTCTTTCCCCACTCCCTTGAGCTTGTTTTGACTCAGCAGCTAGCTCTTGTCTCTTCTTCCTTCCAAAGGGATTGTAAGTGAGTGCACTTTTCACTCGTGTCTTCTTGGGTGGGGAAATGGGTTGGGATTCTGGGTTGCTCCCTGTGTTTGTTGGCTCAGACGTCGCCACGTCTGGTTCTTGCACTTTCTGGGGTGATGGTTGCTTTTCAGGCTCAGGTTGGGGTGGGGGTGGTTGTGGGATTGGTTGGTCTTGGGCTTTGGATTGTGGGGTCTTGGGTGTGTTTTGGTCATGGGTGGAAGTTTCTTTTGGTGAAGGTGGTGGTTGTGTGGCTTGTGGGGATGGTGGTTTGGATTTTGTTTGGGCTGGCTCTTTGTTTGTTTGATTTGTTGGGGACTCACTTACAGTCTTCTCACTTGAACTCCCTTTTTCCTCAGGGCTTTTCTCTTCTTCCTCCTCCTCACTGATTGCCTCCATACTTACCTTCCTTGACTCCTCTGCATCAAAATCTGAAATATCATCCAAATCAGTAGAATTAAATTCCTCTTCACTACTTACCTTCTTTTGTTTCTTTGCTGGGCTCTGCCTTTTTGGTGGGCTTCTTGCTCGCTTGGCCTTTTCTTTCTTCATGGCTCTTCTTTGGATTGTAGACAGGGGGACATCATCTTCATCTTCTTCTTGCATCCAGTCCGGCAACACAGGTTCTTCAATCACTTTCTTTCCCTTGGACACTTGGGCAAATACCTTCTTTTGCCACTCAAATTGTTCTTTGACAAATTTGGCCAGGGAGTTCTGCCTCTCCTCCAGACGTTGCAACGTCTGCGCATCAACAGAACTTGAAGCTCCTGCAGATTTCACCCTAGGCTTGAATTTTGTTGAAAATGGGCCTTGAGGCTGCTCCCTAAGCTCTGAGGCTTCAATCTCTACCCCTGCCTCCATACACAGATCAGTTATCATACATGGGAAATACAAGTAGCCATCCTTCCTATTCTTCCATTTGTTGAGCTCACGGTTGATCAACTTTCCAACCTCCACTTTGTCTCTTGACATGATTGCATCAATCACAATCAGTCTCTCTTTGTCTACCCAGGATGTGTGAGAGGTAGGAATTAAGCAATGCCTTATGAAATGAAACCAAGTGTTGGCTTCATCACATAGGTACCTCTTCATGATCTTGAACTCGCTCCCGTGCTCACCACTTTTCTCCCAGACAGCACCTTCAACACATATCCTCTCCTTGATAGCATCCATTTCAGCTAGTCCATAGTTCTTTTGCTTGGTCTCCACAGCCTTTCCATAGTACCCTAGCCCAAAATAATCATTGATCACTCTTACCCCAAACTTCACTTCCTCTCCTCGCACCTTTGACACAATGGACGGCTCTCCTTCAGGCCTCTCAACGATTCCCTTGTAGAAATCGTGAACCAAAGTAGCAATATATTCCTTTCTGTGCACAATGAACTTTTGCCATCCCAACGCCGCGACGGTTGCAAGGAAATCAGGATTGGGGCTTTCTTGACTAAAGCCCCTTTCAGGAAGTAGGGCTTTCTTCTTGGATGGGTTAGGTGTTTCAGGGATGGGGGCTGAGGATGAACTTAGGTCAGCATGTTTGCCTTTCCCAGAGGATTTGGTGGCGGATTGCTTCACTTTTATCATGGTGATTTGCGCAGAAATTGCTTGGAAGGGAATGGGGGATTTCTGGAAATTTTAGGTTTTCTGAGAAAGAGAGGGGAGGTTTTGGTTTCAGAGAGATAAGGAGTAGAAAGAGGTTGCAGGTGGTGGGATGATGGTGAATGGTTAGATTTTTATGGGGAAGTGGTTATGGGGAGTTGAGAAATGGTAGAGTGGAGTAATGGAGAAAAGTAACCGTTGATTAGACAAGTTAGGGAAGGGAGGTGACGTCGTGGTCAGTTACCACGTTCGTGTTGCAGAGGGAAATCATTTCTGCCACGTCATCACTTACGCCTTTGACTTAATTTAAATCTGCCCTGACTGCCCAGACGTGCCCACGTCTAATGCATACTGAGACGTTACGACGTCTACCACCATTTACTTCCACTTCTCTTCAACACTTATTCCTGCAAAACAAAGATTAAAAAGACACAAAAATTGTTAATTAAAAATCATTGGGTTGCCTCCCAAGAGCGCTTGCTTTAAGAGTCTTCAGCCAGACTTTTGCCCTTTTAATTCAAGAATTGTTGAAGGACATTTGGATCTTATCCCTTTCCACATGCTCTCCATGATATTGTTTCACACGTTGGCCATTAACTTTAAACATGGTGTTTGTTTTTTCATCAAATAAATCCACAGCACCATGAGGATAGATCTTCATTAATTTGAATGGACCTGACCACCTTGACTTCAACTTTCCTGGAAACAACTTAAGCCTTGAATTGAATAGCAACACCTGCTGTCCTTCTTCCAGTTCTCTCCTTTGGATTCTTTGATCATGCCACTTCTTGGTCTTTTCCTTGTACATTGCTGAACTTTCATAGGCATGGTGTCTAAATTCTTCTAGCTCATTCAATTGCAATAATCTTGCCTCACCAGCCTTTGCATGATCCAAATTTAATTGCTTCAATGCCCAGTAAGCCTTGTGTTGGAGTTCTATTGGCAGGTGACAAGCCTTGCCATAAACTAGCTTGTAAGGAGACATGCCCAATGGTGTTTTGTATGCTGTCCTGTAAGCCCAAAGTGCATCATCCAAGTGTAATGACCACTCCTTTCTGTTGGGACCAACCATCTTCTCAAGTATTCTTTTGATCTCTCTGTTGGATATTTCTGCCTGGCCACTGGTTTGGGGGTGATAAGCTGTTGCAATTCTGTGTTTCACTCCATACTTAGCCAAGAGGTTCTCAATTAACTTGTTGCAGAAATGAGAGCCCTCATCACTGATTATGGCTCTTGGAGTGCCAAACCTTGTGAATATATTCTTTTTCAGGAACTTGCTAACTGATTTAGCTTCATTGTTTGGTAATGTCACTGCTTCAACCCACTTTGACACGTAATCCACAGCTACAAGAATATATAGATTTCCATGAGACATAGGAAATGGTCCCATGAAATCCATTCCCCATACATCAAACAACTCAACTTCCAGAATGTTTGTGAGTGGCATCTCCTGCTTGCTTGATATATTTCCTGTTCTTTGGCACTTGTCACATCTCCTAACCAGCTCATGTGCATCCTTGAATAGTGTTGGCCAATAGTAGCCTGATTGTAGGACTTTTGCAGCTGTTCTGGTACCTCCAAAATGTCCACCATAAGGTGCTGAATGACATTGTTGCAGCACATGGAGTTGTTCTTCCTCAGCTAGACACCTTCTTAGTAATTGATCTGGACACAATTTGTACTTCTCAAGCCTAGAAAGATGATCAGCAACTTGGTTCTCCACCCCCTTTTTGTCACGTATTTCCAAGTCAAATTCTTGGAGGAGGAGAACCCATCTAATAAGCCTTGGCTTTGCATCTTTTTTAGAAATTAAGTACTTAATGGCTGAATGATCAGTAAAAACAATAACTTTGGCACCCACTAAGTACGATCTAAGCTTATCAAATGCAAACACAACAGCCAAAAGCTCTTTTTCAGTCACAGTATAATTCAATTGGGCTTCATCTAAGGTTTTACTGGCATAATAAATAGAATGAAAGATTTTTCCATACCTTTGCCCCAATACAGCTCCTACAGCATAATCACTTGCATCACACATCAATTCAAATGGCTTAGACCAATCTGGAGTGACTATTACTGGAGCAGTCACCAAGGCAGTCTTCAGTTTGTTGAAAGCTTCATGACATTGCTCATCAAAGTTGAAGACGTGGTCACGTTTGTCATACCCCAATTTTGTTCGGCTTAGGTCAATACCCTAATTTTCCCAAAAAAAATATATAAATAAATAAATGAAAGAAAAAAAAGCATCATGCATTGCATTTAGGGTCCTAAAAGTCATTTCAAAGTTTCTAAAATCATTTTTGGAGTTGGAATGTACTTTTTAGACAAATTAGGGTTTTTCAGTACAAAAGGGTATTTTGGTCATTTCACAAATAAGGGACAATTCCTCAAAACAAGTCATCCAACATGCATTTCAAGGTACTAGAGGTCACTCCTAGGAGGAAAAATCATTTTTGAAGTGGAAATGTGTTTTAGGCAAAAACTAGGGTTTTTAGAGTGAAAGGGCATTTTGGTCATTTCGCAATAAAAGCGGTTTTTTGTCCCAAATCCTTGAATAATCATCAATGATTTATTTAAGGAATGTTTATGCTCCATTGTGATTATTTTTGTGCATAAATATTAAACCTTTTGGCCTAAAAACCTAGTTTTTGGATAGAAGGGTAAAATGGTCTTTTCCTTTGAGGTGGGGTAAATAAATCAATTTTGGGATTGGTGAGGTCATAGAATTCAGAGCCCAATCATTGAATCATAGGATAGGGCCCAAAATGGCATGAATTAGGAAGAAAGATCTAGAAGGGAATATTCTACATTCTTTTGAATGGTGAAAGGATAAGGATAAGTACAATAGTACAATTTGCAATTCCACTCACTCTCTCACACTCCATAGCTGCGAATATCAGCCATTATACACCCCATTTTCATTTATTTTTATTGTTTGCAAATTGTATTAAATCATGGCCTTCCATTTGAATGTGAAATACAATCCTCACCTTTCATTTGAATCAAAATGGCACTTGTGTAATAAGATTTGTAGAAAAATACAATTTTGTAATTAAGCTTAACCTTCACCACCCTTCCATAAGCTGCGCCCTCAGCTCTCTCTCTCTCCTCATTTTATTGCCCTTAATCCATGTGATAATGCATCTTGACCATTGATTCAATTTCTTTCTCAAATCCTAGTGGTTTACAAGAGATGCATTGTCACAAATACCCTTTAAGTTTTCACTTCATATAAAAGCCCAAAATAAGACCTAGCTCACACATACACTCTCATTTTACCCTAGCTAGCAACCTCTCCTCCTCTCCTCCTCTCTAGGCCGAAATCATTCCCTCCTCCTCCTCCATTGTTCTTTCAAATTTCATCCACCAAATCACCTTAAACCTACTCCACCTTCATAGATCTTCTTCTCTTTACCTTTGATTCCACTTTTACACCATAAAGGAGCTTCCTTTCTTCAAGTTTGCGTGACATTGTTGGTGTTTTTGTGAAGATCATTGTTGATTTGCTCTTGATCTTCATTCTTCTATTTTTGTGCAACTTTGATCTTGAGGTAAACATCTAATCCCTTGCATTTTAATTATTAGCATGTGAAACTCTCTCCTTCTCCTCTATCCTCTCTAAGAGGCTTAGAGGGTTCATTTCAAGCACTATGTCAAGGACTTTGGGAGCCTTGGGTGCTTGAAGTGAACCCTTGGCCTTGAAGAGAGGTTTCTTGTGTTTTCAATCATGTTCTTGCATTTTTCATACTCATTTTGTCACCTTTTCATGAATGAATAATTTTCATGTGATAGATGCATCCCATTGTTCATGTCATCACTTGCAAGTTTGAATTTTGTTTGGATCTTGAGGGATATATGAGATTCGGCCTTAGGCTTTAAAAATTAGGGTTTATTGTTTCCTTTTCTCTTTTTGAGTTATGTAAATAAGGTGCTTGATTTGTGTGACTTGCTTCATGTGTTGATCATAAATTTAGGCATGAAATAATTTGATGTTTAGTGCATATGTGGTTTCGGCCATAGAGTCATTTTAGGGTTCATCTTAGTGCTTAAAGTGTGTGTTTGATCTTGTGTAGAAATGTGTAATAGTGTTAACATGTTTTTACCTTTTACCACTCATGCTCATTTTTTTACTTTACTCACTAACATTTTACCATAAGTAAAAAGAGAGAAAACATTTTTACCTTTTACTTTTACCATTTACCTTCACTTAAATAATTCACCTCCTCCACTTAAATAAGTTACCATTTCATTAATAAGTTACCTCTACTTTTTACCTTTCTTAAATCACAAAAAGACCCAAAACATTTTCTAGTTTACATTTATAACTTTTCAACTTTATAAAATCAACCCAAAAATACTTTTTACCACTTTTTCCTAAGATCCTAAAAAACACCAAAACATTTCATCATTTCCTAAGAATAAGGTAGCTAAGTTTTTACCACTTTTTATGACACACTCTCACCCACTTGCACTTAAATAAAACCTCATTCACTCTCTTGCATTCTCATTTGCTTGTATCTCTTGCATACTCTCTTGTTAATCTTCATGCCTTTTCATATATTCATATCTCTTGCATATTCATTTGCACTCTCACTTGTTAGTACCTCATGCATCCTTACTTGTTTTACTTCTTGCATTCTCACATGTCCATTCATAATTAAATAACCATGCATCCTCACATGTCCATGCATTCATTAATCAAATACTCATGCATTCAATAATGTCATACATTGCCTTCCACTTTTGTATGCTCATGCATTTAATTATGCATTCAATAATATTATGTCTTGTATTCTCCAATTGCATGCTCATACACTCATGTGTTTGTTTAATCATGTATTCATTTGTTCATGGAAACTTATAAATATTCTTCATGTTTACTTTGCCTATGCTCATGTTTTGCCTTGGTTTGGATTTGAAAGGATTTGGAATGTTCTATCTCTTCTTTTTCAAACTTGAAATCAAATGTTTTCTAATAAAAACCCTAAGGCATTTTTCATAAATAAATCATTAGCCATCACTCGAAGCCATTGCTTGTTTGATCGTTAATGATGGAGTTACTAGTGGTAGTCACTCGAAGCCTTTGCTTGTTTGACTATCATGAAAGCTCCCACACCTTAATCAAATACAAATTAGTTAAAAAACTCAAAAACAATGAGTCATTAGTGGTAATTATCACTACGACTCATCCTTTTCCAAAACAATTTCAAAAAAGATAATAAAACGTTGCAACTAGTAATCACTTGAGTAATTGCTCGACTGGTTATCGGTTCCAACACTTTTCTTTCAAGTTAGTAATGAACGCCACTCGAAGCCATTGCTTGTTTGGTATTCATGAACGCTTGAGTCATATTTCCAAAACCCAAAAGATAAGATAAAGACAAAACACAGATTTTCTCAAGATTAAGAACCAAGAACTACGTAGCTTTGATCCCTCATCTCATTGAGGGTACGTAGGAGCGGGTCATATCCCGTCAAGCACTCTTTTAAAAAATCTTAGTTTAGTTTCGCTTTTCAAAGATCCCAAAAAAGATTTCTTTCTCCCTTATTTTCAAAAACTCTTTCAAATAAAAAGGAAAAGAAAAGAAGTAGAACAATTATTTTCAAATCAAACAATCCAAACCACACATCGAATTAATGGTTCCCTTTCGGTAGAAAGGAGGCGTGGGGTGCTAATACCTTCCCCACACCTAACCGACCCCCGAACCTACATCTCCAAGTTTTCGAAAGACCAATTGCCTTCCAAAAAAGGTTTTCCTAATATTTTCCTTAATAAATATTAGTGGCGGCTTCATTGAAAGATTTTTCTTTTTAGAAAAGTTGTAAACGAGGAAGGTTCTCCCTCGGGGACTTTTTCGGGCGCAACAGCTGGCGACTCCACTGGGGACATTTTTTAAAAAAAAGTGGGTCAAGCCTAATTAACTCAATGTGTGGTTTGAAATGTTTGATTTGAAATTTCATTTTTACTTCTTCCTTTTCTTAGTTAGTTTTTCTTTTCTTTCTTTATATGCTTATATGATTATGCATGCATTCCTCCAATCCCCATGTTCCCTCTTCTTTGCTCCCTTTCTTAAGGTAAGACATGCACTTCCCCATTTACTATAATCCCTTCTTCTCTGCTCCCTTTCTTGAGGTAAGCTCTATATGGTTGTTGATGACACCTTAGGTTAGTTCATTTGTTTTGAAGTGATGCTAAACCTTAGGGTAGACGACATATTCTTGCTTTTTCATGCAGGGATGTCGGTTTTTTTTCCTTGCAGGTGGGGAGGGTAGATTTTAGAAAAGTATGTCCTCAATCACACACTTTCACACCTTACATTTTTAATGTTATGAGTGGGCTCCTATACCCGGATCCAAAAAACACCTAGGAGAGTGGAGACGATTAGTGACTGTCATTCGAGACTTTTGTCTGTCTGATACTCATGAAAGTCTCAACCGGAGTACGCTTTCTCATGACGCTTCACACTTGGTAGTTCTCTACATTTGTGGGTGTCGCCATGAGGATTCTATAGCTCTGGTAGCCGTTGTGAGGGTGTGAATTAGAACTACATGGAAGGAACCTTTGAAGTTGCCCTAGAACTTAGGATCCCCACCTTTGTAGGACACGAGGACATACAAATTGTGTGTTGCATTGTAGTTAGACATGTCTTTCCTAAAAAAGGAAATTTTCAAAAAAAAAAAGAAAAAAGAAAAGATTGCTATTGTAGCCTTTTCTTTTGCCGGTCCGTACAAAGCGACATATGACCCGCTTTTCAAAAAGAAGAAAGAGTTACTTCTGTAGCTTTTTCCTACCGGTCTATATGAAGCAGTGTACGGTCCATACTTTCAAAAAAGGGAAACCTGAGTTATCACAAATAAAGTTTTTTCTAACCTTGCATTTGCATAAAGCATCATTGTCATTTGCATACATCACCGCATTGCATAAATTTAAGTTTCTGCAACTCACGCATTCATAGTGCATCTCATTTGCATTTGCTTGTCGAGGACCACCAAATAATGCACCATCTTGTCATAGGTGTATCAAAATGGAATCAAGTAGCAAAGCTTCACTTACTTCTCTCTTCCCAATTATGAAGAAGGAAGTATGTCGATTTGCTATTTCGATTCCACGTTTATCTCATTTCCAAAATCAAAGAAAAAGTTTTTGCGCTTATGACAAGAGAAGGCATCCCGTGGTTCCCGGCATCAAGCAAACATTGTATATGCATTCATATAATCACTCATGCATTCATCTTGACTCTTATACAATAAATGTCTAAATAAAAGGAAAAGGCGCGCTGGTTCTCTGTCACCGTTACTTCACCCGTCTACAAGCAAGACTGATGGCTAGCAATCAGGATCTCGAGAATGAAGACCCCCTGAGTCGAGATAAGTTGGTTGGGAAGGTGCTCAATCCTGAGCAGTTGGCTCAGGAAGATCAGGCTCTGAAGGCTGAAATGGAAGCACAAGTGGTCGAAGAAATGAGTATCTTTGCGAGGATCGAGGGGGGGGGCGTTCATCGGGCTATATATTGTTGTAAATCCCGAAGGAGTTGTCACTTCCGTTTCTTCTCCGGTATCCGCTGAAGTTACAACTACTCCCATTTCTCATGGACAAGGAGACAGTTACTTCACCCATCATCCAGGGGTAGACAGACAGAGTTATCTGAAGACTAAAGCGGTCCCTGTGGGGTCAAGTCAACGTGCCGCGGTTACACCTAGAGGAGTTGCTACTAGACCACAAATTCATACTCCTGGCCCTGGCATTATGCTGCCAAGAAGTTCATCTAGTCCTACCCCGGGAATTGCTGTGAATCCCCAGAAAGTAGTTTATCACGTGGAAAATCCGCCGAGTATGGGGGTGTTACCACGATCAAGAAGCACCACTCCCATTTCCGGCGGGAGAAAGGGAAACGAATATAATCTCAGAAGGAAATCCGGCCTTTGGTACTCCTCCACAGCAAACGGTTCCATCCGCTATTCCTGTGTCGTCCCAGCAGGGCAATGACGATCAGAGGGCTCGGAGTTATCAGTACAAGGGGCAAATTAACTTTGATCCAACATCGATGACATCTGATGAATTGTTCAATCACGGCTTCCGAAACTTGATCAACACTCGGCCAATGAAAGCCCGTCACCGCCATTTCCCGTGGTTACAACGCTAATGCCACTGCAGTTTTCATGAAGGCGGGGTTGGTCATCTTGTAGAAGAATGCACGAGTCTTCAAGCGGTGGTGAAAGACACGGTAGATCTTTGTTTGGATCTCGAATGGTCCGAATACAACAATCAATTCATTTGCCGGCCACGAAAAGACAATCACTAAAGCGGTGAGATCCACCGTGGACAATTGGTAAGAAAGGTTGGGAAGGTTAAGACTCCTTAGAGGTTATTCATGCGAGAGATGTGCAAATTCGGAGTCATCAAGAGGGGTTGCACTCGGGGAGGGTGCGTGTTAATGTTAATTGCTTTTGGGGCATGTGAGGCCTTCAAGACCGTCTTGCAAGACTTATTGGATCGTCGGGTAACCCAAACAGGGTGCAGGAGTGCGGGGATAAGCGTGGGTTAGGATATCGGCCCGCTCAGCCGATAAGAAGAGAATGGCCGAGGAAAAACAGGAAAAGAGGCTAGCTAAGCTCAGAGCGGGCACTAATGCGGAGGAGGTCCCTATTCATGATCCTTCCCGAACATCCCTGTTTGTGATATTCGCCAAAGCTTTGTGAGTATTTGGATTGTTTGATTACAATTCGGTTCTTTGTCATCAAGGATGGTCCCGAGGTTGAAGAGGCGGTGCAAGTGCAGTGCGTCATTTGCAATGTTGGTGAAAGAATTAAAGAACGGAAGGCCGCTAATTTTCCGTGACTTTTAGTTCAAAATAATGATTGTAGTGCAACCCTCGTGGTTACGCCAAGGCCATAGGACAAGTTGTTGGGCAAGCATGTTTTTATTTTTAGAATCATCACCATTAATAAAAACTTTGTTTTTGAATAAAAATCATTCCTCTTCATTTCATGTGTCTTTTTTTTCTGTTTCATTATTGTTTGCTTGTTTGTTTCGTTTTTATTCTGCTTTTTTCGCTTCGGCAAAAAGCGGATCCACAGCAATTGTCTCTCAAAATAACAGTGCCAACAGTCCATATTTTGACTTTGATCACCCTATCAATCAAGCTGAGGGGGATGTTGAGAAGGACTGGGAAACCCTTCCAGAACTCATAAGACTGATGAAACAAGAAGAAAAGGCTATTCAAATCACACAGGAATTCATCAAGTGGTCAATTTAAGTACACATTGAGAACAAGAAGGAGGTCAAGGAGGCACTTCCAATGAAGGAAAAGGAGTGAAAAGGAAAAAAAAAAAAGAGATAAAGAAAAAGAGCAAATATATAAGAGTAAATAAATTATTGTCCTGGAGTTATTTTTTTTTTTTTTTTTGAAAACGAGCAATCGTGATTTGAAATAAAGTTTGACCATCTTCCCATATTCTCGAAAAAAAAACCTTTCCTACCCACCTTAAGCCAAGAAAAATCAAAATCCTAAAATCACCCTAGACAAAGATCACCTCAAATAAAAAAGTGCATCACGTTTTATCAGCTCACCCAAATCAAAAAAAAAAAAAAAAAAAAAAAAAAGAAGAAAAAGGGATTTAAAAATGAAGATCCCAAAAATACAAAAGAAAGATAAGTGGCGAGCTGATACATGTTACCACAATATATAAGAGATCCTTGTCTCAATAAACCTTCAAACACTTCATCGTTCCCATACTCCCCTCCTTCCATAAACCGCAAACACTTCCCTTTTACCTCGGTACCTTGCCCTGCACAAACCCTTAGCCAGGAATAAAAATTCCAAACATCTCATCAAGCCAAATAACCGTCATAAACCATCAATCGTCAGCCAACGCCAAATAAGACCCATTCTCCCCATCAACCCCAAGCACCTCATTAAGCCCAATCATCCTTCCTCCACAAAACACCACAATCCCAAAAAGTCCATTCCGATCAATGACTGATTGCTGTTGTTTTCTCAAAATTTAAATCTTAGGACAACTAAGTTTATTTGTCTACAATGTGTTTGCTCAAAAAAAAAAAAAAACAAACAAATAATTCACTTCACTTAAATGTGTAAAAAGAGAGAAAACATTTTTACCTTTTACTTTTACCATTTACCTTCACTTAAATAATTCACCTCCTCCACTTAAATAAGTTACCATTTCATTAATAAGTTACCTCTACTTTTTACCTTTCTTAAATCACAAAAGACCCAAAACATTTTCTAGTTTACATTTATAACTTTTCAACTTTATAAAATCAACCCAAAAATACTTTTTACCACTTTTTCCTAAGATCCTAAAAAACACCAAAACATTTCATCATTTCCTAAGAATAAGGTAGCTAAGTTTTTACCACTTTTTATGACACACTCTCACCCACTTGCACTTAAATAAAACCTCATTCACTCTCTTGCATTCTCATTTGCTTGTATCTCTTGCATACTCTCTTGTTAATCTTCATGCCTTTTCATATATTCATATCTCTTGCATATTCATTTGCACTCTCACTTGTTAGTACCTCATGCATCCTTACTTGTTTTACTTCTTGCATTCTCACATGTCCATTCATAATTAAATAACCATGCATCCTCACATGTCCATGCATTCATTAATCAAATACTCATGCATTCAATAATGTCATACATTGCCTTCCACTTTTGTATGCTCATGCATTTAATTATGCATTCAATAATATTATGTCTTGTATTCTCCAATTGCATGCTCATACACTCATGTGTTTGTTTAATCATGTATTCATTTGTTCATGGAAACTTATAAATATTCTTCATGTTTACTTTGCCTATGCTCATGTTTTGCCTTGGTTTGGATTTGAAAGGATTTGGAATGTTCTATCTCTTCTTTTTCAAACTTGAAATCAAATGTTTTCTAATAAAAACCCTAAGGCATTTTTCATAAATAAATCATTAGCCATCACTCGAAGCCATTGCTTGTTTGATCGTTAATGATGGAGTTACTAGTGGTAGTCACTCGAAGCCTTTGCTTGTTTGACTATCATGAAAGCTCCCACACCTTAATCAAATACAAATTAGTTAAAAAACTCAAAAACAATATGAGTCATTAGTGGTAATTATCACTACGACTCATCCTTTTCCAAAACAATTTCAAAAAAGATAATAAAACGTTGCAACTAGTAATCACTTGAGTAATTGCTCGACTGGTTATCGGTTCCAACACTTTTCTTTCAAGTTAGTAATGAACGCCACTCGAAGCCATTGCTTGTTTGGTATTCATGAACGCTTGAGTCATATTTCCAAAACCCAAAAGATAAGATAAAGACAAAACACAGATTTTCTCAAGATTAAGAACCAAGAACTACGTAGCTTTGATCCCTCATCTCATTGAGGGTACGTAGGAGCGGGTCATATCCCGTCAAGCACTCTTTTAAAAAATCTTAGTTTAGTTTCGCTTTTCAAAGATCCCAAAAAAGATTTCTTTCTCCCTTATTTTCAAAAACTCTTTCAAATAAAAAGGAAAAGAAAAGAAGTAGAACAATTATTTTCAAATCAAACAATCCAAACCACACATCGAATTAATGGTTCCCTTTCGGTAGAAAGGAGGTGTGGGGTGCTAATACCTTCCCCACACCTAACCGACCCCCGAACCTACATCTCCAAGTTTTCGAAAGACCAATTGCCTTCCAAAAAAGGTTTTCCTAATATTTTCCTTAATAAATATTAGTGGCGGCTTCATTGAAAGATTTTTCTTTTTAGAAAAGTTGTAAACGAGGAAGGTTCTCCCTCGGGGACTTTTTCGGGCGCAACAACGTTGCAACAACAGACACAAGGGTTTTGAAATCTTTGAGAAATCCTTGATGAATCTTCTGTAAAACCCTGCATGTCCTAAGAAACTTCTGACTCCTTTGATAGTTGTTGGTGGAGGTAGTTTGTCAATAACATCAATCTTTGCTCTGTCTACCTCTAACCCTTTCTTTGATATTCTGTGCCCCAACACTATTCCTTCTTGTACCATGAAATGGCATTTTTCCCAATTGAGCACTAGGTTGGTTTCTTCACACCTTATCAGAACTCCTTCCAAATTGTCCAGGCATGCCTTGTATGAATCTCCATAGACTGAGAAATCGTCCATAAAGACTTCCATGGAATTTTCAATGAAATTAGAAAATAAGGCCATCATGCACCTTTGAAATGTTGCAGGAGCATTACACAGTCCAAATGGCATCCTTCTGAAAGCAAAGGTACCATAGGGACAAGTGAATGTTGTCTTCTCTTGATCTTCAGTGCTATAGCTATCCGGTTGTAGCTTTGAATAACCATCAAGGAAACAAGAGAAATCCTTGCTGCGAGCACATCTAGCATTTGATCAATGAATGGAAGAGGGAAATGATCCTTCTTAGTTGCTTTGTTTAGCTTTCTGTAATCCATGCATATCCTCCAGCCTGTTACTGTCCTTGTTGGAATTAGCTCATTTTTCTCATTGGTTACCACAGTAACTCCACCCTTCTTTGGCACACACTGTACTGGACTTACCCAGGAGCTATCACTAATAGGGTAGATTATTCCTGCATCCAACCACTTGATGATCTCTTTCTTAACCACCTCCTTCATTATGGGGTTCAATCTCCTCTGCCCTTCAATACTATTCTTGGCATTTTCCTCCAAGACAATTCTATGCATGCAGATTGTGGGACTGATACCTTTGATGTCTGCCATTTGCCAACCAATTGCCTTTTTATGTCTCTTCAGGGTAGTAATGAGATCATTTTCCTGCTCTTGGGTGAGCTTGGAAGAAATGATCACTGGTAAGGAATCATTTTCCCCTAAAAAGACATACTTTAAATGATCAGGTAACACCTTTAACTCCAAGGTAGGTGGCTCTTTGATGGAAGGCACGTTCTTCTTGAGATTTGACTCCTCTTGCCCCAAAGATTCATACCTCTTTGTCCAAGACTTTGGTGCAGGGGGCTCAGACGTGGCCACGTCTACATCAGACGTTACAACGTCTAGAGGAACAACTTCTTCTGCTAACAACTCTGGTATTTCATTGTTGCCCAGAATCTTCTCCAAATGATCATTATCTTTGTTGAACTGCTTTTGAACCATATGATCAATGGCAACCACGTACGAACATTCCTCTGTGTTTGGATCTGGATATTTGAGTGCATTGAGGACATTGAACTTGACTTCTTGGTCATTGACTCTCATGATTAATTCTCCTTTCTGCACATCAATGATTGTCCTTCCAGTGGCTAAGAATGGTCTCCCCAGAATGATGGGAACTTCTTTATCTGCATCAAAATCTAAAATAACAAAATCCACTGGAAACACAAACTTGTCAACTTTAATCAAAACATCTTCTAATATTCCTTCAGGATAAACTCTACTTTTATCAGCTAAAGTTAAGCTTAAAGAAGTAGGTCTGGCAGTTCCTATACCAAGTTTGTCATAAATGGACTTGGGCATCAAGTTGATACTTGCTCCCAAGTCACACAAGGTTTTTCCAATGTAAAAATCTCCAATGGAGCATGGTATAGTAAAACTGCCAGGATCCTTCAGTTTTCTAGGAAGCTTATTCTGCATAATTAAACTACATTCCTCAGTTAAAGCAACAGTTTCAAACTCCCCTAGCCTTCTCCTTTTGGTGATGATGTCTTTCAAGAACTTGGCATAGTTAGGCATCTGTTGTAAAGCTTCAACCAAAGGAAGGTTGATGTGTAGCTGCTTTAACATATCCATGAACTTACTGAACTGCTTGTCTTCGTGAGCCTTCTTCAATCTTTGAGGGTATGGTGGAGGAGGATACTCAGGTACAAGCCTAGGCACAATCTTGATTCCTGGTTCAAAATTAGACGTCGTAACGTCTGGAGTAGACATTACAATGTCTGGAGTATCTTTCACACCACTTGAGCTTGCCTCTTTCCCTTTCTTTTTCTCTTTCTCTGGCACTTCTTTTACCTTCTCTGGTGCTTCTTCCTCCACAGGCATAATTGGTTCAGGATATTCAGTACCACTTCTTAAAGAAATTGCATTTACCTGTCCATTTCCCCCATTATTACCATTAGGGGTTGATGATGATGGAGTTTCAGTTGTAGAAGGAAGAGATCCATTCTGCCTTTGAGTAAGAGCTGAAGCTATCTGCCCAATTTGATTTTCCAGAGTTTTGATTGAAGACTCATGAGTTTGAAGAGTTGTCTTGCAATCACTTATGAAGTTTTTCATCATGGCTTCCAAGCTGCTATTGTTGTTATTCTGCACATACTGCCTCTGTTGTTGTTGAGGAGGAAATCCTGGAGGTATTGCAGGAGCATTATTGCTGGTATTCAGTGCATTGTTGTTTCTCCAACTGAAATTTGGATGATTTCTCCAATTTGAATTGTAGGAATTGGAATAGGGACCGTTTCCTTTGTTCTGAGATACAAAATTCACAGACTGAGGGTTGTATGGACACTCCTCATACACATGCCCTTCTTCACAATAAACACAAACTACTCCACCAGAGTGGGTAGGTTCAACTCATCGCAATGATGCGCTACTCTCGGGCGTGGCCCACGTTTGGAGTACTCAAAGTTTTGATCATGTTGGTTAGGGTAGCCACTTGAGCAGAAAGAGCAGTCACTTCACTTATTTCATGCACACCTGCCTTCTTTCGAGGAGTAAATCTATCTGATGGCCAATGAGAATTATGGGTGGCTATGTCATCAATGAGCTTGCATGCCTCAGAAAAGGACATGTTTAGAATGACACCACCTGATGAAGCATCAAGTATCAACCTTGTAGGCTGATCTAGACCATTATAAAATGTCTCCATTTGGATCACTACTGGAATGCCATGGTGAGGGCACATTCTCAGTAACTCCTTCCACCTCTCCCAAGCTTCAAATAGTGATTCCCCTTCCCTTTGTTTGAAGGAAGTGATATCATTTCTTAGCTTAGCATTCTTGTTGGGAGGAAAGTACTTGGCAAGAAACTTCTCTGCTAGCTCATCCCAGGTATGAATTGAATTTGGCTCTAAGGAGTTCAGCCAATTTTTAGCCTTATCCTTGAGTGAGTATGGGAAGAGCTTCAATCGAAAAGCATCCTCTGAGACTCCAGGGATGATAAAGTTGCTGCACACATCCAGAAATTGCCTTAGGTGAGAATATGGATCTTCTTGAGGGAAACCTCCAAATTGGCCTGCAGTTTGCAGCATTTGGAACATCATTGGCTTGAACTCAAAATGACCAGTATGAAGGGTTGGTCTTGCAATGCCTATTTGCAAATGAGCAGGGTTGAGCACGGCATAATCACGCATAGGCCTGTCCCTGTCATTGACCATATCTTGTGGTCCTGCATTGATGAGTTGCTGCCTTTGGTAGTGTTCATCATCAACAATTATTGTCTCTGTATGAGTTTGTGGTCCACGACCGTGTCCTCTACCTCCTCTTGGTGTGTGTCCACCTCTAGAACCGGTGTTATGCTCAGACATGGTTGGGTGTTGTTCTTGTTGTTGTTGCCTCCTTCTTAACCTTTGTTGTCTCCTTAGTTGTTTGAAGGTTCTTTCAGGTTCTGGATCAAACTCAGGTTCAGATTCACTCCTTGGTTCAGTTGAACTAGAGCTTGAGTTGGAACTAAGCATACGCTGTAATGTCTACCTGTTCAAACACAGAAACAACAAACAACACAGTAAAATTCCTTCAACTTGTGTTCTAATACTTTGAACAATAAAAATTATTACAATCCCCGGCAACGGCGCCAAAAACTTGTTGCGCTTGTGTAATAGTGTGGTTTTTCGCAATTATAGTGCAAGTATACACATCGTACAAGTAATAGAATGGTTTTAAGTAAGAGATCGTTCCCACGAGGATTGGTATACTTTTCAAAGTTCAAGATCAAAGCACAAGAGAATCAAGTAACAAATCGGCAATAAGAGTTGATTTTAAAGCTAAAGGTGTAATTAAAGCAAGTAAACAAATGTTGGTTGTGAATATGGATGAGAGGTGAGTTGAGTTGTTGCATGCAGAATAAATCCTTTCTAGTCAGACGTTACAACGTTTACACGTTATAACGTACAAATGCTATATTGTATAGACGTGGCCACATTTGAACGCTGTTGCAAAAGAGCTATGCTTTTCAGCACAAAACGTCAGAGTTTCAAGTATAAGAGGTCCTATGTCTAGGTTCTAAATAGGCCCACTCCTGTATTTTAAGCACCCACAGCAATGTTCTATGAACTATTTATCCGTTCTATGTCTAGACTTAGATAAAAAATGCCTAAATGTCTTTAGTGCACCGTTCGTTCATATAAACCTTTGATTTCTTTTCATAGACCATGTCTGTACCTATGAATCTACCTATTTTAAGAGGCCAACCTCAAAACAAGTTTGGAAATATTTTCACACAAAGATTTAAAACATGCAACGCCAATACTTTATAACATTAACTAGAAATTCATTACAAGCAAGACAACAACTCAACTACAAAGTGTTTAGCTAATGCTGAGCATCTTTACAGAATGAAGTGGACTTAGAATCCAAATACCATACATAGCAGAAAAGAAACTAAGTGCACAAGATACACCTAAGCAACTTTTTAGCATGTACGCTGTATAGACGTTACAACGTTTGAGCCTTACAGCAATGCAGAAAATAAAACTAAGTTCAGACAAGTAAAATACAGAAGTCTGTTTCCAGATCTTCTTTACAAAACTATTCTGAGATTAATGGAGGAATGGTGAGATGATGAAGGTGAAGTGATTCTGAAGATGTGTGCGTATGGAGGGACTAGTGATGAGTGGAAGAGTGATGATTTGAGAGAGAGCTGAGCCTTCATTAAATAGCCACCTTGCTTACGCGTGCTGATGTCACTTGCCCACCTACCAGGCCTGTTTCCTATCTTCTTCCTGACACTGTTCAGCGCTACAGTGTTTCTGCGTGTCAGCTCATGGGGAACAGAAGATCTTCTGACTTTTATATCTTTGACTATTATTGCTTAGCGCGCCAAAAATGAGATCTTTCTTCCTTGCTCTGCTGCACCTTTCTAGACGTGGTGAGGGACGTGGTAACGTTCAGCACTAAATTTCCTGCACAAGCACAAAAAGCATCAAAACGCTCTCAAGGGCACCACTTGGTGCCTAAATGCACAGATTTACCTATTTAACCTCTTATTCACTGAAAACTCAGAAATCATTATAAAACTAATTAAATAAACCTTGTATTGCTAGAGAACTTGCATGATTTATTCGTGAGTGAGTATGAATAACTCATATAAATATGAGTTATCAGTCCCTAAACTGGTGTTTTGAGGATTGCCCGAATAATGTGCTATGTATCATGTACTTGTTATTTGATGAGCATGCAATTGTGTTGTTTATGTTGTTTGATGAAATGTAGCACTCTCTTTGTGGTGCGTAGAAATTTTTTTGAAAACTCTGATTTTTTTAAATTGGCTAATTAGTAGTAATTAGAAATGGGGTGTTACATTAGTGGTATCAGAGCAGTTCGGTCTGTCCGGCCAAGTTGTCGAGTCGTCGAGTCTATTAACCCTCGACTCTTGGTACTCGTTCTAAATTATATTTATGTTGTTGTTTATTACTGTTACCTTTGTTGGTTTTGTTCTTTCTTTGACATGCCTTGTAATTTATTTGAAGGATGGCGATTGAAAGTTATATTGAATTATTGGGATATGTGTGATTACAAGAATTTTTAACGACGTCGAGAAGAGTGGGAGTCGTGACGACGCCTTCGCACTCTAGACTGCGTTAAAAAGTCTTTTGGTGTGGCATGTGTAAATTTGAAAGGAAGTAGTTTTTGTGACCTTAACTAATTGGTTGCGTGAGTAGGAGGAACCGATCACCCCAATAACTCATCCCCAATGAAAGAGGCGACAATAACTCATGGTTATTATTAATTTTGGATATATGTACCAATTTTAATTTGATTGATTGCTTGATTAGTTTTGTTGGAATCTGGAAAGTACGTTTACATAACCTAACCTTGGTGAGTTATATACTTGACAATATATGAAGGATAGCTTGTGGAATAGTTCTTTACACTTGATTGACGTTTTGCTAAGAGTTGATTGTACCTGTGATGTATACGAGTTTAAGTTTGACTGGTGCCTAATTGTTTCGAAGTTAGTATGCTAAAAGAAAATGTTGTGTAATGCTATATTTTCATTGTCTCAATTAACGTTGCATAACTTGAAGTTTTGACATTTTCAGTGTTTCAATTTGGCTTGTTTCGTGAGCATGATGTGATTTGTCAAAATTAAATGATTAACTTTCCTTACCTTCTGAGTTTATGTCGGAAATTAAATTTTGAGTTAATAAGTAGTTGTTTATGTGGTTGCATGCTCGAGTGATAGTAAGGTTGGGGTTCGCATATAGTCTCCTTTTTGACAAAACTGTGAGTTCTATGATTTTTTTTCAAAAAACGGTACTTGGAAATTTTGTGCTATTGGGATTGAATGTGATGTCAAATTAGTGTTGAATTCTGTTCCCAAGTTGTTTTAGGATTTTTATTTCAAAATGTGACATGACTTCGGCTTTTGGACCGATTAGGTTGTGGTTTGATGTTGGTTGAAAATGATGAGGTTTTACATGGTTAGATGAGTTAGAATCTTTATGGTATGTGAAGGTGAGACCGATAATGACTGTCAAGGTTTTAGGAACAAATGTATACAATTTTAAGTACCTTCTGACTGTGAACTACAATTGTGTAATTTTTGTTCGTTATTATGACTTAACTTTGGCCTTTGTTGTTGCTATTACTATTATTATTTACCACTTCTTGATTTGTTTTACGTGGCTTCTAAATCTAATGATGAAACTGTGCAACGAGACCTTTTGTGCATTTCTATTACTTGATTAGTTTTCCTTGCTAAATGTTGACAAGGGTATTTAATTTCATTTGTTTAAACTAATATCAAGTCTTGTATCAAAGCAATTGTTTTATAATGCATGTGTTGGTTATGTTTCTTTTGTGATGTGAAATCAGTTCAATTTGGTAGAATTATATGTTTCATGTTATTTTCTAGGGAAGTTGTAAAATTGCATGTTAGCCAATCCCTAGGAATAAAGAGATCGAAGATGATGCCTACATGTTTAATCTTTTCGGACTTGTGTGTTTAAATTGTTTGCATGATTGGCTATGCTTATGTGGTGTTTGATGAAATGCATAAGTATGTGATGATGTTAATAATGATGATGTGTCTAACGACGGTGAATTAAATGTTGATGATTACGTTGTGGGGTCGGATTTGACCAAATGATGGTGTTGATGATGTTGTTGTGCATGATGTATGATTATGTTGTTTAAATGTTGCGGTCTAGAGCTATGCTCAGTGTTGTTGTTTAAAGGTTGCGGTCTAGAGCTATGCTCAGTGTTGTTGTTTAAAGGTTGCGGTCTAGGGCTATGCTCAGTGTTGTTGTTTAAAGGCTGCAGTCTAGAGCTTTGCTCAGTGTTGTTGTCTGAAGGCTGCGGTCTAGAGCTTTGCTCAGTGTTGTTGTCTAAAGGTTGCGGTCTAGAGCTTTGCTCAGTGTTGTTGTTGAAGACTGCGGTCTAGAGCTTTGCTCAGTGTTGTTGATGTTTGATGGGGATGTTGGTGATGTTGTATCAATTGTTGAAGATTGGTGTTGTTGTGTTCATTGTTGTTGTTGGTGGTTGTTGAGTTTATTGTTGAGATTGGTGTTGTTGTGGTAATTGCGATTGTTGGTGTTGTTGGGTCTCTGGCCATGGTTGTTGTTGTCTCTGGTGTCGCATGCGTTTGCATTCTGTTGAATATGAAAATAAAAGTGACGATATAGGCATTCGTGTCTAAAAGTGACGATATAGGCATTTGTGTCTAAAAGTGACGATGTAGACCTAGTGTCTCAAAGCGACGACGAGGGTTCTGCTCTACTTAATTGGTGATGATGCCACGAGTTGACTATTTTATGGTGATGATTTGGTGACGGGAGCTCTGCTCCAATTTTTGTGTCTTGGGTGAACCTTAAATGGTGTTTGGGTAGTCGGGTAGGATTTTGATAACCTACAGGTTAGAATACCTATTTGGGGAGTAAGAGTGTAGAGGAGGGTGTTTCGTCTGTTGCGTGTACGATAGAATATGGATGAGAACGGTTAGAGGTGATAAGAAGATTTGATGTTGATTTCATGAGTTTGGCGTAGATTTTCGAGGAATAAAATATTCTAAGTGGGAGAGAGTTGTACCGCCCCAAAATAATTTAATTATTCATTTAATTAAGTTATTTAAGGCTTACAACATTTATTTAAGTCAATTTTTGGTGTGTTGGTGTTTGGGTGTCTAGGTGTGATGTCTATGAAATCGATGTTGGTTGGTGTCGATGTCTAGGTGTGGTTGTCTAGGGAAAATTGAATTTGGTGTTGAAATGTTGTGGTTTGGGTTGCTAGCGCCCTTGGGGTGGGCGCCGGGTCTAGTGGTGGGGCGCCAAAACTGGGTGTTGTGCGTGTGGTGTCCTGTGTCTTGGCGCCTGGAGTGTGGGCGCCAGACACTGTGTTGTTGTGATTTGTGTTGCCTGTTTGTTGGGCGCCAGCGCCCTGTGTCTGTGCAGAGTGCGTGTGTGCGTGTCTGGCGCGTAAGTGGCGCTTGCGCGCATCCTACGCGCAAGGGTCCCTGTCTGTTGGCGCGCAGGTCGCGCGTGAGTGGCGCGCCGCGCGCAAGTCCCCTGTGCTCCCTGTCTGTTGGCGCGCAAGTCGCGCGTGAGTGGCGCGTTGAGCGCCAGTTTCCAGCGCCCTGTGTCTAAGTTTTGTGCGCGCCGCTTTTTACAACGCTTTATTTTGGTCCTTTTGCACTGTTTGGTCCTCAAAGTTGCTGTTTTGGTCCTTTTACACTGTTTGGTCCCTAAAAATGCTGTTTTGGTCCTTTTGCACCGTTTAGTCCCTAAAAGTGCTAATTTGGTCCTTGTGCACTATTGGTCCTTCTATTGTGTTGTTTTGGTCCCTATGTGACTGTTTAGTCCTTAGGTGACCGTTTAGTTCTTGTGGGTGTCGGTTTAGTCCTTATGTGACAAGTTGGTCCTTATGTGTGAGTTGGTCCTTGACATTGGTGTTAGCCTTAGAGCTATGTCTTGGTGTTAGCCTTAGAGCTAATGGTTGATGATGTCTTGGTGAATTTAAGGTGGTTGCTCAAGGTGGTTGCTTAAGACGGTTGTTCAATGGTGGTGGTATTTTACATATAATGTGATTGTATGTGATTGATGCATTGTTCATGGTGTCTCATACCTCATATGCATCAAAAGGTGGTTGTAGGCTTCGGCCTTGATATCAAAAGACGGTTGTTGATATATATTAAGGTGGTTGTGCCCTCAAGGCAAAATTTAAGGAGGTTGATGGTACCACATGCATATGCCCTTAGTGTAGGGTTGCATACATGCACATATTCATGTAATTGGTGTTGCCTTTTGATGGTTGTGAGTTGATGTGCTATATGCCGTATGCTATTTGTTGGAATGTGATTGTTGCTAGTCGCCTTCTCTAATATAAAGCTCATTCTAGATGCTATTATTTATGTAAAGAGACTCACCCTACTGCTTTCGTGTTGCTTCTTATGTTGGCAACCTGCAGGTTATCCCGAGTGAAGGTATTCACCTTCCTAGTCTGGTTATGGTCATGCTCTGATACGTAGCACCGGAGGGCGTTAGTAGACTAGTGTTTTATTTGTTGTTGTTTCAAACAGATATTAGTGATGTATTGTCTATTTTGCGATACATGTTTTATTTCCGCTGCTTGATGACTGTATGGACCGTGTTGTCCCTAAACTGGTGTTTTGAGGATTGCCCGAATAATGTGCTATGTATCATGTACTTGTTATTTGATGAGCATGCAATTGTGTTGTTTATGTTGTTTGATGAAATGTAGCACTCTCTTTGTGGTGCGTAGAAATGTTTTTGAAAACTCTGATTTTTTTAAATTGGCTAATTAGTAGTAATTAGAAAGGGGGTGTTACACCCCCCCCCCATTCCCTTCCTTGTGTAGATTTAAGTAAAGATAGTGATGGTAGTCAATGTTAAGTTAGGTTTTATAATTTTGGTATACAATGTTGTATAACTCTTGACTGACATATTTTGAAATGACAAAACTGTGTTTCTGCACAACTTTTATTGAGTTTCTGTTTCTGTTTCTGTTTCTGCACAACACTCGTTTGTATGCAACCATTCGAACGCATGTTTGAACGCTATCCTTCAAACAAGTTCGAATAAAGCCATTCGAGGCAGCAGTAACACACCCTCACACCATCAGTTGGCAATATTCCTTAACACGCATGAGTTCTTTCGAACAGGTTCGAACGATGTCGTTCGAACAACAAAAATTCCTTAACACGGACAAGGTCGTTCGAACCTGTTCGCACAACGTCGTTCGAACAGTCACTTAAACCGCGGTGCACGAGCGTCCCACGCGAGGTCATTTTTGGAAAAAAAAAATTTAGGGGCGTGCGATTAGTAGGAGGGGGTGTGGGAAAAGGAAAATCCAAATAATAGATGTATTAGAATTGGGGCTTTAAAAATGAATCAAAATGAAGTTTTGGTTTTGTTTATGTGCATACGCCCCCCATCTGTTCGCTACTCACACCCCCCATGTGGTCCACTCTCTTCAATACGCAGCTTAGCCCACGCGACCAGCTACTAGACCCGGCCCAGCGCTCTGTGTAACGCCCAAATATTTAACTAATTATTTAATTAAGTTATTTCGGTATTTTATTAGTGTAATAATATTAGGTGAATAATATGTTAATCGTTATGAGCCTATGTTACGCTAGAAATAGTAATTGAGTGGGGTGTGGAGAAAAGCCTGTAATTATAAGGAAAATCCCAAGAGATAGGCGTATGTATATATATAGTGCAAGTTAGGGTTTCATAATGGAAGGAACAAAAAAATAAGGAATTGAGAGAAGAGAAAGAAGGAGAGGGCGCGACGACTAGGAGAGGAAGGGAGGAGTGTTGTTGTGCGATTTTTTCGTTGGGGCCACGATCAAGAGAATCTCGTAATCGGTAAACCTAAGGTAAGGGTGAGGTTCTAACTCTATAACAGGGTATATGAAGGATCATATGTAGGGATCTATTAGAATTTCTTGATCTCACTATGTTTTGTAGATAGCGATTTGGAATTTTAAGTAGGAGTATGTGTAGGTTCAGTAAATCGATGTTTGTGAATGATATACTTGTCCAAAAATTATGTGGTTTATTGTTTTAGAAATTAGACTTAATGCTTGTTAATTTGGCACTGGTTTAGTTGCGTTTTGAGTTGTATTGCTCAAGTAATAGGTGACACAAGTTGGGTAAAATTCTGGAATTGTTCTGGGTACAGTTCGGTTTTAATTAAACTGAGTACGTTTGGGTAATCCAAAACTCACGAGACTTAATGTTTGAAAAATATACTTAATACCGGTCAGGTTGGCACTGGTTTGGTTGAATTTAGAGTTGTGTAGCTCGAGTTATGAATTCCACAAGTTAGGGTAAGATTCTGGAAACAATCCGGACATAGGGTCAAGGTTTTGGTTACTGCATTTTCAAAAGAACTCCTTTTCGAACGAATCCAATTTCTTTGAAAACTAGACAAAATTTTCCCTAGTTTATGCACAAGTTTCATGCAATTTGGTTGAGTTTTGGTCATTTTAGAACTGCTTGAACTTGAAGGACAGAAACTGTCCTCTTTTTAAACTAGTCTGTGTGCTTTTGAAAACTGTACCTATTGAACACTCTTC
Source organism: Oxytropis ochrocephala (assembly GCA_020916435.1). Taxonomy (NCBI): domain Eukaryota; kingdom Viridiplantae; phylum Streptophyta; class Magnoliopsida; order Fabales; family Fabaceae; genus Oxytropis; species Oxytropis ochrocephala. The sequence continues at coordinate 70,408,249 of CM037089.1, forward strand.
TTCAAAAACTGAACTTAGGAATAAAAAATAGACCCATAGGGCTTTCCAACAAGTATTTATTTGTCGAAATCGATCGTTTCTTTGTTTTAAATAATTCGCCAAAGTGGGCGCATAGTTCGTAAATTCTCGCACCCAAGTTTATGTAAATTAGCTTGAACGTTGAATAAAATTGATTATTTTGTTGGTTAAGTTGAAGTTGAATTCTGTTTCTGTTGTTGTGTTGTTGTAGGCCTATGGCCAAACGTTGAATTCCGTTGTTATTGTGTTGTTGTAGGCCTATGGCCAAACGTTGAATTCGGTTGTTGTTGCGTTGTTATATAACCGTTGTTGTTGACTATTTGAACATTCACATCGCATCGTCGCATGCATAATATTTCACGTTGGAGCGGATGCTCAAACACGTTAACTGGAGCGGCAATTTATGTTGAAGGCTTATGCCTTGTTGATGCCTCTATTTATTGGCGATTTTTCACGTTGGGAGTTCGCTCGATGGTACCACATGCATGTGCATAGTATTGAGTCGCATTCGCATTGCAAAATTTTACGTGGTTATGTTGATGATTCGTGATGGTGAAGTTGTTGGATTGTTGTGAAGTGGTGAAATTGTAGGCGTTGATTCTAACATATTGTTTTTCATGTGTCCTATTATATGGCTAGATATCTCACCCTTCAGTTTGAATGTTACCCCATGTTCGTAACGTGCATGTAATCTCGGATGAAGGCTGTTTACCTTCGTCTGTTCGAGTCGGTGTGGTCACTCTGATACGTAGCACTCGGGGGGGATGAACGCATGTTTTTCGTATTTACTTTGCTGTTTTATTGTTGAACTCTAAAGTTGTTGCCGTCAAGGATTTTGACTATTTCTGAGTTGTTTTAAGTTGGACAAAGATGTTTTGTTTTTGAATTCCGCTGCGTAGTAATGAAAGTTGACTTATTTTGTTTTGACCAAGCCGATTGTTTATTGGTTCATCTGGTTTAAGGTGTTATGTATCTGATTGTTACAGACGATTTGTTTACGTTTGTCCTTTGTTTCAAGTTGAAAGTGTAACATCCATTGGTTTGCTGGAAATTTTGAAAACTCTGATTTTGTATTTTAAATTTATTTTATCGGGTAGAAATGGGTGTTACAGGGACTCTCTAAGTCTACTAGCAATCATCTTAGTGATTGTTTTATAGATCACATTGCACAAACCAATAGGCCTGAACTGCTTCATATTAATGACTTGATCCACTTTAGGAATTAAAGCAAGGTAAGTTGAGTTGATGTCTTTAATTTTCCACGGGTTCACCCAACAATCATGCACCAACTTACAGTAGAATTCACCAACCACATGCCATTGTTTCTGGAAAAAAACTGCCTGATACCCATCTGGACCTCTAGTTCCTTATGTCCTTGAAGGACAGTTCTCTGTTAAGATCAATAAGCAAACTACTATCCAAAACAGGGAACTGTCCTTCAAGGACATAAGGAACTAGAGGTTCAAAGGAGGTAAACAAGTCTTTAAAATAATTCGTAGCCATTCTTTCAAGTTCCATAGGCTCAGAAACCCAGTTACCTTGATTATTTTGAAGAGAAGTGACATGATTTCTTCTTCTTCTAATAGTTGTGACCCCATGAAAGTACCTAGTGTTTCTGTCCCCAAACTCAATCCACTTGGCACGAGACTTTTGGAACCATAGCACCTCTTCTTTGGCAAGGATTGCTTCATACTCAACCCAAGTCTGTTTCTGTATGTTTAGCAGATCATCAGTCCAGCTATTTTGCAGTCTTCTATCAATATTCCTAAGCTTCTTGAGGAGCATTCTTTTTTGAGTGAATATATTACCAAACACATCAAAATTCCACTCTCTTAAGATACCTTGAAGCTCTTTTAGTTGAGTGGGAACATTAGACATATTCTCTCTCCAGTTATCCTGAATCAATTTATTGAAGGTAGGATGGGTCAACCAAATAGTCTCAAATCTAAAAGGTCTTCTTTTTCTATTAACAACAATATTAATACCAAAATTCATAAGAAGGGGAGCATGATCAGATTTTAATTTAGGAAGATGCATGATGCTAGCCTCAGAAAATCTAAGTCTCCAGTTTAGATTACAAATTGCCCCGTCACGTCTTTTCCTAGTGTTTCCTCTAGCCCAAGTGAAAGGATCACCATTAAAACCCAAGTCAATTAGCTCACAGTTCTCCATAACTCTTTGGAAGCCAGGTTCCACAGCACGGTGGCTAGAAAGGGGAGGGCCAGCTCTCTCAATAGTATTTAAAGTAGCATTAAAGTCACCTATCAAACTCCATCACCATCTATATCAGAAAACAGTTCATGAATTTCATCCCATAGGGCCTGCCTTTGAGTGTAATGAGGGTTACCATAAACAATTGAGAGGAACCAAGGTCTACCATTGTTCTGGATCACCTCAACATGGACTATTTGATTAGAGTGATGGATGATTCTAATATTTCCAAAGGAAGAGTCCCATAACAGCCAAATACCTCCAGCTTGTCCTCTAGCTTCTTTCAAAAAATGGTTTTCAAAACCAATCCTCTTAACAATTCTAGTAGCAACACTACCACTAGTATGAGTCTCTAAAAGAGCAATCAAAGAAGTTGAATAATCACGTTTCATGTCTTTTATTAGGCCAGCAAAGCCCTTGGATGTCGTACCTTGGCAATTCCACACTATAAGACTCATTAAACAAGGTTAGGGGTTTGAGGAACCACTTCCTCAAGTTCTTCTGTTGGAGACATTTCTCCATTACTATTCTACCTTCTAGCTTCATTCCTAAAAACCTTTGATTCATTAGGATGCACCTGATTATTGCTTCTCACCTCTACCACAGGTTTGTTACACACAGTTGTAGCACCAACCTTCTCATTATTATCAACTTGCCCTACGACTTGTATCATAGGATCAAAACAACCAAATTTGTTTTGAGTTTGATACATAGATTTTCATATAGTTTAACATGCTTCCTCTTCACCTTTTTCTTAGCGCCAACCTCAAAAATATTGCTAGAAGAAGGAATATTATCCTTCTCGAGCCATTAGATTTAGAGCTTTTAGAGAAAAGGATTCAAAAAGACTCATCAACTAATTTCCCGGTTGATTTACCCCGGCGAGCATTGGATGAGTTAAAACAAGCCTTGATTAGCCCACCGATCATGACCAAGCCGTTCTGGGCGCGGAGCGTTATATCATGTACTTAGCCATGAGAGAAGAAGTTCTCGGTCTTTGTGCTAGTTAGAAAAGCGATGAGTCTTTACACACTGAGGCTTTGGTATTTTTTGCTTAAGACCTTCCTTTCACTGAGAGTTGGGGGTTCTTCCCTCCAAGAGGATTTTTAACTTTCTTCTTTATAATATTGACAGGTTTAATAGTTTGAGGACTAGCCACACTGTCCACTTCCATTTGAACTTCAATAGATTGTTTGGGGGGTATCTCAGAAGTACTCAATGGTTTGCTAATATGCTCACTAGGAGCAATTTTATCATTCTTCTTAGGATGCATAGGAGGATCAGAAACCTCATTACCTTTCTTAGTACTCTTGGCAGCATTAGCTTTATTTTTCCTAGCCACATGTTTTGGAATGTTCCAAGGACCCAAAGGGAGGTCTTGTTGCTCTGTTGTGATTTGAATTGTAGGAACTTGTTCCTCCACCTGCATTACAATAGTTGCATCTGTACTCTTTTCTGTTTGAATTTCCATTTGCACATTTGGCACTGTCTGTTCAGAATTTGCTGGTTTGCCCTGTTTTTTCACACCAGTTGTTTCTAACTCAGTTACCTCTAGAAGTTCACTGCAACTATCTTTTTTGTGACCATACTTTCCACATCTAAAGCATATGGAATGAAGACCTTCATATTCAAGAATCAATTTCATTCCACAGAATAAGAAATGAGATGCTAGGGGTTTGTCTAGATCCAATTCCACACAAATGCGAGCAAACTTTCCTCTAGAGTAAAGGGAAGTTGTTCTATCGACCTTCAACATAGTACCCAAAGTAGAACCAACCCTAGCTAGGAATTTTTCATTACAGACTTCCACAGGTAACTTAGGGATTCTAATCCAAACAGCCACTTTTTGAGACATAGTTGCAGTTAATGAGAACAAAGGTCTCCATCTTTGCACTATCAAATAGTGATCAGCAATTTTCCATGGCCCTTCAAAAAGAGCATGCCTATAGTCTTCCATGTCAGAGAGTTGAACCAAGTAATAGTCATCAGCCATATCAGTTATACTAATGGACCCATTCTTAACCCATTCAGATTTCAACTTTCTTTCTATCATTCTGTAATTAACTCGTTTCCCCATCAGCTTCACAATCAGGGTATTTTTCCATGGTTGAGCCCACTCAGCTAGCTCTTCCTTTGAAACATGAACTATCGGGATAGCAGATTGAGTTTTGGGGATATTTTTTCTGTTATCATCGTTATCCTTGTACCATTGGTTCTCAGGAAGATCATCTTTCAACAAATCAGCCCAACATCCATCATTAATACCCTCTCCACCTATGAGCTTCATTAAAGCGTCTTTGAAAGAAGGAGATTTGATATTGATTTCTTCATTAACATCATTCATTAGTTCCTCTGTGATAGGAATACTTACAGATTTTGACTTCTGTTTCTTTGTTTGTTGTTGTAGGTTTCTATCAGGTGGTTCCAAGGAAGCCGGAGAAGAGGAGCTTGGACTCATGCCCACAAAGAGGAAATACAAAAAACCCTAGCACAACGTCAAAACACTGTTCACTTTTTAGAGAGAGAAACTCTTTTTTTAATGATCCCCTGCTGTCTACATCCTATTATCACTATTAGGGGTGGACGTCGGTCGGATATGGGCGGGTTCGGGCCCAAAACAGTCCACCCGATCTAATCCACAGTTGATATCTTAAGGCCCACATCCGCCCAAACTTCCATTCGGTTTTCACGGGTTCGGTTTCATAGGTTACGCGGGTTGGTCGGTCGGAGAAAAGGAGTTGGGTGAAAAGAAGAAAGCAAGCAGAAGTGCAGAACTTCTCGTTTTGTTTCTCCGGTCATCTCCCTCGGTTGCTTTTGTGTTTCTACAGATTTTCCTTCCTCTGAGTATTTTAACCGAGACAATGAGAAAATAGTGTCATGTGACTTTTTGAATTATGTGCTTTCTCTCTCTCTCTCAACTACCATCATGTCAAAGCAAAATTATTAAAAATATTAGAGTAATATTAACGGCTACTCTGCTGGACTGACTCTATTTTTTTTCTAGCCTACTTTTCTCTCTCCCAAAAGTAAAACACATTTGCAGTCTGCATTATAAGGAACCACTTTTACACGCAACCTATAAAAATACTTAAATAAACTGACCACTCAACACTACTTGGTCGGGTTCGATTACCAATGGTTGCAGTTTTGAGATCCGAGCCCGACTGTTTGAACCCATTAGGAACCGTTGTGTCTTAATTGGGCGGGTTCGGTTTTCACTGACAGGACCGAAATGACAGTTTACACTATCGGGTTGTACAATTTCGGGCTGGTTGAAGATATGTGTCCACCCCTATCCTACTGCGCTTAAATTCAATGTGCCACATAGACTAGAAGACAAAAGCCATAATAATAAACACTATGGAAGGTATTTTTAAAATAAGATGGTCCAAATCCAATGGCCATGTTAGCTACCACTGTTCTCACTCTCATTCGATTTTCAACTTCTTCTACATCTCGTAATTCTTCTTCCAAGTGTTTTTTCACTCTCACTCACACTCACAACGTCAACCGTTTCATCACACTCTCCTCCAAAACCCTTCACCAACGACGTCGTTTCGTGATGACTTCTTCTAACACAATCACTGCCCCTTATGGCTCTTGGAAGTCACCCATCACCGCCGATGTCGTCTCCGGCGCCTCCAAGAGACTCGGTGGCACCGCCGTTGATGGTCGTGGCCGCCTTATTTGGTTGGAATCACGTCCAACAGAATCCGGGTAAGTTTCATCGCCCCTTTGTGTTATTAATTAACTTAAGAAAATAAGCGCTTTTGGATAAGCCGGAAATGGAACAAAAATGTGAAAGTTTTAATCGATCTTTTTGGGTATTAACTCACTTTTTTGTTTGTTTCAGACGGGCGGTTCTTGTTCTTGAGCCAGAAAAACCTGCGGATGAGCCTGTGGATATTACTCCTAAAGAGTTTGGAGTGAGAACATTGGCTCAGGAATATGGTGGTGGTGCTTTCACTGTTTCAGGAGATTTTGTCGTTTTTTCAAATTATAAGGATCAAAGATTGTATAAACAATCCATCACTTCTCTTGGTGAGCAAACATCAATTTTCACTCCCCAATACCCATATTTTCCAAAATATATGTCATGCTGTTGTGTTATTGATTTGTATATGAAGATGGAAATGCTGATTTTTGTTTTTGTTATTTTCAATTATGTTTGAAGTAATTTTGTTAACTGGTGCTTGAAATTTTTGTGGTTTGTCCCTGGCAGATGTGCCTCCTACGCCTCTCACTCCGGATTATGGTGGACCGAATGTAAGCTATGCTGATGGAGTCTTTGATACACGCTTTAACCGTTTTGTTTGCGTGAGGGAAGGTAAGTAGTCCAGAAAAAGTTTGTCTTCTAGGTGTTTGTTAGAATGCTCCTACTATGTTTTTACTTATTAATATATTCATTTATTTGGTCATCAATGGCATGTTGCTAGATCGTCGGGAGAGCAGTCAAAATCCACCTACAACGATTGTATCTATAGCACTTGGCAACAAGGATGTTCAGGGTAACATTTTCCATCTTACTAATGAGTTTAACCTCTGGAGAAGTTTAATGAATACTGTGAATGTGCATTTATTTGTTGCTTTTCAAAGGTTTTAAGAAGTTGTGCTATTTTCAGAACCGGAAATATTAGTTGGCGGGAGTGACTTCTATGCTTTCCCACGTCTAGACCCTAAAAGTAAAAAATTGGCATGGATACAGTGGAGTCACCCCAACATGCCGTGGGATAAATCAGAACTTTGGGTTGGCTATATTTCTGAAAATGGGTAAGCAAAATTCTTAGCCTTAGTTGTGACTTTTAAGAATTTAGAGTTTATGTTTACCATGTAGATGTAGACCTCCCTATTGAGTTGAAAGTTATTAGTGTTAATAATATATATGCACTGTTTTCATAAAGCCTCATGCATTGTTGTATTCCCTCAAGAAGATCTTTGTTTACCCTTCGTTTCTGCCTTATTTTGTCTCTTGGATCTGCTATATATGTATGACATGTTTCAACTCGAAGCTTAACCATTGCAAGTTTCTATGCAGAGAGATCTACAAGCGTGTCTGTGTTGCGGGTTCTGATCCTTCAGTTGTGGAGTCTCCAACTGAGCCCAAGTGGTCCCCTGATGGTACTTAAAATACTAAGCTAGCTATCTTTTGTAGCCCAGAAAAAAAAGTTTGTCAGTTTGTTGGAACCAAGATTTAATATATCAACAATAGTTATCGAGAATCTAGTTTCGTTGACATGTTTTCTTAGGATCATCAAGAATTCATGATAATATGATGTTTTCAGACATGGGGTCGGGATCTTTTCCCCGAGTTAATTTATGATATCTTTATGTTCTATATGCTTTTAGAGCATATCATTCGTTGTTCTCATTAACGTTTGTTGAAACAATTGTTACAACCATTCTGTGCATTCTGCTTTAACATAGATATTTTTAATTTAACGATGCAGGGGAACTTTTTTTCATCACAGATAAGGAAAGTGGTTTTTGGAATATCCATAAATGGGTAATTTTCTTTCACCAATGATTCTCACTAGCCACGAATTTTATGTGTATTGCCTTAGTTGAATATCTCCACTGTTTTCATTATGCATGTTGATGAGGACATTGTGACCCATCACATATGCTTTTTGTTGATAATTCACTCTTCCTATTTTCATTTTGTTTACTATTTCTCATGGACTCACTTTTACAGAAAGATGATTTTGGCAAACAATTTAATTGCAAGTATTCTTGAATGCATTTTCTGTTTAGACATGTACTATCCACTATAAAATTAAATAATTATTTTTATTTTACTTTTCTTTTCTAACTTCTTCAATTGGTTACAGATTGAGTCAGAAAATAAGGTTGTGCCTGTTTATTCTTTGGATGCTGAGTTTGCAAGGCCACTATGGATTTTTGGTATGAATTCTTATGAATTTGTTCAAAGTCGTAAACAGAGAAACTTAATTGCTTGCAGTTACAGGTGATTCTAGTCTGCTACCTGCAAAGTCTTTCTCTTCTAATCTTTTCTCTCATGCAATCAGTTCAACGATTTTGCTGTGTATGCAGGCAGAAGGGGAAGTCATATCTTGGAATTATAGATAATGTGCAGGGCTCAAAACTAACTCTGCTTGATATCCCTTTCACAGATATAGAAAACATTGTAATTTTACAAGTTTTTTCCTTGCCTTTTTTTGGTTCCAAGTCAAATCTTTATGTACTAATAATCTTAATATTGCAATCACGCCATTGCAGACATCTGGTACTGATTGCCTATTTGTGGAAGGAGCGTCCGCAGTTCATCCATCATCTGTGGCCAAGGTGATTCCTCCTTTCCCCTAAATTATTCTTATTTCAGTTCACCCCCTGATAGCTCTCTTGCTTTTTCAGGTGACTTTAGATGAGAATAAATCAAAAGCTGTTGACTTCAATATTATTTGGTCCTCCTCACCAGATAGTTTAAAGTATAGTTCATACATCAGTAAGCCAGAGTTGATTGAATTCCCAACTGTAGTTCCTGGTCAAAATGCTTATGCATACTTTTATCCACCAACTAATCCTACATACCAAGCCACTGAAGGAGAAAAGCCTCCATTGTTACTGAAGAGTCATGGTAAATTGTGATCTTGTAGCGATTATTATTGTAATTCATTTGGTTTCTACATGCTGGAATTCTCGGGGAGTCAGGTCTTCCCTCTTGAACATTATTGATGTCATAGCTGGATATAGTTGAAATGGAAGTAGTATGTCCTCGTTTTTGCAGTTCACTACACTTAGGCTTATATCTGTCTGTTTCCTCTCTTAGCTCTCATGTCAGTGCTCATGATTTTGGCAGGCTTCAGATTAATTTTTTTTGTATTTTCTCACTTTGACAAATATATGTATAGTTTCAAGGGCTGATATGCAATTTATATCAGAGCTATAATGGAACCCTTTTAGTAGATGTTACATGAATTATTTATTTTCAGTAATCAGAGATGATGCTCTCACGTGAATTGGAATTTTGGTATATTTTATAAGAAGTTTGTTGAAATTTCCTAATGGAATCGAATTATCAGTTGAGAAATACTGAGGTACCTGGTTACTTCATTTTGGATATTTCAGGAGGCCCAACAGCTGAAACACGTGGAATTTTAAATTTGAGCATTCAGTATTGGACAAGTCGGGGTTGGGCATTCGTTGATGTTAATTACGGTGGAAGCACTGGTTTGTTTCTTAACTTGTGTACAAAATTATGTTCTGAATTGTATAATCCCCCCCTCCCCTCTTGTATTGCATAGCAGGTGATTCTTTCTAGTTTGGTATTTTATTATTTTGACCATCCTAGCCTTTGTAAACATTTTCAACTATTTATTTTAAGATGAAACTAAGTTCATTTGACCAGCACATTTTTTAAAAGGTTATGGCAGGGAGTACCGGGATCGGCTTTTAGGACAATGGGGAGTAGTGGATGTCAATGACTGTTGTAGTTGTGCTACATATTTGGTAATTGTTTTTTAGATTGTCTCTTACATTTGTGGTTGATGGATCTGTTGTAAAAATGATTATATAATATATTATCTAGGTGGACAGTGGAAAAGTTGATGGGGACCGGCTGTGTATAACAGGGGGCTCTGCTGGTGGGTATACTACCTTAGCAGCACTCGCTTTCAAAGAAACTTTTAAGGCTGGGGCTTCTCTCTATGGTGTGAGTGCATCTTTTGATTCGTCAATTTCCGTCTTACTATTTGTATTGTAGGCAATTCATTTTCCAAATGACTAGAATAATCTACTATATTATTTACCATGAAATAGGGTTCATAGAATTTCTAAGTTGTTATCAATTCACATTATTTGGAGGTGATAGAATATCACGTTATACATGTGTCTGATGCAATTACTCGGGATTGGATTGACTAGACACTGACTGTAAATGATTCTTCTGTAGGAGAAGTGCTAGTGTAAAAAAGAGTAATCTAAATAATATTATTGGAATTGTGTGTTGAGTACAAACACTAATCTGTTTAAATAGGCTATTCTAAACCTAATTATAACGGGCCTGATAAATGAGCCGGATAAATAATTACAATGATATTAAACTATTTACAACACTCCCCCTCAAGCTGGTGAATGGATATCTATCATTCCCAACTTGGATGTAAGTTCTTTGAAATGTTCTGTTGGCAAGCCCTTCGTTAACACATCTGCCAGTTGGTGTCTAGAAGGAATGTAAGCTGTAGTTATTAACCCACTGTCTAGTTTTTCCTTAATGAAGTGACGATCTATCTCTATGTGCTTCGTCCTATCATGCTGAACGAGATTGAGCAATGCTGATAGCTGATTTATTATTGCAAAATAACTTCATAGGACCTTCAAATTGTATCTTCAAATCATTTAGTACAATCTTCATCCACAGTAGTTCACAGATTCCTTGTGGCAAAGCTCTAAATTCAGCCTTAGCGCTTGATCGAGCCACGACATTTTGCTTTTTACTCCTCCAAGCAACGAGGTTCCCACATAAAAAGGTGCAGTAGCCTGAAGTAGATCTTCTACCACTTATTGAACCTGCATAGTCAGCATCAGTATAAGCTTCCATAGTTAGCCTCCCACCTCTTTTAAACAATAGTCCTCTTCCTGGAGTAGCTTTGCGATCAACGGCTTGCATATGCCTCACCCTTGGGTCATGCATGAATTGGCTCACCACACTGACTGCATAAGCCAAATCAGGTCTAGTGTGTGCCGAGTAAATCAACTTTCCACTAGTTTTTGATATTGGGCCTTATCAACTTTGGCGCTTTCTTCTTCGAAACTCATCTTTTGACTCTGCTCTATAGGAACACTTGTTTGCAACCCAGTTTTCCTGTTTCCTGCAAAAGGTCAAGTGCATACTTCCTCTGAGATATGAAAATGCCTTGCTTGGAGTAGGCGATCTCAATTCCCAAGAAATACTTGAGATATCCAAGATCCTTCATTTCAAACTCTGTTGATAGTTTCTCTTTGAGCATCTGTCTCTGATAGAATTCAATAAAACAGTAAAAGAGAAACAGAATAAGTGTATGAAATGGAAAGTTCTATTCCTTTGAAACAATGAGAATTACAAAGAGAATAGTACAGAAATTGAGAAAATCAGCAGATGAATGAAAATGCAAGACTCTCTCGGTGAGAGAGCACATCTATGCCCAATCAAGCCCAAAACTTGCCTAATTCTCTCTCTTACATCCTTCCCCATTTATTCTACTAGCTCACACCAAAAGTGTGAACTGCATCACCTCCACTACTTTGGGACATTTCCCCTTTTACCCCTTTTAGAATAAACTCTCCCAAACCTATTTGTTTGGCCCAATTCAGCCACACCTAGGTTCTCATCAATACTCCCCCCTTCAACATTCACCTTGTCCTCAAGGTGAAGGTGTCCCAATAATAGCAGACTTGACGGTCTTCCTCCCGGATCCCATAACTGGAAGCAAGATGTCCCAATAATGCAAGAAGCTGAGTATAGTTCACCCGGATCCCACAACTTGAAGCATGATGCAGTGCAAGAAACTGATACTCTGCCTCTGTCAAATACATAGTCGGGCGAGCCAAGGAAATTGAGAAAATCAGCAGATGAATGAAAATGCAAGTACTCTCTCTCAGTGAGAGAGCCTGTCCTATGCCCAATCCAAGCCCAAAACTTGCCTAATTCTCTCTCTTACATCCTTCCCCATTTATTCTACTAGCTCACACCAAAAGTGTGAACCGCATCACCTCCACTACTTTGGGACATTTCCCCTTTTACCCCTTTCAGAATAAACTCTCCCAAACCTATTTGTTTGGCCCAATTCAGCCACACCTAGGTTCTCATCAGTCTCTCAGTCTAAGCACACCATTGCTTTTGTAAATCCACCAAACCACGCTCTGGGAGACTGCTTTAGCCCATACAAGGCTTTCTTCAGTCGATACACTTTGTTTGTTCCACTTGTGTGGCCAAATCCCGGGGGAATCTCTATATACACCTCTTCTTCCAAGTCTCTATGCAAAAATGCATTTTTGACATCAAATTGGTTTAGTTCCCATCCGAAATGGGCAGCAAGTGATAGTAAGATTCGAACAGTGTTCATATTTGCAACAGAAGCGAACGTCTCCTCATAATCAATGCCATAGGTTTAGGTGTATCCTTTCGCCACTAGTCTTGCCTTGTATCGATCAAGAGTACCATTTGATTTGTGCTTGACTGTATAGATCCACCTACAACCAACAGGTTTCTTGCCTTCCTGCCTCTCAACAATATCCCAAGTTCCATTTCTTTCTAGAGCTTTCATTTCCTCATCCATAGCTTGGACCCAATTTTTATCTTTCAATGCCTCTTGAATTGATGATGGAATGACCACAGAGTCAACTACTGAAATCAAACTCTGATGCTGCACAGAGAGATTTTTAATGTAAACAAATTGAGAAATAGGGTATTTGGCACAAGACCTTTTCCCTTTCCTCAAAGCAATTGGAAAATCATCTGTATCAGTGTCACAAGAGTCAGAACTTAGGGAATCACTACTAGGAGAGTTAATTTCAGTACTTACCTCTGTTTCAGGCAATTGAAGTTGTGTTTGGGGCAGGTCAGACTTACTTCTTCTCTGATACACCAAAGTTGGCTCACCAGCTTTAGCTTTTGCTGGTGCCGAAGATGATGGTTCCTGCAAAAGAAAAGACAAAAGAGGGACCAAAATAGAAGTAGGTGACTCAGATTGTGTATTTATGGAAGTAGGATCAATAGTAGAAGGCGAGACAGGAGTCACAGGCGACTCGGGGGACTCAAATGTAGGACTTGTAGAAGCAGGACAAGTAGGATTAGTAATAGGACTTAATATAGGAGTTTCAGGTAACTCAGATAGGCCCAGAAACTCAGACTCAGAGTCCACATTATCATGAATGCTCTCCCCCTGAAGCTGAGGACGAGTGAAGTAGGATACATGCTCGTGAAATGTGACATCTTTAGAGACAAAGTACTTGCGACTAGGAGGATGATAACATTTATATCCTTTCTTGTTGGGAGGATAACCCACAAAAATACATCTGATTGCACGGGAGTCCAACTTACTTCGGTGTTGTTTATGAACATGCACAAAGGCAACACAACCAAATATCCGAAACTCAAGACTCTGCAAAACAGGAACAGAAGGAAACCGTGAAGTACTGACTCTGCAGTCAGGACTGCTTCTCCCCAGTATGAGTTGGGAACTGCCATTTGGAAGAGAATGGCTCGAGCAACTTCAAGTAAATGACGATTTTTTCTTTCTGCGACACCATTTTGTTGTGGGGTGTCGACACATGTAAACTCATGAAGAATTCCTTGGTGAGTGGTAAAACTTGAAATACTCTGATTGGCATATTCCTTGCCATTGTCAGAGCGAATCCTTTTAATGCCTTTGCCAAATTGTGTTTGCACCATGTGATAAAATCTGATAAATAATTCTGGTACTTCTGAGTTATCCTTCATCAAAAAAATCCAAGTTGCTTGAGTACAATCATCAATAAATGACATAAACCATTTAGCACCCGAAACATTAGAAATAGGTGCAGGTCCCCAAACATCAAAATATTTAAGATCAAAAGGTTCATCACTTTTATTGGAACTAGGAGTAAAAGAGACACAATGGTGTTTAGCTAACTCACAAACGTCACATTTAAAAGACTCAACTGAATGATTCAAAAACAAAGAAGGAAACATAGACTTAACTAAAAAGAATGGAGGATGACCAAGACGTTTGTGCTGAAGCCACATTTGTGCGGCAAAATGAGAAGACTTGGGAGACTCGGTCTGCAAGCAGGAAGCCAGCACCTTCGAACAATTTGGTTCATCAGATAAGTAGTATAACCCTCCATTTTCCCTAGCAACTCCAATTGTCTTCCCCGTGGTAAGATCCTGAAAAACACAATAAGTGAAAAATGTTACTTTGCAATTCTGATCACGGGTGAGTTTACGAACAGATATTAGATTGTGAGAAAGTGTGGAAACATGTAGCACATCCTATAGTTGAAGTTAATACTCCCAGAGCCATCAATATGAGCATAAGTACCATTAGCAGTTGTAACATAACAAATCCTCTCAGATGAGGTATAAGAGGAAAATAAACCGGAATTGGAAGTCATGTGGTCGGTCGCACCAGAGTACAAAATCCAATCATCTTTAGTGATTTTACCGCAAACATTAAAAGATCGGGAGTTTACACTCAAGTCGGTCGTTGGTAGAGAACAACTTCCAGAAGGCTTACTGAGTGAATCAAGTATAGCCTTTAAACGATTCACCTCATCCTCGGTGAACGATAAAGAGTAATCAATAGTGATTTTGTCCGTCATTTATAACTGTCAATAACGAACGCGTAACAACAACAAAAGTCACGGGAACAATTCCCATGGTTGCATCAAGCTTGTATAATGGTAGCTAAAGGCGTGAGCTTCAAATGACCCACGAACAAGAGAGCCCCAATCTGAGAGTGAACACCCAAAAATAAATAGAAACAACACTGACCAGAGAGATTCAATCCAGGCAGCAACAGCAGCAAAAAATACAAGCAAACACGTATGGATTTCGAATGACCGACAAACCAAAGTACTCGTATCTGGGAACAGAACCCCACAATGGAAGGAGGAACCTCCGATCTACAAACTGTCTAACTAGACCAACAGCAAAAACTGACCATAGGGAGGCGCGTGGGCCTCACGCGCCGGTAAAGTCGCCCGAGAGTGGAGGTGCGTGGCGGTGCGTAAGGAGGCGTACGGCGGCGATTTTTTGTTGGTTCTGGTCGGAATTTTATGGGGGTTTTGATGGTGTGGGTGGTGATCCAAGATTGGTGATGGGCAGTGAGTATCTGGGAAGGACAGTACGTAATAATGATAGGGTTTTTAAGGAAACTCTGTTACTGCACTGAAGGCAGAAAGAATGATGTTACTGCACTGAAGGCAGAAAGGATGATCTGCACTAGAGGCAGAGGAAAAAAAACAGCCTGACGGCTAGGGTTTTTGTGCGGAAGCGAGACTCCCAAAAATGAGAGCTCGTGATACATGTAAAAAAGAGTAATCTGAATAATATTATTGGAATTGTGTGTTGAGTACAAACACTAATCTGTTTAAATAGGCTATTCTAAACCTAATTCTAACAGGCCTGATAAATGGGCCGGATAAATAATTACAATGATATTACACTATTTACAACAGCTAGCAACACTCTCTTAATGATTGGATGAAATTTACATGGGTCCTACTAATTTAGTGGGACCTATAGCCAATTATAGAGAGAGTATTGGAGGGAATAGAGAGTGTACTAAAGAGTGTTTGTAGCATTTTTTCATTGTAATTATTGCATAATTATAAATAGAAGTCATGTGTGTGGTCATAACACAACATTCCAATACATGTCCCTTACTTTTGTAGGATGTTTTGAGCGTCTTATTTGTTTTCACTTATTTAACAAAGAAAGTTATAAAGATTAAGAATATGAACTATGGAATTTATTTGCCAATTGGTTTCTCAGGTAGCTGACTTGAAGTTGTTGGTGGAAGAAACTCACAAATTTGAATCTCACTACATTATTAACCTAGTTGGTAAGTCAATGGAGGTAACCATTTAAAGTAACAGTTAGTTCTTTGGGCCATAGTTATTTGTTTCATTTAAGTTATCATACCTTGTTACTCCTTTTTAAGAGTTTAGTCATCTCTTGACTGATTACAGGAGATGAGAAAGAGTGGTTTGACAAATCCCCCATTAATCACGTCGATAAATTTTCTTGTCCCATTATTTTATTTCAAGGATTGGAGGACAAGGTTAGTAACAAGAAATTATTAATACCCCATTTCCATATTTAGTCCTTTACAGGACTCTAGATTCCAGAGTGGAAACTGTCAGCATATACCTAAATGTACTCAAAACAATCTACATGTTTCACACGATGCAGGTTGTGCCGCCGAGTCAAGCCCGCGAAATTTACAAGGCTCTGAAGGAAAAAGGTGTGCCAGTTGCACTTGTTGAGTATGAAGGAGAACAACACGGTTTCCGAAAGGTAAATGCTGATTTAATTACTTCTAGAAATAAAATTATGTAGGCAACAAGTGACTGTGCAAGTAATGTAATGGGTTGGATGTAGGCTGAAAACATTAAGTTTACACTTGAACAACAAATGGTCTTCTTTGCTCGATTGATTGGGCACTTCAATGTTGCTGATGATATTACTCCCATCAAAATTGAAAACTTCGATTGAACGCAACTTTTTCAAAGGTACAGATCTTGGCTTTCTTTATACCTATGTTAAAACTAGTCCGAAGCATTATTTGTTCTCAAATCCTATTGTTGCTTTTGTAGAAAGTAATGAGGTTCTGCTAGAAATTATTGCACTGATGAGGGTCTCCTGCAACAGCACAAACTATTGACTTAAGCATATTAGCTCTCTGTGGAAGGTCTTTGTTCATTCTCATTGCCAAAATTGTGCAGAGTTTCTACTAAAGTTTCTGAAATCTTGGTTGGAGTTTAATTTAGCCTTGAATATCTTGTCTGCACTTGTGATTTTATATTTTAATCCTGTACTGGAAATATGGCATATGTCTGTTTTCTAGAATGCCATTCCTGCCTGGATAGACAAAGTGGATAATGATAAACCACAAAGATGCAATATTACTATCCACTGTATTTGTTTTATCTGATGTATGATTGATAATTGTTGCCAATTAGTTTGAAACATAAACTTGTAATTGAAGTGACTCTTATGTGGTGTTCCGGGCTAGGCCAAAAAGCCCCATTGGACATTGGGCCAAGCCCAATATCTTTGCACAAACATGGCCCAAGTATGCCAAAAGCACTAAGCGTGGCATGTCTCGCTCGGACATGTGAGGCCGACGACCAAGATCACACGATCAGATCCAACGGACAAGACCGAGCGCCTACGTCTATAAATAGAGGCACGAGGCTCCCAATCCAGGTACGCTCTCATTCTTGCTACTCTCGCCTATTCTCTCACTGACTTATGCATCGAGTGTGCGCAGTACACCCGCGGCGTGGGCATGCAAGCACACTCGGACGATTGAGACATCTCCCGATTCAGAGAACCAAAGAACGAGCTCACGAGTACCTCTCGTCCGACATTTGGTGAGATAGGGGAATGCCTACCAAAGGTAAAGGGAGCCTTCAAGCAAATCTAGTGAAGGGTCACCACGTTAGTGGTGTCCACAATGCCAAAGTTTCAACCAAGACCTTTGGCTCGTGCTTCTTTGGAGCCGACTTGTCACTCTAGGTTCTAGTTCATACGAGCGTGCATTACGTGCGTCCCCTACCCAGGACTTGGCGGGATTCGAACCTACCAAGCAAGGCACTCTTGAGAGCTCTTTGGGCCGCCGCTTTCTCCAAAATGGAAGCTGTGTCAAGATTAGAGCGCACTGCGATTCTTATCGTTTTCTATGTAATTTCTTTCTTTATTTTCGTTGGACGTGCTATCGTCGGAAATAATAAACCGAACAAGGGTCGGGCGTCGTCCATCGGGAGGTAATTGCCTCCCGCTTCTCCTAACCCACTTAGTGGATTCATTAGAGATTCTATTAAGTCTCTCCTCAAAGTAAGGTGGAGCGCTTTCCGCATCTGACCTAGTTGAAGAGGTACTTAACAGACTATCAAAAGACATCTTCCTATCAGAATACACTTAGTAAGAAGATAGTAAAAAAAAGCTTGTAAAGAACACAGAGATTCATAGTGGTTCACCCAACTCGCCAAGGGCTATGCCTTACTCCACACACTAGTGAAAATTTCCACTATTTAACAAATAGTTTTACAAGCCAACCAATGGCTAATCACTGATAGTTTTTTTACACTGCTCTATCAACTGTCTCACTAGTTTTTTCCAAGTCTAGCAATTTAACCTCTAAGAAACACTTTCTTAGCCCTCTTGCCTCACAATACAACAACCTATGCTTATTGATTAGAAAGTACACATGAAAATACGTTCGGTTCTGAACTGCGATAAAAATAGCTTAAGTAAAATACATTTGAGTATTGACACCAAGCTATGAACACACTCAATAAAGACTCAGATATGTTGATATGTTGTGAGTGTGTTTAGGGGAGAGTATAGACTTACCCATAAGCTTTTGATGTCTTGATCAATCTTGTGTAGTCTCCCTTAAAGAAGTTCTTAGGTCTCATTGATGTATTTATAGTTCGTTTGCCTTAAAAGATCAGTTGGAGTGCTTTAGCAAAGAGAAATAGATTTGTTGTTCGTTTATCGCCTAGACAGGTACACTTACAGCAGGCTTTGTACATTGTTGCAAGTGACCCTTAAGAGCTTCTGAGCTCGTTAACCCATGAATTCCATTTGCGCTGGCTTCTTTCAATTAAAACAACTCTTCTTAGCATATTACAATTGTTGATGTGGCATTTGGACCGTTGAGAGAAGAGTTATAATTTTTCTTCATGCTTCAGAAGCCCGTACAGTAGCTTCTGAAAACAGTCTTCTGAATAACCTTATTAGGTACAAACAAAATGCCTTCTGAAGTACCTACTGAGTTATTATTAACAAGAGTTCATGTTATTCAGAAAAATATATTGATTGCCATATGTTGCTTTGTTTCATGTTAGGCCACAAATCATTGTCTCCTTGCTTGTTCTCTTTTGAATACCTCATTGAGCTTAGATAGTATCTTCTAAGACTCAATTCTTCTTCTTATGATGTGCTAATTTGTAGCATATGTTCTTCTTGAGATGTAAAATTTATACCTGTCTAAAAGATCACTCAAGAGAACTCATTAGTTCACTAATGAATCAGAAAGCTTAAGAAGCTTGTCCAAACTGTTTGTTCTCATCAAAACATGACTTAGAGATTTTGCCTTAACATAGGCACCAAGATCAACCACGATACTTACAGAAGAGGTAAAGGTGTGATGGGAAGGGGAAAGGTGTGCATAAGAAATGAAATGAGATATGGGATAGAGAATACTTGAGGATATGCAGTCATTACCCAGAGAGGTTGTCGTATTACAATGATAATATTGAAAATAAGAGGGCTTGTGTTTAATTCGGGTTGAAACCCGTGAGGAAGGGTCAGAGGGTGGGTTGTTTAAATTTGGCTGGGAGGGGGCTGCAGTAGGTGGATGGGTAAGGGATGGAGGATCAGGGGTGAGACTTATTGTGGGAGATATGTAAGTGGAGCTTGTAGTAGCAAAGCCAGTGGGATTATGAGAAGGGGAACTAACATGTAGTAAGTATTGGTGGGGAAGGGGACAATGTGAAGGAAATGAGAAAAAATTGGCAACATTTACTATGGAGGGAATGGGATTAGTGTTTGTGGGAGGTTGAGGGAGTGAACTGGTGGTTGGTGAATTATAGGGAAAAATGTTCTCATAAAAAATAGCTTTCCCATAAAGGAAGATCTCATGAGTATGTAAGTCATATAGGAAGCATCCTTTGACACATTGAGTCTGACCAATGTGAATTCACTTCCTAGATCTAGAGGTGAATTTGGTCCAGTGAGCTAAAAGAATAGTGGCATAGCATAAGGAGCCAAAAACTTTCGAGGTGGATAAGTTAGGGAGTTTTTAGTGAAATAGGAAATGGGGAGATTGTGAATTAAGAGTATTGGAATGTAATTGGTTAATGAGATGAAATGAGTGAATGACAGCAAAATCCGAAAATTGGATGGGAAGGTAGATTGAAACATAAGGGGGACAAGCTACGTTTAGGATATGTTAATGCTTGTGCTCAACAATTCCATTTTATTGGCGTGTTTCAACACAGGTTTCTGGAAAGTGATGCATTTGGATTGGTAGAGAGTTGGCATGGAAAACTCAAGTCCATTGTGAGATCTGACAACTTTTATGGACCGACCAAATTGGGTGTGGGCAAAAGTTATAAAGTTGGTAAGGTGAATGTGGGTTTCATATTTGGTTTTCATGAGTGTATTCCATGTGAATCTAAATTTGTCATCAACAATGGTCAAAAAATATCTATATCCATATACAGATACAAATGCAAACGGTCCCCATATGTCTACATGAATTATATCAAAAATAGATTGAGCAGATGCAATATGAGTAGAAAAGACAAGTTTCTTCTGTGTGGCAAAATGACAAGCATCACAACTTGTTATATCTCAATTTTGTCTGACTCCTTGTTGATAGTATTTTAATTTATTAAGTCGCATATTTGTAAGTCTCAGAGTCCGATTAGCGTGTGTCAACATTATTCGAGTCCGCTTAGACATCTTTTGTTTGAAACGAGCTTATTCTGATAACTTGGGTCGATGCATGTGGATTGGGCCTAATTTTGGCATTTGTTGCTTATTGGGCCTGTCTTTTTTAAATTGGGCCTCATTCTAGCGTATTGTTTAGTCGAGCCCGATTTTGTTTTTGATTTTGGCCCAACTTTGATTTTGTTTTGTGTACTTAGTGAATCACAAAATATTAAATAAAAATCACAATTGAAAATATTAGTTTTACAACCTTTAAATTTGTTCAAAAAGTCCAAAATACCAAAAAATAGTAATACAAAAAATGCAAAAAGAATAGAAAAACGAAAATATAAAAAATAAACAGCAGCAACAATTAATAATTTTGGGGTCTGTTCTTGCTCTCCAAGACTTCTCTGCAAGCCCACATATCAGATCTGCAAAAGTCCAATCAAACCCATTAATACAAAAGATAGGTTACTCAGAAACTCTTGAGAAGCTTCTGAAGTGATACACCAATTTTGACTATTTCTAGTTAGATGTTTTTGACTAAATAAAATTGAGTTTAATTTATATACACACAGTGTCTATCAGGTTTTACAACCACCACCAATCACAATTCAAGGAGTGGTTGGTTACTAATCGACTAATTGGTGGTTACCAATTGACCAATTTGTTTTTGATGATGTGTCAACTTTTAATTGGTAGATAGTGTAAAAGGCTCATACACCTATTGTGTATATAAATTAAACTCAATAAAATTACTTAAAAAAAAAAAGTTAGAATGTAGTTTAATAGAATTACATTTATGCCATTAAGGAAAATTACATGTTCTCGGTGTGTTTTCTATCTCACTCTGAGGTCTGAAACGTCTCTCCTCTATGAAAGCCACCGCGCGCACCCTTCCATCCGCCGGCGACTTCATCTTCCTTTCATCTATCCCCCAGCGACACGAGTGAGCGATCCAGACCCTTCATTATCAAGCCGCGGCTCCATCTTCCTCTTCATCCTTCTACCGGTGCGACCCTTCATCCGCTGCGAGCACCTCTCACTCTTCATTCTCCTTCGCGCGCTTCCTCTGACAGTGGCAACCTCCAATCGCCTCTGCTAACAGCAACTACAGCTTGGTGAGAATTCAACTTCTCACATCGAGTTAAAACCCTAATTCGAATTTCCCCGAAAATTTGCTTAACTTTCCCCCAAATTTCAAACCCTAATTCAGTTATTAACATTGAATTTGTTGTTATGCAATTTGTTGAATTTTTGTTGAGTTTCAAACCATAATTTTTCCAGTTTTTCCCAATTTTCACATTAAGATTTCTGATTATATATGTTGAACTTGTTGTTATGAATATGTTGACTATAGGAAATCATGGTCGATGTAACTTTTAAGATGAATGGAATAAAAGTCTAACATTTGTATGATATGTCAATCTCTGATTGGTTCACGTTGTAAAATATTTATACATACTCATTGTCGGTGTGTACTAATTAAATTAAATTCTTATATTCTTATACATAAGTTCTTATATGATAAACATTTATACTATATAGGTTTAATTGAGCTGTTATCCAAACAGCGACTAAGTAACAAAAACTTTTTTATGTGCAGGATGTCGTTTTCTGTAGAATTCCATCATATGGGGTCATTTGTAAATGACCCAACACCATACTATGTAGGTGGCCAAGTTCATGTTGTCCATAACTTGGATATGGATAAATGGTCTTACTCTCAAGCACTAGCAATTGTAAAGGAGAAGTTTGGGTATTTTGGAGACATCAAAATGTGGTGGAAGACTAGGGAATCAGGTTTTGAAAGTGGTCTAAAACTGATTACTATGGATAGTCATGCGTTGGAGTTGGCAAAATATGCATTGACAAACAAGTGTGTAGTGGAGGTTTATATTGAACATGATGTTAGTTTACCATGTTATGCAGAAGAAGAGCATGTGTTATCTTGTAATGAGAGAAATGTTAGTGGTGGGGAAAGCAGAGGAGAAAATGTTTGTGGTGAGGTTAAAAATGAAGATGAAGTGGTTGAAATGGGTGATAATGGTGTTGAAGATGTTCACTTTGGTGACAGTGTGGAGGAGAAGGTTATAGCTATTGATCATGGTTCTGGCAATCCTAGTCAAGAATCTGCCGAGTATGGAGAAAAGTGTGAAAAAAGGAAGAGGAAATATGTGCCTAGAAAAAGACCTATTGAGTCGAGGAGGGAGTTACCTATGAGGAGAGCAAAGAAAGGTCGGACCGGAGGGGTTGATGGAGGTTGTGGAAAACGTGGAAATAATGGGGAAATACAAGAACTAAAGGAGGAGAATAACACAGAAGAGTTCGATATTGGAGAGTCATATTCAAAGGGTGATGTTGGAGCAACAATAGTGAATTATACAAGGTTTAAAAAGGAGGATATGTCAAAGGATTTTGAATTTAAACATGGAATGGAGTTTGGTTCTTTGCAAGAGTTCAAGGAAGCTATCATTGAGCATTCAATTTTGAATGGTAGAGAAATAAGGTTTCTGAAAAATGATGCTGATAGGGTGAGAGTCAAGTGCAAACACTGCTGTAATTTTGAAGCATTGGTTAGGAAAGTTGGGAGTGATCATACATTTAGGATGAAGACTTTAGATCCAAAACACACATGTGAAAGAGTTTTTAACAATAAGAATGCTAAGTCAAAATGGGTGGCAAAGGTGATGGCTGATAAGTTTCGGTCTAGTGACAAAATGAAGATAAATGACATTATCACAGAAGTTAAATCATTATATGCTATTGGAATAACAGCTTCAACGGCAAGGAAGGCTAGACAAATCGCAAAGGGAATGTGCACTACCGAACCGCAGAAGCCTCATCCACAAGGTGGACAGGCTACTGTTGATCCAAAGAAGGTAAATTCATTTCTTAAATATAGTACGTATATTCATTTCTTAAGTATATCACAATAATCGCTTTATTAATATACAATGTGATTTAAGATCATACATTACACTGCAGGCTAGTTTAAAACAAAAGAAGACCATTGCAAAAGAGCAACCAGGTACCAACCAGAAGAGGGGGAAAAGAAAAGCAATTGCAACTTGTACAAGGAAAACAGAAAAGTCACATGGTATTACCATGTCACAACAAGAAGGACCAATTGATGCAGAGCCTATTGTGCATACAGCAGACACACTAATCGTTGAGCCACCGAGTACATACCAACTTGATGAATCTAATAGAGGGAAGCAAGGAACAGTGCAGGAGGACAACGATAGTGGAAATTCATATTTAGACGGTGATAATGGAGCAACAATAATGAATTATACAAGGTTTAACGAGGAAGATATGTCAAAGGATTTTGAGTTTAAACATGGAATGGAGTTTGGTTCTTTGCAAGAGTTCAAGGAAGCTATCATTGAACATTCAATTTTGAATGGTAGAGAGATAAGGTATCAAAAGAATGATGCAATTAGAGTGAGAGTCAGATGCAAACACAACTCCTGTAATTTTGTAGCATTTGTTAGTAAGGTTGGTAGTGATAATACATTCAGGATGAAGACTTTGGATCCAAAACACACATGTGAAAGGGTTTTTAACAATAAGAATGCTAAGTCAAAATGGGTGGCAAAGGTGGTGGCAGATAAGGTTCGGTCTAGTGACAAAATGAAGATAATTGACATCATCAGAGAAATTGAAGCATCATATGCTATTGGAATAACACCTTCAAGGGCAAGGAGGGCCAGACAAATCGCAAAGGGAATGTGCAATGCCGCCGAATCGCAGAAACCTGGACAGCTTACAACTGATCTAGTTAAGGTAAATTACTTTCTTAAACATAGTATAATAATTGACTTATTAATATACAATGTGACTCAAGTTCATACATTGTACTCCAGGCTAGTGTAAAACAAAAGAAGGCCACTGCAAAAGAGCCTATTATGCAAACAGCAGATGCACTAATCGTTGAGCCACTGAGTACATACATACCTGATGAATCTGATGAAGGGTTGCAAGGAATAGTAGAGGGTGGTGGTCCTTTTGGAACTATTGATTGATAGAGTACTAGAATACACTATTGAGAAAGATAGGGAAACATGATGGACATATTGATTTGCTGATTTTTGGCTTTAGGACTAGTTTTCCATGCTATTTTTTTGTTTTATGACAGATTTCATTTTAGGACGGGAAATATGTTTACAATCTGGAGTGAAGTTCACAATTCATTTTGGTTTTTGTAAAGATCGCTATTTCTTTGTGATGTAAAGGGTGTTTTAGTTCATTTTGGGGATGCAGACTCTGTTGGTATCTTTAAGATATTTCTCTGATTGAGTGCTTGCTCTTAGAAATTGCTACATTTTTCATGTAATAAGGATTCTGGTAATTCTTGAAAATAAATAGCTATTGGTCAAGCATATGCCATTGTTACTATTGTTGTGAGTCAATGACCTGAAAGAAGGGTTTTTCATATAGTGTTATATTCAATCTGCATTACAGTTCTCTTTTTGTTCTACATTTGAACTCTCAGCTTATTCATACCTTGTTTTGATGTTATATACATGTACTTATGCTTGCACTGTTCAATTAAATAGTCTGTTTACTAGGGAACTTAAACTAAAGTAGATGAGGCCAATCTTAGAAACGAATCATCGTTTTTCTGGCTACCTCCCTGCAAGCCTATATTATTTCACTAATTTTCATTTTTGTCATGTAGTATGATTAGATCATTTGAAATAGTTATTAAAAATAAAAATAAAATTAAAAAATGTAAAATAATTATGAATTTTTAGGTAAGATTTATTTTCATAAATTGAATTATGTTGATCTCATATTTAAAAACAAAGTTATTTACTTTTCCCTAAATATCTTAAATTTAAAAAAATAGTTTTGAATGTAAGCAAAGAACTATAAAATGGTTCTTTATTCTATATTTCACTCTTTCCTACGGCCGTTAAATTAGTCCAAAAAGAAACCTACAAGGCTACAACCATTACTACTGCATAATAAGTTTAATTTAATAATTTTTGAAAAGAAAACGAAGTTTAATTTAATAAAAACTATTTGCACTAAATGTACGAGTTTTGGTACTAGACTCTAATATTTTAAAATGATACTGTTCTTACACTTATATTTCAAAGAAGTTTTTTTTACAAGATTCAATGAAACTTATTATTCCTTCAATATTAATTTTGTGTTTAAGGTTTCCATGGTAAATGCATAAAAAGTAACCCCTACGACTTCATAATTTCAATGCAAAGAGATAATAAGGCGCAGTTTAGTTGGGAATACTATTGATCTCTTTTAAAAAAGAAGAAAAACAATGCAATGTAAGATGTTTATGCGGTCTATACATTTGAATGACATTTGTGAGACAAATTAAAATGAAGAGCAGATTATCAAAAAAACAAAAAATGAAGAGCATACCATAAGAGATTGACTTCTTAGAACTTGACCAGACTTGTATTCGACAAATTGGGAGTTTAAGTCATCTGTAGTAGTCTCCTGCTGTGTGTAATTACATCAGTCAATCGAGAATCAAAAGGAAAGAAAAACTGATCACATTTTTATTATTTATTATCAATAAACTGTTTAACCCTCTTCACTCCAAGTGACAATGATGCATATATACGAAGAGAAGTGGTCCCTTTCCCAGTATGCATGTATTAAGTTTCATTGCATTAAAGATTGTTCTGTCCTAGGACCAGAAATCATTCTCGTTATCTCCTAAAAATCAACCACGTGATAGAAAATCAAACTGGCAGAAAAGAAAATGCTATCATTCATATTTTATGATGATCTAGTTCGCTTACATATTTGTACTTAAAATGATACAATACAAGCAACATGCTTCTCATAGTTTTCATAAGATCCTTCACAAAATGAAGCAAGGCCAAGATAAATTACAAAGATGGGGTATTTCCCTAGAGAATTAATTATTGAGGCATTGGCACAAGGGGAGTATAAGATTATCTGCTCGATGCTTAATTGGTGAAAATGAAGATTTGTTACATGGCCAAAGTATGAGGCTGGAAAAGTGCATTTATTTATGGATTCTCATCATTTCTGAGCAGTTTTTCTAGAAGCAGCAGATTTATACTCCCATAATCCAAAACAAAATGCTGTTTGAGAGTCATTCTTCAGTTATGCATGTGAGCAATATTTGCCCAAGTTCAAATCTAAATCTTTTGTTTCAGAACATGACGCAGCTGAACCTTGTGGCTTTCCATCCTAGCCTCCATAAGTCTGGATTTCAAACTACCCTTCTGTCCACCGCGAGGAATGCATCCTTTCTTTCCTCGATTATGCACGCTTCCCGACTCGGGAGAACTCAACTGGCATAAAATGTCTTGGGGACTTAGCCCACCATTACCAAGTCCCCATTCAGGAGACATGATGCCTCCATTAGAGACCTTTCCATTTGAAAGCCTCCCATTCATTCCCTCGTCAGAGATTATCTTGCAAGTATCCCCATTGGTTGCTCCAGACCTCCAAAGCCTTGCTATGGATGATGACTTCCTTGATTGCTTAATTGGTACTGAACAGACTTCACTTATTTCAGTTACTGGGGTCTCTTGACCTGCATTTCCTTCCCATTCGAGTCCACTCCTCCCTGAGACATTGCTCTCACGACCATTCTTAGTAACGGAAAATGCACTTCCTTCTGATGAACAACATGATCCTTGATCCTCAACATGGCTCACGGTTTCCCATCCACTTTCATCTTCTATATCGCCGTTGTCATCCATAAATACATCGGGATGTCTCTGAAAGCTATTCTTATTTGTCGAGTTAGCTTCAGGACTAACTGTGTGAATCTTTGAGGCATGGCTAACTGGGGAGTAATCAATGCATGATTCAATTTCCCTCTCATGAGGTTCACCAGAATTCACATCTTCAAAAATGGCAAAAATGTCATCTGGATTGGGTGGCTCATATGAAAATCCCTTGATGTCTTGAATGTTTACAGCAGCTGCTGCCTGTTTAAGTGATCGTGCCTCTCCGATTTCCTTGGCATTTTGGTTCATGTTTAATGACTTGAGAAAGGTTTCTAAATCTGCTACAAGTTTATTCATCTGTGAATACTTCTCGTCAAGAGCGACTTTTGCATCTATCAATTTCATATGAACTCGTTCTTCACGCCATACTTCAGCCATCTGCAACATCCTTCTCTCCTCTTCCATTTCTTCCCTAAGTTTCATAGACTCTCTCTTTAATGCTTCAACTTCAGCCTTGTCTTCTCCAATTTCCTTAGCAAGCTCATCACATACTTCCTCAATCAATTCTCTGGCCTTCCTTTCCTTCTCATAGTCCTGCATGTAGCGTTTCGCTAATAACTTTGTATCTGCCAACTCATTAACCAACCTTGAATTGACAAATTCAGTCCTCTGGCGACTTTTCCTTTCTCGATGCAAATCTGCTTTAATGTCATCAACATATGCACGGATTTTCTCATGCTCTTTGCTTTTCCATGAGGCTCTTTCCTCATTGACTTTCTTCAAAAAATGCTCCACTTTCCTTTTGGATGAGTGGCGTTCAGTCTCAAGCTCCTGAATCCGCGCATGAGCCTGCTCTAATTCAGCTTCAAGAGCAGATACATCAGGAACATTGCTTACCTTTTGGTCAAGATGTTTCATCTGGTTGTAGATATGATGCGCCTCATCTGATGTTTTTAAACGAACGGGATCCCATTTTGTCACACCCTCCATTGCAGAACTGGAGAACTGGAAAGATGGCTTGAGCTGCAAAAGAACAAAGTAGGTTTCAGATTAGACTTTTAATTGTTTACTCTTGCACTTTCCTGAGTAAAAAGACACTTTTTAACTCTTTCCTCAACCAGAAAAGCTTCCTTTCTTGGCTGATATTTCAAATGCTACTTTACATTGGTTTACCTAGTAATATGAAAATGTTTTACCCATGAACTTTTACATGGATTTGGTAGTTTGTTATTATTGTAGTAGATCACAACCAGGTGTTTAATTATTATAGTTTGTTGTGTATCTACACAAAGCATAGAGTTGTGATGAGCAAAACAAGTATTTTCTACTTGCTTGTTTCATATGTTCAAGGGTGATGCTACTGGAAATCATACAACTTCAAGAACTATAATGGCTGTGAAGGAGCTTTTGAAGAGGGATTGGTTTGTTGATATTATGTATAACTACACAGAAGTAAACTAGTGTGCAAACTGTCTAGTCTTCTTGCTCATGACAGAAGGACTAAAATCTGAAATCACCATCCTAGTGATTGTAATCAGACCTCTTCCCCCAGATTTCGATGTAGTTTCTCTCATTTGGGTCTTCAGCACCAAACTTTCACCAATACAAAAATAAGTAAATAAATAAATGCAAAACTGACTGGTTAGCCAGATCATCATGCAAGAAAGGGTATAAATTTTAATTTGGTCTTTACTCTCTTCACACATATATACGACTTTCACTTAATAACCTCCAATAATCTGCAGCCATGTACACTTGTGATGGTTATACTTTTAAGTAATAATAAATAAGAAACATGTTACCTCACAAAAATGTCCATCCTTTGTACCAGAAGTGGAACGAGGGCTTTGAGATGGATTCTTCATATCAGATCCAATACCATTTTGATGACTGAGAAATGGGTGGTCTACATGGCCAATTCTATGCTGCATATAAGTAATGTCAGTTATAAACTAAACGCAGAAAGCAATTAAATTTACAACGCAAACAAACTACCAAGATCAGAACATAATGACAATAATTACATTACACTGACATGCATTAAAGAAAGAAAATCAATTTTTCCAACCTCAACATGAATGTATATATACCTATACCTATTACCTAATAAACAGCACAGTCCACTAAAGGAATCTAATGAATAAGGAATACAAATCAGCAGGATTCACAGTTCAGTTAAGACCAAGCATTGAAAGCATATGAGATCCAAATATGAATATGGACGGATATCTTGACTGACGATAACTAACAACATTCATAACATAAATTCAACTCTCTCCACAGACAAACCCCAATTAATTTCTTCAATTATTACAAAGAACAATTATGGCTTCTGCAATAGACCTTAATCAATCATGAGTCAACCACACAAAAATTTCCAGGCTTTAAATTATATATGCTTCTATTCTCCACTTTAATTGAAAATCATTACTCATTAGTTACCAATCATTTACTTAAGTATGATAAATCAACAAAGGCATTGAGTAGTAGTACCCTAAAAAGGGTATCATTGCAACTGAAAGGCT
Organism: Oxytropis ochrocephala; assembly: GCA_020916435.1. Lineage (NCBI taxonomy): Eukaryota > Viridiplantae > Streptophyta > Magnoliopsida > Fabales > Fabaceae > Oxytropis > Oxytropis ochrocephala. The sequence goes on from CM037089.1 coordinate 70,437,834, forward strand.
AATAAAAGTTCCATGGAGACACAAAATGAACATGCAAAATAAAGAAAAGGGAATGGAATCACAAAAGTCATCAAACTTAAACTTGAAAACTAAGCAACAACAAGAGAACTAGAGAAGCATAAAACCTTCAACCAAAGAGTAAAGACACTAGAAACTAGAATAGATAGGACACTGATGAATCAAAATTCAACCAGAAATAGCAAATGCAAGCAATGAAATGAAATGAATTGATCTTGAAAATGAGAAAACCAATAAAGGGTTTTGGGTTTATTTACCTGAAGTCTCAAACCTCCTCGCCTTCCACAATCACCCGCCGACACCTCCGGAAGCTGAAGCCTCCACAGTTCTGCCACGATCTTCCTGGCCGACACAGTCGTCGTCGCCGCCGGTGGTGGTGGTCTTTGCCGGCCGACCTCATCGAACGGATCTCCGCCGTCGTTCACCTCTCTATGGCCGGGGATCTTCAACTTCGATGAAGGAGTTTCAGACCTACTCCGTTTTCCAGTAGGTGTTCCACTTCTCTTGAAACGGCTTGCCGGCGTCCTAGGCTTCCGGCGGGAGGTTCTCCGGCTAGGTCGAAGATCCAAGTCTGGCGAGAAATTAGAAGCAATGCTCGCCGAAAATGGCGGCGTATGTCGGTGAGCGTCGCCGGAGATCTTCATCGTTGCCGGAAAATGTCAGCCATTTAAGGAATAGAACACCTTGTGAAGTGCAGGTTTTTTGGTTGTTGAAATGCTTCAAAGAACAACAACACAGAGCTAAATAGTAGTAAGAGAGAAAGTAAAATCTGGATTTGGAGTTTTGGTGGAGTTTGTGAACTGTATTTGTGTGTGGTTTTGAGAGAAAGAAACTCAGAGCAAGAGTTCTTTCTTCTTTGAGTTTGTGTGCTGCTTGTGAAAATGAGGCTCACAGAGATATACGCTCATGGGTATGTCATTGCGTATATTTCTACGGTCAACGTATCTCTTTTTCATTGGATTTTCTCAACATTTGAACTTTTTATAGATTTTAACTAAAAATAAATGCGACGGCAGTAAAAGGAGCAGGAGTATAACACTAATAATATTATAAATTTTTATTAGTTGATAGTGTAATAAAATTTACCGCGAACCTAAACTATTGTTTTATAAGGAAAAAGAACTAGTTATTTTCAAACAAAAAAGTAGGAAAAAATTAGTTAAAAAAGAACACGGTATTATAGATTTTAGTTAAAAAAAACTTTTTATATTTTAGAAAAATCATTTTTTAATTATTTTATAAAAAATCAATTTTGCTTACAATGACCAAATAAAAAATAAAATTGCAAAAAAATCAATATTAATAAATTAAAAAATAAAAATAAAAATATGGGTCTAACTCAACCCCATAAAACCGGCTTGTAATGTGAGAGTTGTCTCTTCATTATAAACCCTCTAAAGACCTTATCACTAACCCCTAACATATCCATTCGATAGGGAACATGTCTTACCCTCTGCAAGACAATCAGAGACTAGACTAATCCTCAGTGGGTAGGACCACAATTGGCGGCAAAGCTCTCCCTCAAGAGATTTAACACCGCTGCATGCCCAAGGCTGGGACTTAGGATTTTCCTTAATACACTCCCTCACGCGCAGCACCTTTTTTTTTATTTTTTTTATTTTTGGGCTTGTAGCGTGTTTTTTTTTGTAATGGTAGGTGGCCCGATAGATTTAGGATAGACTCTGATACCATCTTAGAATGTGGTTTTAGTCCTAACTCAACCCCACAAGGCGATTTTGTGGTCAAAATCAATTGGCTATAACAATTGAGTCGATTTTCCGGTTCTCAAAACTTTTTTTGCACAAGGCGATTTTGTGGTCAAAATGGACCAAAAAGGAGTCTCGTTCGCGGTTGACCCGATCAGACTACTCGGTTCGGTTCGGCATTCATCGTGTTTATCAACTTAAGGTTAGTTTTGTATTTACTTATTTATTTATTTATCTAGTTATTTATGTACATATTTATTTGTTTGTTATTTATTTATTTATTTATGTATATAATTATTTATTTATTCACTTATTCATTAACGTATATATCTATCTATTTATTTATTTATTTATGTATATAGTTATTTATTTATATTTAGTCTATGCTTTATTAATTGTTAGTTTTGTCAATTAAATATACAAATTATTTTCTTTCTCCCAAAACCAAAAATTAATTTTTAGAAAATAGGGGACTAAGTCGACCGTACGGTCGGGTTAGTCATTGTTTTAGGATGAATGAGTCGTACGGCTCAAGTCCTAAAATCCCAATAAAAATAAATAAATCTCTTTCAAAACTTTCAGAAACCATCTCTTTCATAAAAAAAACAAATAGGGGGTTAAATCGACCGTGCAGTCGGGTTAGCCATCGTTTTAGGACGAATAAACCGTACGACTGAAGAGTCATGAAATCCTTATTCCAAAAAAATCGAATCATTTCATACACAAACCTTTTTTTTTCTCAAAAATTAAAATCTTATTTTCAAAAAAATAGGGGATTAAGTTGACAGTAGGATCGGGTTAGTCATTGTTCTAAGACGAATGAGATGTACAGCTCCAAAGTCCTCAAACTCCTATATTAAAAAATACCAACTCACAAACTTTTTATACCCAAGAACTACGTATCTTTTAATTCTCCATTGCACCTAGAGATACGTAGGAGCAGGGGCCCACTCCTTGTCAAACACAAAAAAACAAAAAAAGTTTTATTAAGTCTTTTTCTTTTTTTTAAAAGGGTAAAATAATCATAAAATACAACTAATTAGAAAGTAACCTTCCTTGGAAAGAAAGTCGTGGGGTGCTAATACATTCACACATAACTGACTTTCGAACCCAAATCAGGTCTCAAGGACCGTTATCCATTCAATAGTGATTTTCCAATATTTTCCCTTAAACTAAAATTTGGTGGTGGCTTCATTTTTTAACCTTCGAAAAATCTTTTCCCGAATTTTTCGGTCGCTACAGCTGACGACTGTACTGGGGACAATTTTAGAGATTGAAGCCTAGTCTAATTAGTTGTAGGATTAGTTGTTAATTTAATGTTTATTTTTACCCTTCTCTTGTCTTTTATTTTTTATTGCATATTATATTTTCTTTTATGTGATATGTAAACCTTATGATAAAAGACCATTTTTGTATATGTGTTTGTTTGTTTTGCAGCTTGGGGGTATACTTGACATTTTGCTCGTACACACACTTCACTATCACACTTCTGCACACACGTGGGAATAGTCCTATACTCGGACTGGAGCATAACCTAAGTTAGAACGAGGTTGTGTAGTGATGGCCTGCTGGATGTACGTCCTGTTGTGATTGAGTCTTGCATTCACTGCATCTCCTTGCCTAGTTCTTCAACGTCACTGTGAGTAGTCTGGTTCGACTGTCGTGTTTCCAAAATAGCTTAGGTGGAAGCACTCAACTCTTTTCTTGTTAGACCATCAGGAAAGGAGTTCATACAGGTGGCTCCAAAGTCGACACTGATGTTCTGGTATATAAAATGTGAGTAGTACAAGCTTTAAGGGAGACCTCCCAAAATACATAGAACCAAAGATGCACTATACAACAGTAGCATGCACTATTTATACTACAAAGGGAGTCCTACCGTGCTCTACACTACAGGGTATCGCTGCCCCACGGGTCCCACCGAAGTAGTGGCGTGCTACTACTTCGGTAAGAGCCAATGATCTGTCGCCACGTCCTCCTCGCTTGTCTTCTAGTCGAACGCGTCATGATCTGTGCATGGTTTGTACGACGGTCGGGGCATGCGGTACAGATGCCTTCTGTGGTACTACCAGTGTCTCCTCAAGTGTCGATTGCGCATCTCGGCTCCTCTCCTTGACTGGAAAGATGCCTCCTTAGTCTTCAAGGGCATTAGTCGGCAGCTCCGAAGAGACAAGAAGAGCTAAAAAAAGTTATTTCATGATTTCGCAAGAGAACAAATTAGAGGTTTTGTTATTCCAATTTTGGGTCTGTTCGGATTGTATCTCATTAACGAAAAATGTATCTCCATAAACAGTTTATGCAAATAAATAAGCATTTATATAAATTCATAAGTTCTCATTAACAAAAATTGTATCTCCATAAACTATTTTTTTCATAAACTATCTTGTAAAATAATACACAAAAACTTATTTATTTACGTAAATTGTTTTTCATAAGGTCAATAAGTCAATGAATATGAACACTATGTCTTGTCATGTGACCACCAAAACTGTTCCGACCTGGGCTAGAGGCCCCGTTGAATATTGGGTCTGGCCTAATATCTCCCACACTAATTACCTCGGTGCCAAACACACCACACTTGAAGGACCGACGACTCAGATCTACCGGGCAGATCCGACAGACGGCACCGGGCGCCTTCGTCTATAAATAGAGGACCCGGTCTCCAATTCCAGGTACGTTCTCATTCTTGTACATTCTGCCTATTCTTCTACTGACTTAGGTATCAGAGTGTCTACAGGTACACCCCCACCCGACGTGGGAAGGATTGCGACTAGGACCTCCCGAGAACAATTCCCCTATTCCGAAGACAGATGACGAGTTCCGAAAAGCAAAACTCTATAAGCTCCTCGGACGAGGTAACTTCTCATTTCAGGACACCGAACAAAAACCAACCAAGAAATACATATTTAGGATCCAAAGTGATTTGTGTGATGTCCAATACTAGTTTTTTTTTCCCGAATCAAAGGACCGAGAAAGAAACTAAACCTATGAAATAATACGCGCCATCAAGTGAGCGTGGAAACACAAATTGAAGACTTTCTCGCAAATGTCGTCAGGAACAAATGATATTTTCATGCATTGTCTGGTTGGCCAGAGAAACAAGACAGATCCCTTTGCTTGTTCTTTCTATTCTATTAATTATTAAATAATGAAAGATTCTTTCAAGTTTCATCACATCTTGTGGTGTGAGTGATGTGAGAGCCTCAAGAAGAAACATATAAAAAAGAAAACAAATAAAATATAATGTGATGGAAAAAAGAAAAATAAAACAATTACAATAGCAAAAACATAAAAATAAAGAACAAGGAATCCGAGGGAGCTTCCACGTGGATATCCTTAAGCATGCCACAACCAATAAATTTCTAACTGCACCCACATGGGTTTCTTGCGGAAATCCTCACTTTGATTATTGTCCCACAGATACTCTCCCGGTCAATTCATATTAATGAACAACTAGAACGATTACCCGTGCGATGCACGGGAGGTGATTAACAGGCCTACAGATGTAGTTTCGAAAAAATATCAACATTATATAAGGTGGGTATAAAAATACGCAACACATATATATAAGACAAAGAAGCAACAATAGATCTTGGTGGGATGAGGCAACAATGTCGGTCCAAAAATATAGAGTGGGGGTATATTGGTAAACAGTGGGGTACAAAATGAGGGGTACATATTGATAATAAAAAAAAAGTGTTGGACAAATAAAAAAATTTATCGAGGGGTATGTCGGTCAAAAATATATAGAGTGGGGTATATTGGTAAATAGTGATGTACAAAATGAGGGGTATATTGGTAAATGGTGGGGTACAAAATATAGAGTGGGGGTATGTCGGTCCAAAAATATAGAGTGGGGGTATATTGGTAAACAGTGTGGTACAAATGAGGGGTATATTGGTAAATGGTGGGAATAAAATTTTCCCACTAAAAGTGGATAAAAAAGAGTGTTGGACAAAAAAAAAATTCAGGGGTATGTCGGTCCAAAAATATAGAGTGAGGGTATATTGGTAAACAGTGAGATACAAAATGAGGGATATATTGGTAAATGGTGTGGTACAAAATATAGAGTGGGGGTATGTCGGTCCAAAAATATAGAGTGGGGGTATATTGGTAAACAGTGGGGTACAAAATGAGGGGTATATTGGTAAATGGTGAGAATAAAATTTTCCCACCAAAAGTGGGGAAGTCAACGATTGTGTATTAATAGTTCTCGGATAGAGTGGGGGTATATTGGTAAATAGTGGAGTACAAAATGAGGGGTACATTTTGATAATAATAAAAAAAGTGTTGGAGAAAAAAAAATTATCGAGGAGTATGTCGGTCAAAAAAATATATAGTGGGGGTATATTGTAAAAGCAGTGGAAGTACAAAATGAGGGTATATTGGTAAATGGTGGGGCACAAAATATAGAGTGGAGTTATGTCGGTCCAAAAATATAGAGTGGGGGTATATTGATAACAGTGGGGTACAAAATAAGGGGTATATTGGTAAATGGGGGAAAAAAATTTCCCACCAAAACGTTTATTAAAGGCGATTCAGCCTTAATAGTTCCCGATTTTTTTTTTACAATTATATTATTGAATAATAATTGGTTATATTTATCCGAGTTATTTATGCCTTCATTCCTTAAATTAAAGTAAGTTCTCAAGTAGCATTAGTGTCTTATTTATTATATTATGTTAGTTTTAGATAAAGAAGGGCTAAATTCTATTTTGCTGTTAATTTGGCACATCTGGTGCCCCTGTGAACAATTTAATGTGTTTGTTAGCGTTGCAGCATCAAGCGCTATAGCACCAAGCGTTATAGCGGTGAAAGGCAGGACCAGCTAAGTATCAAAGATAAAAGATCATTTTTGGCGCCAATCACTTTAAACCAAATCTAGTAGGTAGCTGTACACGCTGACAGCCTCGGCTTCTTAGTGGCTAGCGAGGGACACTTGACATTGCTTGAGTGGGAGAATATCTTTAGTTGGTGAGAAGTGCCCATCACCTTTTTGTACGTTTTTGGGGATACACACAATAGATCTTCTACTTCACCACTACACTCCTACCTTCGAAGATAGAGAGAGTTTTTGGAAGAAAGAGATTGACATACTTCTCCTCCATTGAAACACTTTCAAGCTTTTATTTTTATGTTATTATTTACCATTTTCCTCATTGTAAAGTTAACGTTATAGCGTCACCTCTGTTCAAGAGTTGGAACCTTCGGTTTGTATCTTTTGCAACCGTTTCTCTTTCTTTTGTTTACGGTAATATGAGTTATTTAACTTGTATTTTGTTGATGATGCTCAACATGAGCTAAACACTTGTAGTTGGATTGCTTTAAGCTTATAATGAACCTTTAGTATTGCGTTTATAATATTTCACAATTTGCGTTTCAATCTTTGCATTTTAATTCTTTCAAACTTGTTTTAGGGTTGGCCACTTAAAATGAGTACATTCATAGGTACAAACATGATCCATGGATAGAACTCAAAGATTGATATGAATGAAAGGTTGTTTAAAGACATTTAAACAACGTTTGCTCCTTCTAGACATAGAAAGACAATAGTTCATAGGGCAAAAGCTGTGGGTTCTTTATTATACAGGGGTGGACTTATTTAGAACCTAGACATAGGAGTCTTGTAACAAAACCCTGTCATTAGTGACTGAAAGGCACAATATCATATGCTACAGCGCTAGCTATAGCGTGTTACGTTATAACACATTGCTTTTGGGGATTTACTTAGCAACGAGCAGTCCAACTTACTTCTCTAATATTTGAACTCTCTTTTAGCTGTTCTATTCAACCACTCTTTTCTACTGTTACTTGTGACTATATACATTTGCCACTTATTTCACTAAAGTTAGTGTAAGTTAAACTTTAAAATTAACATTAATCCATGTGGAGACGATCTCTACTTTTATCACTATATTACTTGTTGCGATTGTGTATACTTGCACAACTACTTTTCGCACAACAAGTTTTTGGCACCGTTGCCGGGGATTGAATTTAATTTTTATTGTTTAAAAAATTCTTGCACTCCTAGTGAAGATTTTACTCTGGTATTTGTTTCTGGTGTTATAACAGGAAACGTTATAACGTATGCCCAGGACAGAGCCACCTGATTTTGAGTTTGATCCAGAATCTGAGAGAAGATTCAGAAGGTTGAGACAACAACAAAGGATACAACAACTCAGACCAACCATGTCTGAGCATAACACTGCATTTACTGCAAACACTGGTAGAGGTACTACTGGTGGAAGAACTCCTTCCCATGTAGGAGGGAGAACTCCACGTGGAGGAAGAGGTCAAAGAGGTGGAAGAAGACAAGTTTCTTTTACCTACACTGAACCAGATGAAGAATATTGATACAAAGTGATTTTTGCAGCTACCCAACTTCACTATACCTCTGTCTCACCTGTTGTGGCCAAAGTTACGTGCTTAAAGTGGGCTATAAGTTGGGCAAAAGGTCAGGATATTGATGCCTTGTGGTTTGAAAGTGATGCTCAAGTTGTGGTTAATTGCTGCTTGGGATCTTCTAAGGATATCTCTATCGATCCTATTGTTCTTGATTGTATTCAAATGTTAGATCAGTTAGCTAGCAGTAGGATTTTCTTTGTTAATTATCAATCTAATCAAGCAACTCATGCTTTAGTTAGAATGACCAATGTTTTTGGCTCTAAGTCTTGGCAGGGGTATGTCACTGACCCTTGTTTCTCTATAGCTTGTAATAGGGAAACAATAGATGAGATAGTTTGCCGTTAAAAACGGTTCAAATAGACAATGTGCTACTATTTACCCTCCCACTTAGAATTTAATTGCTACGCATTATCTTTGTAAATTTTCTTACAACCACGATAACAATACACAATATGATTGACATGTAAGGTTTTTTTGACAATAATTGACATATAAAGTGGTTGGTTATCAATTGACTAACTTCTTTTTCATGACGTGTAGTTTTGTAATTGACAAATACTGTAAAACACTTATACATTTATTGTGTATACAAATTAAATCTATATAAAAATCAAATATTATTATCTATATTACTTTTAATTTGGCGGTGTATTTCAAAATCCAAATAAAAAATGAGGGTGTCGTGCAGTGTTTTTGTCGTCGTAGAGGAGCCTTGTTTGTTATATGAAGCATCATAAATGATTCAATTTTGTTGTTCAAAAAAAAAATGATTCAATTTTGTTTTGTGTTACTTTATTAGATTTAATAATAGTTGTAACATTTTTTATTCATATCGGTGGGATATTTTTCTAGTTAGATCTAGGTGGTCTTTAAACTATGAAAAAGTGACTAACGGATACTAATCCTAATTCATTTTTTAAGAGCTTAATTTAATGAGCAAGATAATGTCATATTGTTGATGTCTGCAAAGGCATTGTCACCCAGAGAATAGACAAAGGATTTTTGATGGAATCATCAGAACCTACGAGGCTCCACTTGGTCCACACTTACATGTGGGTCACACCGTCCACACTTACATGTAAGCTTGTGTGGCAGTTCTTTTCTTTATAGTAATGTATTTTTTCTCCGCCCTAAATTCTAGTTTAATTTTTTTAGATTAATAATTTTTTGTTTGTTGAATAATAAATATAATTTTTTAATATAATCTAGTTTTGGTATCAAATGTTATCCTCTCCATATTTTTTTTATAGGCAATGTTAGTAAGGGTGGGGGAATGTTAATTTCAGGGTTTGAGCAGGAGACTCTTCTGACTCTGACTCCCCGGTATCTCTTTCTTATTTCAATGTGAAGCCTACCTTCTTGGGATGTTATCCTCTCCATATTGATGCGAAGAGAAAGGAGTTGAGAATTAATTCTGTTGAGTAATTCTTTCGCAGTTGAATATTGTCCAGGTTGGGAAGGAAAAATTACAGTATTTTAAAAGTACCTCTCAACCCTATTAATATTTTATCCGAACTTGGACCTCGACCCAATGCGGATTTGGGTAGGCTTTCATAGCCCATTTCGCTTATCAGCGCAAGAACCACATTCCCCAATAGCATGCAATGACTGAGATTGGCCTAGATCTCATCGTACGGTCAGAAAGCGATCTTGGCTACGATCATTACCATGAACTTTCTTGTCATGTCGGATTCCTCACGTGCTCACGCGTGCCTAGAAGGTGAATCCATATCAATTAACAGTATCTATAAATATGATTGACATATTTATTACTTTTACCTTATTCTCATTCCTCAATGCTGACTTTGGCATTAGAGTGTGTCCAGGCACCACCGCTCACTAAGTGCGGCGGAGCACCGTTTGTTCGTACTTGGGTCGACTTGAAGATCTGCCCCGGGGTAGATGAAGGTGGTGGCTCACCAAGGTTGACGGTGGTCCGAGCCGACAATGCTCCTACATGGTCGAGGTCGTCGCGCTGGTGGTACCTGCACGCACTCCAATGCTTAAGTCAGCAAACAAAAGTGAATAGGTGAGGAATGAATGAAAACATACTTGATCCCAATGGGGTGAAGGTCTATTTATAGACGCGTGCGCTGGGGCGGAACCGTTGGATGCAACACATCGATTCGAGCCGTTGATTCAGTCGTTCGATCGCAGGGTCGCTTACTGGCCAGCTCTGGCGCTGGTTTGGGCCAACCCACATCAACTCGGTATTGGGCTAAGCCATGTTTAGCGTCGCGACACGCTTGTTCTGGCGTAACGCTGCTTCGATGTTCCTTAACGGGATGGGCCTTAGGCCATCCCAGAACAATTGCCCCCCAAGTCGAGGTCGAATACGTTAGTACGACCTTAGCTTGAGTAGTCAATTATGACGACTGTATTCTCCGTTCAGGTTTGGGGTTGTTGTAGACCTCTGGTTTTGCTGTCTCTAGGTAGTCGAAGCCGCCGCTGATTTTTTCACCGGTCCTTGATTGAGTAGTTAAACTTGGAGTCAATGAGAGGGAGAGGGTCGCGTGGAGCCGAGTCGAAGTCGTTGTGGACTTCTTCCCCAGTCCTCGATTGAATAGTTAAGCTCGAAGTCAAGGAGAGGGCAAGGCTTGCGTGGATCCGAGTTGAAGTCGTTGTGGACTTCATCCCTGGTTCTTGACTGAGTAGTTAAACTTGAAGTCAAGGAGAGGGCTAGTCCCGCGTGGAGCCGAGCCGAAGTCACTGTGGACTTCTTCCCCGGTCCTTGACTGAGTAGTTAAACTCGAAGTCAAGGAGAGGGCAAGGCTCGAGTGGAGCCGAGTCGAAGTCGATTTGGACTTCTTCCTCGGTCCTTGACTGAGTAGTTAAACTTGAAGTCAAGAAGAGGGCAAGGCTCGCGTGGAGTCGAGTCAAAGTCGTTGTGGACTTCTTCCTATGTCCTTGACTGAGTAGTTAAACTCAAAGTCAAGGAGAGGGCATGCAGAGAGAGTTGGGGTGACAGCGATCCTCTAACCGCCCCGCCTCATAACTTTGTTCGCCGAGGGCCAGCTCGGGTCGAACTTAGGCGAGAGGGACAGAGTGTAGGATCAGCTGCCGGGGCGTCTTGTGGATTGATACTTGATGAACTTGAATTGTTGCTTCGGACATGCTCATTTATTAATTAGGACGTGAATAGTCCGAGCTCATTACAATTTGATCAGTACATTGGGGAGCTATTCCCTAACTGTAGTATATCTCAATTTCGTTGCGTTCCAAGTACTGGGGATCAGTTCTTTTCCCAGAGTCTCTAGCTGATATACTCCCTTGCCGGTTTTGGATATAATTTTGTATGGTCCCTCTCAATTCGGGGATAATTTTCATTCGCGAGCGTTTTTGCCCCCGACGTCGGCATGCCTGTAGACGAGGTCTCTGGAAAGGGGAATGCATGAACATAGCATGTAAACAAAGAGAAGAGGAGTAGAGGAAACAAGAAGCACACATAGAAGAAGAAGAAGCAAAATGCACATGAACACAACACAACAACATGATAATGCAAGAGAAACAATCAAACATCACAGACAAAGAAAGAAGAGAAAAGAAAAAGAAAAAGAAAAGGAAGAAAAGGAAGAGATAGAACAAAGTTTTCAAGTCAAACAATTTAAACCACACATCAAGTTAACTAGGCTTGACCCTCGTCCTTTATTTTAAAAAAAAGTCCCCAGCAGAGTCGCCAGTTGTTGCACCCCGAAAAATCCGGTTTGGACTTCTCGTTTGACAACGTGGAAAATAGTAGAGCCGCCACCAATATTTATTTAGGAAAACATTGAAAAAACCTTTTTTGGAAAAGCGGATGGTCTTTTGAAAACTCAAAGATGTATGTTCGGGGGTCGGTTAGGTGCGGGGAAGGTATTAGCATCCCGCACCTCCTTTCTACTGAAAGGGAACCATTAACTTGATGTGTGGTTTAGGAAAAGTTGATATGAAATGATTTTTGTTCTACTTCTTTTCTTTTCTTTCCTTTTCTTTTTATTTCATTTGAGAAATTGTTTTATTAAAAACGGGGGAAAGAAGAATATTTTTGGTATCTTTGAAAAGCGGAACAAAACAAAGATTTTTTTTTAAAAAGGTGCTTGACGGGCTGTGACCCGCTCCTACGTACCCTCACTGAGATGAGGGATCAAAGCTACGTAGTTCTCGCCTTTTGCTTTTGAGAATGGTTTGAGAGTTTTTCACAATTGGGCGAGCGTTTGTGACGACCAAACAACAACGGTTTAGAGTGGTCGTATTACTAACTCTTTGGAAAATGAAATTGTCATTAACGATCAAACGGCAACGGCGCGAGTGATCATCAATGACAATTGGTTTTTGTTTAACGAAGAAAATATTTTCGCAAAGAGGGCGAGCGTTCATGACGACCAAACAACAACGGTTTAGAGTGGCCACACTACTAACTCTCGGGAAAAATCATCATTAACAATCAAACGGCAACTGCGCGAGTGATCATCAATGACAATTGGTTTATTTGAGGAAGAAAATGTTTTTTTTGAAAAGAAAAGGTTTTGGGAATGAGTTTTGGAAAACAAAGTAGAACAATTTCAACCAAATTCCAAGTCCATAACCAAATGCAAAATGAATAAATGAAGTTCAAACATATTCAGCTAATCAAGCAATCATGAACATGTTGATCATCAACTAAGATTAAGCATGCCAATACAATCAAGAGATTTAATTGTCAAAGATGCGAGATAAAGTTCTCAAAACAATTGTGCGTGTGTGTGAGAATTGCTACGAGACGGGCAACAATCTCAAAGGGTATGCCTTTATCTTAATGACTCTATGCTACAACAAGTAAGTAGGCTTACGTCTTCATATAAGAGTACATGCATGGGGGAGGAATTGCACACAATTAAATCAAGGTTAGATACAAAATATTATAGGCATAGAATGATCTAGGTTAGATGAATGAACATGCAAGCAATGATGTGCATGATTAGGCAAATATGCAAATGCATGAGCATACAAGACTATGCATGAATGAATGATTGAGCATACAAGACTATGAATGCATGAGCATAGTTATTGTGCAAGGTATGAACATTTGAGTATGCATGAACATGTGAATATGTAAGTTAGAAATGAATGTAAAAGGATAAGTACGAGGATGCATGAAGTATGCGAAATGTCTTTGGGTTTTTAGGTAAATGATTCATGATTCAAAGTGATAAAAAGCTAGATGAGTTATGGTAAGAAGCTTTGATGCAATATAGTAAAAGAAAAGAATGCAAAGTGATAAAAAGCTTAATGAAATAAGTGATAAAAAGTGAATGAAATAAGTGGTAGAAAGTGAATGAGATGGTAAAAGTAAAAAGTTAATGAAAGGGTAAAATGTTAGAAACACAATGACACAACTTGCATTTACTCAACCACAATCAAAATGACAATCTTCAAGCAATCAAAGGGGTAGAAACCCTAGTCATGGCCGAATGCAAGTAAGCATGGAGTCATCAACTTATTTCATGCAAAATTGACAACTTAACACACAAAACGACACAAGAGAAAAGGACCTAATCTATCATGCAAGTTCCTAAGACAAACATCAACCAAATCATGCATTTATTCACACAAAATCAAAGAAAACAAAACAAACAACATGAACCCTATTTTTCTTGCCCAAACCCGAGGATATGTATGGCCCAAGATCAACAATTATTCAACCCCAAATCATAAAATGAACAAGAACACACAAGAACCCTAAAATAGAGTTCATGGCCGAAGCAAATGGGGTATGAGAATGGGTTTTCATTTGATGAAAATTATGCAAACAAGATTTAAAATACAAGAAAATGCAAGAAAACACAAGAACAACTCCTTCAAAGCCAAGGAGCCACCTCAAACACCCAAGCCTCCCTAAGTGCTTGTCAATAGTGTTTGAGATGGCGCCTCAAAGAAACAACAACAATATATGTAGGAGTTGAGATGAGGAGAAGAGAGATTATGCAAAAATGAAAAAAATGCAAGGGTTTTGAAGTTTTACCTTGAATCCAAGCTAGGAAATGAGTAATATGAAGAACAAGACCACAAATCAACTAAATCCTCAACAAACTACAATGAAACTTGCGCCCCTTGCCTTGATTCTTGAGATTAGATGATGAACAATTAGATTTTAGTAGAAGAGGAGGATGATATGTGAAGTAGGAGTGAGTTTGAGATAGAAAATGGGAGTGAGTTGAAGAAGAATGGAGGAGGAATTGGGGGTTGTGTGAGTGAGAAAATGAGAGGCCCAAGATTGTGAGGGTTGACGGGGCTTTGGTCCTAGCATTCTAGTTGTGCTCTAGGATTGGACCTTAATTTTGAATCAAAGGCTAGGATTGATGATCACATGGATTGAGGACATTGAGAAAGCACAAATGAGGGAGTGAATGGGTGTATATGTGCAGCTCATGAGGGGAGTGGAGAGGGTGTGAATTTCCAAAAATGTTTCTCCACAATTTCATATTACAAGATTGCCATTAACTATGAATGAATGGTGGAGATTTGCATCTTAATTTGAATGGAGGGTCATGATTGAGATACACTTTGCAAGTAATGAAAATAAATCAAAAATGGAGGGATAATGGGCTGTGGGGCACGAAAATGAGAGGGAGAGTGGTGCCCAAGTTTTGCAAGTTGTCATCTTGTACTATTGTACTATTGTGAGACTCTTCCAAATATCCTTTTTATTTATTTATTATTCTTCACAAGATAATTCCATAAAATCTAACCATATTGGGCCAAATACTAGGAATATAAATGAATGGGCCATTTTCATGAGATCACTATGCCCAAAAATGATATAAAACCTCTCCTTGCATTTTTTTAAGAATATTTCCTTTTTTGTTGACTTTTTAAATTTGACTTTTTGTACAAAAATCAATAATGCATGCGCAACACACATATAACTCAAAACATTTGCCCCAAATAAATTCCCTTAAAAGTGCACAATGATTCTTGATGAGAAATTATCCTACTTTGCAAAATGACCAAAATACCCTTTGACCTAAAAACTTGCTTCTTGTCCAAAAAATGCATTTCCACTCTAAAAATGATTCTAAAAACCCTAGGATGACTTTTGAAACCCAAGAATGCATGCAAAATGCTCCTCACACTCTTCAAAAGGATGCCACACTTCACAAATTATTATTTTTTTATGGAAAATTAGGGTTTTGACCCAAGCCGGACAAAATTAGGGTATGACAAACGGGTATGACAGCTTCGGCCCCCGTAGGTCAGCCTAAATGGGGTTTCTCCCGTGGTGGAATGTGACGTCGTACGATACGCCCACAATTCATATGGTAATTCATCGGCCCAAGATCCTTTGGCTCTCTTTAGACTCTTCTTTAACCATTTAAGAATTACTCTATTAGCGGCCTTGGCTTGCCCATTGGTTTATGGTTGCTCTACCGAGGTGAAATGGTGTTTGATGTTCAACTCTTTCAATAGTTTTTGGAACCCTTTGTTGGTGAACTGCGTGCCATTGTCAGTGATGATGGTCTCGGGTATCCTGAACCTGGTCAAAATGTTCTTCTTCACAAACTTGATGCAGACCTTGGCTGTGATCTGAGCGAGAGGCTCGGCCTCGATCCACTTGGTGAAATAATCAAATGCAACTATCAAGTACTTTACTCCCCCCGGGCAAGTGGGAAAGGTCCCAAGAGGTCGATTCCCCATTGGGAGAAAGGCCAGTGAGCTAACAAGGAAGCTACCTCGGCTGGTTGGGGCGAGATGTACGTCTGCGTAGCGCTGGCATGTATTGCACTTCTTTACTAGGTCAGCAGCGTCTTTTACCATGGTAGGCCAGTAGTAGCAGGCTCTCAAGGCTTTCTTTGCCAGGGCCCGAGTGATAACTCATATTTATATGAGTTATTTATACTCACTCACGAATAAATCATGCAAGTTCTCTAGCAATACAAGGTTTAATTAATTAGTTTTATAATGATTTCTGAGTTTAAGTGAATAAGAGTTTAAATAGATAAATCTGTGCATTTAGGCACCAAGTGGTGCCCCCGAGAGAGCGTTTTGATGCTTTTTGTGCTTGTGCAGAAATTCGGTCTTTGAACGTTACCACGTCCCTCGCCACGTCTACCAAAGTGCAGCAGAGCAAGGGTGAAAGATCTTAATTTTGGCGCGCTAAGCAATGATAGTCAAAGATATAAAAGTCGGAAGATCTTCTATTCCCCATAAGTCGACACGCTTGAGATACATCGTAGCGTTGAGCGATTGTCGGGAGAAGATAGGAAAGCGGGCTTGGTAGGTGAGTAAGTGACATCACGACGCGCGTAAGCAAGGTGGCTATTTAATGAAGGCTCGCTCTCTCAAGGCATCACCTACCACGACCACGATCATCATCTCTTCCATACACCTTCGAAACACTTCATCTCCTTCCCCATTAAACTCGAATTAGTTTTGTAAAGAAGATCCGGAAGCAGGACTTACGTATTTTCTTTGTCCGAACTTAGTTTTATTTTCTCGCTTTGTTGTAAGGCTCGGGACGTTGTAACGTCTATACACATGCATACATCTTTGAAGAGCTACTTAGTTGCATCTTGTGCACTTAGTTTCTTTTTCGTAATGTATGGTATTTGGATTCTAAATCCACTTCATTCGTAAAGATGCTCAACATGAGCTAAGCACTTTGTAGTTGAGTTGTTGTTTGCTTATAATGAATTTCTAGTCAAATGTTATAAAGTATTGGCGTGCATGTTTTAAATCTTTGTGTGAAAATATTTCCAAACCTGTTTTGAGGTTGGCCTCTTAAAATAGGTAGATTCATAGGTATCTGGACATGGTCTATGAAAAGAAATCAAAGATTTATATGAACGAACGGTGCACTAAAGACATTTAGGCATTTTTTATCTAAGTCTAGACATAGAACGGATGAATAGTTCATAGAACATTGCTGTGGGTGCTTAAAATACAGGAGTGAGCCTATTTAGAACCTAGACATAGGACCTCTTATACTTGAAACTCTGACGTTTTGTGCTGAAAAGCATAGCTCTTTTGCAACAGCGTTCAGACGTGGCCACGTCTATACAATATAGCATTTGTACGTTATAACGTGTAGACGTTGTAACGTCTGACTAGAAAGGATTTATTTTGCATACAACAACTCAGCTCACCTCTCATTCCATACTCACAACCAACATTTGTTTACTTGCTTTAATCACATCTTTAGCTTTAAAAACAACTCTTATTGCCGATTTGTTACTTAATTCTCTTGTGCGTTGATCTTGAACTTTGAAAAACAAACCAATCCTCGTGGGAACGATCTCTTACTTAAATCCACTTTATTACTTGTACGATGTGTATACTTGCACTCTAATTGCGGAAACCACACGAACGCGAACAAGTTTTTGGCGCCGTTGCCGGGGATTGTAGTGATTTTCATTGTTCAAAGTATTAAAACACAAGTTGAAGGAATTTTACTGTGTTGTTTGCTGTTTCTGTGTTTGAACAGGTAGACGTTACAGCGTATGCTTAGTTCCAACTCAAGCTCTAGTTCAACGGAACCAAGTAGTGAATCGAACTCGAGTTTGATCCGAACTCCGAAAGAACTTTCGCACAACTAAGGAGACAACAAAGGTTAAGAAGAAAGCAAACAACAACAAGAACAACACCCAACCATGTCTCGAACATAACACCTGGTTCTAGAGGTGGACATACACCAAGAGGAGTCGGAGGACAAGGTCTTGGACCACAAACTTATACTGAGAGACAATAGTTGTTGATGATGAACACTACCAAAGGCAAAGAACTCATCAATGCAGACCACAAGATATGGTCAATAGCGAGGATAGGCCTATGCGTGATTATGCCGTTCTCAATCCGCTCATTTACAAACAGGCATTGCAAGACCAACCCTTCATCTTGGTCACTTTGAGTTCAAGCCCATGATGTTCCAAATGTCGCAAGCTGCAGCCAATTTGGAGGTTTCCTCAAGAAGATCCATATTCTCACCGAGACAATTTACGGATGTGTGCAAAGAACTTTATCATCCCCAGAGTCTCAGAGGATGCATTTAGATTGAAACTCTTCCCATACTCACTCAAGGATAAGGCTAAAAATTGGCTGAATTCCTTGGAGCCAAATTCAATTCATACTTGGGATGAGCTAGCGAGAGAAGTTTTCGGCCAAATATTTCCCTCCCAACAAGAATGCTAAGCTAAGAAATGATATCACTTCCTTCAAACAAAGGAAGGGAATCATTATTTGAAGCAGGGGAGAGGTGGAAGGAATTACTAAGAATGTGCCTCACCATGGCATTCTGTGGTGATCC
This sequence comes from Oxytropis ochrocephala, assembly GCA_020916435.1. Lineage (NCBI taxonomy): Eukaryota > Viridiplantae > Streptophyta > Magnoliopsida > Fabales > Fabaceae > Oxytropis > Oxytropis ochrocephala. Next base: position 70,456,221 of record CM037089.1, read on the forward strand.
AAATGGAGACGTTTTATAATGGCCTAGATCAACCTACAAGATTGATACTTGATGCTTCATCGGTGGTGTCATTCTAAACATGTCCTTTTCTCGAGGCATGCAAGCTCATTGATGAAATAGCCACCCATAACTCTCATTGGCCATCGATAGATTTACTCACGGAAAGAAGGCGGTGTGCATGAGATAAGTGAAATAATCGCTCTTTTCGCTCAAGTGGCTACCCCGACCAACATGATCAAAACTTTGAGTACTTCAAACGTGGCCACGTCTCGAGAAGCGGCATCATTGCGGTAGATTGAACCTACCCGATCTGGTGGAGTAGTGTGTGTTTATTGTGAAGAAGGGCATGTGTATGAGAGTGTCCCTACAACCCTCAATCAGTAAACTTTGTCTCTCGAGAACAAAGGAAATGGCCCCTACTCCAACTCCTACAATTCAAATTGGAGAAATCATCCAAATTTCGGTTGGAGAAACAACAATGCCTCGAATACCAAAGAACAATGCTCCCTGCAATACCTCAGGATTCTCCTCCTCAACAACAACAGAGGCGGTATGTGCGGAGTAACAACAATAGCGGTTTGGAACCCATGATGAAGAACTTTATAAGTGATTGCAAGACAACCCTTCAAACTCATGAGTCTTCAATCAAAACTACGGAAAATCAAATTGGATGAGATAGCTTCACATTACTCACTCAAAAAGCGAGAATGGATCTCTTCCTTCTACAATGTGAAACACCATCATCATCAACCCCTAATGGTAATAATGGGGTAAATGGTCGTAAATGCAATTTCTTTAAGAAGTGGTACTGAATATCACGAACCAACTATGCTGTGGAAGAAGAATTACAGGAGAAGCAAAAAGAAGTGCGAGAGAAAGAGAAAAAGAAGGGAAAGAAGCAAGCACAAGTGGTGTGAAGGATATTCGGACGTTACAACGTCTAATTTTGAACCAGAATCAAGATCGTACCTAGGCTTGTACGAGTATCCTCCTCCACCATACCCTCAAAGATTGAAGAAGGCCCATGAAGATAAGCGATTCAAAGCAAGTTCATGGAAATGTTAAAGCGATTACACATCAACCTTCCTTTGGTTGATGCTTTACAGCAGATGCCAAATTATGCCAAGTTCTTGAAAGACATCATCACCAAAAGGAGAAGGCTAGGGAGTTTGAAAACTGTTGCTTTAACTGAAGAATGTAGTTTAATTATGCAGAATAAACTTCCTAGAAAACTCAAGGATCCGGCGACTTTACTATACCATGCTCCATTGGAGATTTTTACATTGGCAAAGCATTATGTGACTTGGGAGCAAGTATCAACTTGATGCCCAAGTCCATTTATGACAAACTTGGTATAGGAACTGCCAGGCCTACCTCTTTAAGCTTAACTTTAGCCGATAAAAGTAGAGTTTATCCCGAAGGCATACTAGAAGATGTTTTAATTAAGGTTGACAAGTTTGTGTTTTCGGTGGATTTTGTTATTTTAGATTTTGATGCGGATAAAGAAGTTCCCATCATTGCGGGAGACCCTTCTTAGCTCTTTGGAAGGACAATCATTGATGTGCGAAAGGAGAATTAATCATGAGAGTCAATGACCAAGAAGTCAAGTTCAACGCCCTCAATGCTCTCAAATATCCGGATCCAAGCACAGAGGAATGTTAAATGCGTGGTTGCCATTGATCATATGGTTGAAACAATTCAACAAGGATAATGATCATTTGGAGAAAATTCGGGCAACAATGAAATACAAGAATTATTGGCGAGAAGAAGATGTTCCTCAGGACGTCGTAGCGTGCATTGCGAGACGTGGCCACGTCTGAGCCCCCTGCACCAAAGTCATGGACAAAGAAGTATGAATCTTTAGGGCAAGAGGAGTCAAATCTGAAGAAGAATGTGCCCTCCATTAAAGAGCCATCTACTTTGGAATTAAAGGTGTTGCCTGATCATTTAAAGTATGTCTTCTTAGGGGAAAATGATTCCCTGCTGTCATACCCCAATTTTGTCCGGCTTAGGTCAAAACCCTAATTTTCCCCAAAAAATAATTAAATTAAAAAGTAAAAAAAGCATCATGCATTGCATTTAGGTTTCTAAAGTCATTTCAAAGCTTCCAAAATCATTTTTGGAGTTAGAATGCATTTTTTAGACAAATTAGAGTTTTTTAGTGCAAAAGGGTATTTTGGTCATTTTGCAAATAAAGGACAATTTCTCAGGACAAGTCATTCAACATGTATTTTTGAGGTACTAGAGGTCACTCCTAGGGAGAAAAATCATTTTTGAAGTGGAAATGTGTTTCAGGCAAGAACTAGGGTTTTTAGAGTGAAAGGGCATTTTGGTCATTTCACACTAAAAACAGTTTGTTGTCCCAAATCCTTGAATAATCATCAATGATTTATTTAAGGGATATTTGTGCTCCATTGTGAATATTTTTGTGCATAAATATTAAACCTTGGGGCCTAAAAACCTAGTTTTTGGATAGAAGGGTAAAATGGTATTTTCCTTTGAGGTGGGGTAAATAAATCAATTTTGGGATTGGTGAGATCATAAAATTCAGAGCCCAATCATTGAATCATAGGATATGGCCCAAAATGGCATGAATTAGGAAGAATGATCTAGAAGGGAATATTCTAGACTCCTTTGAATTAAGGATAAGATCAAAAGTACAATTTGCAATTCCACTCACTCTCCACTCCCATAAGCTGCGAAATAACAGCCCATAATCACCCCATTTCCATTTATTTTTATTGTTTGCAATTGTATTAAATCATGGCCATTCATTCAAGTGTGAAAATCAATCCTCACCTTTCATTTGAATTAAAATGGCACTTGTGTAATAAGCTTTGTAGAAAAATACAATTGTGTAAATAAGCTTATCCTTCACCACCTCCCTTAAGCTGCACACCCCAGCCCTCTCTCTCCTCATTTTATTGCCCCTAATCCATGTGATCTTGCATCTTGACCCTTGATTCAAAATTCATCTCAAATCCTAGTGGTTTGCAAGAGTTACATTGTCTTAATTACCCTTTAAGTTTTCACTTCATATAAAAGCCCAAAATAAGACCTAGCTCACATACACCCTTTCATTTTTACCCTAGCTAGCAACCTCTCCTCCTCTCCTCCTCACCTTGGCCGTAGCTACCACCCCCTTTCCTTCCATCTTTTCTTCATTTTTTCACCATCAAAACTCCATAATTCTTTCATCATTCAAAAGATCTCCTCATAAGCTTCAATAATCATTCAAGTTTGATCAAAGAGAAGCTATTTGCGTGGGGTTTCAAGGTTGTTGAGGTTGTGTTCTTCAAGTTCTTGCTCTCTTTTTCATTTCCTAGTTATTTTGTGAGGTAAGTAAATTCTCCTTTGCATTTTCTTCACCTTTCACCATGTAGATCCCTTCATCTCTCCTCTTTCCTCTCTAAGAGGCTTAGAGGTTCATTTCAAGCACTATGTCAAGGACTTTGGGAGCCTTGGGTGCTTGAAGTGAACCCTGGCCTTGAGGAGAGGTTTCTTGTGTTTTCATCATATTGTTCTTGCATTTTTCATACTCATTTTGTCATTTTTGCATGAATAAAAATTTCCACATGAGATATGCATCCCATTGTTCATGTTATAAACTTGCAAGTTGAGATTTGGTTTGATTTGTGAGGTTGAGGTTTTGGTTTTAGGTTCCTAAATTAGGGTTTCATCATCTCTTATTTTCTTTGATTTTGTGAGTTGAATAAATAATGAAATGATGCTTGTTTGAGTGTGATACACATGTGTAGATCTTAGGGTTTATGTGTGTGTGTCTAATGAGGTGATTTGGTTGCAAGAAATTTGTTGAAGTTGAGCATTGTTGTATATATATGGGTTCGGCCATAGAGCCATTTTTGTGACCAATTTGCTTACTCAAATTTGTTGTTTGATCTTGTTTGGTAAATTAATTGTTGTGAATTGTGTTTTTTCACTTTTTTACCATTCATTTAAGTGTTACTAAATAGTAAAAAACATTTACCTTCACTTAAATAATTCACCTCCTTCACTTAAATAAGTTACCATTTCATTAATAATTTACCTTTACTTTTTACCTTTCTTAAATTACAAAAAAAACCCAAAACATTTTCTAGTTTACATTTAGAATTTTTCAACTTTATAAAATCAACCCAAAAATACTTTTTACTACTTTTTCCTAAGACTCTAAAAACACAAAAACATTTCACCATTTCCTAAGAATAAGGTAACTAAACTTTTACCACTTTTTATGACACACTCTCACATTCTTGCACTTAAATAAAACCTCATTCACTCTCTTGCATTCTCATTTGCATACTGGCCTCTTGCTTTAACCTTCATGCCTTTTCATATATTCATATCTCTTGCACACTCATTTGCACTCTCACTTGTTAGTACCTCATGCATCCTTACTTGTTTATACCTCTTGCATTCTCACATGTCCATTCATAATTAAATAACCATGCATCCTCACATGTCTATGCATTCATTAATCAAATACTCATGCATTCAATAATGTCATACATTGCCTTCCACTTTTGTATGCTCATGCATTTAATTATGCATTCAATAATATTATGTCTTGTATTCTCCAATTGCATGCTCATACACTCATGTGTTTGTTTAATCATGTATTCATAGCAACTTGTAAATATTCTTCATGTTTGCTTTGCCTATACTCATGTTGTTGCCTCGGTTTGGAATAAAAAAAAGATTTGTTATGTTCTACTTTCTTTTCAAGTCCAAAATCAAATGTTTTCAAATAAAAACCTAAGGCATTTTTCATAAGCAAATCATTAGCCATCACTCGAAGCCATTGCTTGTTTGATCGTTAATGATGGAGTTATTAGTGGTAGTCACTCGAAGCCTTTGCTTGTTTGACTATCATGAAAGCTCCCACACCTTAATCAAATACAAATTAGTTAAAAAAACTCAAAAACAATATGAGTCATTAGTGGTAATTATCACTAAGATTCATCCTTTTTCCAAAATCGTTTCAAAAAAAGATAATAAAACGTTGCGACTAGTAATCACTTGAGTAATGGCTCGACTGATTATCGGTCCCAACACTTTTTTCAAGTTAGTAATGAACGCCACTCGAAGCCGTTGCTTGTTTGGTATTCATGAACGCTTGATTCATATTTCCAAAACGCAAAAGATAAGATAAAAACAAAACACAGATTTTCTCAAAAACAAAGAATTAAGAACTACGTAGCTTTGATCCCTTAGTCAATGAGGGTACGTAGGACCGGGTCATATCCCGTCAAGCTCACTTTCAAAAAATCAAAACAAAGAATCAAGAACTACGTAGCTTTGATCCCTCAGCCAATGAGGGTACGTAGGAGCGGGTCACATCCCGTCAAGCACTCTTTTAAAAAACCCTAAGTTTAGTCACACTTTCAAAAAATCACAAAGTCGTCTTCGGACGCAAAAAACCAAGAACTACGTAGCTTTGATCCCTCAGCCAATGAGGGTACGTAGGAGCGAGTCACATCTCGTCAAGCACACTTTTAAAAAATCTAAGTTTAGTTTTACTTTTCAAAAATCTCAAAAAGACTTCTTTCTCTCTTGTTTTCAAAAAACTCTTTCAAATAAAAAGGAAAAGAAAAGAAGTAGAACGACTATTTTCAAATCAAACAATCCAAACCACACATCGAATTAATGGTTCCCTTTCGGTAGAAAGGAGGTGTGGGGTGCTAATACCTTCCCCACACCTAACCGACCCCCGAACCTACATCTCAAAGTTTTCGAAAGACCAGTTGCTTTCCAAAAAAGGTTTTCCTAATATTTTCCTTAATAAATATTAGTGGCGGCTTCATTGATTTTTAGAAAAGTTGTAAACGAGTAAAGTTCTCCCTCGGGGACTTTTGAGTATAGCAGTGGCGACTCCACTAATCGGGGACATAAAAGAAAAACTTTTTTTAAGAGGTCAAGCCTAATTAATCCGATGTGTGGTTCAAAATGTTTGATTTGAGATTAGTTTTTGCTTTACTTCTTCATTTCCTTACTTTTTTCTTTTCTTTCTTTATATGCTTATAACTATGCATGCTTTCCCCCATCTATCATAATCCCTTCTTCTCTGCTCCATTTCTTGAGGTAAGCTCTATATGGTTGTTGATGACACCTTAGGTTAGTTCATTTGTTTTGAAGTGATGCTAAACCTTAGGGTAGACGACATATTCTCTTGTTGCTTCATGTCTGACTGAGTGTGGCTTTTTCCTTGCGGGTGGGGAGGGTAGATTTTAGAAAGTATGTCCTCAATCACACACTTTCACACCTTACATTTTGTATGTTATGAGTGGGCTCCTATACCCGGATCCAACAAACACCTAGGAGAGTGGAGAGCGATTAGTGGAGTGTCATTCGAGACCTTTGTCTGTCTGACACTCATGAAAGTCTCAACCAGAGTACGCTTTCTCATGACGCTTCACACTTGGTAGTTCTCTACATTTGTGGATGTCGGCATGAGGATTCTATAGCTCTGGTAGCCATTGTGAGGGTGTGAATTAGAACTACATGGAAGGAACCTTTGAAGTTGCCCTAGAACTTAGGATTCCCACCTTTGTAGGACACGAGGACATATAAATTGTGTGTTGCATTGTAGTTTAGACATGTCTTTCCTAAAAAAAAAAAAGAAGATTTTAAAAAAAAAAAAAAAAGATTTTCAAAAAAAAAAAAAAGGAAAAGAAAAAGAAAGGGTTGCCGTTGTAGCCTTTTCTTTTGCCGTTCCGTACAAAGCGACATATGACCCACTTCATTTTCAAAAAAAAAAGATGGTTACTGTTGTAGCTTTCCTCCTACCGGTCTATATGAAGCGGTGTACGGTCCGTACTTTCAAAGGAAACCTGAGTTATCGCAAATAAAGTTTTTTTTAACCTTGCATTTGCATAAAGCATCATCGTCATTTGCATACATCCCCGCATTGCATAAAACAAAAACTTGATAAAATTCATACATGCATTTTTCCTCTATCTCATTAAGGTTTGTTAGGAGTGCATTCTCCGCACGTGTGCATTTCCATTCACGAAGTCTTTTTCCCCTAATCGTCTCGAAAGATCCAAAAAATCGTGTCGCGTCTCATGCATTATTGTTTTCCTTTTTCACAAATCATGAAAAATAATACATTAACATCTCATTTTGCATGCATTTTCACAAGAATCATATCTTTCCACGCACTAAAAATAATTGCTAGTATCATGCATTCCATTTCATTACATAAAAAAAAAAAACAATTATCATCTTCATAGCATAAGCATTTCATTTATAATCAAAAAGAGGAAAAAGCTCCTCGCCAAGTTCATCCAAAACATGGCATTCATGCATAAGCATTATTTCAAAAAAGGACACAGTAGAACTACGTACGCTTTGATTCCTCATCGCAAGTGAGGATACGTAGGAGCGGGTCCACCCCGTCAAGCATAACAAATAAAAATTCCATTTTGAAAAAGCGTCTTTCTTGCATCATTCAAAAGTGCATTTCATTTTGCATCAAAATCAAAAAAATAAAATAAAAAACCTTTTAGAATAATTACACTTTTCAAGTGACCATTTTTCCACGCATTTGCATATCATAATGCTTTCACATACAATAAAGAGTTTTGATGAGAGACGAGATGGTTTTGCAAAACAATCATTCTTTCAAAATTTCAAGGTGTTCCAGGGTATTCGGTTTTTCACGTCAATAGCTCATTTGTATTTCCTTCAAAGAATAAAAAAGCATTGCATCCATTCCATGATAAAAGACTGAAACAGTTGATCAAAAACAAAAAAAAAACAAAAAAAAAAGGGTTTTTATATCATGTCTTAACCAATGTTAAACTCTCTGTGAAGCGTTCTTCTAGTAAGCATGCATGCCACGTGCATTTTCTCTTGTTTGAGTCAGTCAATTTCCTTCAATCATCATCATTCCCCATCCAAGTCTAATCCCGCCCCGTCCACCCATAAAGTGCATGTTCTCTCCCATCAGTGCGTACTTGACTTTTTGGTTCATTCTCACTAACACTTTAAGTCCTCCATTTGGGCAGATGCGTGATCACTAATTTCCCTTGTTAATATCATATTCCTTGATTGCAAGTCTTTCAAAAATAATAATAAATAAGAAAATAAGCTCGCTAGGTTGAAAACCCGTAAAAAGGCGCCTAGACACAAAAAAAAGCGCGGTGGATTGAAAACTCGCATGAAAGAGCGGTCGAGGAGCAAAAGTTAGGGCATAAAAAAAAGAGAAAAATGTAAAGAAAGGAGCAAGCACATATAGATAGATGAACAGTTTTCATGTTTTACAAAAAAAAAATAATAAAATAAAATAAAAAAAAAAAAAAAAAAAATAAATAAATAAGCAATCAGGATTTGAAATGAAGTTTGGCCATCTCCTCAAAAATCCCAGAAAGTCCCTTTCCTACCTACCTTAAGCCAAGAAAAAACTAAACTCAAAAATGTACCCTCAAATCACCCTAGACAAGGATCATCTCAAATATCAAAAAAAGCAGTGCATCACTTTTTATCAGCTCACCCGAGTCAAAGAAGGAAAAAAAAAAAAAAAAAAAAAAAGAAGAAAAAGAGAAAATCAAAAAAATGGGGGATTCAAAAATGAAAATCCCAAAACAAAGGAAAACACAAAGAAATGTAAGTGGTGAGCTGATACATGTTACCACAAAACATAAAAGATCCTTGCCTCAATAAACCTTCAAACACTTCATCATTCCCATACACCCCTCCTTCCATAAACCGCAAACACTTCCCTTTGTGCGGAATCCCGCTCTCCACAAACCCTTAGCAGAATAAAACTTCCAAGCACCTCATCAAACCAAATAACCATCATAAATCGTCGATCGTCAGCCACGCTGAATAGAAATCATCCTACCATTACCCCCAAATACTTCATTAAGCCCAATCATCCTTCGTCCCACAAAACACCACAATCCGAAAAGTCCATTAGATCAATGATGATTCTTTGTTGTTTTCTCAAATTTTAAATCTTAGGACAATTAGGTTCATCTGTCTACGATGTGTTTGCTCAAAAGAAAAAACAAATGATCAGAAAAAAGAAAGCTGATCAAGAAAAAAACAAACCCTCAGGAAAAAGAAATGAGGGAACAAAAACAAACAGTCAGAAAAAAGAAAGCTGACAAAGTGAAAAGAGGGACTTGCACTCCGAAACCCATTCAAGCTGCATTAAAACAAGGTTTAGTGATCACCAAGTGAGGCTTCTTTCACGCTAAAAGTCAAAACATTTGCACTGAGAACACTACTCAGATCCAAAAGATGGGGCACTCTCTTCACCTCCCGCCCACCCTGGTCTTGGGAATGTCTATTCAATGCCCTCCCATGTCACTCCAGTTGTCAATACCTCCAAATAGGGGCAAGGGCATTCCCATTCCTTCACCTCATTCAACCTCACCGGGGCAATCTCTCAACTCACTATCCTAAACAAGGCCCTGTCATTCTAATTGGGGCAGTTTTGTCTTTGTTATGACCAGGGCAACATCAAACTTTATGGGTTGAGACAAAATCTCTTCTGCCCCACCTTTCATTTCAAAAGCCGAAGCATTCCCCAATTCATCATCTTCTACACCCTAGTTGTTGTCACCACTAGACAGGGGCAGGCTATTCACTCATCAAAGAACTGAATTGGGGCAATCTTGTATCTCTTGATCACTCATGAGCTTTGGCAATAACCATGTCTGTCATTCCTTCACTTGCCATAAATGTCCATTCCAAGTTGACTGACTCATTCATTCACATTTGCACCTCTATGCATGCTTACTAGACAAATGCTTCAGAGAGAGAGAGCACAAGTTAATTACGTGATATCCAAAATTCAGTCATCATGGAAAGAAAGAGAAAGCATAAACGAGCTTGTTTGTAAATAAAAACCTTGAGAACACCGGGGTTCAAATCAAAATTAGCTTTTTCAGAAAGAATGATCAGGATTCAACTTCACTTTTTGCATCCACAGTCTCGTGTCTCATCATTACAAAAACTGTTTAAATACCCAAAAATTCATGTCATATCATGCATCAAAGCATTACATTTGCACCACCACATAGCAAAATATAGAAAAGTTCGTTAACCAGTTATCTTGGCGCATGAGGGTCACCCAAAGTTGACCGTTTTTAGGGCTTCAGTGCTCGCCTGGATCCTTAGGGATTAGGTTGTATCTTTTAGGGCTTTAGTGCTCGCCTGGATCCTTAGGGATTAGGTTGTATCTTTTAGGGCTTTAGTGCTCGCCTGGATCCTTAGGGATTAGGTTGTTATCTTTTAGGGCTTTAGTGCTCGCCTTCATCCTTAGGGATTAGGTTGTTATCTTTTAGGGCTTTAGGGCGCGCCGGGATCCTTAGGGATTAGGTTGTTATCTTTTAGGGCTTTAGTGCTCGCCTTCATCCTTAGGGATCAGGTTGTTATCTTTTAGGGCTTCGGTGCTCGCCTTCATCCTTAGGGACTAGGTTATAATCTGGTAGGCTTAAAGTGTTGACTCTCAGCCAAAAACAAAAAAAAAGAGAAAAAAGCAATAGAAGAAGAAAATCAAAACATACCATCCAGCATTCCACTAAGATCATCGCATCACATGCATTCGCATAACCCGTCTTTGCATTGCATTTGCATCATATAGATATCTGTATTTCTTGGTAAAATTTAAATAAAAAAGAGACTAGCGGTTTGCCTCATGAATCTAGGCATTGCAATCTATTCATTCAAAGATATGTATCAAAACATTACATTTGCATTTTGTGCATTCATCACATAACAAAAAATGGTCCACGTCAGCTGCGCCATATTAATACTTGCATTTCATAGAGGAAAATAATAAAAAGCAGGAATCTTTTCATTGCATTGGCATCATATTAATGTTCGCCCTTCATAAAAAGGAAAAAATAAGATCATTGCATGTCATTCATCATTAGAGCATCACATTTTGCATTAGACATTTCATAGAAAAAATGCAAAAAAGGAAAAGTTTTCCATTGCATGTCATCTGCCATCTCATCAAGACACAAGAGCATTACATATTATCAAACACCAGAAATTTTGCATTAGCATATCTGAACAAATAAAGTCATGCATTACATTCATCAAGCATAAAACCATGCACTCATCAGACATAGAAAATAAAGAAAAGAGAAATTTAGGCATTTGCATTACATTCATCATAAGAAAAAGGAAAAGAAAATAACAATCATGGCATTTGCATTGCATGCATTGGTTCTTTCTTTTCAGCTGCAAATAAGTGGGAGAGGATAAACACCTCGGTGTTAATGCTCGCCTTCCGTTTCTAGAAAGCGCTTCCCTAGTTAAGAGTTTAGAAAAAAAAAAGAGAAAAAAAGAAAGGAAGAGAAAAAGGAAAAGGGAAAGAGTTCAGAGGAAAGAAAGAGGCAAGAGGAAGAGTTCAGAGAAGAAAAGAAAAAGAAAAGAAAAGAGAGCGCCCAAGCGCGTAAGAGAAGAAAAAAGAGTGCCCAAGCGCACAGAAGAAGAAAAGAGAGCGTCCAAGCACGCAAAAGAGGAAAAATCAGAAAGGAAGAAGAAAAAAGAGTGCCCAAGCGCGCAGAAGAAGAAAAGAGAGCGTCCAAGCACGCAAAAGAGGAAAAATCAGAAAGGAAGGAAGAGAAAAGAGAAAAGGAAAAGAGAGCGTCCAAGCACGCAAAAGAGGAAAAATCGAGAAAGGAAGAAAGAGAAAAAGAAAAAAGAAAAGAGAGCGCCCAAGCACGCAGAAGAGAAGAGAGAGCGCCCAAGCACGCGAAAAGAAAAGAGAGCGCCCAAGCACGCGAAGAGAAGAGAGAGCGCCCCAAAGACGCAGAAGAGAAGAGAGAGCGTCCAAGCGCGCAGAAGAGAAAAGAGAGCGCCCAAGTGTGCAAAAGAGAGGTCTCACATCGTATACGAGCAACGCGATGGACGCGCATGACCCATGCGAGGCATAGTGGAATAGTTGTATCAAGCCTAAGATACGATGGACGCCGCAGATTGATCGTATATCGATTCGAGTCGATAACGATCCCCGATCGCTTCGAAAGACCGAGAGATTTCGGGAAGAACGTGCTCCTCCAAGCCGCGTGCAAACTCGGATTCGCGAGGTTCGTTTAAGGATTGAGTTTTAGGCGACTGTGCATTTCTGACGCCTTTCAAGACGCCAAGTGCCCATTTATCGCTTTCAAGACGCCAAGTGCCCATTTACCGCAGCTTCGGCCACGTCGGTACCCTTTATCTTTTTCGTTAGCACGCCTGAGTTTTCATTTATCGCTTTTTCAAAATATAGAAGGCTAAGTCGGATGTGCATTCAAGTAGTCATCACAATAGGACGCTTGAATTGATCACTCAAGTATCAAAAAAAGAAAAATAATAAAATAAAATGAAATAAAATAAAAAAAAAAAAAAAAAAAAATAAAAAATAAAAAAAAATAAAAAAATAAAATAAAAAAAGGGAAATCCGAGTTTCCCCAAATGGACAAAATTGGCATGATTTCTGAATTCTTTATTTCTATTTTATCTTGAAATATGTCTTCTTGCGATTCATATTTCTTGATAAAATCCAAATAAAGAGAGGCATTTGTCATACCCCAATTTTGTCCTAAACTTTAGGTCAAAACCCTAATTTTCCCCAAAAAATAATTAAATTAAAAAGTAAAAAAAGCATCATGCATTGCATTTAGGTTTCTAAAGTCATTTCAAAGCTTCCAAAATCATTTTTGGAGTTAGAATGCATTTTTTAGACAAATTAGAGTTTTTTAGTGCAAAAGGGTATTTTGGTCATTTTGCAAATAAAGGACAATTTCTCAGGACAAGTCATTCAACATGTATTTTTGAGGTACTAGAGGTCACTCCTAGGGAGAAAAATCATTTTTGAAGTGGAAATGTGTTTCAGGCAAGAACTAGGGTTTTTAGAGTGAAAGGGCATTTTGGTCATTTCACACTAAAAACAGTTTTTTGTCCCAAATCCTTTAATAATCATCAATTATTTATTTAAGGGATATTTGAGCTCCATTGTGAATATTTTTGTGCATAAATATTAAACCTTGGGGCCTAAAAACCTAGTTTTTGGATAGAAGGGTAAAATGGTCTTTTCCTTTGAGGTGGGGTAAATAAATCAATTTTGGGATTGGTGAGATCATAAAATTCAGAGCCCAATCATTGAATCATAGGATATGGCCCAAAATGGCATGAATTAGGAAGAATGATCTAGAAGGGAATATTCTAGACTCCTTTGAATTAAGGATAAGATCAAAAGTACAATTTGCAATTCCACTCACTCTCCACTCCCATAAGCTGCGAAATAACAGCCCATAATCACCCCATTTCCATTTATTTTTATTGTTTGCAATTGTATTAAATCATGGCCATTCATTCAAGTGTGAAAATCAATCCTCACCTTTCATTTGAATTAAAATGACACTTGTGTAATAAGCTTTGTAGAAAAATACAATTGTGTAATTAAGCTTATCCTTCACCACCTCCCTTAAGCTGCACACCCCAGCCCTCTCTCTCCTCATTTTATTGCCCCTAATCCATGTGATCTTGCATCTTGACCCTTGATTCAAAATTCATCTCAAATCCTAGTGGTTTGCAAGAGTTACATTGTCTTAATTACCCTTTAAGTTTTCACTTCATATAAAAGCCCAAAATAAGACCTAGCTCACATACACCCTTTCATTTTTACCCTAGCTAGCAACCTCTCCTCCTCTCCTCCTCACCTTGGCCGTAGCTACCACCCCCTTTCCTTCCATCTTTTCTTCATTTTTTCACCATCAAAACTCCATAATTCTTTCATCATTCAAAAGATCTCCTCATAAGCTTCAATAATCATTCAAGTTTGATCAAAGAGAAGCTATTTGCGTGGGGTTTCAAGGTTGTTGAGGTTGTGTTCTTCAAGTTCTTGCTCTCTTTTTCATTTCCTAGTTATTTTGTGAGGTAAGTAAATTCTCCTTTGCATTTTCTTCACCTTTCACCATGTAGATCCCTTCATCTCTCCTCTTTCCTCTCTAAGAGGCTTAGAGGGTTCATTTCAAGCACTATGTCAAGGACTTTGGGAGCCTTGGGTGCTTGAAGTGAACCCTTGGCCTTGAGGAGAGGTTTCTTGTGTTTTCATCATATTGTTCTTGCATTTTTCATACTCATTTTGTCATTTTTGCATGAATAAAAATTTCCACATGAGATATGCATCCCATTGTTCATGTTATAAACTTGCAAGTTGAGATTTGGTTTGATTTGTGAGGTTGAGGTTTCGGTTTTAGGTTCCTAAATTAGGGTTTCATCATCTCTTATTTTCTTTGATTTTGTGAGTTGAATAAATAATGAAATGATGCTTGTTTGAGTGTGATACACATGTGTAGATCTTAGGGTTTATGTGTGTGTGTCTAATGAGGTGATTTGGTTGCAAGAAATTTGTTGAAGTTGAGCATTGTTGTATATATATGGGTTCGGCCATAGAGCCATTTTTGTGACCAATTTGCTTACTCAAATTTGTTGTTTGATCTTGTTTGGTAAATTAATTGTTGTGAATTGTGTTTTTTCACTTTTTTACCATTCATTTAAGTGTTACTAAATAGTAAAAAACATTTACCTTCACTTAAATAATTCACCTCCTTCACTTAAATAAGTTACCATTTCATTAATAATTTACCTTTACTTTTTACCTTTCTTAAATTACAAAAAAAACCCAAAACATTTTCTAGTTTACATTTAGAATTTTTCAACTTTATAAAATCAACCCAAAAATACTTTTTACTACTTTTTCCTAAGACTCTAAAAACACAAAAACATTTCACCATTTCCTAAGAATAAGGTAACTAAACTTTTACCACTTTTTATGACACACTCTCACATTCTTGCACTTAAATAAAACCTCATTCACTCTCTTGCATTCTCATTTGCATACCTGGCCTCTTGCTTTAACCTTCATGCCTTTTCATATATTCATATCTCTTGCACACTCATTTGCACTCTCACTTGTTAGTACCTCATGCATCCTTACTTGTTTATACCTCTTGCATTCTCACATGTCCATTCATAATTAAATAACCATGCATCCTCACATGTCTATGCATTCATTAATCAAATACTCATGCATTCAATAATGTCATACATTGCCTTCCACTTTTGTATGCTCATGCATTTAATTATGCATTCAATAATATTATGTCTTGTATTCTCCAATTGCATGCTCATACACTCATGTGTTTGTTTAATCATGTATTCATAGCAACTTGTAAATATTCTTCATGTTTGCTTTGCCTATACTCATGTTGTTGCCTCGGTTTGGAATAAAAAAAAGATTTGTTATGTTCTACTTTCTTTTCAAGTCCAAAATCAAATGTTTTCAAATAAAAACCTAAGGCATTTTTCATAAGCAAATCATTAGCCATCACTCGAAGCCATTGCTTGTTTGATCGTTAATGATGGAGTTATTAGTGGTAGTCACTCGAAGCCTTTGCTTGTTTGACTATCATGAAAGCTCCCACACCTTAATCAAATACAAATTAGTTAAAAAAACTCAAAAACAATATGAGTCATTAGTGGTAATTATCACTAAGATTCATCCTTTTTCCAAAATCGTTTCAAAAAAGATAATAAAACGCGTTGCGACTAGTAATCACTTGAGTAATGGCTCGTGATTATCGGTCCCAACACTTTTTTCAAGTTAGTAATGAACGCCACTCGAAGCCGTTGCTTGTTTGGTATTCATGAACGCTTGAGTCATATTTCCAAAACGCAAAAGATAAGATAAAAACAAAACACAGATTTTCTCAAAAACAAAGAATTAAGAACTACGTAGCTTTGATCCCTTAGTCAATGAGGGTACGTGAGGACCCGGGTCATATCTGTCGTCAAGCTCACTTTCAAAAAATCAAAACAAAGAATCAAGAACTACGTAGCTTTGATCCCTCAGCCAATGAGGGTACGTAGGAGCGGGTCACATCCCGTCAAGCACTCTTTTAAAAAACCCTAAGTTTAGTCACACTTTCAAAAAATCACAAAGTCGTCTTGGACGCAAAAAACCAAGAACTACGTAGCTTTGATCCTCACCAATGAAGTGCGTAGGAGCGAGTCACATCTCGTCAAGCACACTTTTAAAAAATCTAAGTTTAGTTTTACTTTTCAAAAATCTCAAAAAGACTTCTTTCTCTCTTGTTTTCAAAAAACTCTTTCAAATAAAAAGGAAAAGAAAAGAAGTAGAACGACTATTTTCAAATCAAACAATCCAAACCACACATCGAATTAATGGTTCCCTTTCGGTAGAAAGGAGGTGTGGGGTGCTAATACCTTCCCCACACCTAACCGACACCCGAACCTACATCTCAAAGTTTTCGAAAGACCAGTTGCTTTACAAAAAAGGTTTTCCTAATATTTTCCTTAATAAATATTAGTGGCGGCTTCATTGATTTTTAGAAAAGTTGTAAACGAGTAAAGTTCTCCCTCGGGGACTTTTTCGGGCGCAACACCTGCCTGTGATCATTTCTTCCAAGCTCACCCAAGAGCAGGAAAATGATCTCATTAATACCCTGAAGAGACATAAAAAGGCAATTGGTTGGCAAATGGCAGACATCAAAGGTATCACCCCACAATCTGTATGCATAGAATTGTCACGGAGGAGAATGCCAAGAATAGCATTGAAGGACAGAGGAGATGAACCCCATAATGAAGGAGGTGGTAAAGAAAGAGATCATCAAGTGGTTGGATGCGGGAATCATTTACCCTATTAGTGATGACTCCTGGGTGAGTCTAGTTCGGTGTGTACCCAAAAAGGAGGAGTTCTTGTGGTAACAAATGAGAAAAATGAGCTAATTCCAACAAGGACGAAAGAATGAGTTGGAGGATATGCATGGATTCTGAAAGTTAAACAAAGCAACTAAGAAGGATCATTTCCTCTTCCATTCATTGATCAAATGCTAGAGGCAGGCTCGTGAGCAAAGATTTCTCTTTGTTTCCTTGATGGTTATTCAAAGCTACAACCGGATAGCTATAGCTTTGAAGATCAAGAAAAGACAACATTCACTTGTCCCTATGGTACCTTTGCTTTGAGAAGGATGCCATTTGGGTATGCAATGCTCCGCAACATTTCAAAGGTGCATGATGGCCTTATTTTACGATTTTATTGAGAATTCCATGGAGGTTTTTATGGACGATTTCTCGATCTATGGAGATTCGTACAAAGGATGCTGGATAATTTGGAAGGAGTTACGATAAGGTGTGAAGAAACCAATCTAGTGCTCAATTGGGAAAAATGCCATTTCATGGTACAAGAAGGAATAGTATTGGGGCACAGAATATCAAAGAAAGGGTTAGAGGTGGGATGAGCAAAGATTGATGTTATTGACAAGCTACCTCCACCCACAACTATCAAAAAGGAGAGAAGTTTCTTAGGACATGCGGGGTTTCTGAGAAGATTCATCAAGGATTTCTCAAAGATTTCAAAACCCTTGTGTGCATGTTGTTGCAGCGTGACCACGTCTTCAATTTTGATGAGCAATGTCATGAAGCTTTCAACAAATCAAGCGCGCTTGGTAATGACTCCAGTAATAGTCACCCGCATTGGTCCAAGCCATTTGAGTTGATGTGTGATGCAAGTGATTATGCCGTGGGAGCTGTATTGGGGCAAAGGTATGGAAAAATTTTTCATTCTATTTATTATGCCAAGAAACCTTAGATGATGCCCAATTGAATTATACTGTGATGAAAAAGAACTCTTGGTTTGTTGTGTTTGCATTTGATAAGTTTAGATCATACTTAGTGGGTGCAAAAGTTATTGTTTTCATCGATCATTCAGCCATTAAGTACTTAATTTCTAAAAAGATGCAAAGCCAAGACTTATTAGATGGGTTCTCCTCCTCCAAGAATTTGACTTGGAAATTCGTGACAAAAAGGGGGTGGAGAACCAAGTTCACGATCATCTTTCTAGACTTGAGAATGTTGATGCAGTGCAGTGAAAAGGATATACAAGAAAAATTTCACGATGAGAGACTATTGTTAGTAGCCTCGATGGTGAAGACGTGGCCACGTCTATGACACTTTCGTCAAACGTCATAACGCCCGATACTATCGCACCATGGTATCTTGACATAGTTAACTTCCTTGTTAGCAAGATTGTGCTGTAGGATTCAACTATCGTGAGAAGAAGAGGTTCTTCCACACTATAAAGCACTATTTTCGGGATGAACCATATTTGTACAAATTATGTCGGATCGGTTACTAAGAAGATGCCTAGGCGAGGAAGAGCAACTCCATGTCTTTGCAACAATGTCATTCAAAGACCTTATGGTGGACATTTTGGAGGTACTAAAGCAGTGCAAAGGTCCTACAATCAAAGCTACTATTGGCCAACATTATTCGAGAGATGCACATGAGTGGTTAGGAGATGTGACAAGTGCCAAAGAACAGAAACATATCAAGCAAGCAAGAGATGCCACTCACAAACATTCGGAAGTTGAATTGTTTGATGTATGGGGAATGGACTTCATGGGACCATTTCCTATGTCCCATGGAAATCTCTACATTACGGTATTTGTGGATTACGTGTCAAAGTGGGTTGAAGCGGTGGCATTACCAAACAATGAAGCTAAATCGGTTAGCAAGTTCACGAAAAAGAATATATTCACAAGGTTTGGTACTCAAGGGCCATAATCGTGATGAAGGCTCATTTTTCGCAATAAGTTAATTGAGAACCTCCTGGCTAAGTATGGAGTGAAACACAGAAATTGCTCTGACTTATCACCCCCAAACCAAAGGTGGCAGCGAAATATCCAACCGAGAGATCAAAAGAATACTTGAAAAGATGGTTGGTCCCAACAGAAAGGAGTGGTCATTACACTTGGATGATGCACTTTGGGCCTCTGAACAAAGATACAAAACACCATTGGGCATGTCTCTTACAAGCTAGTTTATGGTAAGGCTTGTCACCTACCAATTGAGCTCCAAAGACAAGGCTTATTGGGCAATAAAACAAATAAATCTAGATCATGCAAAGGTGGTGAGGCAAGATTGTTACAATTGAATGAGCTAGAAGAGTTTAGACACCATGCCTATGAGAGCTCAAAGAATGTATAAAGAAAAGACCAAGAAGTGGCATGATCAAAGAATCCAAAGGAGAGAGCTAGCAGAAGGACAACAGGTGTTGCTATTCAATTCAAGGCTTAAGTTGTTTCCCGGAAAGTTGAAGTCAAGGTGGTCAGGTCCATTCAAACTAATGAAGATTTATCCTCATGGTGCTGTGGATTTATTTGATGAAAAGACAAACACCATATTCAAAGTTAATGGCCAACGTGTGAAACAATATCATGGAGAGCATGTGGAAAGGGATAAGATCCAAATGTCCTTCAACCATTCTTGAATGAAAGAAACAAAAGTCTGGCTGAAGACTCTTAAAGCAAGCGCTCTTGGGAGGCAACCCAATGATTTTTAATTAACAAATTTTTGTGTCGTTTTAATTTTTGTTTTGCAGGAATAAGTGTTGAAAGAAATGTGGAAGTGAAAGGTGGTAGACGTCGTAACGTCTCAGTATTCACTAGACGTGGGCACGTCTGGGCAGTCAGGGCAGATTTAAATTAAGTCAGAGGCGTAAGTAATGGCATGTCAGAAATGATTTCCCTCTGAACACAAACGTGGTAACTGACCACGACGTCATCTCCCTTCCCTAACTTGTCTAATCAACGGTTACTTTTCTCCATTACTCCACTCTTCCATTTCTCAACTCCCCATAACCACTTCCCCATAAAATCTAACCATTCACCATAAACCCACCACCTGCAACCTCTTTCTTCTCCTTATCTCTCTGAAACCAAAACCTCCCCTTTCTTTCTCAGAAAACCTAAATTTCCGTAAATCCCCATTCCCTTCCAAGCAATTTTTCTCGCGCAATTACCATGACAAAAGTGAAGCAATCACTACCAAATCCTGCGGGAAAGGCAAGCATGCCGAACTGAGTTCATCCTCAGCCCCCATCCCTGAAACACCTAACCCATCCAAGAAAAAACCCTACTCCCTGAAAGGGGCTTTAGTCAAGAAAGCCCCAATCTCGATTTTCTCATGGCAACCGTCGCGTTGTTGGTGCGAGAAGTTCGTGGTGCACAGAAAGGAATACATTGCTACTCTGGTTCACGATTTCTACAAGGGAATCGTTGAGAGGCCTGAAGGAGAGCCGTCCATTGTATCAAAGGTACGAGGTGAGGAAGTAAAGTTTGGAGTGAGAGTCATCAATGACTATTTTGGGTTAGGGTACTATGGTAAAGCTGTGGAGACCAAACAAAAGAATTATGGTCTGGCTGAAATGGATGCTATTAAGGAGAGGATATGTGTTGAGGGTGCTGTCTGGGAGAGGAGTGGAGAGCACGGTAGTGAATTCAAAATAATGAAGAGGTACCTATGTGATGAAGCCAACACTTGGTTTCATTTCATAAGGCACTGCTTAATCCCTACCTCTCACACATCCTGGGTGGACAAAGAGAGGCTGATTGTGATTGATGCAATCATGTCAAGAGACAAAGTGGAGGTTGGAAAGCTGATCAACCGTGAGCTCAACAAATGGAAGAATAGGAAGGATGGTTATTTGTATTTCCCATGTATGATTACTGACTTGTGTATGGAGGCAGGAGTAGAGATTGAAGCTTCAGAGCTTAGGGAGCAGCCTCAAGGCCCCTTTTCAACAAAGTTTAAGCCTAGGGTGAAGATCGCGAGTCTTTGCAAGTTCTGTTGATACACAGACGTTGCAACGTCTGGAGGAGAGGCAGAACTCCCTGGCCAAGTTTGTCAAGGAACAATTTGAGTGGCAAAAGAAGGTATTTGCCGAAGTGTCCAAGGGTAAGAAAGTGATTGAAGAGCCTGTGTTGCCGAGCTGGATGCAGGAAGAAGATGAGGATGATGTCCCCCTGTCTACAATCCAAAGAAGGGCTGTGAAGAAGGAAAGGGCCAAGCGAGCAAGAAGCCCACCAAAAAGGCAAAGCCCAGCAAAGAAACAAAAGAAGGTAAGTAGTGAAGAAGATTTTAATTCTGATGATTTGGATGATATTTCTGATTTTGATGCAGAGGAATCAAAGAAAGCAAGCATGGAAGTAATTAGTGAGGAGGAAGAGGAGGAAAGCCCTGAGGAGAAAGGAAGTTCAAGTGAGAAGACTGTGAGTGAATCCCCACCAAATCAAACAAACAAAGAGCAAGCCCAACCAAAATCCAAAGCAGCTAGCCCCAAACCACCATCCCCACAAGCCACACAACCACCACCTTCACCAAAAGAAACCTCCACTCATGACCAAAACACACCAAAGACCCCACAATCCAAAGCTCAAGACCAACCAATCCCACAACCACCCCCACCCCAACCTGAACCTCAAAAACAACCCTCACCCCAGAAACCAGATGTGGCGACGTTTGAGCCAACAAACACAGAAAGCAACCCAGAGTCCCAACCCATTAGCCCACCCAAAAAGACAAGAGTGAAAAGTGCACTCACGTACAACCCCTTTGGAAGGAAGAAAAGGCAAGAGTTAGCAGCTGAGTCAAAACAAGCTCAAAGGAGTGAAGAAAAAGAGGAAGTTGTAGCCCCCACAATAATAAGGCCAAAGCTTCCTGTGAAGAGAAAAGCTCAAGGTACTGCAGGAAACACTCTCATCGCTACTAGTGCGCGACATTTGTTGCCACTAGTGTTTCGAATGACCCTCTTCCCGCTATTCTTTGAAGAAGCGCCTCTGACGGCGTCGTAACGTCTGCTGAAAAAGAGGCTGCAGCCAAACTTGCAGAAATGCAAGTCAATAATGAAAGAGAAGCTGCCATGGAGAGAGTAAGACAGCAAGCAATGGAGGAGGCCACTCAGAAACTGGCAGAGCACCTGTTGAAGCAAGCCCAGGGGACAGTTGCTGGAATTGGAGGATCATCCACAGACGTGGCAACGTCTAAAGAGCCAGAGGTGGAAAAAGCCCAGGTGATCCCCAACGATCCAATGCAATTTAACCCTGCTGATTTGGCAATGAGAATGTGGGAGGAAGCTAAGAAGAGGGTTGCGGCTGCGTCAAGTGTTGCTGATGCAAGTGTGGGAGCCAGTTCAAAAGAAAAAGAGTCTGAGGAGACAACAACAACTACCACAGCTGAGCAAGGAGGAGTGAAGGTCAAGAAAGAGAAGAAGGAAAAGAAGAAAGGTGAAGGTCAGGCAGGAGTATCCACCAGACAAAGCGGAAGGCTTAGGTCTGGTGCAGCAAACAAGTAAGTCCCACATTTAATTTCAATAGTAGTTGTAGTTTTTATTTTTCTTAGTTTTAATTTTAGTTGAAGTTTCAGTTAATGTTATTTCATGTTCTAAATGAGACCCCCCTATAAAAAAAAAAAAAAAAAAAAAAAAAAACACACACAGAAATCATGTTGTTTATCTTTGAGCAGTGGGGACACTGCTCAACTTTAAGTGTGGGGGGATCTCAATGTTTTAAGTTTGTTCTGTGTGTACATGTAATCAAATGCAAAAGCAATTTCTGTTCTTACTCTGTCAAGCATGAAAATAACTCTCTTTGGGCTAAAGACAGTGAAAATGTGTGTGTTAGTAGCCTATGCATGATTAGATGGAAAGAATTGATTGCTGCTCCTACACAAGCTCTGTTTTTAAGAAAGAATCTAGCTAGCTAGGGAATATTTTGTGCTAAAGTTAGTTTTGGTGAACTATGGTGAGAGTAAAACTTGATTAAAAACCTAGAATAGCAGTAGAAGCTAAGTTTGGGGGTGAATCAAGTCGTACTAAGGCTGGGTGCAAAGACTATAGGATGGTTAAGTGCAGGTGTAGCGTGAGTGCAACGTTGTAACGTCTACCCGTAACGTTATAACGTCTGCCGTGTGTGTTGAGTAGTGTGATCAGACGTTGCAACGTCTCACCCATAAACGTGGTAACGTCTATTCCCAAAAATACCAAAAAGAGTGTGTTGTTACAAATAAGTGGAAAATCCACATGTATGCTATGTTCCCTGTAATACCCTGAAACAAATGCTGAAGCACTCCAATCTTTAAAAAAAAAAAAAAAAAAAAAAAAAAAAAAAAAACTCCAAAATGGAGCTAATAAAGGAGAGTTGCTCAAGAATAATGGGGGTTCTGGCTTTTTTTGCGTGTGTGAGTCAATAAATTAGTTGCACTAACCTAGTCCTAGCACCCAATTAAGACCCTTTGTCATGCTCTAAATGAATCCCTATTTCTTATGTGAAAGTGTTAGCCTATTCTCTGTTTTGAAAGATGTTTTACTGTCACCATTTGGAAACCACTCTCTCAATAGCTAAGGTAGTTTCTGAACTAGCTAGAGGAAGAATTAATCTGAGAGGTCACACACTCACTTTGAGCTTTAATGAATCTGGAATTTAATTATGCATTGGTGCGTGAGTGTGTGAAGAAATAGCCCTCGAGAGTGAATTTTGATCTGTTGGTTGAGTAGAAACGAGAACCCGCTAGTGTAGTTGATTTCATGTAGTTGTTTTTGTTGTCTTGATTGCTTGAGGACAAGCAATGATTTAAGTTTGGGGGTGTGATAACTCATATTTATATGAGTTATTTATACTCACTCACGAATAAATCATGCAAGTTCTCTAGCAATACAAGGTTTAATTAATTAGTTTTATAATGATTTCTGAATTTAAGTGAATAAGAGTTTAAATAGATAAATCTGTGCATTTAGGCACCAAGTGGTGCCCTTGAGAGCGTTTTGATGCTTTTTGTGCTTGTGCAGAAATTCGATCTTTGAACGTTACCACGTCCCTCGCCACGTCTACCAAAGTGCAGCAGAGCAAGGGTGAAAGATCTTAATTTTGGCGCACTAAGCAATGATAGTCAAAGATATAAAAGTCAGAAGATCTTCTATTTCCCATAAGCTGACACGCAGATACACTGTAGCGTTGAACAGTGTCAGGGAGAAGATAGGAAAGCAGGCTTGGTAGGTGAGTAAGTGACATCAGCGCGCGTAAGCAAGGTGGCTATTTAATGAAGGCTCACTCTCTCAAGGCATCACTACTACCACGACCACGATCATCATCTCTTCCATACACCTTCGAAACACTTCATCTCCTTCCCCCCATTAAACTCAGAATTAGTTTTGTAAAGAAGATCTGGAAACAGACTTCTGTATTTTACTGGTCTAAACTTAGTTTTATTTTCTGCTTTGTTGTAAGGCTCGGGACGTTGTAACGTCTATACAACATGATACATCTTTGAAGAGCTACTTAGTTGCATCTTGTGCACTTAGTTTCTTTTTACGTAATGTATGGTATTTGGATTCTAAATCCACTTCATTCTGTAAAGATGCTCAACATGAGCTAAGCACTTTGTAGTTGAGTTGTTGTTTGCTTATAATGAATTTCTAGTCAAATGTTATAAAGTATTGGCGTGCATGTTTTAAATCTTTGTGTGAAAATATTTCCAAACCTGTTTTGAGGTTGGCCTCTTAAAATAGGTAGATTCATAGGTACAGACATGGTCTATGAAAAGAAATCAAAGATTTATATGAACGAACGGTGCACTAAAGACATTTAGGCATTTTTTATCTAAGTCTAGACATAGAACGGATGAATAGTTCATAGAACATTGCTGTGGGTGCTTAAAATACGGGAGTGGGCCTATTTAGAACCTAGACATAGGACCTTTTATACTTGAAACTCGGCGTTTTGTCTTTGAAAAGCATAGCTCTTTTGCAGCAACGTTCGAGGCGTGGCCACGTCTATACAATATAGCATTTGTACGTTATAACGTGTAGACGTTGTAACGTCTGACTAGAAAGGATTTATTTTGCATACAACAACTCAGCTCACCTCTCATTCCATACTCACAACCAACATTTGTTTACTTGCTTTAATCACATCTTTAGCTTTAAAAACAACTCTTATTGCCGATTTGTTACTTAATTCTCTTGTGCGTTGATCTTGAACTTTGAAAAACAAACCAATCCTCGTGGGAACGATCTCTTACTTAAATCCACTTTATTACTTGTACGATGTGTATACTTGCACTCTAATTGCGGAAACCACACGAACACGAACACCGAGCCCCTAGGTGTTGGCCGCAAATATCTTCATGAATCTCGGTGAGTACGTACTCAACCTCGTCCACTTCAACACATTTCAACAAAGGGGAAGAGAATCCCTGTCTGAATAGTTTCCCATCAACCAGAGAGTACGACGTGGCATGGCGCCGAACCGTGGCGGCGTCTTTAGAATCAGAAAGTTCTAACTCTGACTCGATGTAGTCTCGGATGGGTTGGATCCAACTTTCATCTTCGCCTATAACATGTATATTTGATGCCAAGGTCAAAGTGAGGTCGACACTGGGGTTGGTCAAAGTCTCTTGAATGATGTTGCGGAGATTCCCAACTGGTTTTGTGTTAGCTAGCTTTTCTAGGAGTGAGTCAGTGTTGAGTTCTATGTTCTTTGCCCCAAAATCCAGGGCCCCCTTGAGCCTGGCCATGCAGGCCTCGTATTCTGCTTGAGTGTTGGAAGTGCTGAAAGAGAAACTAAGGGATACTTCGATCATTAATCCCTCAGAGTTTTTGAGGATGAGCCCAACGCCACTTCCTTTACAATTGGACGAGCCATCGACATGGAGTTTCCATTGTAGGGATTCTGTATCGGATTTTGTCGGCATCATCTTCGCAACGAAGTCGACTAATACATGCGCTTTGAGTGTTGTCTGAGACTCATACTTAATCCCTCGGATAGTTCAACTGCCCACTTGATGATCCTCCCTGCAAGGTCGGGTCGGTGTAAACATCCGTCTGATGGGTTGGTCAGTCCTTACAACAATCTGGTGTGCCACAAAATAGGGCCTCAACCTCCTGGCTGGCGTGACTAGTGCCAGAGCCACTTTCTCAACTTTATGATACCTAGACTCGGCACCTTGAAGTATTTTGTTGACAAAGTATACAGATCTCTGGCCGGCCTCGGTCTCCTGGATTAGAACGGCGCTGATTGTTTCTTCGGCCATGGCCCGGTAGAGATAAAGGGTTTCCCCCTCAATTGGCCTCGACAGAATCCGTGGTTCCGAGAGGATTTGTTTAAGCTCTGCCGATGCAGCCTTGCACTCTAGTGTCCAACTGAACTCGACACCCTTTTCAAAATCTTGAAGAAAGGTAATGACCTATTTGCTGCCTTTGACACGAATCTTGACAGCACTACTATCATCCTCGTTAACTTCTGTACCTCCTTCTTTGAGGTCGGCGGGCGCATGTTAGTAACAACCCTGCATTTATCAGGGTTGGCCTCGATTCCCCTCTCAGTAAGACAGAACCCAAGAATTTGTCGGCTCTAACCCCAAAGGTGCATTTCTCAAGATTGAATCTGAGGTTGTTCTTTCGTGCTTCAGCGAAAATCTCGGTGAGAGGTTGACCAAGTGGCCCTCGTCAAGCTTGCTCTTTACTATCATGTCGTCCATGTATACTTCGACGACCTGCCGATCTGGTTCTGAAATACTTTGTTCATCATTCGCTGGTAAGTGGCCCTGGCGTTTTTGAGACCGAAAGGCATGACATTGTAGTAGTAGTTTCCCCTGTCTGTCATGAACGCTGTCTTCTCCTGGTCCGGGGGATTCATGGCAATCTGGTTGTAGCCGGAGTAGGCATCTAAGAAGGATAGGAGGTGGAAACTGGATGCATTGTCGCCTGTCGACGCTGGGAACAGGGAATGCATCTTTGGGGTTGGGGCAGGCCTTGTTGAGGTCTGTATAGTCCACACACATCCTCCACTTACCATTGTTCTTTTTTTCTAGCCTGACGTTAGACGACCAGGTAGTGTACTTGACCTCCTTCACAAATCCTGTGGAGATTACGTCGGCCACAACCTTCGAGGCTGCCTCGGTTTTCTCCCTGCTCTAGACTCTTCTTCGCTGAGCGACGTACTTCGCCTCGGGATTTACTGACAGATGGTGGCAAGCTACCTCGAGTGGGATGCCCGGCATATCAGTGGCCTACCATGCAAAGAAATCGTCATTTTGACGCAGGCATGCTATCAGACTTTCCCTCACGCTGTCGGTGAGGTCAGCCCCTAACGTCACTGTCTTTGTAGGGTCATCGCCTAGTGGAACTTCGAGGAACTTCCCATGAGGTTCGGGCCGCTTGATTTTCTTCTTAAGTTCCTTTGCTAGCTGATCATTGTTTTCATCTTCCGAGCTATCCGAGTAGTTCCTCGCATCGACATTGGCCAAGTTAACTTCACACAGAGGACTGGTGCCACAAGCCGCGGTTGTCGCTCCTTCTGAACTGCTTCGAAGGCGAGGTAACGACACCTCTCTGCTGCCTCAAGGTCGGTGGGTACGGTCATGACCTCATCAGTTATTGAGTAAAACTTCATCCATAAATGCACTGTGGATGCAACTGCGCCGAGTATGCCCAGAGTCGGCCTCCCCACGATGCACTGATAGGGGGAAGAAAGGGGGAGGATCTGGAACTGGGTCTTGACTGCTCTAAAGAGTTGGCGTCGGCCATAAGTCACCATCAACTCGAGATATCCCAGCGGTCGTTTCATGTTCCCGTCTAGGTCAGACAAATCTTGTCCCAGATATGGGCTCAGGTCGGCCAAGTCGATCTTCAACTGAGGTAGGAGCTCCTGAAACATGATATCGGTCGAGCTCCCCTGTTCTACAAGTATTCGCTTTACCTCAGTGTGCAACATGGTCGCCAAGATGATGAGGGAATGTACTCGTTGGGGTTCCCGTTTAAGAGGTGCTTGATTAGAAAATGACAACGGAGGCTGGATGAGGATGTCTTCGAGGTAGCTCCAGAGGCGAGGTTGGCTATCTCCTGCCATCTGCGCTTCAGCATTCGCTGTGTTTCACCAGTCGTGACAGAGTGGCCACTGGGGACTACCATCGTAACTAGTCTGATCTGTGGCCCCGGGTTGGATGGTGTCTTCTAGGTACCATGGAGGATGAGTTAGAGAGTGAATGATATACTCCCACTATGGTCGCCAATGTTCGTATCTTGGTTAGCTTGAAGGTGGTGGCTTGACAAGGTCGGCGGTGGTCCGAGCCGGGATTGCTCCTCTGTGGTCAAGGTCACCGCGGTGGTGGTGCCTGCGAGCACTTTGATGCTTAAGTCAGCAAACAGAAGTGAAGAGGTGGGGATGAATGAGAGCGTACCTGATCCTAGGGGGTGATGGTCTATTTATAGACGCATCAGCAAGGACAGAACCGTTGGATGTAGCGCATCAATTTAGTCGTTCGCACGCAGAGTCGCTTCCTGGGCTAGAAGTGGCACTGGTTTGGGCTGGCCCACGTCGATCTGGAATTGGGCCAGGTCTAGTTTAGCGTCGCAGAACGCTTGTTCTGGCGTAACATTGCTTCGATGTTCCTTGACGGGATGTACCTTGGGCCAGCCCGAAATACCATCGAAAATGCGATTTTTGGCAACCTTTATCTGTTCGGATTCTCGAACCAAACATTGGCGACCACAGTGGGAGATATACCTCTCACCACACTTATTATTCACAGGATTTTCTTATTGATTCTCGTTACCATTACGATGGCTCTCAAAGGAAAACTGTCGTGCATAACTCTTAACGTCTCGTAAGTGAGATCTCACCTCAAGGTGAGGTCAGTAGAGAAGCCTCCAACATTGAACATGTATGACGGGGTTGGAGATCTTGGATCATATCAAGTCCTCGAAATAATGCTTCAATACCAAAGGGCTAGGGGACCGATCAAGTGCAAGATTTTCCTGCTAACTCTGACTAAGGTGACTATGGCCTAGTTCCAAGAGTTGCATTCAAACTCAGTCTCGTCGTGGCCTCAGCTCACAGAGCTCTTCTTGGTAAGATTCACTACCTTCAGGTTGAAGCTGAATTTGGCCATGGTACTCAAGGTTGTTAGACAAGCAAAGGGTGAAACACTCGGGGAGTATACTGAGCAATTTAATCGGTAATCAGTTAATATTAGGGATGTCACCAACGACCATGGTTGTCAGACTCGAGAGTCTGCATAGAGTCGTGATGGGACCATAGACTCGACTCGTAAGAGTCTATGAAAAAAACTACACTAAAAAAATCAGTAATTTTTTTTGATGTGTCAAACGGTATAATCAGTAACAATGAAGATATTTCATCAATACATAAATGTGGACTTAATATGTCATTATATGTCACAGGATGATTGCAAATACTTAATCAAAAATCAGTCAGTCTGTGAAATACAAAATTTATCAAATAACCTATTTATAATTTGCAAAAGTAAATCCTACATTCCAAATTCTATCAAATTTAGCACCAATTAACACAAAAGTAATCCAGGTTCCAATATTCCAACTTCAAACACCATAATTAAGCAAAATAGTAAAGTATGTAGATAACATCAAAAGTATGTAGATAACATCCTATTTGATAAAACATAATGTTCCTGGGTGTATTAGCAAATACGAGGACTGCCAACAGCAATTGGACCTGCGGCCCAGCCCATCACGATCGGCCCAACACGCTGCTTGGAGCGCAATTCTCGCCGGCCGAAATTTCGCAAAACGGTCGGACATCATCAGATATATACGCCATTCGCACATGGCATCAGTGCGTTCTCTAACCTTGTGCTATCTGCCCGAGCGACCTCTCACTAGATCGTCGGAGTGTCTTTGCGGTACCACCCGAGGTGCTCAACGCGTGAAGCCCAGGACCGGTCCTTTCAACTCTCTCAACGACCGGCCCATCAGACGAAGCAACAAACACTTCAACACTTCATTGGTCAAGGTACGATCAATTGGCGACCACGATGGGAGGCCCGTGCGCTATCCTACCTCTCTTATGGCTCCACGCGGCCGGCCCGACGCGGGCCACTTCTCGACTCAATCCCTCCGGCGTAACCAGCCAGCAGACCCGGAAGGCGTGGCGTTACTGATCCCACGAATCTCAAGGACTTCCACGACAAGAACCTTCGCGGCACTGCTTGATGCGTGGACCGGTCCTCCAGCCAGATCCATCCGGCCGTTCTCGAGACCTACCGCCGAAAGCCGATTGAAGCGGGCATCCAGAACCTCTGCAGGACCATGTTACTCAAGCCGTTTTGCAGATCTTGCAAAACAAGAATCAAGTGATCGCAGTCGAGATGCACTCATCTCGGTAAGATGAAAGAGGTTCGATTCGGCCGCGCGGCGTGAAGAGGCGGAGAACCTTCGGCTCGCCACGACGGCCGCGCGAAGACACCGCTTTCCTCCTCGCGCAGAGCATTTCGCCGAGAGAGCACTACTCATCATTCTCTCCGGAAGAAGCAAGGTGGCACGCAGTCGCCCCGGCGAGCAGAAGCGTGAAGACGCCGTTCAATGTCCGATGACTATGAAGATTCCGGCTACCGCCCCGACACCGGCCGCTCGCCCACCGTGATACTCCTCTAATGAGTCGTCCGGTCACGTCGGTCGAGAAGCGAGATCTTGGGATTCTCGTGAAGAGTGGAAGAGTACTGAAATGGAAGAATTAGGGACGTTTCGCATCGGCCTAGAGAGGTCAAAGCGAAGCGCCCGAGAAGGCCTCCTCGCCTACCGCCAACCGGCCCATCGGAGGATTCTATGGAATCGCCGCAACGAGGCATGCCTCGCAATGCAACCCCTTTGGGTCGAACGGCATTCGAATGAACATGGCCCGTTCTCGAGGAGATCAGCGTTATAAGATTCCGAGAGATCTCGCAAGCCGCCCAACCTCAACAAGTTTGACGTACGAGGTGATCCGGACAAGCATCTCCGTTACTTCAATAATTATCGCTGCTACACAGGAATTGGGACCGACCATGAAATGCAGGCTTTTTCCCCAGTCGTTGGACGGCCGAGCATTGGAATGGTGGGAGTCTTTGCGCCCAATACCATCTTCCTCGTGGGACGACCTGATTAGAATATTCTTGTCTCACTACACTGCAAACCGCGCCAATACCGGTATGAAGAATACTTGGACTCGTTGTTCAAGGAGATAATGAGACGTTGAGACGATTACATCGGCCGGTTTAACATCGAGGTCGAAGTCATTGCGTGACTTGTCGATAAGGACAAGTGAAATATCTGAAGCGGGGTATTCGACCGGACCACCGATTCGTTGAAGAGTTTACATTGAATCATTACCAGGATCTCAGCCACTTCCTGACAAGGGCTAACGTCCACATGCAGTATGAAGAAACTCTGGCAGCAAGAAAGGCCGTCCGCGCACGACCTAAAGAAGAAAACAGCAAGCCGGCCAAAGGGCATGAAGGTCGCCGCGACAATCGGCCTGACTTTCGAGACAAAAAGTTCGATCATCGCGACTCGACTCAACACCTCCATTGCGCAGATCTACAGCGAGTGTCAGAATAATGAGTTTGTGGGAGTTAAGCGGCCTGAACCACTCGTGCTCAAGAAGGGGGCACGACCGACCAAAAGATACTGCCGCTACCACAAGAGTAAGGGGCACGATACCAACGACTGTATGGCCCTTAAAGATGACATCGAAGAGCTGATCCAGAAAGGCAAGTTGGGAAAGTATGAGGTAGGAGGAAGGCGACCGACCTCAAGAGAAAGCGAAAAAGCCGATCCAGACAGAGAGGAAAGGGGCCGCCATAGAAGGCACCCTAAACAAGGATCGATCCAAGATCGTGACACTCGGCGATCAGAGAGGCCGTAATGTTGCGATGGTTATTCATGGTGGAAACCCCCGGATCGCGAGGAATCTAATAAAGCCACTAAGAGAAAGTGGGACGAATTGTTAATGGTTGCATCCACCTCAAGACCACCACCGGTCTCGGCGCACCTCCCATCTCGTTCGATGATAGCGACACATGCGACGGCAAACCTAATAGCTATGTTCCACCGTAATCGAGGCGGTTATGGCAAACACGCAGTAGTGCAGAGAATCTCGGGTCGATCAAGGTAGCTTTCTACCGATATAATGTTTGAAGGCTTGATCGACAAGATAAAGGTTGATCAAGCGAGATAATTCCCGTGCCGAGCCTACTCCTCTAACAGGTTCAATGGGGTGACGACCTATCCGTTGGGAACGATCGGTGATGGTCACGTTTGGTGACGACAGGGGATAGTACTGCATGCGGGGCGGTCGGGACGACGTTCCTTGTACTCCCCCTCAAACCGCTATCAATGTATTATTGGTAGGCCGACTTTGGGTAAGCTAGAGGCCGTTACATCGGCGGTGCATCTAAAAATGAAATTCTATAGCAAGGACGACCAAGTAGTTACCACGGCGGCCGACCTTGAATCGCAAGAAGAAGCCACGCCTATACCAAGAAATATGTGACGAGGTAGATCGTGGCCCGAACGCTCAAAGCACTAGTGAAGGCCATCAAGTCAATGTCGTCGATTTGGATGCTCGGTATGATCCGGATAAGCGACCCGTAAGACAATGATGGTGATTTGGCTCGAGAACCAAGCACAGCCGATAAGACCGAGCCTCATGGAGAGTTGGAAGACGTTCAATTGGGTGGACGACCCATCCAAAAAGCGGTGAAGCTTCGGTGAGCGACCTACCGAGCAAGTGAAGCAAGATCTTATGCGATGCTTAAGAGACTATCTTGACTGTTTGCATGGCGTGCATCGGACATGCCCGACATCCCTATCGAAGTGGCACGCCATCAACTTTCCGTCGATGAAGGGTGGCCGGTCGCTCAAAGAAGACGTACTCGAGCGAGGAAAAATCTCAAGCCGCCGCCAAGGCCGTTGAGGACCTCATAAAGGCCAATTTTATAGAAGAGATCAAATACACGACTGGCCGCCCAACGTCGTCTTTGGTTAAAAAGAAGAATGGAAAATGGAGGATGTGTGTGGACTATCTCGATCTAAGCAGGCATGCCCGAAGGATGCCTTTCTGCGCCCAACATTGACAAGGTGGTCGATGGTGCCTCGGGCTACAAACTCTCGTCTTTTACGGATGCTTACTCCGGATACAATCAGATCACGATGTATCGCCCGATCGGCACAAGACGGCCTTCATGACCGATCGGGAAATTTTCAAGATAAGGTGATGCCGCTCGATCGAAGAACGCTGGAGCGACCTACCGGCGGATGATGAACAAGATTTTTAAAAGACAGATCGGCGCATCTCGAGGTGTATACGGACGACATGATCATTAAAAGCGTGAACCGACCCGGATCACGTGGCGACCTCGAGAAATATTTGAAGAAGCTAGGAGGAACTCGCTTAGACTTAATCACGAAAAGTGTACCTTTGGAGTGAGGGCGGCCGATTCTTGGGTTTTCACCGATCGAAAGAGGATAGAAGCAAACCACGAAAAGTGTAGAGGCGATCGCCGATATGAGCCGCCCACATCGAAAAAGAAATACAACGATTAAATGGTATGGTGGCCGCTCTATCCGATTCATCCCCAAAGCGGCTGCGCAAGTCGCCCAATTTATTTAGACTGGCGAAGAAGGAAGTGGATTTTGAGTGGACCGAGCAATGCCCCGAGCATTGGAGGAGTTAAAACAAGCCTTGATTAGCCCGCCGATCATGACCAAGCCGCACGGGCGAGACGTTATATCCGTACTTGGCCATACCGAGAAGAAGTTCTCGATCTTTGTGCTAGTTAGAGAAAGCGATCTAAAGCGAGAATCCGGTCTATTTCATAAGCAAAAAAGTACTCTGGCGGCCCGAACCGAGATACGGAAGATAGAGAAGTTTGCCCTTGCACTTCTAATAGTCGCTAGAAGGTTGAGACCCTACTTTGTGGCCCACCGTGTCGTGGTAAGGACCGACCACCTATCGAGCAAGTCCTTCATCGGCCAGACCTGGCGGGAAGAATGATAAAGTGGGCGGTAGAACTCAGTGAGTTTGGCATCAAATTTGAATCTAGATCGGCCGCAAAAGCACAGGTATTGGCCGACTTTATAGCAGAAATGACTCTACTACCCGGAAGATCAAGCCGAACGACGACCGGATCTTGCGTAGATGGGTCGTCTAATAGCAAGGGAGTGGGGCCGGCCTAATACTAGAGAATTGAAGGCCTGTTTGTAGAAGTCTCTTTAACCTTTGCGTTCCACACTTCAAACAATCAGGCCGAATATGAGGCGTGTATAGCCGGCCTGCAGCTCGCCAGAGACTTCAATGTTGACCGGGTTGAGCTCAGATCAGATTCCCTACTCGTAGTCTCACAGATCAAAGAATTGTATGATGCTAAAGACGACGTGCTGAAAAGTTATCTAGCAAGAGTGAGAGAACTGCTCAAGCAGTTCGACCGAGCTGAAGTGGTACATGTGCCTCGGACCGAAAATGTTCGAGCAGATATCCTGTCGAAGCTGGCAAGTACCAAAACTCCAGGGAATCATAGAAGTGTGATTCAAGAAACATTAAATAGGCCGAGCGTTTCAACCAAGCCAAGTCAGTCGTTGGCCGTTCTATGTGTCAGCGCGGATTCAGATTGGATCGCCCCCATCCTGAGGTATATTGTGGAAGGAGAAGAGCCGAGCGATCCAAAGCAAGCTAAGTTGGTCAGACTCAGAGCGACCAAGTACTCTGTTATAGAAGGAAGGTTGTACAGAAGAGGATTCTCCTCTCCATTGCTAAGGTGTCTTACGTCGGTCGAAGCCGACCATGTGTTGAGGGACATTCATGAAGGTGTTTGTGGGAGTCACCAGGGCGCTCGTTCCATTGCAAAAAAGGCTCTCAGGGCCGGCTACTATTGGCCGACCATGGACGAGGACGCCAAGAAACTCGTTCAGAAGTGCAAGAAATGCCAAGTGCATGCTGATGTCCACATTGCACCCTCCTCAGAGTTACAAAGTCTTGTCTCACCTTGGCCGTCACTTTGGTGGGGCATGGATCTTCTAGGCCCGTTTCCACCGCTCCGAGCCGGTTCAAGTTCTTGATCGTGGCGAAAGATTACTTCACTAAGTGGATCGAGGCCGAGCCGCTGCAACAATCACATCGGCCAAAGTCGCAAGTTCTTGGACGGTGTGTGCTAGCCCGTTTGGGATTCCCAGATTGATAACGCACAACGGCACCAGTTCCTGAGACAAGAGATTCGAGAGAAATGTTGGCGACTTAGGGGTGAAAGCGGCGTTTCACCTCGGTCGAACACCCTCGAGACCAACGCCAAGCCAGGCGGCCAGCGGGGTAATTCTGCGTGGTTTGAAGCGAAGCGGATGAAGCGAAAGGCTGGTCGAAGAGCTGCGATCCGTTCTATGGGCCTACTGGGGCGACCCCTCATTCATCGGCCAGGAGTCGCCGCCTTGATTGGTGTAATGGAATCGATCTTTGTGATACCCATAGAAATGGGCGAGCTGGTGGAGGACTTCAAACCCCTACGGTGGTTGACAACGCCAGGGCTATCCGAGAAGAATTGGACTTAATTGAAGAATCTGCGCACCCAAGCTTCGCTAAGAGAGCAATTGATCAAGCGAAGGTCGCAGTCGCGGCCCGGTACAACGCTCGAGTTCAAAAGAGGAATTCTCGGTCGGCCGGCTCGTTCTAAGACGGCCGACGTGGAAACAAGAATGCACGCCGAGGAAAGTTGGCGCCAAATTGGGAAGGTCCGTATCGAGTCATCACGAAAGCGGCAAGGGCATACGAGTGCAAACCATGAATGGGGCGACTATCCCCGAACATGGAATGCGAAAAACTTAGGAAGTATTACGTTTGAATGTAACAAGTGATTTGAATGTAATAACGGCCGATCTATTAATGAAAGCGGCGGCGCTCTTTTTCCCATCGGGTTTTTACGAGAGGCGACCTTTAAAAACATGATGTGTTCTTTACTTTCGCAAGAATGTATGACCGGTCGCTCAAGATTGCCCGTGGCAAAGGAAGCGATCGGCGACTTATCGAAGTTAATCGGATCGTCGAAACGATCTAAATCGGCGACCATCGAAATGGTCCCAACCAAGTGCCATCGAAATGGCCCGAGGTTAAAACTCGCAAACCTTAGATCGTCGAAACGATGCGAATCGGCGACCGTCGAAGCGGTCCCAACCGAAAGTGCCATCGAAAATGGCCCAACAATGCTAGGTCGTCGAAGCGATTCACGTCGAGTGCCATCGGAAATGGCCCAAAGGTTAAGTAATAACCCATCACGGTAGGCGTAAAAGCGATCTACTTAAATGCCATCGAAGGGCACGATCGAAGATCGCCGAAGCGATCAAGGCCGTTGGGACATTAACTTATCAAAGAATGGATGCTTTCGAAATAAGCACGAATGACGACCGAACGGTCTTAAAATTCAAAGACTTAGAAAAATAAGCATACAAGGCGCGCAAAGAAAAAGCGACCAACAACGAGCGCTATCGAAGTGGCACGAAAGCGACGCGAAGCGCCCACAAGTTCAAAATGAACAAGGCGAATAAATGCAAGTATGCAGAAATTGCAACATAAATTCAAAGCGGGCATAAATGAAAAGCAAATAAAGATTGTCATTACAAATAGGACGCCTTGCCGAAGCCGAGCCCACGAATAAAAGAAGCGCACGGCGCGAAATATTGTCGAGCCGAAGGCAAGTTACAAAATTACACCGCCGCAGCGGGCTTCAAAAGAGAATGGTGGCGAGGCGAATGGCGTTGCCTCGCTCGTCATATTCTGCGAGCAACATGATCTTGTTATTTTCGACATAGTGCGTGGGCTTGATCATCTTGTCATCAAAATTGATCTGCGGTCGGTATTCAACACCCGCGCGCTGGCCAAGAGCGTTGTAAAATTGCTCATTGCAGCCCTCCGACCGCCTTGGCCACCACGAATCTTCGCGCTGCGGCTCGGCATTTACGGCCTCCAACACGGCTTTCTCCTTCTCGAGCGGATCCAAGGTCGGTTTGAGTGTTCACCGGCGGCAAGCTCCTTGTTCCTCTTTGTGGCTGGCGGTCATCCTCCCCGTTTGAGGCCTCCTTCTTCGATTGGAGGAGCTTGTCGTATTCTGCTGCGCCTCAACCAAAGCCTTGCCCTTCCTCGCGAATTCAGTCGAAGGTTGGTTAGTCGGTCGAACAAAGGTAAGATAAAGATTACAAGACTAAGAAAGTAAAGTTACCATCAGATTCGGCCACCGGCTCGGCCATGACTTTCGACCCCATACTGAGAGAAGCGCGAGAGCGCCATGGGTTTCGCAGACGCTTGCTCGGATCGGCCGCACCCAAGTTTTGGTGAATGATTGGAATCTCCTCCGTTTCGTGGACCGGGACCCGACAATCACGCCAGCGCTTGGGTGAGCGATCGGCAGGAGGAGAGGTGGAGAGAGGCCTGCCGACCGGCTTCTTCGCTTGGCTCTTAGGGGTGTGGGGCACTTTGGAGGAAGGTTCAGGATTATCCCCCGACCGAGAAGAACCAGGTCCTTAGCCCTCCGCCGGGCTTCGTGGGCGGAGCGGCGAGTTCGATTTTTTGCGGACATCCTTTCTCGCAAAATAACGAGCCATGGGTTAGAATAACATATTGACAAGGCCTACAGCAAGAATATAAAGAAAAAGTTCGAAGGCAGACCAATCTCGGCCTCCAGGGTTTCGCCTTCGTACAAGACGAAGGGTCGGCAAGGTATGTCGCCTTTAGGATCTGGGCGCATCATGCTCGCCAGCGCCTTAATCATCTCCAAAGATTCGGTCGGCCTCCCCGGATCTGTTGAGAGTAAATGTAATCGCCCGGCCTCCGAAGAAGTGGGCCGTTCCACATGATTGGGAAGAATGGGGACCGAGCATCCCATCGATTGGATCTCGAAATGGCCATCCGGCCTCCTTGGTTGGAACGACCGAAGTAGTGGCCCTCCGGACCGCACCGAGCGACTCTTGGAAAGCCTTGAAGAATCGATGATGAGTCTTACGCATTTTGAAGGAGACACTGCTCCCCTCTTCTCTTTGTTTGCTTTCTCCACCGAGCGGTGAGCTCAAAGAGTGAAGAAGAGCAGCATGATCGACCGGCCGACCAAGCTTGGTTAGCAAGACTTCAAAGGTTTTGAGAAACGCCCATGCGTTCGGATGGAGTGAGAGAGGCGACCCCAATATGACGCAGGGCGTCCGTTGGAACTCGGTGAAAGGAGGAGCGATCTTCATTTTTCGACCACGATCCGGTACATGGTGAACTTGAAGCGGGAGTAAGTGGCAATATCTTGGCCGTCTTTCATACCCTCACTCTCGACTGGTGAGTCGGCGAAATAACGCTCAATGTCGGGCAAGGCGTAATGATCGACCGTCGGCATACTCCTGTGCGCCGAAGAGTGTCGGAGACCCAAGACATATCGAGAGGATCTCGGGCTATATCGGTGAACATCGGCCGCTTCGCCGTTCGACCCTCGCCGTTGTTGGCCTCGGCACGAGAAGCTAGCGCTGGTGGGCGATCTGTTCATCGGCCGCTTCACCTCGGCCGTCTCGCGCATCGAGCATAGCCTGCGTCCTCGACTGGGCGGCTCGGTTCCTCATCATCATCCGGTCGATCACCTCGACATACTCATCTTGTTGAGCCGGGGCATCGGCCAAGCGGTGGTGTAGAGTTACTCGGCCCGAGCGGTAGAGTGAGCAGAAGAGTGGGAGCTAGAGTTGGTCTTTGCTCGTAGAAGTCTTGCTCGAAGAATCAGCATTTTGTCATCCGAAGGCGACTTAGAGTCCGCCTCGGGGGCATTGGGCTCGCCCGACCTCGACATATATGTGGCGAAGGACTGGGGCGGTTTTCCGGGAATGCGGGCAGTTAATTTTGTCCGTGGCATACACAAACACCTGTGATAAGGGATCGAGTCGGTCGATCGGCGAGCACTCATGAGAGGGGCGGTGGCCATCCTCGACGACACCCCTATCACGAGGCGTGGAAAAGCACGAAATACTTTAAAGAAAAACTCAAGTTTAAAAAGAGTAAAAGGGAGCGGTCGACTCGTACCTTAAGCAGATGTTGAAGATCGGTCGCGAGGAGTCAAAAGCAACTACAGATGCGAGTCGGCGGCAGACGAGTCGGTCGCTGGCTGAGCAAATCAGGAAAGTGTGAGATATGAACTAAATGCGAAGGGGTATTTATAGTGAAGACCCATGGCGCGAAGGGACCGGAGGGAGGCGAAGCGTCGCAAGCGTTTCACCTTCTCGCCAATGGTTGTCTCCATACAACCTCGGAAACACCAAGCGTCACGTCTTAAATGTCGGAAAGACCAACCGTCGCGGCGGCCCGGTCGATGGTTGACGAGCGTGGCGACCACGCCGCGTAGAAAAAGCAAGCGGCCGCGTCCCGTTTCATCGAGGAACTTCACTCACGGGGGCATCGATTCAAGCCTCAGCCCGCTCTTAAGCGACCTAGGCTTGGGGGGCAACTGTTCCTGGGTGTATTAGCAAATACGAGGACTGCCAACGGCAATTGGACCTGCGGCCCAGCCCATCACGATCGGCCCAACTGTTTGCTTGGGAGCGCAATTCGCCGGCGAAATTCTCGCAAAGCGGTCGGACATCATCGTATATATCGCCATTCGCACATGGCATCAGCACGTTCTCTAACCTTGTGCTATCTGCCCGAGCGACCTCTCACTAGATCGTCGGAGTGTCTTTGCAGGTACCACCCGAGGTGCTCAACGCGTGAAGCCAGGACCGGTCCTTTCAACTCTCTCAACGACCGGCCCATCAGACGAAGCAACAAACACTTCAACACTTCATTGGTCAAGGTACGATCACATAACATATTAAATTCTATCACAAAATAAAAATGCAAATGGCTTCAAACATCCAAAGCTCTTACAAAATCTTATCCATTATCAGAAAAATCACCACATCATCAAACTCTACTCCGGATGAAACATTATCTTCATCTTCAACATTATCATCAAACATTGAAAATGGATTTCTTGAACTTCCACCTAATTCAACATTGGTACTAGCACCACTAGTTTGCCCAACATTAGCTTGCTCAACATTAGTAGCATCATCTTGCTCAACATTAGTAACATCAACTTGCTCAACATTATCTTCAATAACATCTTCAGCTATCCATTCATCATCGGATTGAATGTCTTCTAATGGAAGAGCAACACTTTTTCTTGCTACTCTACTTTTTAACTTCAAATTATACATGACA
The DNA here is from genome assembly GCA_020916435.1 of Oxytropis ochrocephala. Lineage (NCBI taxonomy): Eukaryota > Viridiplantae > Streptophyta > Magnoliopsida > Fabales > Fabaceae > Oxytropis > Oxytropis ochrocephala. The sequence goes on from CM037089.1 coordinate 70,496,081, forward strand.
AAGACCAAGTCATTCATCTTTTTTTTGATGCAACCTATTTCTTCTCTTTTTATGAACCTGTTAACACGCAAAAATAAAGAAGTCGTAGGCCGAGGACTAAGGGAAGAAAAGAGTCACGGTACAAAGGCAAACCACTCGACAAGGCCCAAAAGGGTATCTGCCAGAAAAGAGTGAAGTCAAAAAGATGGGCCTCAGAACATACCGAAAGACAGAACCCCGAAAGGAGGGCTACGCCCGAGGTTCCAATGAGCTAAGCCGAGGAAAAGTAACCACCACACCCTATAAAGGGCCAAGGCCGAGGCGGCTCGGATTGCCTACAGTTGTTACCTGAGGGAGGCTAGGGCAGCCGAGTCGCCACATGGCCGAGGTAGGATGGGCGTTACTTGGAAGGCAAAACGTGGCGCGAAGATAGAACGTGGGAGCGGTTGATGTTCAAGCGAGAAGAGCAAGTAGAAGAAGCGTGGAGCAACGAGCACTCACCCCACGAAATGTGATAACTCTATTTTATATAGAGTATTTCATATGTTTAAACTTAGTAATTGGTCTCTTTCATGTAATAATAAAGAGTTTATATAGTATTTAGTGTGATATATGATATCTTGAGTGATTTGAATGGTTATAGTTATTTATAGGCCATTTTGGATATATTGTGGTATGTTTGATGTTTTTGTTCGGTGCGATCTCAATCTTTATCTCGCATCAAATGCTCCTGCACTGATCTTGCATCAAATCTGCACTACTTGGTGAATGAGCAGCCTGTTTCATGAGCATCCACTTGCAATTGATGACCTCATGCTTAGTCTTCGAAGCCATCCCACCTTGTATAGTAGGCGCCTACCATTCACACATAGCCATAGGGTAGCTTTGAAGAGTCATCAACATAGGGACACATGTTCATACATCATGAGACCTCCTATACACTTGTCAAAGATCTTATCCATGCAAACAATCTTGCTGGAAAGTTACTACTGACTATCATCCACTCAAGATTACTTCAACATGAAGGAAGGAAGCACCTCTCTTGAAGGCTATAAAAGGACCTCACATCTTCATTTGGAAATATATCACAATCCATAAGTTAGATCAAAATTTCAATATACATAGTTTTTATATTTTTAGAGGAAGAGGAAGGAATTCATAATTCCTCCTTAACTCATTTTCATAGTGTTTGTATAGTGCTAAGGAGTAATGCTAGTGCATTGCTAGAAGATTTCATACAAAGGTTTTCAACATTTGTAACTTTACTCTTGTTGTTTCTCTTTTGTGATTTCTATATATATAAACATGGTCTATTCAGTTTATATATATCTTGCAATGTCTCTTGTTAGCTAAACTTTGCTTAGTTGGAATGTTCTAATCATTTAATGAGCTTTTAAGTAAGTATGTTGCATGTATGTATGTTTGTACTTTAGTTCTTGCTTGATAATATTTTCATTACTTTTTTTGAACTTGATCACTTAGAATAAGTAAGAATTGTAAATGACCAGAAATGACTTACAATTAAGAACTCAAGAACTAATATGGGTGAGTGTTTTACATAAAGAAAACTTTGTGAAAACCATGCTAAGTCCTAGAGATAGGATAGTATAGTCCATAGGATAATTGTGGGTACTTAAAATACAAGAGTGAATTTATTTAAGCAAATTGGATAATTGTTAGGAGGCAAGATTGACACTAACACCCCTTTCTTTCTTGCATAGAACAAGGATCATAAGAAATTTGGTAATGATACTCTGAAGAAAGTGACCGAAAGGCACATAGCTAATGCAATGACATTCGGTGCTTTGCATCACATCTTGCATCATACACTTATAAGTAAATTACTTGATGAAGACATTCCAACTAGCTTTTCTCTTTTACACTATCAACATTTTTACTTTGCTTTCTATCTAACTTAGTTGTGATCATCACAAAATCCAAAATTATTTTATTACTTTGTTACTTTACACTTTATTACTTTATATTGATTTTAAAAGTGAGTTTTTCAATCTCACGTGGGTTCGATCTTTTTACTACTTGTTTTTGGACGGTGTATACTTGCACACAAGTGTATGTGATTTCCATGCACCAAAATGCGCCAGTGGGGATCGTGGGCAGTTACTGCATGTAGTTGAGGGCCTATGAAGCAATGAGAGTCGTTGATCATAGATCAATCCAATGGCAGGCAAATGTTGGCTAGCGTAGTGGCCGACGAGGGCCTGTGTATATATATAGCAATAGAGTAGAATGTAAAAGACACACATCAATCAATCAAACTCTAAATTTATTTCATTTATCTTCCTTTATCGCATTTTATCGCAGTTTATTTATTTTACTCGCGTTAGGGATGGCAATACGGGTTTGGCCCACCGGGCCGGCCCGTTGACCCGCCAAAAAAGGCGGGTCGGTCTGGAGTATTGGGACCGCTGACCCGCTGAGCCCGCCCCGCCAAAAATAAAAAAACCGCGGGCTAGAGCAATAACGGGCCGGGTCAGCCCGCCAGCCCGTTTTTTTTTAAATAAAAAAAAAACTTTAAAAGTGAACACGGATCCGGCCCACCCAAAACAGAAACAACAAGAGGAATAACCTAAAAGTCTAAAACGGCAAATTGAAGCAGCATTGACGACACTACAGGAACAACCACGATCTCTGAATAGCAACGACAAACGGCAAAGCAGAAATCAAAAAGACAAGGTTTGTTGTATTCCAAATGCAATTAGATCATGAATAGCTATTAGATAAACAGCTAGAATTTAGGAACCTGATTGTTTTGCTTTTCTGTTGTTGTTGTCGTTGAAAGAGGGAAAATATTGTGTTTGTTGTTTTGAGAGAGATGGATTCCACTAAGTGTTTGTTTTTGTAGATGAATGAATGTTTGATTTTCTTTTCTTTTTCTTTTTCAGTATTGTGGAAAAATCATACTAGAGGGACAGAGGCTTTGGTCAATAGTTAACTTAACTCTATTGAAGTTTAAATGGGATCAGTAGTGCTTCATCTGCCTCTGGCTTGATCCGAAGGGTTTATTATTTGAAAAGAATGCACGCTTTTAAAATGTTTTTGGACATTTTTTCCACTTTGTATGATCATATTGCACTATGAAACTGAGCTAAATAATAGGCTAGTGCTCTAAATAATAAGTTTTTTTTTCAAAAACATTGAAAAAAAAATCAAAGTGAGCGAACAGCCAACTCACCGACCCATCACTTAGCGGGTGGGCGATCTTTGAACTCGCATTTTTTGGCGGGCCAACTCGCCCCGCCCCGTTTTTAGCGGGCCGAAGGCAAAACGGGCCGGGCCGGGCCGACCCATTTTGCCATCCCTAACTCGCGTCCCATTCTCACCTTGCCTGACCCTTTCTTGAGGAGTCGAAACCCTGATCGAGAGCGAGTTCCCTTCTCGACGCAAATGCCTGAAGAATGAGGAATCAAAGACTGTCCAAACTATGGCCGACACCACGGCTAGGACTTAAGAGTTTGACGACGACAAAAATTGGCACGCTCGGTGGAACAGGAAAAGTTGAGCAAACGCCTCCGTTTGATTCGCCTGGAATGGATTACAACTGGCGTATGCACCTACGCTATGGCAGAAACCTAAGTATGGAGCCAACATCGGCATAAAAAAAGGTGACTGTATCGGAAACGAAAAATACTGAGCCGATAAGTGTTTCAGAGACAACTCCCCTGGCGATGAATGCTAAGTCTAGCGACGGTTCCCCGCAGCATTGTGAGGAACCTACCATACCAGAACACAAAAAATGTAACGCATAAACAAGCGAGAGTGCGAAACTAAAATAGAGGAGAAACAAACCGATGAAACGAGTAAAGCGAAATGCAAGGAAGATGAGCGATTGAAATAGGCGCGAAATGCAAAGAAGAATAAAGATATGTACCTCTTGAATAAGATGAATGAGCGAGCGAGAGGAACAACAACAACAACGCAGCAATAAACGAGAACCCAGAGCAACGCAGAGCAAAATGCAAGCGAGGTTAAGTATCTCATCGTGATGGTGGACTACTTCACCAAGTGGGGTGGAGGCAGATCCCCTAGCAAAGGTTACTGCTAAGAATTTGTTAGCCGAGGGAGTCAGTAGCCGAGGCGGGGGTCTGGTCGAGTGGATATATGGACATGTTTCCTAATTGACCTGATTTCTTCTCATTATGCCCCATTATTTCTAGTAAGGACATTCACACACCCAATGATGGTAGCCTCAGGAATATGGTCGAGAAACAGACTATTCAACCAAACAAGAGAATAGAGAGAGAGAGATAATAACTTTCTCATCTTTCTATCTTCTTTCTCTCATATCAAACAACTTATTTAATGTACTCTATTTCTCAACCATTTTTTTTTTCTTTTTTCACATTCTCTTTCCTATTTCTCTCCCCCCCCCTCCATTTCTTTCGTTTGGAATGAAAAATGCTAGCAATACTCTCACTCTCTTTAGTTTACTCTCTCAACTACTATTTCTATGATTGACCAAAATTCAAGTAAGTCCCACCACTTTGATAAAAGGTCATATTAAATTGGTAAAATAAACATAAATTTCATTCAATCATAAAGAGAGTGTGTTAACTCGTCTTCCCAAAATACTTATTGGTCCATATTTTGAAAATGAGTCCCAATAAATTAGTAGTGAGATGTACTACTATAGTGAGACTCAAATGTTGATTTACTAAATTCACCAGCTATTAGAGCACTTTGGATCCTCTCCTTAATAACAAGAGAGAGTAAAGTTAAAAGAGAGATAGAGAAGAAGGAGGATCCTCTCCTTAGTGATGAGAGAGAGTAAAGTTAAAAGAGAGATAGAGAAGAAGGAAGGAGATGTATGGAGGGAGGGTTGGAAGCAAATGATCTTTATCAGTAATAGAGTTTGCTACTTAGAACATGTAACCTGTACTTGTACGGAATGTTTTGCTAACAAAATTTCCAAACGTGTAGGGTTGGTCAACACAGAAAATTGCTTTTACACGCTACAAGTATGCAGAGCATCACATCCATTTTGCTAAGGAGAGAAATCCAAATAGGAACGTACATCACATTTTTGTTTGAGGTGCCCCTTCATCTTGTTTTTTATTTCTGTAAACTAATTTTGATGAAGTACAACAGACGTTTTATCTTGGTCTTCTCCTGACTAAGCTGTTTGAAAGAACTCTCTTAAAATTGGACGAAAAATAGAAACGTCATTTAAACTCAAAGTGCAACAAATTAAAAGTACTATAGCACACTTTATTACAACACTATACATGTAAAACACTAGAATTCTAGAACTGATTCTATGGTGAGATCTTCAATCTAAAAATATAATACAGAGAGTAAGTAGTGTGTGTTACTTAGCTTTATTGATATATTAACAAATATTTATCAACAAAACGAAACTATCAGTATTCAACATCTAAACTGGTCAATTAAATACTTGAGTGGTGATTCCCATGAAAATTTAACCATAGCATCGAATAGGATCATTGCATCCCTTTGAAGCAGATTGCTTGAAACCAAAACGACCTCCTTTTTCAAGATACTGTTGATGGTACTCTTCTGCCCTGTAGAATTTCTTGGCAGGAAGAATCTCAGTAACAATCTTTCTGTTTAACTTTTTCTGTTGTTGTTCTATAGAGTCTTGGGCTGCTTTCTCTTGTTCAGGTGTGTAATAGTATATTCCAGACCTGTATTGTGTTCCAACATCATTACCCTGTCACATAGGAAGATCAAACTGTTACTTAGTGCTTAAGCTATAGGGTGCAAGAGCAGAGCCATACACAGTCAAGCACATGCAAATCACAAGTTACTCTATCTATTCTAATACTCTCCCTCGAACACTCTCTTCATATTTGGTTGAAATTTATGTGATTCTACTAAATTAGTGAGTACCAATACTTATCTAATGGGTCCAATTCAAAATCTGAAACCTACATGAATTTCGACCAATCATAGATAGAGTGTTGGAGAGAGATGCTAGAGATCTCTAACACTCTCTCCATGATTGGTTGAAATTCATGTGGTTCACCAAATTAGTTGATGCCATTACCGATTTAATGACGTTCAATTCCAAAATGATGGGACCCACATGAATTTCAACCAATCATAGAGTGTTGGAGGGAGTGTTAGAGAGTGTCGGAGCAAAACACACTCTAACACTCTATCTATGATTGGTTGAAATTCATGTGAATCTCACGATTTTAGAATCGGTCCCATTAAATAGGTAATGAGACCAACTAATTTAGTTGAACCCACATGAATTTTAAACAATCATTGGGGAGTGTTAGAGGGGAGTACTTCTCTTTCATCGTATATTCAAAGTTCATACAAGCATATATATTTGAATGACTGAAAGAACAAGCAAAAGTGTGTGGTTTTAAGAAAGGAATTGAAGGAAGAACTGACTTTAACAGAAGAGAGAAAGGAGAAGACAAAAATGTAATAAAAGATGTGAATGATTCCATATCAAACTAGTTGTTCTAGATGCTCACGAGTTTTTCTGGAAGTCTATAACATACTCTAAGTTCAACATCAGAATTTGTAAACCGTCCAACAAATAAACAAATTAAAGCTTATTTTCCTTAGAAGAAAGGACCAGAAGAGAAAACCAAATTAGGCGCGGGGTGCTTGTTTTTGAAGTATATAATGAGTATTAGTTTTCTAAACTCTACCGCAATCTAAAACAAAACAAAAAACGGGCATTTACAATTAACTCATAATGCAATAGATTGACCATTCTTGTAATAATTTGTGAAAAATGTATGGTATGATGTATTATAGGAGTAGAAAGAATGCCACAACCAAATACTACAGAGCAGAAACATCCCAAAATGTGCACGGCCAAGGGATAAACAGACAAAATCATTAACGGAAGCAACGAATAAGATTCCCAGCAGTAACATATTTATCAGATAACATATTGAAATAGAAATTACAAAAAATTACATCACTGGAACTTTTGTGTAAATGCATCTACTAAACATTGGCAACAAAAAGAATCAATATCAACACAGACATGTTAGTGATGAAGCAAAAGTATTACAAAATGAATAACTTGTTGGGAGTCATTAAATGGTTATAAAAAAAACCCGAATCCCTGAGAAACCCAAACCATTGCATTGATAATCCACAAGTCCAAACATATAATTCAAATCAGAAGAGTCGGGATATGACATCGCATTTGAAACAATAGAAATGATAAAAAGTAGAAACCAGACCAAATTAATCTATTAATCAAACATGATAAGGTTAATAGAAAAATCAATAAACTTTCTACGCACCTGCCGGTTCAGTGTGGTAGGATCGTGTCTAGCCCGTAACGCATCAAGCAGAGCATCATAGCTACATTCCTTGAGATCATTTGGACCCTGACAACCTCGGAGTGGTTTGTGGTACCCGAACACACATCCTCATAGCTCGGATTATGCAAGCGGCCCTGACTATATCCAACCTCGGTCTTGGTCACCCCAGACACCCTCTGGAAGGCCAGCTCAACGCCCCAAAAACAGCCAGCACCAAACTGGGCAAACTGTTGACCTGGTGCTGGTATGTCATCATCTGGTCCTTGAGCAATGGACGAATCCATATTTTCAGTTGCCTTTGGGCTACCAAACCCCAAACTCCCTAGTCTGTTTAGCAAGTTCATGGAGTGCTTGTTGGCAGCAAAATGTGGATGAGTTTTGGAGAAGCAACAATACTTGATAGAAACTCTGGAAAGTGATTGAAGGAACCTCGATTTCGAAGGACTGGAGAGAGGAGAAAAGAAGCAACAGAAAGGAATAGGATCTGGTAGTGATCCTGCTGCTTGCTGCAAGAGTTTGAGTTAAATAAGTGTTCTATAGAACATAAATAACTTTTTGGTCAAAGAAAAGAAAAAGAAAAAGAATATGCATAAACTAGTATCTCTAAGTGGTAATTTGAAACTCTTAATCTAGGAAAACCGAAAATAGAGACAGTAAGCTGCAGAATTACACACAAATATTACTAACTGTTGTAAGATTAAACTAAAGCCTGAGTATTCTAAACATTTTTAGAAAACAACAAATCAATAAATGATGCTTTTATATGTGTACGTGCTAATTTGTATGTACGCATATTTTTAGGTCACAAAACATAATCAAACATGAACACAGGTAATTTATCAATCACATATATTAATATTATAATCTTTTTATTTTAGTTCAAACTCCCATTCACTATTTGTTTTCAAATGCTCTAGATCAATACCTCCTTGGAAACTAATACAAAGTGAATGGAAATTACAATATAAGTATTAAAAGTAATAACAAAAATCAGGACCTAAAATTGATCATAAGGAAAAACCCGAGGCAGAGCTATTAAAGGGAACCAAACATCAACCACTTCAACGAATTAATAAAATTATTCCAATCAATCTTCATAAATAAATAAATAAATAAATAAATAAAATTAGGTTAATCAAAATATAAGAAATTTTAACCGGAAAAGAGAGAGGAAATTATGAAACTGACTTACTCAGTGGATGAAAGAAATGAGAAAGAATGAACGAAAATTGAGGAGTGGGAAAGATGAAGAAAATGAAGAAGAAGTAAGAAGGAGGAAGAAGATTTTTTGGAGGATTCGCTGACAGTGACAGCGAAATAAAAATGAAGGTTTATTTGGCGTTGGCGAATGATAACGCTTCCTTAATCCCATTCCATAATCGCACATCATTTTCACGGTCGTTTCTTTGTTGTTGCTGGCGAGTGGAGCGCAAAGGACTAAAATGCCCTCACCACTAATCCTTATCCCAATTTTTTTTGACCAAAATCCTTATTATCACAAAATTGAAATTTTACATTAAAATTTTCAAGTGGCATTTCAAGGTGGCAGGAATACACTTGAATACTTTTTTCACCTAAGTTGATTGAAATTCATATGGATGATATCACTTAGTCAAAATAGCATCTGGGGTTCTTTAACTTATTTTCCGTTTTCGCTTAAGTCTTTTAATTTTAAGTTTATGCGTTTAGAGTCCTTTAACTTTTTAAAGCGTGTCATCGTAGTCCCATTTAACGTTTTTAAACTAACAACAACTGGGACTTAAACGTTAGCTTTTAACGTTAAATGGGACTACGATGAAACATTTTTAAAAGTTAAGGGACCTAAACGTTAGCTTTTAAAGTTAAGGGACCTAAATGAAAATGGAAAATAAGTTAAGGGACCCCGGATGCTATTTTTCCTATCACTTATTTAGGACTTTTGAATAGCTAATTTTTTTTGTTAAGACTTGAATTTTTTATTAGAGATATTTTGTTGCTAATATCAAATCATTTCTTTCGTTGAAATTCAGAAAAACATAACGCAACAACGTGCCCATTATTATCCGAGAGGCCTTGCCTCAAAGTTATGGCACATGCTTCTTAGAACCTCCCTCTACTCACTAAAATCTTCAATAGACTAAAAATACCAAAAATGCCCTCAAGATTTTTTTTTTCTTTTAAAAAACCCATTCACCACACTAGAACGCCCATTCCTCCTCCTCCACACTAGAACCCCTCCCCAAAAAAACACCCTCTCATTCATTCTCCTCCTCCAACCAAAGCGTCCTCAACCTCCCACTCAAGGCCCTCCCTCCTCTTGGTAAGAATCCATTTTCTCTTCTCTATCTTCCATTTTTCCCATTTTTTTCACTGTTTTCATACTGTGTGCCGAACAGTGATTCAGATCTGGAAAGGCCGAACGTGCCTGATTCTCTGTATTTTCCTTCTTTTTTCAGGTATGGCTACTTTCTACGCCACTGTTGATCGATACACAGGGGAGATTTGCGTCCCAGACGACTTGGACCAGCTGCCCGATTCATGTTCTTTTGTGATGGATATTGGAGGCGTCGCTTATGGCTCCCATGATGGAACTGGTAGGATCTCTGTTGACATTGGGGAGTTTGTTAGCGCCTACAACTGGGGGCGCCCCCACAGTATTGACAGTGTCTCTCTCGAGATTACCTACAGCGGTGGGGGGCGCTTCATTGTGAACACCGGTGCATACATGAAAATAACATAACAAAATAAACGAAACTACTAATTTTATTATTTAAAGAGCGTAGCCATACATCAAAATAAACGACATAAAAAAATAAATGAAACTAACAACAGAGAGTTCACTAATTTTTGTGGAGTGTGCTCTCCATAATATAAATCACCTCTTAGGTGCAAAGGCGTCGTTTCGACAAACAAATTCAATGAGATGACATCCCAATGGGGTGTTACAATGATGTTCCATCATTGCGCGAAGATCGTTGTCGCTACAGATATCCATAGCTTCATAGCGGCGAGTGCCATCTTCAAAACATACACACTTGCGGTAACGTATACGAGAGATGTCTTTGCGCCACTCTCCCTCTTTGTGAATCTTCCTCTCCACCTTCTCCATCTTCTCCTTGGTGGTGAATGTAATATTTTTCCACCTCTGAAGCGATTGTCGCGAGACTTAAAATAAACACCATCGGCCTTGTTCTCGACCGTTCCAGGGCGATGCAATGCAGTTAAAAATTTGTCTAGCGATCTCTGGGTTGGGCACAACTTCCATTCATTTAGATCTTCCATTTTAGTGAAAATTAACAAAGAGGAAGAGTGAGAATCAGTGAAGTGTGAAAAATCAAAGTGTGAAAATCAGTAAAGAGTGAGAGTCTATTTATATAGGTGTGACCGAACGTGGTAGTTGATTTAAAACGATCGAGCTGTTAAAATTATAACCATTGGACACAATTTCCAAAAATTTGAATTTTGGCGCAAATTGGACGGTGTACATCGTTTCGGCGCAGACGCAGTCGATCGAGTTCGACTCACATGATCGAAACTGGTCAAATTTGAATTTGGGTCAATTTGGGGTATCTGACAAATGATTGATGAGTTAGCGTTGTTGCAGATGCGAACTAGAGGCGATCAACCGCGCGCCTAATCGTGCATAATCTTTTAAAAAAATAATAACCAAATTTTAGTAAGGGTTCACACCAAAAAAGGGTTCTAGTGAGTAGAGGGGTTATGCGAAGCATGGGCCTTCATTTTAAGTTTTGTTACGCACTACGCCGCGCCGTTTTGGACTTGGGTGGCTTCAAAGGCCCATATACATGATTCCAAGCAAGATTCACGTGCCCCAATGACAACCAACGGTGGAGATCACACAAATGTCTCATTGTACGGTCAAAAGGCAATCTCGGTCTCAAAGGCATAACACACAACCACGTCGGACACCTCACGCATTCTCACGGTAAGTAAATTCACGTCATTGACACAATTCCCTATAAATACGCTGTCCAATTAGTGCATCAGGTACACATTTATTACGACCTCATTTGCATTCCCCTATTCTGACTTAGGCATTGGAGTGTGTGCAAGTACCACCCCCTCGCCGGAACAACGCGATAGAGCCATCACTATAAGTAATTCCGATCAACCATCTCATCATTTTGAAGTATCACCTCGACTCGATTTCCAAGATCGACCATTAGCGACCACATTGGAACAAACACTACAACATTTTGACCCTATGGCAACGGTCAAAAACCGTCTCCTAAAGCCAAAAAACCGTTGCCAAAGCCTACGGCAATGGTTTTGAAACCGTTGTACCTTCGGGCGTTGCCTAAACTAAAGGCAACGGTTTTCTAAACCTAAGGCAATGTATAGGAAAAACCGTTGCCATTGACAGATAGAAGGCAACGGTTTTTGTTTCCACTCTATGAAAACGGTTGCAAACCGTTGCCCCTTTTGGCAACATTTAAAAACCGTTGCCACCTATGGCAACATGTTAAAACCGTTGTCAGATATGACAACAGTGGATAACCGTTGCCTTATACACTGAAACAAAAACCGTTGCCACTAATGGCAACACTCTTAAACCGTTGCTATAAGACGAAAAACCATTCCCTTTATATTACTAATCTATGCCAACAACAACACTATATAAAACTGTTGCTATTACGGACAACCACAAATAACTACCCTATTCGCATCTCATTCTTAATCGAAACAATTTGTTACTAAAATGAAAGAATTTAAAAGACATAATGATCCTTATATTGCTACTTCAAGGACACAACAAAAGTAACAATTCATGTATGTTAAACAAAAATTTGTTACTACAAAAATGCACAACAAAAGTACAAAAGAAATAAAACTTCAGTCTTCAACATATGTCTTCAAACTCTTCATCATCCGCATCAAGACCTTCATCTCCATTGCTGCTTTGTTCACAACAGATTCATATACCTCAGGTTGTGAAGTTACACAGTAGTCACCACACACACTTGGCCTCTTCTCTTCACACTTCCTATCTTCCATGCTTTGTTGTTTTCCCTTCCATTTCTTGCTTTCCTCCACATATGGCTACAGGAAAAAGTAATTAGAACTGGAAAATTCCTAGAAAAACCTTTCAGATCAACTTGATACTATATATGTGAACATAGTTCATTGTACCCGTTTCTCAATCAAAGACATGTTGCTCCATGTATCAACAGCCACGCCTAGGATTTGACGGCCATCTAAGTCCCGACGACAAGTTTTTAATCGAGCACATTCCTGCTTCAGGAAAATATGATATCCACTGTGTCGCGATGGAGTACCTACGCGTTTCTTCTTCTTTTTGTTATTCAAGGGTGCCTGTAGAATTACCGGCTTTTCTACACAGTCTCTACCTGAATCCAAAGCATTGCCTTAACACCTCTGAATTTACATTAGCCACCTTTAAGCCTTCAACTCATCATAATAATCACAGAGTTGCCAAAGCAAATTGACGTCTATTAACAAACCTGCCATTTTGTTAGAGCAATCCTCAGATATATTTGTTACCTTCTGATCGTCTTCATTATCCACTGATGGAGATAAACTAGCTGATGATTTCCTCTTCCTCTTAAGTAGAGCTTTTGAAAAAGTGGGAGTGTGGAGAAAATAAAGAGTTTTTAAGGTTAAATAGCACATATTAAGCTCAAAACCAAAATGCAACAAAAACATCATACAATGAAGCTGCTGAAATGTCTTAAGTACTATATGTCCAATCAGTGAAAATAAAGTTGTAAACTAAAATCATATATGTAGAAACTATTATAGTATAGGCTAAATTGCTGTTTTGGTCCTTTATCTTTAGCCTTAATTTCATTTTGGTCATTTATCTTTTTTTTTCTCGTTTTGGTCCCTCATGTTTCATTTTTGTGTCAATTTGTGTCAATTTGGTCCTTTTTTGTAATTTTCCATCCATCTTCTTTGACACAAAAATTACAAAAAAGGACCAAATTGACACAAAAATAAAACATGAGGGACCAAAACGAGAAAAAAAAAAGATAAAGGACCAAAATGAAATTAAGACCAAAGATAAAGGACCAAAACAGTAATTTAGCCTATAGTATAATATACTAACTGTTCCTAGTAAATAACTCAGTCAGTTAGCAACTCTGTTACTAACTTTTACTTCTAATTAAGTAGTTGGCAATTCTGTTACTAACTGTTATCAGTTATCACAGTTGGGATAGTTAAGGTTTGTTAACCAGTTTTGCCATCTCATTTGTATTCAGTTATTGGCTGAATTCTCAGCTACATATCAATTGTAAACTTGTAACCATTCATTGCAAATGGATGAAATATGTAATTCAGTTTTCTAAATTCTCTGATCATAATAGAAAATAAACATCCCTACATATCAAGCACATTTGTCAAGTACCAAACTGAATCAATAATATATCTACTTAAAATAAAAAATAAAAGAACCACCAATTTGTGTTTTAGATTAACCTTTGGTGGTGCTAGTTGTAGGTTGTTTTGGAGGAGACCTATGGAAGTACAATTTCTCATATTGGTAAAGAAGATAACAATAGAGACGTGCAAGTTGATCAGATACAGATAATAACTTTGCATTTCTGCCTTCCAGTTTCAACACAGCGACAACTTCACCCCATTTCCTTTCTTTATTAACCTGGATATTAAATTTGAACATGCATGTGAGACAAATTCATACGATACAGGCAAATTATTCAAGTCTCTCTTGACTATATATATATATATATATATATATATATATATATATATTATAACTTTGGGCCTTTTGTGGGGTTTTCTTTCTTACTTTCTGTCACACTAGTCCTTAAAAAGACTGAAATACTTCTTCAAAAGACTATCACACCATGCAATTAAACACAAAAGGCTATTAAAACTTATTTATATATTACCTCGTCTATATATATTACCATAAAACACAAAAAGCTATAAACACAAAAAGCATATTAACATCTCAAATTTAAACAGAAGGGAAAATTCAAAGCTATTATTAAAGTGGAGAATAGTTCACAATCACAAGTGACAAAACTCATTAAAGTGGAGAACAATTGTTGAAACCAGCAAAATTACCAGAACTAGCAATATGCAGAGTATATCCAGTGAAAGTAGAGAACAATTGTTGAAGAGGGCATTAATCAGAAAGAGGACTCAGTGTCAAGAAACTGCAATAGAAAGAAAACCAAGTAAGGACTCTAAAAAGGCTTCAATTTCTGCTCAAAATCAATGTGGAAAGGAATTGTTAAAGATGGGGTGCTGCAGCTGTACCTTTCTTGTTAGCAGCCCCTTTATTTTCTCCTTAAAAAGTATGTTCAGCTGTACATTTGTAGGTAAATATCAACATCAGTAACCATTATCAACCACAACAATTATCTGCATAACTTAATAAAATCACTCCCCACAATTAGCATTGCTATGATTATTACTAAGTTATGCAGCCAACTTGTGGTTGGCACTACCACTACCACTTTCCTGAATTGGTTAAGTAACCAACTTCCAGTCCCTGTCTGATTTATCAGTCCCACATGTACAATCCAATACACTTCTCCCTAATATAATCAATTTTTAAATGGTTACCAATAACAATTCTTAAAATCTTTTCTCATATCTACAAAAATATATCTTTAATTTATAGTTTATAACAAGTAGAGAGACCATGCAGAACATTGCTAAATCCTAAATGGAAATTCACTGAAACTGCAGAACAAAACTATTTACCAATAATCATGCTTTCACAAAACAAACAAAAAAATTAAGTTTGCAACAAAAAAAGTTATTGGATTTAGCAAAAATTTAGGAGATGAGAGAAGGAAAGAAAATCGATAGAGCGAAATTGAAAAAGGGGAGCTTACGGATGTCTTCTTGGGTGGAAAACTGGCGGCGACCGGTGGGCTTGCTCTTAAATTTGCCTCTACCCATTTTCAATTGATCAATGAAATGAAATGAGATTCGCACACACGCTACGTTACGCTATCTTCGAATCAAATCACTGAGAAGAAGTCACAACACAATAACAAACAGTGAATTGCCAATATGTAACTACCTCGGCTGATAAAGATAATAGAAAGAGAAAACAGCTAGCACTGAACTAAAATAGTCTTTTAAATTCAACCACAGAGTTGAACAAATACAGGTAATATACAAGCACCTCCCCATATTTCATTTTGTCAACCCCTACTAACATGTGTAAACTAAAAATTGTAGGTTCCACTACCACTTCCATGAACTGGTTAAGTAACCGACTTCCAGTCCCTGTCCGATTTATCAGTCCCACATGTACAATCCAATACATTTCTCCCTAATATAATCAATTTTTAAATGGTTACCAATAACAACTCTTAAAATCTTTCCTCATATCTACTAAAATTTTTAAAGGGTTTTTGCATTGTGCTTTGCTCACCTCTTAAGGAGAAAGCAGCCTAACGATCTTTTTTATTTTATTATTAAAGATAAAGATGATGATTATTATCAATCAAGCATAGTCTCTTCTTTTTTTTTTGACCAAAACACGTTTAAAGTAGGTATTGTAGCTTTCAGTTTAAGTACATGATGAATCACTCTAATTATTGTGAATCATATATGTATATTGCCATATTAATTAGTCTGACCAATAATATAAAATGCAGGGAGTGGCAACAAGAATATTATATTGGATTGCCTAACTTGAAAGCATGGAGAGTGGAAACCAACTTCAACTTTCAAGTTCACAGCAAAACAGTGGAGGAAAACCACTTTTTTCAAAACATGTTTCAATGGTGTCAACGCCGTAACAGGTACCTTATTACCACCCTCTTTATCAAACTCTGTTTGCAAAACTAAATCATAATTCATATGTACAAAGATGAATTATGAGCAGTAATCTGAATTCATCTTTGTAGCTTCAGAGAAAAGAATCAAACACAAAGGCACAAAACTCAACAAAATGAGCAGTAATCTGAATTCAATTCAAACAATAACAGATATATTGAGTGACTTTACAAGTTGGCAGTCTCTCCTAGATCTAAAAATTCCAACAAGTTTCATCTCCATATGAAACGACTCCACCACTCTATTCTATTATATTATAATCATGCTTTCACAAAACAAACAAAAAAATTAAGTTTGCAACAAAAAAGTTATTGGATTTAGCAATAATTTAGGAGATGAGAGAAGGAAAGAAAATCGATAGAGCGAAATTGAAAAAGGGAGCTTACGGATGTCTTCTTGGGTGGAAAATTGGCGGCGACCGGTGGGCTTGCTCTTGAATTTTCCTCTACCCATTTTCAATTGATCAATCGTTTCACTTTATTCCCAAATTCCTATTCCTAATTCCCAAATTCCTTTCACTTTATTCCCAAATTCCTATTCCTAATTCCAAAACCCTTTGCGATGGAGTGCTTTAGGAAAAGAGATTGTGATGGAGTGCTTGAGAGTTTGCGAGGGATGAATCGTTTGTTGATGGAGTGAGAGTGATGAATCGTTTGGTGATGGAGTGAGAGTGATGAACGGTGTTGTTGATGAATCGATGGAGTGCGAGGTTTTAGGGTTCCTGAGAAAAGTATGCTGAGTGTTTGAGTGAGTGTTTTTTTGACGCAAGTGTTTGAGTGTTTTTGGTTTTGGAGTTTTGGGTTGAAATTTTGGAGAATCATAAAACGCGCTACTATTTAGCGCCCAAATTTTTACTTTTTAATAAATGACCCTATGGCAACGTTTATGAACCGTTGGATAAAGTTTTAAACAAAAAGCGTTGACGTAGACCTTTCGCGCAACGTTTATAAAGCGTTGGATAAAGATTTAACAAAAAAGCCGTTGCAGTAGATCACCATGGGAGCGGTTCTATACCGTTGCGGTAAAAAAATTTCAAAAAAAAATGAATCAGCAACGCGTTCAAAAAACCGTTGCCATTGTTGGCTAAGGCAACGGTTTTTTGGCCGTTGAAATTTTAGGCGTTGTCATAGGGTCTAAATGTTGTAGTGAAAGGCCCTCGATTTCCAACTATTAGCCATAGTTGCCATCTGAGAACACACCCTCGCTTGCCTCATCCTCCCCCTGCCATCGTTCTCGAGTTCGGGAGAGGTCTCCTAACAAGGAAAGGTGAGGCAAGACAGCATACAGAAGATCTCCACCCTGAGTGAATCGGCACCTCAATTCAATCTCACCGTCCAAGCCATATCGACGAGGACAATTTACCCAGAAGATTGATGATTACTCCATTCCAATATATCGCTGGACAAACCACCAATTTTGAACTGTATGACAGTGTTGATGACCCTGATGAACACCTCGACTACTTAGAGTTGACGTTTCGTTATCGGAATGCCAGAGACCACATCAAATGTAAGATTTTCCCATTAGCATTGTTCAAGGCGGCTTTGGCATGGTTATGGGAAATGCATCCGAACTCGATTTCCTCTTGGCCCTAACTTGTCGAGCTCTTCTCGATCCATTTCACGACCTCTAGATCAAAGTCGAAGTCAGCCAAGGTCATCAAGGCAGTTAGACAGGGTGAGAACGAAACACTGAAAGAGTATAAAGAGTGGTTTAATAATGAGGTAGTCAATGTCTGAGATGTGACCAATGAAATGAGATTTTATTTTTTTGGAAGAATGCATTTGTGAAGAAAGTCTATGTGAAGGCAGTCTACTCCACACTTACATCACCGTCAACTCGCTTAGTGAAATCTTAAGGACTTCTACTTTGCTCCGAAGTTCATCGATTATGAAGAATGATATAACATCCGTGCAGCAGAGGAGACTCGCCGTAGAGAAGAATGTGCATAACCGATTGGCTGGTGGTCAATCGTAGGTATGACCAATAATGTGAAGAAATTGTCATTTTGTAGAAACGCAGGGGTATTTTCGTCTTTTCACAGCGTGGGTGGGGGTATTAGGGGAAAGCGTGGGGGTACAGAAAAAACAAGCCATTTTAAAATTAAGGATTTCCACTCATATGATACAATATTGGGCCTTTTTTTTTTGGTGAAATACAATATTGGGCCTATGTTATGCATTTGGTTAGTTAAAGGACTTTGCTTTTCCCACACCCCCTCCTACTCAAACACACACCCTAACTTCTTAAATCCCTAAAATACCCCTATTTCAAAAAACATAAAATTCCTCCACTCCCCCAATCGCTCCACACACCTTCACTCCCCTCATTCCCCACACTCTCATTCCCCACACTCCCATTCCCCACACTCTCATTCCCCACACTTCTCCCCTTCATCTTAACCCAAAATCCCTCTCACAAAACTCCTTATTCTCTCTCAATCTCTCACTCCAATCTCTCATTCATCCATCAACACCCTCCAATTGTTCGTGCCATCAACAACCATCCAATCGTTCCTCCAATCGTTCCATTTAATTGAAGGTAAGCCCCCCTCTGATCTGCTATACGTTTTGGTTTATTTCCTGTAAAACTACTCTGGTCGAACGCACGCCTTGAACGGTGAGGAAGCGCGTTGAACGAGCATGCGCACTGTTCGCATGAAGTCGTTTCGAACATGGTTTGCATGGTGTTGTTCGAACCGTTGTTTGACAACACAGTTTCTGTGTTTTGTTGGGAGTTTAATTGGTTGGTTGATTTTATTAAATTGGTTTAGTCTAATTGGGTATATGGGTATATACTTGTACTTGTTGTTTCAGATATGCCTCAAACTCGTGGTAGGGGTATGGGTAGGGGCAGGGGTAGGGGCATGTTTGAGGCC
The DNA here is from genome assembly GCA_020916435.1 of Oxytropis ochrocephala. Classification (NCBI taxonomy): domain Eukaryota; kingdom Viridiplantae; phylum Streptophyta; class Magnoliopsida; order Fabales; family Fabaceae; genus Oxytropis; species Oxytropis ochrocephala. The sequence continues at coordinate 70,514,999 of CM037089.1, forward strand.
CTGGCCCCAACAGTTGAGCATCAGGAGGAGGAGGATGCTCCTTAGGAGGAGGAGGTGGAGGCTGCTCAGGAGGGGGGGGGGAGGCTGCTCCTCAGGAGGAGGATGATGCTCCTCAGGAGGATGAGGCTGCTCCTCAGGAGGAGGATGATGCTCCTCAGGAGAAGGATGATGCTCCTCAGGAGGAGGATGAGGCTCCTCAGGAGGAGGATGAGGCTGCTCCTGAAGATGATGCTAGTTCTAGTCAGTATTCTACTGATTCTGATTATCGGGCATATCTTGACGCTCATCCGGGTCCGATTCACGATGGACCGATATCTTGGTGGGAGTGATCTTTGATTATAACTGTGACCGATCTTTAGTTTATATTGTTATATTTTACATTCTGTTATGAATATTAGATTGGATGTCCATTGAGTTTCTCCCATCATATCCATTATATCATTGTGTAGTGGCCTTTATGGTTGACTACTCATTCTCCTATTCTCACCCTATAAATTGAGCTCATTCTCATATGTAAAGGAACACTTGAAAAGAGAAATACAAATACTCCCAAATTCTCTCCTTCTCTCAATCTTTGTTTGTTATAGTTTTGATTAGTTTCATCATATGTTATATCGACCTGAAAGCTCTTACGATCTAAGGTAGTAATATTGGTTCCTTGGCTAGCCAATTCGATTCTACTTCCATGCTATGTTTAGTTTTCTCTGATTGTAAAATCAAAATGAATACCATGCACGCTTTTATTTTATTATTATGTTACTTTGATAGAATTCCAGATCTTCATATTAACATTGGATTTAAGATTTTTTCTTTACCATCCTATAATTCTAATGTTTCTATGAATATATTGGTCCCGACTGTTCTTATATATGTTATAGGGTCTGTTCAATTGAAGTACATTGACCCACCATATGTGCTTCAATCTGGTCTATTAGATAATCAAAACTTTGTTATGTGAATTTTATTTTTAAGTTTTAATAGATTTGTATTCCTTTTAATTTGATAATGATAATAAAATGTTGAAGGTGTTATACTTTTTTTTTTATTACCGGCAGAATTCGAAGAATTCATTTTTTCAAAGACTTATAATAGAGTTATCCTTGACCTTTAATTTCTACCTTTAATTTCTCATGAGAGTGTGTCTTAGGATTTTTTATTTATCATTCTGTTGTTTCATCTTTCATCTTTGTATGTTTTTTTATTTATTTTGGCATCATTTTTTTAATTCAATTTTATGTTTGTTTATTTAATAATTCATGTTTGCCTATCTATATGTATCATTAACCAATCTTTATCTAACTTGCTTAAATTTGAATTCTTATGATAGTTCTAAATATGTCCAACCTTAATAAACTTGATTTTGAGGCCCTTGATATTTCGGGAAAGAATTATTTGCCATGGGCTTTAGACCCAGAAATTCATTTGAATGCTGAAGGCCATGGAGATACAATTAAAGAATGAAATAAAGCAACTAATCAACAAAAGGCAAAAGCCATGATATTCCTACGACACCATCTTCATGAGGATGTTAAAAATGAATACCTTACGGTAAAAGACCCACAAGTTCTTCGGAACAATTTAAGAGAGAGATATGAGCACCAAAAATCTATTATCCTCCCAAAAGCCCGTTATGATTGGATGCACTTGCGTTTACAGGATTTTAAAAGTGTAACTGCATATAATTCTGCTGTTTTTAGAATCACTTCTCAATTACAATTGTGTGGAGAAAAAGTGACCGATGAAGACATGTTAGAAAAAACATTCTCCACTTTTCATGCATCCAATGTGCTCCTGCAGCAGCAATATCGTGAAAAAGGTTTTAAGAAATATTCTGACTTGATTTCTTGCCTACTTGTGGCTGAGCAAAATAATGAACTTTTGATGAAAAATCATGAAGCTCGTCCCACTGGCACTGCTCCATTCCCAGAAGCGAATGTAGCAACACACAACCACTATGGCCAAACTCGTGGTCGTGGTCGTGGTCATGGTCGTGGCCGTGGTCGTGGTCGTGGCCGTGGCCGTGGTAGTGATCACGGTATTGATCATAGTCGACGTGGAAATTACAAGAATACATCTTTGCACCAGAAGTGAAAAATATTGGAAAGAATGACAAAGATGGGCAGAGTAGCAAAAATAATGAAAATATTTGCTACCGTTGTGGAGGCAAAGGTCATTAGAGTCGTACCTGTCGTACGCCTCTATCAACAATCAATTAAAAATAAAGATAAAGGGATTGAGAGTCATTTTGCTTATGAAGATGATGGTAATACAGATGCTACCCATTTGGATGTTCTTGATTTCTTTCTTGACCACGATGGAAATATAGATCACCTTACTGTGGATGGAAGTATAGTCAAGAAGTAGTTTTTTCTAAATAATAAAATAATAAAATGTCTTTGAATTTCCTATGATAATAAAATGTTTTGAATTTCCTATGCTAATAATAATAATGCTTTATATTTATGCGTGTTTTCAACTTCCATAGATTATGTTCAAATAATTTAATTGTAAAGTTGTTATTTCTTCTCATGCTTCTCTCTTATCATTTCTTTTTCTCTTTGGATAGAATGAGTTTTGACAATAGCATCAATAATGGAGATATGTGTCTCGTTGATAGCGTAACTACCCATACAATTTTAAAGGATGCAAAATATTTCTCTTATTTAGTGAAGCGAGAAACCAATGTTACTACTATATCTGGATCCTCAAAGATAATTGAAGGCTCCGGAAGAGCTAATATACTATTATGCAGGGGAACAAATTTACACATTGAAAATGCACTATATTCCCCTAAGTCCAGTAGAAATTTATTAAGTTTCAAAGATATCCGTCTAAATGGATATCATATTGAAACAAAAGATGAAGGAGATATTGAATATCTATATATAACAAGACATACTTTGGGAAAAATAAGTGTAGTGGAAAAGCTACCCGCCTTTTCATCTGGTTTGTACTACACTTATATCATTGCAATTGAAGCACACGTTGTTGTAAACCAGAAGTTTACAAATCACAAAAAAATTGTTGTTTGGCATGACCGGTTGGGCCATCCCGGGTCTATAATGATGCGAAGAATAATTGAAAATTCATGTGGTCATCAATTGAAGAACCATGAGATTCTTCAATCTAATAAATTCTCATGTACTTCTTGTTCACAAGGGAAGTTGATAATTAGACCATCACTAACAAAAGTTAGAAGTGAATCACTTAACTTTTTAGAATGTATACATGGTGATATTTGTGGGCCAATACACCCACCATGTGGACCATTTAGATATTTTATGGTTTTAATTGATGCATCAACTAAATGGTCACATGTTTGTTTGTTGTCAAGTCGCAATCAAGCATTTGCGCGATTGCTAGCTCAACTAATTCGAATAAGAGCTCACTTCTCTGATTATCCCGTCAAGAAAATACGTCTTGATAATGCTGCTGAGTTTACATCTCAAGCATTTAATGAATATTGTGCATCCATTGGAATTGACATTTGAACATCCTGTACCACATGTTCATACAAAAAATGGTCTTGCAGAATCGTTTATTAAGCGAATAAAGTTAATTGCAAGACCACTTCTCATAAGATGCAAACTTCCAATTTCCACTTGGGGACATGCAATTTTGCATGCTGCAAATTTGATTCGCATCAGGCCAACAAGTTATCATGATTCTTCCCCTTTACAATTAGTTTTTGGTCAAGAACCAAACATTTCCCATCTTCGAATTTTTGGTTGTGCGGTGTATGTTCCAATTTCTCCACCACAACGCACTAAAATGGGTCCGCAAAGAAGGTTGGGAATATATGTTGGGTATGAATCTCCGTCTATTATAAATTATCTTGAACCAACAACAGGAGATTCATTTACAGCTCGATTTGCTGATTGTCATTTTGATGAATCAAATTTCCCAGCACTAGGGGGAGAGAATAAGCAGCTAAAAAAAGAGATCAGTTGGAATGAATTATCCTTGTCTCATCTTGATCCTCAAACTAAACAATGTGAACTTGAAGTTCAAAGGATAATTCATTTGCAAAGCTTAGCAAATCAATTACCAAATTCATTTACTGATCCAAAAGGTGTAACCAAATCATATATACCAGCTGCTAATGCTCCAATAAAAATAGATGTCCCTGTTGGACAATCTAATATTGCAAATGAGTCTCAACCGCGCCTGAAGCGTGGTAGACCAGTCGGTTCCAAAGATAAAAATCCTCGAACAAGAAAAGGGGCTAAAAAGAAAGATGTTCGAGAGGAGGATATAGAAACTCTCAAAGAATCTACAGACATGATTGACATTTCAATCCCAGAAAGGACAAATCAGGTACCTGAAAATCAGGAAAATAAAGAGATCTCAATAAATTATGTCACTAATGGAATACAATGGAACCGACATGAAGTCAATGTTGATGATAGTTTTGCATATCATATAGCGCTAAATGAGATAAATGATGATGAGGATCATGAACCAAAATCCATTAAAGATTGTAGACAAAGTGAGAATTGGCCAAAATGGAAAGAAGCAATTGAAGCAGAATTAAATTCTCTTTACAAGTTTAAAAGTTTTGGACACGTAGTCCGAACACTGAAGATGTCAAACCGGTTGGATACAAATGGGTCTTTGTGTGAAACGAAATGAGAATGGTGAAATTGCAAGATACAAAGCCCGACTTGTTGCACTGAGGTTTTCGCAAAGACTGGAATTGATTTTGATGAAACATATTCCCTCAGTAGTGGATGCAAGTACTTTTCGGATTACTTAATTAGCCTTGTGGCACATGAAGGGCTTAATTTGCACATTATGGATGTTGTCACACCTATTTATATGACTCACTTGATAGTGACATTTACATGAAGCTCCCCAAGGATTTAACCTTCCCGAGGCACATAGCTACGGATCTCGAGAGAACTACTCCATCAAATTGAATAAGTCTCTCTACGGGCTAAAAACATGCAGGCGCATGTGGTATAATCGGCTCGGTGAATATTTGCTAAAGGAGGGATACACAAATGACCCCATTTGTCCATGTATTTTTATAAAAGATCGGAAAAGAATTTGCCATAATTCTTTGTCTATGTTGATGACATAAATATTATTGGAACTCTTGAAGAGCTTCCAAAAGCAATAGATTGCTTAAAGAAAGAATCTGAGATGAAGGATTTGGGAAAGACAAAGTTTTGTCTAGGATTACAGATTGAGCATTTGAAAAATGGAGTTTTAGTGCATCAAGAGGCTTATGTAGCAAAAATATTAAAATGTTTCTACATGGACAAATCACATCCATTGTCTACTCCAATGGTAGTTAGATCACTAGATGTGGAGAAAGATCCTTTTAGACCTCGAGAGGAGGGTGAAGAGCCACTTGGTCCTGAAGTACCATATCTCAGTGCAATTGGAGCACTGATGTACCTTGCTAATTATACACGTCCCGATATATCATTTTCTGTCAATCTATTAGCAAGGTATAGTTCTTCACCCACACGAAGGCATTGGAACAGTCAAACATATACTTCCGTTACCTTAGAGGCACAATGAATATGGGTTTATTTTATTCCAAAATACCCAAATTAGAGCTAACAGGTTATGCAGATGCAGGTTATTTGTCAGATCCTCATAATGGTAGATCACAAATAGGTTACTTGTTTACTTGTGGAGGTACAGCAATTTCATGGAGATCAGTGAAACAGACTATAACAGCACATCATCAAATCATACAGAACTTCTTGCACTACACGAAGCAAGTCGGGAATGCGTTTGGTTAAGGTCTTTGATTCAACACATACAAGAGAGTTGTGGTTTGTCTTCCGGAAGAATAGATGCTACTACAATCTATGAAGATAATACTGCATGCATTGCTCAATTGAAAGAGGGCTACATTAAAGGAGATTGAACAAAGCATATTTCTCCAAAATTCTTCTTCACTCATGATCTTCAGAAGAATGGTGATATAAACATTCAACAAATTCGTTCATGTGATAATCTTGTGGACATTTTCACAAAATCGCTCCCAAGTAGGATTTTTGAACGACTGGTACAAAAGATTGGTCTTCGCCGTCTCAAAAGTGATTGTCTGGATGAGGGGGAGAAATAAATAAATATTGTAAAAGGATATGTACTCTTTTTCCTTCACTAGATTTTTTCCCACTGGGTTTTTTCTAGTAAGGTTTTAATGAGGCATATCATTAATGGACATCCAAGGGGGAGTGTTATGAATATTAGATTGGATGTCCATTGAATTTCTCCCATCATCTCCATTATGTAGTGGCCTTTATGGTTGACTACTCATTCTCCTCTTCTCACCCTATAAATTGGGCTCATTCTCATATGTAAAGGAGCATTTGAAAAGATAAATACAAATACTCCCAAATTCTCTCCTTCTCTCAATCTTTGTTTATTATAGTTTTGATTAGTTTCATCACACATTCAATAATTTTGCAAACTGGTGTATGAATATTTATGACTTATTTAGTACTTACTAATCTATGTTACAGTGGTGTTTAAGTTAGACAAATAGTTTATTATTAAAAAACATAACCATACATCAAATACGAAAGACAACAAATACGAAAGACATAAAAGCAACATAAGCAAAAACTAACTAAGAAAAAGGATTGAGTCTTAGAAGAAACTTGCTAAGCTCAAAGAGGTGCTCAGAACCTAACCAAGCAAAGAAACAATGTTATGTGGCCTAACATAGAGCAAAGCAAGATATGGCAATCAAGATATTCTTCCGGACAACATACTCAAGTTGATTATCACTTAGATGACACTTCATAAGGCATTCTGATGGTATCTCAGAAGAATTATCAAGCTTCTCTCAACATCATATTACTACATTTGGTATTACACTAAGAAGAATTAATCTAAGTAAAAGAAGCCATCGCTAAATAATTGATCATGGATCAACGATCTCAGGAGACTCCAACAGCTATCTGCAACAGTGTACGTTGCCTGCTGTGATGGACCAGTCTATGCACAAAAGCACTTAACGGTTATTTTTTCTTTGCTAAAGAACTCCAACTGATCTATCAAGGCAAACGACCTATAAATAAGTCATAGATCCCTCAAAACCTATTCAAGGGAGACTGCACAAAATTTTCCAAGACATCAAAAGCTTCTCCGTAGCTTTTGAGTAAGTCTTAACCCTCTCCTAAACACACTCATTGCAACTCAACATATTTGGGACTTTGTTGAGTGTGTTCATAACTTGGTGTTGATAGTCAAATGTATTTTACTCAAACTATTTTCTTTTATCACGATTCGTAACCCAAACATATTTTCATATATGTATGTACCTTCTATGCAATAAGCATAGGGTGTTGTATTGTAAAGGAAGATGGCTACAAAAGTGTTTCTTAGAGGTTTAAGTTGCTTGACATGGAAAAAAACTAGTGGGATAGTTGATAGAGAGTCGAGTTAAGAAAACTATCGAGGATTAGCCATTGTTTGGCTTGTAAACTATTTGTGAAATAGTAGAAATCCTCATTGGGTGTGAGGAGTGGACGTAGCCCTTGGCGAGTTGGGTGAACCACTATAAATATCTGTGTTTTCTTTACATGCTTTATTTAATGCTTTCTCACTAATAGCTTTTTAGAAAAAATTGATTAAGCAAATTCTTTAAGAACAAAACTATATATTCCATCACAATATAGAATTTCAAAGGTCATCTTTTCATAAAGTATAAAAGTAGCTTCTAAATGGAATCGAGTCTAGAAAAAGGTTTATAAAATGTGTCACAATTCAAACCCCCATTTCTTGTAGATGACTTTGATATTAACATTTGGATTCCTGATTCTCCAAAGTATCTCATTCTGAAGCATAAACGGGATGATGTCAAACCCCCTATCTATTCTTGAAGAGAAAAACAAGCAAATTTCTGGGGAGGCTGAAGAATCGTCTCGAGATTCCAAGAAGTTGTGTTACGAAGTGCCTCTTTGTGCTCAGCCTAGGAGAAGTCTTTAGAGGATTTTTCCCGTCTTACCTCCGAGAAAGCTGCAGCCGAGAAGAAGGTGACTGAGCAGATTGCAACACTTGATCAGAAGAAACCCCAGCTGGAGAAGATTACTTCTAAGTCAGCGGACAAGGTGGTCAAGTTGAAGGCAGAGAGGGACAAGGTGCTAGCAGCAGAGGCCGACATTGTTTCCATGTTCAAGGCTATGGGTGAGGAGTGCTTCCAAAATACCATCGATCAGATTCATAACTTGAATCTCGGGTTACGATTCAACACCGAGGGTTCTGGTGCCTGATAACTCTTATTTATAAGTTATTTATACTCTTAGCATTTAAATCAAAGCATGTTCTTGTGTAAAATCTATTTTTAAATTTATAAATATAGGTTTATTAATATTAAAAAGTGTTGGGAGCTGACTTGTTATAATTTGGCACATTAGTGCCCTTGTTAAAATTTTAATGGCTTAGTTCAGTGTTGCAACGTTTAGCGCAATAGCGTTATGCGAAACAGTGGGCCATTGAAGATCAAAGGAAAAAGTGACCTTTTGGCGCCTTCACCTGTATGTCAAGTCAGCGCCTCATTTCTTGGTTCCCTAGACTGGCGAAGCCACCAATCACTTGCTAGCTTGGACACATGTCTTCTTTTGGCTGGGAGATCATTTTGGTTGGTGGGTTGTCTTGTCCACGTTTTTGGAAAAGCTACTTTATGAGATACAAAGGAAATATATCTCTTACATTCTACTACACCCTACACCATTCAAATACTTGGAGAGTTTTTAGAGAAGATTTTTTGACACAACTTCTTCCATTGTTTCTCCATTGAAGCTTTTAATTTCTCAAGTGAAGATTTCATCTTTGACGCTGTGCAGCGAGTGCTATAGCATCTTCAACCTGTCCCATGCATAGGAAGCACACGATCATATGCTACAACACTCAATGCTATATTGTCAAATATTATAGCGCTTTACTTTGAAGTAGTTTCTTAGGAAAAAGCAACCAACTCATCTCTATTAACACTTGAACCTTTTTATCGTTATTGACACTACATCCTTATACTTTTTATGTCCAAAAACTTATTGTTACTATTTTGTGGGGTTCATTAGTTTGTTAATAACTTAAACTCTTAAATTAACATCAATCCTTGTGGGTACGATCTCTATTTTACCACGGTATTACTTGTTGCGATTGTATACACTTGCACAACTACATTTCGCACAACAAGTTTTTGGCGTCGTTGCCGGGGATTGCATTTAATTTTTACTACTTAAGTTTTAGCAATATTTGTGAAATTTTTTACTCTGGTGTATTGGTTGTCTGATGTTACAACAGTACGTGCTATAGTATATGCACAGGTTCCATACACCGGAATTTGAGTTGGATCCCAAACCTAAAAGGAGATTTAAAAGGTTAAGACGACAACAGAAGCAACTATAGATAATCAACATGTCTAAGCACACTGGTTCTGTATAGCTACAACACATGGTGGAAGAACAAATTCTAGAGGTGGTTGTAGTACAATAGGTGGTAGATCTGAACCTGGTGGTAGATCTGAGCCTGGTGGTTGGTCGAGTCCATGGAGGAAGAGGACCAACTACTAATACATTGTCCCTACATGACCAAGAAGATTTGTACAGGCAACAATTCATAAACCAAGGTCCTAAAGATATGGTTAATTACATAGACAGACCAATGAGAGACTATGATGAGTTTGATCCTCACACTATGCAAACCATCATAGCAAGGCCTACTGTTCACACAACTCATTTTGAATTTAAACCCATGATGTTCCAAATGCTTCAAACTATGGGGTAATTTGGTGGTTCTCCTCAAGTGGACCGATACTTCATTCAAAACAATATCTGAAAGTTTGTAGTAACTTACTCCTTCCTGGTGTTAGTGAAGATGCATTTAGATTAAAACTATTTCCATATTTCTTGAAGGATAGAGCTAAGGCCTGGTTAAATTCCTTAGAGCTAAATTCTATCCATACTTGGAAGGAGATGGCAGAAAAAATTTTAGCAAAATATTTCGCACCCAACAAAAACGCTAGAATGAGGAATGAGATTACTTCTTTCAACAAAAAGAGTTCGAATCACTGTTTGAAGCATGGGAAAAATGGAAGGAGCTGTTGAGGAAATGTCCAAACCATGGCATACATGTCATCATTCGGATGGAAACATTCTACAACCGGTTAGAACCCCAAACTAAACTTATGCTAGATGCTTCATTTGGGGGAGTGCTACTGAATTCGTCATACAATGAAGCTTGTGAGTTGATAGAGAACATTGCATCTAACAGCTAGCAATGACCAACAAAGAGGATCAATGCTCAAAAGAAGGTAGTTGGAGTTCATGAAGTTAGTGGAGTATCTGCTCTGTCAGCACAAGTTTCTTCCCTCACCAATATGGTAAGGAATTTTAACACTTCTACCGCTATAGCAACCAACGCTATAGCAGCAAATGCTGTAGCGCAAACAAAAACCACTGTTTTGTCATTGAACGAGCTCTTCCAGGCTCAACAAGCTGTGTATATTGTGGAGGAAGTCATTTGTATGAAGAATGTCCAACCAACCCTATCTCTGTTAATTATGTGGGGTGGTAATAATACTACTTCAACACATACTGGTGTTCCTTCTGTTCCACCAGGATTTCATGCTCAAAATTACCAAAGAGAAGCTGCCCCAGCTGTAGATAACTCTATGGAAACTCTGCTGAAAACAATCATGAGTGATGCAAAGATAACTTTGCAAACTCATGGGGTTGCTATAAAGAACTTAGAGAATCAAGTTAGACAGATAGCCACTACTCTTACCCAAAGGCCTAGTGGAGCATTGCCTTCAACTACAGAAGCTTCAACTTCTCATGCCCTAGTGATTGAACATGTCAAGGCTATACCATTAAGGAGTGGGAGAGACTTAACAGGCCCATCAACTACATCAGGTGATGGAACCACAGAAAATGAAAAAAAAAAAAAATTGAAAAAGAAAAATATTATTCTGATACTATAGCAACTGACGCTGTATCATCTATCTCAATCACCTAAGCTTGTTCTCTAATACCCTCCGCCTCTTTTCCCACAGAGGTTGAAGAAGGCCCATGAGGAGTAGCAATTTGGCAAATTTCTAGAGGTGCTAAAATAGTTATTCATCGATGTTCCCTTGGTTGAGGCTCTACAACAAATGCCCAACCATGCTAAGTTTATGAAAGATGTGCTCACCAAAATAAGGAGACTAGGGGAATTTAAAATAGTAGCAAATGATCGGAGAATGTAGCATGATCATCCAAAGCAGACTCCCAAGGAAATTAAAACATTCCGACAGTCTCACAATACCTTGCTGCATTGGAGATTTCTATTTTGGTCGTGATTTGTGTGACTTGGTGTCATACCCCAGTTTTGTCCGGATTAGGTCAAAACCCTAATTTTCCACAAAAAAATAAATAGATTAAGGAGTAAAGAGCATCATGCATTGCAATTAGGTTTCTAAAAGTCATTTCAAAGCCTCTAAAATCATTTTTGGAGTTGGAATGCACTTTTTGGACAAACTAGGGTTTTTGGCGCCTCTAAAACCACTCATTTATTTCTGAGCAAGTATTAACTTGATTCCTAAGTCCATATACACACAGTTAAGCATAGGAACTACTGGACCAACCACTTTGTACCCTTCTTGGTGGCATATAGGTCTCTTGCCTATCCCGGAAGGGATAATAGAGGATGTGCTAATCAAAGTTGATAAAGTTGTTTTTCCTGTGGATTTTGTTATTTTTGATTTTGATGTAGATAAGAAGGTGCCTATAATCCTTGGAATCCCATTCCTAGCTAACGGCAAGACATTGATTGATGTGCAAAAGGAGAATTGACAACGAGGGTCAATGATCAAAAAGTCAAGTTCAATGTAATGAATGCTCTGAAATATCCCGAGGCGAATACAGAAGAATGTTAATTTGTTGTCTCTCTTGACCAAGTGGTGCAGAAACATTTTAACAAACACAATGACCACTTGGGAAAGATACTTGCCAACAGTGAAAAACATGAACTTGTGGAAGAAGGAGCAATACATACTCTACTCCATCTCACCCATGCCATCTTTTGACTCTCTTCATTCCCTCCCCAAAGAAAGTTCCGTTGAATTTGTACCATTTCTTTGATAACCTTCTTTGGAGCCTTGTAAAAGGAAAATTAGTACAAAGGAAGGCTTGCAAGTACCGAATTAATTAGTTTCATCCTACCCCCATTGACAATTGTCTACTCTGCCAAACCGAAAGTCTATCTTTCATCTTTTTAATCACCGGATTCCATGTGCTACTAATTTTAGGATTTGCTCCCACCGGGACTCGTAAAAACTTGAAAGGCGTTCCCCCGTCTTACAATACAAGAACTTAGCTCCCAATTTCAACTCCTCCTCCTCCATACATATGCCTATTAGATTGCTTTTGAAAAAATTCACCCGAAGTCCCGAAACAAGTTCAAATATTCTCAACACTGCCTTTAAACACCACAAGTTCTCCCTTGAGTTCCTACACAAGAACAAAGTATCATCCACATATTGGAGTACAGGAAATGACACCTCCTCACCCACCGAATATGCTTCTAGTAATCCTTGTCCCACACAATTATTTACTAACCCCGTGAGGCCTTCCACCACCAATAAAAAGAGGAATGGTGCTAGTGGATCCCCTTGTCTAAGTACCCTTTCCATAGAAAACTCCTCGGTTGGGCTACCATTAACTAATACCGTGAAAATACAAGCCTTCATCCAAGACCTCCACTTCTCACAAAACCCGGTTCTTTCCAACATGTAATCTAAAAATTTCCAAGATACTGAATCACACGCGTTTTCAAAATCCCTTTGAAAAGGAGAAGGGGTTTCTTCTTCTTCTTGGCAAAATTTATCACCTCATTTGCCACCAACACACCATCTAATATTTGTCTACCTTTTATGAATGCCGTTTGAGATTTTGAGATTATTCTCGGTAACACACCTTTGATCCTCATGGCCAATACCTTTGATATGATCTTATAAATGCATCCTATAAGAGAAATAGGTCTAAAGTCCCCAAGACCTTGTGGATTCTTTTTTCTTCCCAATAAGTGCGCCACAAAAGAATTGATGCTTTTGGTAACCTCCCATTTGAGTGAAATTGATGTAGGACTCCTAAAACTTCATCTTTTATTGTTCCCCAACATGACTTGATGAAATTGAAGTTAAATCCATTGGGGCCCGGGCTTTTGCTTCCTTCACAACTCCATATTGCTTCCTCTACTTCCTCACTTGTGAAAGGTGCATTATCACTCATGTAAAATGTTTGTCTTGAAGTTGATTCATATATAGGATGGGTAGTCGATTTAATTATTACTCATTGTGGTTGTGGAATAACGCCCTATTATGTATTACCAATTTCTAATTTCAATTTGTTGTTTGGGTTCGAGCACCCCTAGACCCTAGTGCTCCACCAATGAATGATTGCTTATAAAAAATCTGTCATTTCAACGTGAGAACACGCAAACCTTTGACCATTGTATGCTCAGATTGAATTAATTGAACATTGATTTTGCATGAAATTTTACGTGGACTGTATGACGAGATTTAGTGAGATTCAAAGCAAATTTCAAATCGGTTGTTGAAGATCTTTGAAGAATTAGGGTCTAGAGTAGTATTATGGTCATAATTCTTGACATAATTTTATTACTTCATTGAATTAGTCAAATCCTATCTTAAGAAATACTTCCTCCTATTGATATAAATCAAATTATTATTTTTAATTAAGACTCCTTTTTTTCAATATTGTTCTAAAAATATACCTATTTGGAAATGATTATAATGATGGTTTTTATAATAGTAAATGCAAAGTGTTACGATCGCAAGAATGGGAAGAATTTATATGGCAACATGTAACACTTACAAATTTATAACTATTCACTCTCTCATGCATTGTTAGCGAGTTGCTAAATAGACAAATGTCTTATTTTTATGCATTCTTCTTTTTTTTTTTTTTTTTTGCAAAAAGTCTTCATATAATTGAAATCCTCGTGTGTAATTATCAACTGAGTTGACCGTGTTGCACAAGGTCTAATGCACACCCGGTCAAATGGGTGACTCGAACTGGTCATTGCACAGTGTCTCGGTCCAATCGGTCCGACCAACTTAGTAGATCCGAGTTTAATAAGTGTGTTCCCAATGTTACCCGCCTTTGATATTTAAAGGACTTAATTCGAAAAAAAACTTAAAGAACCAAATCAGAAATTGAAATTAAGTTAATTAAGGAACCCATGAACAATTTTGGCTAAAAAAAAATCAGGAATCAGCATATCAATCAATACACTTGTTAAATTCAACGGCATGCTCAGGCAGTCCAAGTACGTGTCATATTGAAGTTAATTAGCTGAACTTAACAATCTAATTAATATCATCGTTCCTTCTTAACAATGGTTAAAATATACCGCCACCTATTACATTGATTATTCAAGCTCGTCTGTTCAACTTAGCTAAAGAAAGTAGAATGATTCAACTTCAAACCTCACAATTGTACGAAATATACTTATGAGACCTTTGCTTGAAATAGTATGCATATAAGATTTGACGGTCAATTATTCAATTCAAGATAGAACACACTTTGATCTCTCCCCATTTAATTAATTCATAAACAAAGGTAAGCATAAAACAAAGAAACACACTATATATGATTTCTTCCCATTTAACTAATTCATTTACAAAGACTTTTAGCAAAATGATAAGACAAGATCATTTGAATGACATTTTAGTAAAATATTTTACCTCATTTTGGCAATCATTTTGTAATATTATTATGGATTAAATATCATTTTGGTCACCGTAAAATGAGTTAAAATCCATTTTAGTCCCCGCAATAATATATTTTTAAACAGGACCTTGCAAAATATTTTTTTAATTTAGTTTGGTCCCTACCTTGATTTTTAAGTTGATTTGACACATTTTAAGGCGGTGCAAGAATGTTGACGTGGATGTTTTAAGCAGCTGCGTGTCTTGCCATGTCACTTAAAACAAATGTTAAATTTCTATTATGTCCTAAATTGAAGTTATCTCAAACTTGAAGTTTGTGCGTATAATATGAATTTAACATTTGTTTTAAATGACATGGCAGTTCACAGATGCTAAAACATCCACGTCAACGTTGTCAGCTGTGTTAAAATGTGACACATCATGTTAAAAATTAAGGTAAGGACCAAAATGAATTAAAAAACATTTTGCAGGAACCTTTTCAAAAAAAATATTTTTACAGGGACTATAATGAATTTTTCCTCATTTTGCAGGGACCAAAATGATATTTAAACCTATTATTAAACTAATACGACTTTTTTTTCAGTTTAATGTTGATCATTATTAATGTATTTGTTGACGACATTTTTTATTTTTTAATTCAAGTAATTTATATGACAAATTTACATGTTATTTTTTAAGGAATCAAAAATGTTACTATTACGATCTGATTCCTGGTAAGGAACTAGATCGAACACAATGATAACTTAATCACAAAGAAATATTAGTAAAGGAATAGGAAAAAACATTGTGGATGCTTTCATTGGCCTCATAGGGCTATATCTATAGTACAAGGTGTAGTTAATGCTATTTATTGCACATTATAACCTTATGACCGTTACAGGACATACGGAGGAATTATAGGGATGCCAATAAATGTGTTGGTTGTCATTACTGCAGAGTTGGCCGAACGCAGGTTAGGGGCAGACCGGTAAGAGAAGGCGGGCCGACCGGTAAGAGAAGGCATGCCGACCGGTAGGAGAAGGCGGATCGACTGTCTGAGGGCCGACCGAATAAGGAATGAGAGCCAATCATTTGAGGGTGGTGGTGGGAAAGCTTTATTTGGATTCTTCTTTATTTAGTCGAGCAGAGTCCATCGAGCTCATATATACCGGCCGGTCTGGAAGGTAACAATTACTTAAATTGTTAATTTTTGTGTGCCAAAATATTAAAAATAAACAAGATAGAACACACTTTGGATTTCTCCCAATTTAATTTAATTAATTCATAAACAAAGGTAAGTAGAAAACAGAGGACTACCACACTACTGTGATTTCTACCCTTATAACTAAATCATTTAGAAAGACTTTTAGCAAAATGATAAGACATGATAATTTGAACCACCATTGAGTCAACAAAAGTTATTCTAAAAACTCTAGGGGCAACAGCTTTAGTCATATTAAGTGAACGGTGGGTAAGACAGTGGTCAAAATTCAACAAACATTGTAAAGCGAAAACATGATGAATAAGAGCCACATATATGCAGATTGACATCCTCCCAACATCTGCATGCTGAATTGCTGCACGTGTTTCTCAATTACATTTGGGCAATTGTAAAGTGATTGGAGCCACATATGCATAGATCAATAGTCAATCAAGTGGTGCATGATGTAAATCCATTAAAAAACAACTCCTAGCAAGGTAAATTTAAGAACTTTTTGTATCAATTTACACCAATATAAAAAGGAATTAGATAGTGATTTTTTGCCGAAGAGAACCTGGCTCGGGCATTGAAATGTCTTTTGCAGGCACACCTCCTTTGTTAGAGCTTGAAGGCTGATCGAACTCAAAGTTCACTGAGAGAGAAGAATTGAACTGCAAATTTCATTTCTATATTAATTGCAATTCATAAAGATCTAGGGTATTTTTACACATCGAGCTTTGCTCATAGATCTAACTACTTGACAACTGAACTTAAACAGATTCCTAACAACTTGTAACTGAAATACAACAAACTCTCTATACTACACAATTGATTCATCTGTGATTTGAGTGAGAGCTTGGAATCTGTTATTCAATGGGACCTTGCTTGCGTGATGCTACACAATTGAGTAGTACCACACTTGAAGGTAAGCTCGCGTGATGCTTTTCTCTTTGAGTGTGTGTAACTTTACTCTTTTGAGTAGTACCACCCTTGTCTTGCGTGGTTGCCGTGTCACCAACTAAGCTGGCAAGTTGACTTTCCACTGTGGCATTGACTGTTTGACCTTTACTCTCTATTACTCTCCCTTGAAGCTCTAGTAAGTTCCTTACTTTGAGCTTACTCCGCAGTAGCTGAAATGCAGTAGTGCCCAAGGGTTTTGTTAAGGCATCAACTATTTGCATTGTAGCAGGAATGTGCTTCACAGATAATGTTTTAGCAGCAACTTTCCCTCTCACAAAGTGAATGTCTAGTTCCACATGCTTTGTTCTAGCATGTAGTATGGGGTTGTGAGCTAACATTACTGCTGATAAGTTATCACAAAGTAGTGTGGGGGGCTGGTGAGGTACTTTCAGTTCATTTAACAAAGATTGTATCCCCAAAATGTCTGCAGTAGCTTGAGCCATTGCCCTATACTCAGCTTCTGCACGACCGTGCCACTAATGTCTGCTTCTTGGCACTCCAAGAGACCAAATTTGGTCCAAAGAAGACACACACACCTGATGTAGATCTCCTGTCATCAATGTCACTTGCCCAATCACTATCACTATATACTCTTAGAGAGTATTTTGCATCCGTGAAAGTGGTTCAAGAAGAAGCCTGTGGTATTTGGTGCCACCGAGGTATCCGAGTAACCTTTTCTTTCGCTATCCGGTGAGTTTCCAGAGGATTGGATAAGAACTGACACAACTTGTTCACACTATAGGCTATGTCAGGCCTAGTTAGTGTGATATATTGCAGGGCACCTATAATTGACCTGTACAAGTGAGGCTCCTTTAGAACATCGAGTGCGATTTGCTAAGTTTAGGATGTGTTAACATAGGAGTACTCATGCCATTGCACCCACCATATTGGCGCTTTGGAGCAGGTCTTGTATATACTTAGTTTGAGACATCAAGAGAGTACCATTGGAGAGTGTCTTCACCTCTATTCCTGTGAAGTAACTGTCCGCTAAGTCGCTTCAAAGGCAAAGTTGCGATTGAGTTTGTTGATGAGATCGTGAATTAGTTGTGGTGAAGTGCCCGTGATGATTATATCATCAACATATACTAGTGGAATAGAGTGTGACACCAAAGAATCGAGTACACAAACAGAGAAGCGGTCGCATTTGCTTGATTGAAACCCAAAAGTGAGTAGAAATTTGTAGTCAATCTTTCATACCGCACACATGGTGCTTCTTTGAGCCCATATAGTGCCTTGTGTAGTTTGCAAACTTGAGTTTTATCAAGAGATATGTACCACGGAGGTTGCTGCATATATATTTCTTCTGAAGTATGCCATTTATAAAGGCATTATTCACATCAATCTCTTTGCATTTCCCATTTACGTGTGAGAGCTAAGGTGAAGATTATTACGATTGTTGCGAGTTTCACCATCGGTGAAAAGGTTTTCCCAAAATCCTTGCCCTCAACTTGATGGAACCCCTTGGCCACTAGTCCTGCCTTATATTTATTGATGCTTCCATCTGGATTTTGTTTTACTCTGAATACCCATTTGCAACCAATTGCTTTTCTATTGGGTGGGAGTGTGGTAAGTGACCAAGTGTTGTTGTCCATTAGTGCTTGATACTCTGCATCCATTGCTGCTTTCCATTTTGGATCAAGAAGAGCTTGTTTGACTGAGGTAGGTTCAGTGGTTGTGAGAAAAACTTTGGGTTTTAGTTTGCCTGTTTTGAATCTAGTGATCATGTGATGTTTGGACTGGGAATTAGTAGAGAGTGGTGGTGAATTGACCACTAGAGGGGCTATAGGAGGTGTGGTAGCAGGTGCAGCCAAACACTCTCAGAACCTTGTAATCAGGGACTTTGTTGTAAAGGGCTTGATATGGTGAGACATGGTCAGGTAAAGTAGTGGTTGGCAGCCTATTTATGAGATGTGTAGCTGTTGTGAAGGCATGATCCCAGTAGGCTATGGGTAGAGAGGCTTGAGACAGTAAGGTGAGTCCCATTTCTACTATCTGCCTATGTTTCCTTTCAACTGTACCATTCTGGTGTGAGGTGTAAGGACAGGTTAGTCTGTGTATAATGCCTAGAGAGGCTAAATGGTTGGTGAATGGTCTGAACTCACCACCAAAGTCAGACTGCACAGCTTTGACAGATACATTAAATTAAGTTTTAATCAAAGCATGAAACTTATTAAATGCAACTAGAGCATCAGACTTGTGCTTTAAGAAATAAATCCAAGTGAATTTAGTGTATGTAACACCTCATTTCTACCCGGCATTTTATAATAAAAATCAGAGTTATAAAAATTCATTTCCAAATGGAGTGCTACACTTATTTCAGCACAAACAATAACAAGTATAACATAAATACTTTATTTCAACACCTTAATACGCAACACCAACTCAAAGGATGGAATTTCTCAACACTTCATTAAATAATTCCACGCACCATAAATAATAAATATTACGCAATGGAAACAACAATATAGTCTCAAATGGACAACAACAATCTCAAATACAACGTGGAAATATCAAACAAAATGATTCAATAGTCAACAAAGAGTAAATGACTAGAATCCTAAACCCATCCCCTAGGTGCTACGTATCAGAGCAGACCGACTCGGGGAAGTGAAGAGACTAAGCCTTCACTCATGGCTACCTGTGGTAAACAACAACAGAAAGGGGTGAGTCTCAAACTATATAATAAAGGTGATAATGAGCAAGATATACAATCACAAAGATCAAACAGTACGCTTATACATCACATCTAATCATACCAATCATCAACTACACACTCATGCGTTTATGAAAATGTATGCAATGCAATCATGCATGTGGTACCATTTGCCCCCATGGCATCATCATCAATCAATTGAGTCCCCATGACTCTGGCCCCCATGGCCTCATCATCACAATATAAACGTCGCGACCGCAGCCGAATGTATGCATGAGACCCCATGCAACTTACCACAGCGCAATTCACAATATCACAGTTTATACATTATTTCACAACTCATAGTCAATCTCAGTTTTAGCCCCCATGGCTCATCACATCTTAGCCCCCATGGCTCATCACGTCTTAGCCCCCATGGCTCATGCCCCCATGGCATCATCAATCACTTCATTCACTATCTCATCACACTCATGTCCCAAGGACTAATTACCACTAGAGGGCTGAACCTCACTCAAGGACCTAAAACACCCTTTAGAACCAAAACAACACTTAGGGACCAATCTGTCACCTTTAGGATCAAAATACCACTTAGGGACTAAAACAGCACACCTAGGACCAAACTGTCACCTAGGGACCAAAACCACACCCCTAGGACCAAACTGTCACCTAGGGACCAAAATAACTCCTAGGGCACACTTTGGCACCACAGGCGCCAAAAACCCCACATTCTGGCGCCCCCCTGTGCACACCAGCACATAGGCGCCAATTCTCCCACATTCTGGCGCCCCCCTGTGCACACCAGCACATGGGCGCCAATTCTCCCACATTCTGGCGCCTCTGTGCCACACACTAGCACACAGGCGCCAACACAGGCGCAACAGGGCAGCCATTTGGCGCCCTGTGCTGCGCCATAGGCACACACACACCGCACCCACACCTGGGCGCCACCCTAGCGCGCCATGGCAGCAAAATGGCGCCCACACCTAGACACCCACGCACACACCCACCTGGCGCCACAACAGCGCCACAGGCGCCTATTTGGCGCCCGCACTTGGCACAACACACCCAGGCGCATTGGGCAGCCACTTTTGGCGCCCTGCACCTAGACACATCACACACATCACGCACACAGTGACACAGCGCCATGCGGGCGCCACGGGCGCCTTTGGCGCCACATCCCAGCACACACGCACTCACCCACCTGGCGTGCACTGGGCGCCATTTTCCCAAAGAACTTGGCGCCCAGGCAGTGACACCCTGCACAAAACACACAACTCAACCCATGAACAATGCACAGGGCGCCATGTTTCCAGCAAATTGGCGCCAAAGACACACACACACACCCACCCTGCAACAGTGACCCAGGCGCCATTTCTCTAGGAAATTGGCGCCCGGTACATCAACACAACACAGACTCATCAGCATAGCATACCACAGCGCCATTTCTCTAGGAAATTGGCGCCTTGGGGTACCTAAAGTGCCTTAAATCATTCTCAATCAAATTTTCTCAAAATCAATCATCAACATCAATCTAAAAACATGTTATGATCATACCAACAACTTCAATTTCACACTTAAACATCAAAACACATCAAAAACACAAATCAAAGGCATGAAACCCTAACATTAAGCCCTAAATCGATTTCATGCTCTATTTCACATTCAAATTCATCAAACAACATGCAACCATCAAATTTATCATCAACAAATACTAATAAGGACTCTATGATCTATATACGACCTATTATACCCTCTATTATAGAGTGAGACTCCCCTTACCTTAAATTAAACCGTAGAAAACCTTCTTTACTGAGACACCACCAAAACCACAGCAACAAGAGCTCCTTCCTTTCCTTCTTGCTTGGTGCGATGCTCTTCTCTCTTCTCTCTAGGGTTTGTGCGCCGTTCTCCTCTCCTTTCTCTCTTCTCCCTTCGCAAACTTTCTTTCCTTTCCTTTTCCTTGCACAATGATGCGAAATGCATCACTCCCAGGAGCCTAAGTCATTGGGCTTGGGCTCTTGGGCCTATAGTTGCAGTCCCGGTATTTCCAATACCACTCCCTTCATTTAAATAAAATCCTACATTATAATTTAATATAATTAAAATAAGTGCAACACTTTAAATAATTTAATCAATTACTTAATTAAATCATTTAGGGTGTTACAGTGTAAGTGTGTACGAAGGCTATATAGTAACTGTAGCCAGCCTTAGAAGGTGAAGGTGAGGGCCCCCAAAGATCAGTGTGGATCAATTCAAAGGACTTGGTGTAGACAGTGTCTGATGGTGGATCATGCAATTTGTGTGCTTTGCCAATGCAACAAGACTTACAAACATCAAACTCAGCTTTATTCATCAGAGAAATATTACACAGTTTCAGAATTGAATTAACTACTTTTACATTGGGTTGACCTAGTCTAAGGTGCCACAATTTGTGTACACTCCTAGGTTTAGCAAAAGAATTACATGTTTGTGCATTATTAACAGTAGGTTGTGAGTTATGCTGAGTTTTCAACTTAAGTTTCAACTTAGGTCTAGCAGATACATGAACAGGATAGGTCTTGATGCAATACAGTCCATCTTTTCCCTTGACAGCTTTGCGCAATGTCTTCTTAGTTTCCTGTGATTTCACAAAGCAATGCTTTGAGTGGAACTCAAAGAAGACGTTGTTATCTTCAGAAAATTTTGACACAGATAATAGGTTTTTAGTAATTCCAGGGACATGTAATAATTTATTTAGCTTTAGGATTACTCTAGGGTTGGTTTTAGATGCAATCCTAGCAGTGCCTATTGATTTTATAGGCAATTCCTGGCCATTAGCAACAGAGACAGTGATATTTCCAGTGTAAGGTGTACTAGTTTCTAATAATTCACTTTCTAGTGTAATGTGGTGAGACGCACCTGTGTCTTCAAACCACGCTTCATTGTCCACATCATCGGCATCAATGTCAGCCGGTGTAGAAGCAAAATTCACACGAGGTTTTGAGAGATACCTTGCTTTGAATCAGGCTCTTTGCCTTTGTCTGAGTTGTTTGCCTTGCCCTGATTTCCGCTGGAGTTAGCTCGTGGATGAGACTCAAAGTTTTCATCATAGCGATACCAGCAATCTTTCACAACGTGCCCTGGCTTGTTACACAATTGACACATTGGCCTTGTTTCGCCAATAGCGGTGGTGGTGTCAGCACTGTAGAACCTTCCACGTCCACGGCCTCTTCCACAATTGTTACGTCCTCGACCGCGATATCCACCATTGCCAAATCGACCTCCATGACTAGTGTGAGCAACATTTGCAGTAACCGGAGTATTGGTGAGTTCTTGACGGTGGTTGTCAAGTTGCGCTTCTTGCACTAGCAAAAGTGCTTCAATCTCCGAGACAGAAGTGGAATCAAGATCTGAGCGGCCATAGAGCATCATGACGAGAGCATTGTACTCCTCTGGTAGGCCATCAAGGATAATGTCAATCTTATCTTGATCGGTGACATTAACACCGATAGCCACCAACGAATCGGCTAAGGTGTGTACACGGCTGAGAAACTCTGTGATTGACCGATCGACTTTCTTCGTGTTCTTTAACTCGGTACGCAACTGGCGACTCTTCGCTTTCAGATAAGCGTAGTAGTGCTTGTGGATCTGATCCCACACTTGATGTGAATTCTTGCACGATAACACCCGAGGAAGCACTGAATCAGACAAAGTGGAGAGTAACAAGGTAAAGAGGAGTTGATCTTGCACTAACCATCGTTCGTAAGCTTCAGAAACTTTGTCATCAAGGAGATCTTGCTACGAAGTGTACTTCTACGGTATCTCGGGATTCACCAAGAAGCGATGAAGCTATACGACGTGATTATGCCTTCAACTTGCTGGTTCCAGAAGAGGAAGTTTTTGTCCTCAAGCTTGATTGAGAGCTTGGGTGCGGCGGCGAAGCCATGCGAGGAGTTTGACGATGGAGTCGAGAGGGAAAAGATGTTGTTGTTGATAGTTTCTGGTTGTTCCGCCAAGGATACGCCTTGCATGCACAAAACAAGACGAGATCTAGTGTAGCGGGAAGCGTAACGATGGATCGAAGAATTGAACTGCAAATTTAATTTCTATTGATTAATTGCAACTGTTACAGCATCTAGGGTATTTATACACATTGAGCTTTGCTCATAGATCTAACTACTTGACAACTGAACTTAAACAGATTCCTAACAAATTGTAACTGAAATACAACAAACTCTATACTACACAATTGATTCATCTGTGATTTGAGTGAGAGCTTGGAATCTGTTATTCAATGGGACCTTCCTCTGTTGTAGTGAAGGCAAGCTCGCGTGATGCTTTTCTCTTTGAGTGTGTGTAACTTTACTCTTTTGAGTAGTGCCACACTTGTCTTGCGTGGTTGCCGTGTCACCAACTAAGCTGGCAAGTTGACTTTCCACTGTGGCATTGACTGTTTGAC
Organism: Oxytropis ochrocephala; assembly: GCA_020916435.1. Classification (NCBI taxonomy): domain Eukaryota; kingdom Viridiplantae; phylum Streptophyta; class Magnoliopsida; order Fabales; family Fabaceae; genus Oxytropis; species Oxytropis ochrocephala. The sequence goes on from CM037089.1 coordinate 70,538,931, forward strand.
CTTTACTCTCTATTAAAGGCATTTCCCCTCGCATGGTAGATGAGATCCCCCATTGTGCTAAACCTAGCATTAACGTTTGGTGTGCACCGTAGGGTATTAGCAAAATGTTCCCAGACCCCAAGCATCCTTTGTCGTTACCATCAACATGGTCACCACGAGAAGTGCAAACAGGATCTGCCGCCTCTCTTGCGCAGAACCAATATATCTCCAAATACACCTCAAAATCAGCCTCCTCACCACATAGTGATGGTCTCCTCATGATGGAACCAATCTACCTCCAAATACAACCCAAACCCTGCTTCCTGAACACATAGAGGTCAAGGCTAGATTTGTCGTAGCAAGACCTTCCGAAAGACCTATAGAACCTTAAAGGACAGGTAACCCTCCAACTAAAGTGACTAATGCACTCACAACAGAGAACGAGACTTTAAAATGTTGTATAAGTTATATGATTGAAAAAGACAAATATTTGCACCAAGGCGCTTTGAATGCCACTCCGCCACCCAAGACGATAAAGTCCAAGAATAAGCATAGAAAGGAGAAGAAGTGCAGAGCTTGTTCACTACAAGAAATTTGGGGATTATCGGCGGATAAAATCCGCCGGTAATGACTAAAATCCGTCAGAAATTGGTCATTACCGGCAGATTTTTTCTGCCGGTCGTCCGCCGGTTAAAACGTCGTAGGTAATGGTTACCGGCGGATTTTCCACCGGTAAACACACCTAAATCCGTCGGAAAATTTTTTATTACTTTTTTTTTTTAAAAAAAGCTGCCGATAAGATAAAAAAACCGCCGGTAAATTCCGAAAATCCGCTGGTAATTTTAAAAAATCCGCCGGTAAATTCAAAAATCCGCTGGTAATTTTAAATTTTCCGCCGGTAAGTTAAATTTTTTTAAAAAGGAAAAAATCCACCGGTAATACGCGAATTTCTCTTAGTGGTTCTTAGAGTCCCAACCATTCCTCTGATAGCAGTTCCAGCAGTAGTGTTACTGACACCCAAAGTTTCTCGCCTGCAAATTGATCTAGCCCCAGGTCTAAATCTACTGTTTCATTATATCTCTTGGATTCTTGCCACCAAAGTTCCTCACAAGTTCCAAGTCAACATCTATTCTTATGATTGTAAGACCAACCTTGAAGAGCACCTTATCCTTTTCAACTCGAGGATGATACTCCTTGAAGCGTCTTAGGGGCTCAAATGAAAAATCTTCCCTTATCTCCTTAAGAAGTAAACTTTAGGATGGTTTACAAACTAACCCAAGTTATCTTTTCACTCTTTCAAAGATCTCTCTAACCAGTTCAAAGCACAGTTCGCCACTGTTGTCGTCAAACATTGTATCAGAGCCGATGGATGGGCCATAGATTTGAAGCTTTGCTTCCTCTGTCTTCAAGCTATTTCTTTGAGGATGTAACCCAGTTCCTCAACTCTGGGTTCTCTAACTCCTCCAAAGATTGTTAGCTCAAGTGAAAGGAACATTTAATTGGACTACCTACTGGCATTAAACATACATACATACATACACACATACATACATACATACATACATACATACATACATACAAACATGCATACATTCATACATGCATATACGCCGTTCGCCACTGTTTTCTAGCCTACAGCTAACCACCGTTGGATTGGCTAAGCTCAATGAACAATATTGCACCTATGCCCTAAAAAGTCGGAGACACGCTCCATAACGTCCATAATGAACAATACTTGATTCTCACCCAAGCTCCCCGCTCGGCCAAAATCTTCCTCAACTATGCAAATTTGTTTGTCCTTGGCCACTAGCTTCTCTACTTAGTTATCTTCTAGTCGAGATCCTTCTTAACTGAGTTTCCATTACTCGGCAAGCTCCATCATTCCTTTGGCTTTTTAGACCACGATCTGTTTTCTAGAACCTTTACCTAGGATTTTCTGCCAAACTCCTTTGCCCTTAGCTAATTCTCCCATTGGTTATATTCCTCTGAGGCTACCATCATTATTTACATGGTTGCTCTCACCAAAAATAATATTATACAAACTAGGAGAATAAGGTAAATTACGCCCAATAGGCGACTTGTCCTTCTTTTTATACCAAATATAATTGCCTAGGCTCGTATCTACTAGACCAATCCCTAGCCTCGACTAGGTATTTCCCTCGGCCAACAACTTAGTAGATTTTGGGTGTTAACAAATGCCCCTCATTTTGCTTGTCATCTAGTCGAGGAAACTTGTAGCTTTGGCAATGCAAAAATGAATTGAAGAGTCAGCTTTATTACGATGACTAAACTAGTCGTTACAGTATTGATTAGACGTGGAACAAAAAAATTAGCGTTAATCGATGCGTTGAAGCGATGTTTCACCCTCATTTCGTTACACCCATTAGCTATAAATATCCTTTCTGTCAATCGCTTTGAATTTACTGTTAACTCTTATTCACTAAATTGAAATTCTTCAAAAATTCCTTCCATCATTTTCACATTTGCACGAACTCCATTCCGATCCTGTCTTTGCCACAAGATAATCAAGAGAATACACCTAACAATAGTGTCGCCTTTTCCTCTTGGCGGAACGTTCAATACTCTAGTGTATTGAAGTAATTTCTACATGTTTGATACTTTGGTCACCATACGCCCTTTCACCCTCAACGTGGATGATTCCACTCATACCTTCTAGCACAATTTCAACCCTAAACAATCTTTACACTGTGTGCCAGTTAATGTGACTGGTACACCGCGAAACTCAAGTTAGAGGAACTTAGGAGTTGGCCGAAGACGTCCCCAGGATACAAGAAGTGGGCCGACAAGATAGCCAGACACTTGGAAGGATTGGGGCGTCTATCATATGATCATGCTATCCACTATTGAAATTTCCCACAATTTAGAAGTTCTGACCCCTTATAGGGTTCTGGTCTACGTCTTTCAATATGTTCGTTTTTCCATGGGGGATGACAACTCTTATTTATATAGAGTTATTTACATGTTCTAGACTTAAATAAATATGAGTTTCTAAGTAATATTGTTGTTAAAGTAGTTAATATGTGTTGTTTAGAGTAAAAGAGGGTTAGGAACCGATTTGTGATCATTTGGCACTTTTGGTGCCCCATATTGTATTTTAATGTGTTTGTTCAATTGCTACGACAATAGTTGCCCCGGCAATATTGGCAGCAACCATTTCCCCAACAGTCATGACGAACTGCATTGCCCCAGCAATCTCCTGATTAAGTCATGATGACCTCATAGTCAAAGATTGCAGAAAGTTATTCAAGTGGATTTCTTTGGATCACTTTTGTAGCCCACAATAGCTTGTGTTTGGTCTTGAACTTTATGGGTTACCTCGTCCGAGGAGCTCTTGGGGTTCCGCTTCTCGGGACTCGTCGGTTGCCTTCGAAACGAGAGAATTATTCCTGCGTGTCCGAGTCGCGATCCGCCCCACGTCGGGTGGGGGTGTACCTGCAGACACTCTGATGCCTAATTAGTAGGAGAATAGGCGTAATGTGCAACGTACCTGGAAATGAAGGCCGGGTGCTCTATTTATAGACCTGGGTGCCCGGCGCTGGCCGTTGGATCTTCGTGTAGGATCAGGGCCGTCGGAGTCCTCAGTACGTGAGAAGGTTGTGCCGATTAGAGCACGGTTCGAAGTCGCCCTTGGACTTCTTCCCCCGGCCTTTGATGTGCCCGCGAGGGTAAACCAAAGGGGGGGCTAGTTCGCGCCGCCAGTCACCCATCTTGGAGGTTTTCGACGAGTCAAAAGTGGCTGACGATGCAAAGCGTTGGGCTCGTTAAGACCTGAGCCGCTGCGGGCCTCGCCTGCACCCCGCGATGGGATGTAGGATCGCGGAGGGCGTTCTTTGCTGGCCTCGCCTCATCCTGTCGTCTGCCGAGTGGCCAGCTTGGTGTCAGAGTCATGGGAGAGGGGCGTAATTAGTCCTAAAAAACAGAAAAGGAATAGTTCCATTTGAGAAATTGATTTATTGAATCAGTGAATTCATTCGGTACAATTATTGCTTTCTGCGACTAGCTATAGTAAATTTCAGCTTGGTGGCATTCCAGGTTCTTAGAATCTGATCTTTGGAGAGTGTTTCGAGCTGGTAGGCGCCCTTGCCGGTCTTTGAAACGACTTGATACGGCCCCTGCCAATTTGGTGCTAACTTCCCATCACATGCATTTTTGTTCCCGACATCGACCCTTCTGAGTACCAGGTCGCCGATGTCAAATTCTCTCGGGATGACATGCTGGTTGTATCGTCGTGCTACTGGGCTTTGACGATAGCTTCTACAAGTTGTGCCCGATCTCTGGTCTCTTAGAGGGTATGCAATTCTTCTCTGATTGCCTTGTTGTTTTTCTTCTCGACTGGGGGGGAGAGTTCTCCAAGTTGATTCCTCAAGTTATTTGGGATGACAAACCTCGCACCATAAGTGAGCCGGAAGGGTTTTACTTTGTGGTAGAGTGTGGCGTGGTACGATAAGCCCAAAGGACGTAGGGAAGTTCGTCGGGCCATGCACCTTTGGCGCCCTTTAGTCTCTTCCTGAGCGCTTTTAGCATTACCCGATTTGCGGCTTCGGCCTGTCCATTGGTTTGAGGGTGTTCGACCGAGGTGAAGTGTTGCTTGATACTTAATTCGACCAGGCATTGTCGGAAACCCTTGTCTGCGAAATGGGTTCCATTGTCCGTTATGATGGTGGCAGGGATGCCGAATCTAGCCGTAATATTCTTTCGATGAATTTGATGCAGTTTTTGGCGGTTATCTGGGCTAGTGGCTCAGATTTAATCCATTTAGTGAAGTAGTCGACAACGACAATGAGGAACTTCACTCCCCCTTTAGCTACGGGAAACGAGCCGAGTAAGTCTATCCCCCACTGAGAGAATGGCCAAGTGGCTGATAGGGACGTTAAGTCCGTTGGGGGAGCATTGTATACGTCGGCATACCTTTGGCAGGTATCACACCTTCTGACCAGCTTGATGGAATCTTTGACCATGGTGGGCCAGAAGTACCCGGCGCGGAGAGCCTTTTTCGACAGCGCACGGGCCCCCAAGTGCTGTCCACAGATTCCTTCGTGTATTTCTTTGAGCACGAATTCGGCCTCCTCGCCCTCGACACACCTTAGCAATGGGGAGGAGAAACCTCGCCGGAAGAGTTTTCCGTCTATCATTGTGAAAGAGGCGGCCCTTTTGCGGATTGCCGCTGCCGCCCTGGGGTCGGAAGTGTCAGTTCTGAACTCGATGTAGGACTTAATTGGCTGGATTCAGCCTTCTTGTTCAGCAATAATGTTGACGCCGGTCATGGAAATGGGGGAGAGATCCACGCTAGGTTTCGTCAAGCTTTTCTAAATGATGCTTCGGAGGCCGCCCGAGGGCTTAGTACTTGCCAACTTGGCCAGGACGTCCGCCCGAGCGTTCTCAGACCTCAGAACGTGTTTCAATTCTACCTTCTCGAAGTGTTGGAGCAACTCCCGTACTCGGCTCAAATAACGCTGCAAGACCATATCTTTCGCTATGAATTATTCTTTTACCTGAGAAACAACTAGTAGGGAATTCTTCTTTCGATTTTTTGATTAAGACTGCACTGACAGTTTCCTCGGTCACGGCGAGAAAGAGGTAGAGGGTTTCCCCCTCTCCGGGTTTAAGGAGTATTGGAGGCTCGGAGAGGATTCTTTTGAGCTCGGAAAGTGCGTTCTCGCAGTCCGAAGTGTGACATCCAGGGCTGACGAGGGCGGGGAGGGATCGCCGGTGCCCAAAAAGGTGGCATGGCAAAGAGCGGCTCCTGGCAGCTTCAAAGCGAATGTGCGCGTGAATGAACCAAATACGCACCGGAATGAGAGAGATCCTGAGGCTATGCAGGTATGAGACTGTATAGTTGAAGGAAGGCTTAAAAGAATTGATTTGGACTACCTATACCAACAAGGTGCATCTTCTTTTCGGGAGTCCACCCCATAAGAACTCTATAGTTAAGCGTGCTTGTCTTGGAGTAGTAGTGGGATGGGTGACCTTCTGGGAAGTTTTCCGGAAAGCATGCAAGTGAGGACAAAGCATGCTGAAAAGACTCGTGTTGGCTTGTGGGGGCAGTCGACAGTTCTGGAAGCATTCTGGGATGTTACACAAAGTCCATTAGAACTCTACTCCTTTTTTAAGAACTTTGAAAACAGAAGGGATCTATTGGTGGCCTTCGAGGCGAACCTGGACAGAGCTTCGATCATTACTGTCAGCTTCGACCAGGCATTGCGAACCTGGACAGAGCTTCGATCATTACTGTCAGCTTCGATCATTACCTCGAGCTCTATTCGAACCCCACTAGAATGAATTAATCATACACTCCATTTCTTCCCCAAGAGTGGTGGGGATGAAAAATGTGCTCATGCAGTAGATGGGGATAGCCTGAGCCAGTGACTTTTGATAGGCATAAGCTAAGGAAGTAATAAAGTGTTTCTAAAAATAATTAAAGTGTAACCCAAATGATATACAATCAGATATCAGGTTAATTTTTCAATTTTTAAAAATAACAAATACATGTTGAAATATAAACTTCGCTCTCCAAAATGTCCCATGGAGACATCCACTAAGTGTTTTTTTTTATGAGCAAGGAAAGAATGTTGCAACATCATCCCCTAAGTGTTGAATTTGATTTTCTTCTGATGAATAAAAACACAGAAAAGAATGATGCTGGTTTTCTTCTAAAAATAAATACTTGAATAATATGAGCAAGGAAACAAATACTTGAAACAAAAACAATGGGAGTGAAATTAAAAATAAAAAAATAAAAAAAACAATGGGCCGGAGTGAGCAAGGAAACAATAGGAAATAAAAAATCAATTGACTCAAAATTGGTGACTTCTCCATACTATAAATTTATCATAGAAATATCTATCGCGTATGCAATATATCATCATCACCCACTAGGCATCCATTAATATATCTTGTGATCCTCCACAGCTCCACTTAGGCTCCAGGTTCATGACAGCCACTAACATCTTCATTTGTGTTATTAGCTACCCAACCATTCAAAAGTCAATACCGCACAAACTCATATAATTGAGGTTAAACCAAAATAAAGAAATATAAATTCAGTTTTATGAAAAAATTAAAATTTTGAATATTAAGGCTAGTTTTGAAATTGAAAAAAGATTTTTTATTTTTTTTTGACAATTTTTTTTATTGTGGATGTAAAATAATCTTTTCCCAATTATTAATTTATATATATTTTTTTTAGAGTTTAATTTATATACACAACCTGTGTATACATGTTTTACACTATCTACCAATAATGGTTTGACACATCATTAAAAAGAAGTTACTCAATTAGTAACCACCTTATGTGTCATGCCTACCATGTATTGAGATTGGTTGATAGTGTAATAAGCTTTACAAAGAATGTGTATACTAATTAAACTCTTTTTTTTAACACCAAAATTTTATATATTATATTCGTGTTTAAAGGGACACCCAAAACCCCGTAAAAAGGAACATCGAATGCCCTCAAAAAAGGCCCAAAAACAACAGGGAACTCTACCTTATCTCATCAGATACCAATGAGGACAAGAACAATAAGCAAATCACAAGAGCATCAAAACTACCACCCAGGTAGATCTTCTAACTCACCCCGTCGGAGGGCAAATATACCCACACCAAAAACAACTCCTATCCCCTGGCTAAACATTCCAATATGTCTACATGGTGTGGAAAATAGTATGCAAGTATACATAGTCACATAAGTAATATATTGATAAGAAAAGGTCGAACCCACAGGGATTATGAAAACTTTGTAATGTTCAGAGTGTACACTTAGTGTGTCTACACTATTCACAATTGGTTGGAGTGTTTCAAGTGATTACAAATAATATAAACAATAAATGTGTGTAAGGAATCAATGAGATAGAGTAGTTGAGATGTTTTCACCAAGTAAATCACTTCTAAGTGTTTAGTAGAGTATGCAGTGTGCGTGGGTACACTGGATGCAGCTGCAATAGTGTGTGCCTTTCAATCACTTTCTTCAGAGTTTCATTACAAGCTTCCTATGTCTAGGCATGCTAAATAGGTTCACTCTTGTCTCTTAAGCTCCCACTATATCACTCTTAGAACTATGTTATCCTATGTCTAGGACTTAACATGGTTTTAACAAGCAATTCCTCATTAAAGCTAGTTTAACAAAGATGTTGTTACAAACACTCATTCTTATTAACTCTTGAGTTCATAAATATAGCCCATGTCTACTGCCACAAGTTTACCTATTCTAAAGTGATCAATTCCAAAATAAGCTTTGAAAGAAGTATTACACAAGAGTTAAAATGCATACACTAAATAAACCATATTTACTTACTTAGAAGTTCATTACAAGGTGATCGTACAAGAGCAATAGAAGTAGTGCTGGTGTAGTCCTTTAGCTCGGTCGCTGATAGCCTTGGTGTCCTTGAGTCTGGGTCGCGCGCGGGTGGTACCTGCGAAAGCAATCTGACGCCCAAGTCAGCAGTGAACAGTAAATAGGACCACAAGTAATAATGACGTACCTGATTCCTTGGGATTCGTGCCATTTTTATAGCTATAGTATTGGGCCATATTGGGCCTATTGGACCGCATTGGGCCTCGAGCCCACCTGCAACGATTGCCCCCAAGCCCTGGTCGCGCAGAGGGCGGGCTAAGGCTTGATTTGCTACCCCCGAGTGGTGTCGCGAATGGCCGAGTTATAAGGAGTGAGCGGCCTTGATCTCTTGAATTGTGTGGGCGCTGCCACACTAAACCACGGTCTTCCTTGCGGCTGTATGCTAGGTCGCCGACCAAAGTCTATCCAGGGTCGCTGCCCCATCGCGCCGCTCCGATTACTCTCAAGTGTTTTTGTCATAAGTGCCGAGGAGGCATTGATTTAATGATGTGATTTCACGCCTTCCGAGGTGACGCTGGCTTCTCCAAGGTGTGCCTTCTCTTTTTCTCGGACTAAGTAATGATGGAAGGTGAAAGGTTCGCGCTTTTCACTCTTGGGCCTGAAGTGATTTGTTGGCCCACTATATAAGGTGGTGGGGTAAGAGAAACCCATTCTCATTCACTTCTTTCTTCCGAATTTGAAATCGCTCGCTCGCTCTACCGCGCGCTTGGCTCGCTCGCTCCAAAACCAGCCCGCCCGCGTGCCTGCGCGCAGATTCAACACCCGACCTTTCAGGTAACACGAACGCCCTTCTTTTTTGTTTTATTTACTTTTGAAATTCCACATGGTGGAGGGAGTAGCAGGTCTGGGGACGACCAAGTCGCCCCCTCTTATTGTATGCGCTCGAACCTGACCGCTTCCCCCTCTACAGGTTTAATCTGGCCCCGACGAAGCAAACTCGTCGCATCTCCGTCAGCCCGGCCGTCTCGCTAGCCTATAAAATGGCTCAGCCGAGCTCCGTTCCAGCGAGGTCGTCTTCAACTTCTAAAGATGAATCATCCAAATCTTCCGGCTCAACGTCAAGGTCGTCTTCGACTCTTCCAAACGATCTACCCGAAACGAAAGGGACATAAACTCCAGGAGCGCTGCAGAAGATCCGGCCCCTGTGCTTAACGAGGCTCAAGCTACTGATATTCACACCGTTGAGACCCCAGTGCCCGGGTTGGACGTGCAAAGTGCGGCCCAAGACATGGCTTTGGAGCCGATCCAAGACGATCTCGACGACGCGGCCGAGAAAGACATGTCTTGGGTCTCTTCAACCCTTAGAAACCATAGAAGCAAAGTGCGCTGCCACACTCCAGAAGAAGCGGTCTTGACTGCCCAATTCTACGTCGATGGTTGGAGAGTTGACGACATGGAGAAGGATGAGAATATCTCGACCTGGACCGACCTGCTAAAATTCACAATGTACCGAGTCGTCTTCGAGCGTATGGGGATCGTCCCCCCTTTTACTCGGTTCCAAAGGCGTGTTTTACGATACCTCAAGGTCGCTCCTTCACAACTGAACCCGAACGCTCGGGCGTTCTTGCAAGGCTATGAGGATATCCTGACCGCGTTGGAACGACCGGTCTCTTTGAGGTTGTGTTTTACCCTAATGGAAATGAGCTATCTTTATGAGCCAGGGACGAAAGGAGCTCGCAAAGAGGTCGTCTCACTTAAGAACCGGTCGCAGTACAATTTCTTCAAACCCTACATGGAATCTCTGCCCACCGGGTGGAAGAATGACTTATTCTGGGTCGTTCTTTACACAAAGGAGGCGATGAATGGGATAGCCCAAATGGTTGAGGGTAAAAATGCAGGGACGCCCCTCTTGCCGACCCTGTGGTCCTACGACCACTTTTTGAAGAAGCCCGGGGCTTATTCCTACAAGGAAGTGGAGCTCAACATTGCGGATCTTGACACGATTCATAGAATTAGGAGGATTGCTTCTCGCGTCCCTGGGGGTCGCATCAAAATTAATAAAATTGTAGACGCCCGAGGCATTCATGCCGTTAAAGCCGCCCTTGGTGGGTGGTCGCTAAAACTTCAGTCTATTTCTGTTTGATGCCATGTATATCATTTCTAACTCGCATTCTGTTTCATGCAGTTGCTATGGCGTGCGTCGAAGACTTCGACTTCTTTGCTCAATGGGCAGCGGAAGATGGAGACAATTCTCCCCCTCGTGGGACGGTCGCTGTGAATGTTGAGGAAGACGCCTCTCAACTGGAGGTCGCCAGTGAGCGTGCAGTGATTGATCTGGATGATCCGGGAAATGCTGTTGACAGAAACGTCCTTCCAATCAGTCCGCTTGCAACCAAAAAGACCAACAAAAGACGGCGCCTAACTGACGGCGACCCTACTGAAAGGAAGAAACACAAGAGCCACAAAAACAAAAGCCATTCTGGTCGGTCGCCCAAGCTTGACTTGCTAGGTCTTGGGGATCAAGATTGCTCCCGCTTCAAGGAGGAGCCATTTGAGGTGATGGCCGAAGCCATGAAGGCCGCTGGCCAACTGTTCAAGAAATATCAAGAGGGGGAGGCAGACCGTCTGGCAGGTAGGCGAGTTTTACATAAAATTTCGTACCTTGAAGACGACGTGTCAGACAAATCTTTTAAACTGCAATTTGCTTTATTGAACTTGACAGAAATGAGGGAAGATAGGGACCGGCTGCTCAAGAAATTGGAAGAGGTTGAACCAAAGGCCCAGCAGACCGCTACTTATGAGCAAACACTTCAGGAGGCCGAGACTCAACTGGCGGCCACTGTGATTGCTCAAACCGAGCCGAAGCGCCAGTGACAAAGCTACCGGCGGAAAGTTCTTGCCGCCAAGAAGAGATCGATTGCTTGAACGGGAAAAAGAAAGAACTCGTGACCGACCACGTCTTTGAAGGCCGACACCAGTCGCCGTTGAGCGGGGAAAGGGACAAATACAAGGCTCGTTTCAAGGAGGCCGTCACCAAAGCTTTGGGGGCGGCCCAATACCAGTTCAACAATGCAGTTGATCAGATCAAGCTTTCAAACCTTGAGCTGGTCATTGATGAGGCCGTGATAAACTTCGACCACTGCGTGGTTGACCAAGAGATCGTTCGTCCCCATAAGGTTGAAAAGGGGAAGGTCGTCCACGTGCGGGCCGTCATTTACAGTGCTGGTACTTCCTCTTAATCATCACTTGTCTTACTTATTTTGAACAATTTTTGTCCGCCTGCGAGCAGTTAACATTCGAGGACGTCCTGGTTATAACCTGGGCCTTCCAACTCTGTAATTAGTACTAAACTCTTGGCCTTTGAATGAATGTTTAGCTTTTCCGTTGCTCGTTTTTGCGTATTTGTTATAACCTTCATCGGCCGCGATTCTTAAGTATAAAGGCCATTACGCTTGGCCGCTCAATGGCGTTCATTTAAATTTGCAGACCGCTACGCGCAACGGCTTGGTCTTTGCCATTCGATGGCGCTCGATTGGGCCATACGATGGCGTTCGTTTAAATTTGCAGGCCGCTACGCGCAGCGGCTTGCTCTTTGCCATTCGATGGCGCTCGATTGGGCCATACGATGGCGTTGGTTTAAATTTGCAGGCCGCTACGCGCAGCGTCTTGCTCTTTGCCATTCGATGGCGCTCGATTGGGCCATACGATGGAGCTCGTTGGTATGTCATCTCGGTGACACATCGGTCGCTCTATTGCTACTCATATGACGAGCGACCGGTCATACATTCTTGCATGAAATAAAAGAACACAAGTCTTTCTAATGTCAGGCCTCTGTAAAAAACCCCGGTGGGGAAAAAGAGCGCCCGCCTAGTTTTCATTTAATCTTTGGTCGGTCAATACATCTTTGCATTTACACATAGTATTTCCTTAGTTTCTCAGCGTTCCATGTCCTAGGTATGGTCACACCATTCATGGTTTCCAGCTTGTAGGCTCCTTTGCCCGCCTTGCTGATGATGTGATATGGTCCTTCCCAGTTGGGGGCCAGCTTCCCCTGCCGAGCGTTCTTGTTCCCTACGTCTGCCCGTCTGAGAACGAGTTGGCCGATTGAGAACTCCCTTTTCTGAACGCGAGAGTTATACCTTGTAGCGACTTTTTGCTTGACAAGTTGCTCTTTAAGAGACACCTTGGTCCGCAGCTCGTCTACCAGATCGAGCTCTTCCCTTGTGGCTCCCTCGTTTTCAGCCTCTGTTGGTGGATTGGTCGTCCTCCAATTTAACTCGCTCATTTTGATTGGGATTACTACATCGGTTCCGTAGACCAGTATGAAGGGAGATTCGCCTGTTGTAGAATGAGGGTTCGTTCGATACGCCTAGAGGACAGACTGTAGTTCTTCAACCCAGTTTCCTTTGGCCTCGTCCAACCTTCTCTTCAATCCTCGCAAAATAACCCTGTTGGCCGCCTCGGCTTGGCCGTTGGTCTGTGGATGTTCAACCGAAGTGAAACGCTGTTTCACGCCTAGGTCGGCCAACATCTCTCCGAACCTCCTATCTGCAAACTGGTCCCATTGTCTGTTATCAATTGTAGGGGGACGCCGAAACGGGCTAACACATTTCTACTGAAGAACTTGCTCACTTTGGCCGCAGTTATGGTCGCCAGTGGCTCGGCCTCTATCCATTTGGTAAAGTAGTCAACTGCTACGATCAAAAACTTGAACTGACCCGGGGCGGGCGGAAATGGCCCTAAAAGATCCATTCCCCACCAGGCAAACGGCCAGGGTGAGGTGAGACTTTGCAGTTCTGAGGCAGGGGCAATATGAACGTCTGCATGCATTTGACACTTATTGCACTTCTGGACCAGCTTTTTAGCGTCCTCATCCATAGTCGGCCAGTAAAAACCGACTCTCAAAGCTCGCTTTCGTATGGAGCGACCACCCTGATGACTGCCGCATAAGCCTTCATGAATTTCCCTTAAAACGTGGTCTGCCTCGGCGGGCGTCAAACATCTCAACAGTGGAGAAGAGAATCCTTTTCTATAAAGCTTTCCTTCAATGACGGAGTACTTGGTCGCCCGCTGCCTTAAGAGCTTCGCCTCCTTCTGGTCGTCTGGTTCTTCACCGTTCAGGATATACTGCAGTATAGGGGCGATCCAGTTTTTCTCTGAATCAATGCAGAGGATGGCTAGTGATTTATCAGTCTTTGTCGCCACACTCGGCCGAGTTAGCGTCTCTTGAATTAAGCTTCGGTGGTTCCCGGGCGCTTTAGTGCTATCTAGCTTCGAAAGAATGTCAGCTCGCTCGTTCTCCGTTCTCGGCACATGTTTAACTTCTGCCCGGTCAAACTTACTAAGCAATTCCCTTACCTTAGCCAGGTAATTCTTCAAGACTTCATCCTTTGTGTCATACAATTCCTGGATTTGGGAGACGACCAGAAGAGAATCAGAGTGTAGTTCTACACGGTCTACATTGAACTCCTTAGCGAGCAATAATTCCGCTATACAGGCCTCATACTCCGCCTGATTGTTTGATGTGTGGAAAGCGAACGTGAGTGACACTTCTACGGCCAGACCTGAGGAATTTTCCAAAATCAAACCGGCCCCACTTCCCTTAGAGTTTGAAGAGCCGTCAACATGTAAAGTCCAAGTGGTGGCAGATCGGTCGCTCGAAATCGGGTCATCACGGCTATGAAATCGCCAATACTTGCACCTTGGTGCCGACATTGGTTCGAACTTGATTCGAACTCACTTAGTTCTACCGCTTTTAATCATGCGGCCTGCCAGGTCTGGTCGATGGAGAATCTGTCGTATAGGTTGATCCGTCCTTACTACTATTTGGTGCGCCACAAAATACGGCCTCAATCTGCGAGCGGCCACCAATAGTGCGAGTGTTAACTTCTCAATTCTCTGGTAACGGGCTTCTGGCCCCTGGGATTCTGCTTAGTGTCGCTTTCCTTAACTAGGACGACACTCAAAGCTTCCTCCGTGATCTCTAGATAAAGATATAGCGTGTCTCCTGGGAGTGGCTTGGTCATGACAGGCGGATTGGTCAAGGCTGCTTTTAAGTCGTCCAACGCTTGCGATTAATCGATCGTCCATTCAAAATCCACGTCCTTCTTCAGAAGCTTAAACAGAGGGAGCGACTTGCAAGCTGACTGAGGTATGAACCTAGATAGGGCAGCGACCATGCCGTTCAGTTGTTGGATCTCTTTTTCGTAGTTGGCGGCCACATTTCGGCGACCGCCCTGCATTTGTCAGGGTTGGCTTCAATCCCTCTCTCTGTTAGGTGAAAACCCAGGAACTTCCCTGCTCGCACCCCAAAAGTGCACTTCTCCCGGGTTCGAAGATGAGTGAATTCTCTCGCTTCCTCCAAAAACTTCTTTTAAGTCGTCAATGTCCGATCGTCCGACTTGCTCTTGATAATCATGTCGTCTAAGTAGACCTCGCCACCCGGCCCGATCGTTTGTCGAATATCTTACTCATTGATCGTACCTTAGACCAATGAAGTATAGTTGTTGTCTGCTGGATTGGCCGGTCGTTGAGTGAGGGAAAGGACCGGCCTTGGCTTCACGCTGAGCACCTCGGGTGGTACTTGCAATGACACTCCGACGCTCAAGTCAGTGTAGGTCGCTCGGGCAGGGTAACACAAGGTATAGATTACGTATATGTGCCATGTGCGAATGGCATATATACTGTAGAGTTCGACCGTGATGCGAGATTTTCGGCTGGTTAGCGCAAAGTGCGCTCTAAGCAACCGAGATTTGGGCCGGTAGTGCTGATATGGGTCGACGGCCCAAATGCTATTTGAACCTCCTGGTTTTACTGATGCACCCCGGAACAGTTGCCCCCCAAGCCTAGGTCGCTTGAAGGCGGGCTGAGGCTTGAGTCGCTGCCCCCAGGGGTTATGCTGTTGTGACGAATCTTTATATAGTGGAACGGTCACGGCCGCTCGCTTTCGATGGGACGGTCTCGGACGCCTGTCAATAGTCGGCCGTGCTGACACGACAGTTGGCTTTTGCTGACATTTATGACGCGACGTTTGGTGATCTCGAGGTCATTCAATGAAAACTTTTAATGCGACGTTTCATCTCCCGGTCCTTTTGGCGCTCAAGGTCAGCTATAAGTAGACCCTCGAGGAGTCATTTCCCACATTACTCTGAATTTCTCTACTGCCGACCGACCTGTCTGCCGCCGACTTGCATTTGAAACAACTCCTTTTGTCCGAGCATTCTATCTTTCCCAGCCGATCTCAAGCATTTTTAAGGTATGAGTCGATCTTTCCCTTGGTTTTCAGCTTCTTTAGTTTTTCCTTTTGTCGTAGCGTTTCGTGCCTCGTGGTAGGGGGTGTCAGGTCCGGGGACGACCATGTCGCCCCTTCTCACGAGCGCACTGCTCGGCCGACCTGACTCGATCCCCTTTCCACAGGTACTTGCATGCCACGGGTGAAACAAACCGCTCGAATCCCAAGGAGCCCTTCACATTCTTTGGCTGAACACATGACGAGGCCATCTGAGGCCGTTACTTACGAGGAAAATTCTACCTCGTCATCGAGCGACGCAAGCTCAAGCTCTTCTAGCAAGGAGTCGACCAGCTTAGGCAGTTCCACCTCTAGTTCAACCAGCTCCAATAGTAAATAGTGGGATCCTCCACCACCGCCATCTTCCCCGGCCTGCAATGCAGGAGAAGATGAGGAGGTAGATATTGAAGGCGATGAAGTGTAGAGTGCCGCCTAGGTCGCGGACGAGGAGATGGCCGATGCTGAGGAAGGCCGAGTTGAAATGGATGTTGACGAGGTAATAGCTCATCCTATGGCAAGCTCCTCCAATCGGGAGGTAAATATTGATAGAGAGTCGATCGAAGGGGCAGACGACGTCCTACCAGACATAGCTCGGGACCGGTCTGACATGTCCTGGGTGTCTGAAACCCTTCTCTCTAACAGGAGTATAATTACGGTCGGCCATTGGGCGTTGCCGGGATTACAATGCCATTTTAACCATCTTCCGGGCTGGAGGGTAAGAGGTATGAAGGATGGAGAAGACATCGCGACCTATTCTGAGAACCTGAAATTCACGATGCATCAGATCGTGTTTGAGAAAATGGGAATCGTCCCACCATTCACCGAGTTTCAACGCGATGTCTTGCGCTACATTGGGGTCGCCCCATCTCAACTTCATCTGAACGCATGGGCTTTTTGAAGACTTTCGAGATGCTTCTAAGCCGGCTTGGTAGGCCGGTTTCGATGCAATTATTTTTCACCATTTTTGAGCTGAGCTGGCTAAGAGAGAAGGCCAATAAGGAGAAGAGGGCGCTGCATGGAAAAGTCAATATTTTTGGTCGTCCCGACCAAGGAGGACGGCCAAGCTATAGCTGAAACCAACCCTGATGGGACGGTCGGTGAACCTTTCTTTCCAATTATGTGGAACGAGGCTCACTTCTTCAGGCGGCCTGGTGATTACATCTATACCACCAAGGACTTGGGAGCAGCCGACCTGGAGTCTCTGCACATGATTAAAACGCTATCGAGCCTTATGCCCCCAGATCCTAAAGGCGACCTACCGTGTCGTCCTTTCACACTGCTCGTGGGCCGTGCTCTGGAGGCCGAGATTGGTTCGCTTTCAAACTTGTCTTTTCATTTTGGCTATTGATTGTTCCATCTAACCTTTGACTCGTTCTATTTTGCAGGAAGAATGGCTGGAAAATCATGGGCCGAACTAGAAAAAGTCTTGAAACCCGCACACACCTCGGCGCTTCTCGGCCGCTCCCAACGTGGTCGACCTGGAAGGGACGTCCAAAGTTCCACAGACCCCAAGGAGCCAAGGGAAGAAATCAGCTTCTAAAGTTCGGTCGCCCCCACTTCAGGACGCTCGTTCCACCAAACGAAGCAAGTTTCTCGAGCGGGTTCGCGAGATTCCAGATGGTGACATTCCTATTCTCTCGACCGAGGGCTTGGGGCTGGCCGACTTCGAGCGGTTCAAGAGGGAACCTATGGTGGTCTGCGCTTCTCTGTGCATGGGTGTCGGAAAAGCCATGCAGGAAATGTCGAACGAACTCCAAGGTATTCTAAATTTCTAGCTCGTCTTGATTTTGCTTATTGTCGGTCGATTTAATGACCTTTGCTGCCTTTGTTTGCAGATGCTCGAGCTGACAAGGACACTGCCTTGGGGAATCTTGAGGTCGTGAAGAAGAAGCTGGAGAAAGCTGTTAGCTCAAAGCAACAGGCCGAGGGGGACCGGGCTAAGTTGGAAAAGAAGAACAAAGAACTTGCTGCTCAGGTAAAAACTTTGAAGAATGACGCTGATGCTCTGGAAAAGGAGAAATCCGTCCTGGAAGAGAAGAGAGCCGAGCTGGAGGCTCAGGTGCAAAAGGTGGCCGGACTTGCTAAGGATGCAGCAGTCTACCAATTTCAGAACGCTCTCGACCAGGTGCGGGTGCTGAATTCAGAGTTGAACATCAACTTTGATGATGCCGTGCTAAAGCCTGAGCACTGCGTGGAAGAAAACCAGATCGTGCTGCCAGAGGAGTTCGACGAGCATGGTAACACCACCCGACCTCGCTCGGTCGTGTTTTGAAGCCCGCCTGCGAGCGGAGTAATTTTTGTAATCTTTTGATTAGCCTTCGGGCATAACAATTTTCTTACCTTGCCTTCGGGCAGTTTAATATTTGGGCGCTCGGTTTCGACCGGACGTCCTTGGTTTGTAATGACATTTCTTCCCGTTATTCATTTCACTTGTTTGTTTCGACCGGACGAATTTTAGGCCGGTCATGGGCCGCTTTTTAGGACCTTGCGAGCCTTCTCATTTTAGGTCGATTGTGCACCGGATCGTGCTTTTTTGAAGGCATTCGTTGTAGGCCGCTCGGCTACCTACTCTCGTTTGCGGGTTGTTGCTTAACCCTCGAATAATGGTGCCAAAGTGGTGGCTCCCGGTCGGCTCGGCGACCTTTGTTTGGGCCATTTCGATGGCACACGATTGGGCCATTTCGATGGCACTCGATTGGGCCATTTCGATGGCACTCGGTTGGGCCAACTCGGTGGCACTCGATTGGGCCATTTCGATGGCACACGATTGGGCCATTTCGATGGCACACGATTGGGCCATTTCGATGGCACTCGATTGGGCCATTTTGATGGCACTCGGTTGGGCCAACTCGGTGGCATTCGATTGGGCCATTTCGATGGCACACGATTGGGCCATTTCGATGGCACTCGATTGGGCTATTTTGATGGCACTCTATGTAGATCGTTTCGACGACCTACTATTGCTCGTGGGTTGTTACTCAACCCTTGGGCCATTTCGATGGCGCCTCGCGTTCGTTTGATAACTCTTCGGTCGCTCCTCTGCTGTGGGCATGTTGAGCGACCGGTCATACATTCTTTGCGAGAAAGTAAAGTACAAATCTGATTTCAAAGGTCAGGCCTCAGTAAAAAACCCAGTGGGAAAAAGAGCGCCTGCCTGTCTTTCATTCATAGATAAGTCGTTCGTTACATTTACACATAATATTTTCTAAGTTTCTCAGCATTCCACGTTCTGGGGATAGTCGCCTCTCCCATGGTTTCCAGCTCGTATGCCCCCTTGCCGGTCTTCTTAACGACCCGGTATGGACCTTCCCAGTTAGGTGCTAGCTTTCCTTGACGAGCGTTCTTGTTTCCGACATCCGCACGTCTCAAAACGAGCTGGCTGATCGTGAAATCTCTCTTTTGAACACGGGCGTTATACCTAGCTGCGACCTTCTGCTTGATCAATTGCTCTCTAAGTGATGCCTGAGTGCGCAGCTCTTCAATCAGATCTAGCTCCTCTCGAATGGCTCGGTCGTTGTCGATCATTTCTATGGGTATGACAGCATCAGTTCCATACACCAGCCTGAAGGGTGATTCCCCGGTCGATGAGTTCGGGGTCGTCTTGTACGCCCAGAGAACGGATTGCAGCTCTTCGACCCAATTCCCCTTTGCTTCGTCAAGTCTTCTTTTTAAACCACGCAGGATGACTCTGTTGGCCGCTTCAGCTTGGTCGTTTTTCTGTGGATGTTCGACCGAGGTGAAACGCTGTTTCACCCCTAAGTCGGCCAACATTTCTCTGAACCTTTTATCTGCGAACTGGGTACCATTGTCTGTTATCAACTGCTGCGGGATTCCAAAACGGGCTAGTAATCGAGTGCCACGATCAAAAACTTGAACTAGCCTGGAGCAGGTGGGAACGGGCCTAGTAGATCCATGCCCCACCAGGCGAACGGCCAAGGTGAGACTAGACTTTGCAATTCTGAAGAGGGTGCAACATGGACGTCTGCATGCACTTGACATTTTTTGCACTTTTGGACTAGTTTCTTAGCATCTTCGTCCATGGTCGGCCAATAATAACCGGCCCTGAGGGCTTTCTTCGCTATGGATCGTGCGCCTTGATGGCTCCCACAAACACCCTCGTGGATGTCTCTCAACACATGGTCGGCTTCGACCGACGATAGGCAGCTCCGCAGTGGAGATGAGAATCCTCTTCGATACACTTTCCTTCTATCACTGAATATTTGGTCGCCCTTAACCTGACCAATTTCGCCTGATTTTTGGTCGCTCGGTTCTTCTCCTTCAACGATGTATCGTAGAATGGGGGCGATCCAATCATTATCTTGGTCAACACAAAGAATGGCCAAAGATTGGCTTGGCTTGGTCGATACACTCGGCCGGTTTAAAGTTTCCTAGATCAAGCTTCTGTGATTTCCAGGGCTTTTGGTACTTGCTAACTTTGAGAGGATGTCTGCTCAAACATTCTCAGTTCTAGGCACATGCTTTACTTCTGCTCGGTTGAACTGCCTGAGAAGCTCTCTTACTCTGGCCAAATAACTTTTGAGGACGTCGTCTTTAGCATCATACAACTCTTTGATTTGTGAAACGACCAGCAATGAATCTGAATGTAGCTCCACACGATCGACATTGAAATCTCTGGCGAGCTGCAGCCCGGCTATGCATGCCTCATACTCGGCTTGGTTGTTCGACGTGTGGAAGGCAAAAGTCAAGGATACCTCCACAGCAAGGCCTTCTGAATTTTCTAATATCAGGCCTGCTCCACTACCTTTACTATTGGACGATCCATCTACATGCAAAGTCCAGGTCGTTGTTGGTTGATCATCTGGAACTGGAGTCATCTCGGCTATGAAGTCGGCCAACATTTGTGCTTTTGCGGCCGATCTGGATTCAAACTTAATACCAAACTCGCTAAGTTCCACTGCCCACTTTATCATTCTTCCCGCCAGGTCTGGTCGATGTAGGACTTCTCTTATTGGTTGATCGGTTCTTACCACGACCTGGTGGGCTACGAAATAGGGTCTCAATCTTCGGGCGGCCACCAAAAGTGCAAGAGCTAATTTTTCTATCTTCTGATATCTCTGCTCGGGCCCTTGCAGTACCTTGCTGATGAAGTAGACCGGGCTCGCTTGATTCGTTTCTCACGACTAAAACAAAGACTCAAGACTTCTTCCGTTATGGCTAAGTATAGATAAAGAATTTCTCCCAACAACGGCTTAGTCATGATCGGCGGGTTTGTCAGGGCTTCTTTCAGTTCGTCCAATGCTCGCTGGCACTGGTCGGTCCACTCGAATTCTGCCTCCTTCTTCAAAAGTCTAAACAGAGGAAGCGACTTGCAGGCCGCTTTGGGTATGAATCTTGACAAGGCAGCAACCATGCCATTCAGTTGTTGAATTTCTTTCTTGGTGGTGGGCGGCCTCATGTCGGTGACCGCCCTAACCTTATCAGGATTGGCTTCAATGCCTCTTTCTGTTAGGTGAAAGCCCAAAAACTTGCCGGCCCTCACACCAAACGTGCACTTCTCTGGATTCAATCTCAGTGAATTCCTTTTGGCTTCATCAAACACCTCTCTTAAGTCGCTCAAGTGATATTGATCGGTGATACTTTTGATGATCATATCATCTAAATATACTTCGGCTACTCGGCCGATTTGTTTCTTGAAGACCTTACTCATCATTCGCTGGTATGTTGCTCCAGCGTTCTTCAGGCCGAACGGCATTACTTTATACTGAAAATTGCCACGATCTGTCAGGAAGGCAGTCTTGTGTCGATCTGGGGGATACATCGTAATCTGATTGTAGCCCGATTAAGCATCCAGAAAAGATAGTAGTTTGTAGCCCGAGGCACCATCGACCAGCTTGTCAATGTTGGGCATAGGGAAGGCATCCTTCGGGCATGCCTTGTTTAGGTCGGTGTAGTCCACACACATACGCCACTTGCCATTCTTTTTCTTTACCAGCACGACATTGGATAACCAGGTCGTGTACTTAATCTCTTCGACGAAGTTGGCCTTTACTAGATCCTCAACGGCCTTTGCTGCGGCTTGAGATTTTTCCTCACTCTGGGTTCGCCTTCTCTGGGCGATCGGCTTAGCTCCTTCGTCGACCGACAGCTGATGACATGCAATTTCTAAGGGAATGTCGGGCATATCTGATGCCTGCCATGCAAATAGGTCAGCGTAGTCCCTTAGGCATTCCATGAGATCTTGTTTCACTTGCTCAGGTAGGTTGCTACCTAGCTTGACTGTCTTCTCTGGGTCGTCCCCCAACTGAACGTCCGTCAGCTCCCCATGAGGCTCTGGCCTTTTCAACCTGTTTTTTAGCTCTCGGGCTAAGTCGTCATCATTGTCCTCAGGGTCGCTATCTCGGTCGTAACGGGCGTCCAGATCGGCGAGATTCACTTGGTGACTTTCACTAACACTTTTAGCGCTTGGTCCAATGTCTAGCTCATCACAAATTTCTTGATATAGGTAATGACTTCGTTTGGCCGCTTCTAGGTCGGCCGCCAGGGTCACTATCTAATCGTCTTTGCTATAGAACTTCATCTTTAAATGCACAGTGGAGGCAACAGCCTCCAGTTTACCCAAGGTCGGCCTACCAATGATACACTGGTAACAGGATTAATAGGAAGTACAAGGAATGTCGTCCGGACCGTCCTGTACAAGGTACTTTCTGCAGTGTCGTCACCAAATGTGACCAAGAGTTCAATTGTCCCCAAGCGGTAAGTGGTTGCTCCATTGAAGCCCGTCAGCGGAGTAGGATCGGCCTGCGGGATTATTTCACTTCGATCCACCTTCAGCTTGTCAATCAACTCCTCAAACATGATGTCGGCCGAGCTTCCTTGGTCGACTGGGATTCTTCGAACCTCTGTGTTGGCCATAACAGCTCTGACCACCAATGCAACGTAACTATTTGGCCCACCATTAGGCGGTCTATTCGAGACCGGTCGTTCTGCTGAAGTCGTTCCAACCATTAGGATTTCATCCCACTTTCTTTTTGTGGCTTTGTTGGAGTCCCTGCGATCTAGAGGGTTGCCACCATGTATTACCATAGCAACGTTACGGCGTCTTGACTGCCGAGTGTCTCGATCTTCATCAGATCTATCTTTGTCTTGGACGGTCGTTGTAACCATGGCGCCCTTTCCTCTTTCTTGGGTCGGTCCTCCTTTCTTTTCTTGAGGTCGCTCGCTTTCTTCAGACCTCACATATTTACTCAGCTTACCCTTCTGGATAAGGTCTTCAATGTCGTCCTTCAGGGCCATGCAGTCGTTGGTGTCATGCCCCTTGCTCTTATGATAGCAGCAGTATCTCTTAGTCGGTCGGGCCCCCTTTTTGAGTACAAGAGGGTCAGGCCGCTTTACTCCCACAAACTCGTTGTTTTGGCACTCACTGTAGATTTGTGCAATAGAAGTATTCAGACGAGTACGCTGCTCGTATTTCTTATCTCGATAGTCCGGGCAGTTGTCTCGGCGGCCTTCTTGCCCTTTGGCCGGTCTATTCTGCTCTTCTCTAGGACGCGCACGGGCGCCCTTTCTTGCAGCCAGAGTTTCTTCATACGCCATATGATCATTGGCCCTTCTTAGGAACATGTTGAAGTCCTGATAGTGATTCAGTGTGAATTCTTCTGCGAACCTATGGTCCGGTCGAATACCACGTTTGAGGTACTTCAGCTTGTCCTTATCAGATAAGTCACGGATAGTCTCGGCCTCAGTGTTGAATCGGTCGATGTACTGCCTTAGAGTCTCATTATCTCCTTGAACGACCGTGTCCAAGTGCTCCTTGTACCGATACTGGCGACGGTTGGCTATGTAGTGGGCTAAGAAAATTCTGATTAGGCTCTCCCACGAGGAGATTGTGTTGGGACGAAGTGATTCCCACCACTCTAATGCTCGGCCGTCCAACGACTGAGGGAAAAGCCGGCATTTCATGGTCGACCCCAACTCTCTGTAGCTGCAATAGTTGTTGAAATACCGGATATGCTTATCTGGGTCGCCACGGCCATCAAATTTGTTTAGATTGGGCGGCTTTCTCAAGTCTCTTGGAATTCTGTAGCACCTGATTTCTCTGGTGAATTGGCCATGGCCGTTCGGTATGTCGCTCGACCCAAAGGGCTGCATAGTGAGGCACGCCTCGTTGCCGGTCATTCCATAGAAACCTCCAGGTTGGCCAAAAGGTGGCAGTTGAGGTTGGTGCCTTCTGGGACGCTCGCTGTGACCCCTTCTTGGTCGCTACGAGACGTCCCTTATTCTTCCATCTCGATAATCTTCAAACTCTTCGCGTGAATCCCAGGATCTACTTCTCGACCGCCGTGAACCGGACGACTCATAGGAGGAGTATCTGGTGGGCGAGCGATCGAGTTCAGGATGGTAGCTGGAATCTTCGTATTCATCATAAGTGAGGGAACGGCGTCTGCGCACGTTCCTGCTCGGGGGCGACCTGTGTGCCTGGATTCGTCGTGCCGGGGATCAGTGGGTGGTACTTCCCCGGCGAGTAATGCTTCTTCGAGGAGGCGATCGGTGTCTACGTGCTGGACGAACTAGAGCAGAAGGTTCTCCGTGTTCCGCACGTTGGCGGCCCGGAATCGACCCCATTTCATAACGTGAGATCAACTCGTCTCTATCTGCGATGAGTTGGTTCTTGTTCTGCAGAACCTGTAGAACGGCCTGAGTGATGTGCTCGGGCAGAGGCTCTGCACTGAAGAGGAGCGAGTGGTTGCACCTGTTCTAGGATCGGTCCGCAACCACCATGCACTGAGGGTTCTTGGCGCGGATTTCCTTGAGATTCATGAACGGTGACGGCTACGCCCTCCGGGGTCTGTTGCTGTGGATGATGTTGCCCGGAGAGGTTCAATCGAGATGAGGCCCGCGTCTGGGGCCGGTCGCGTGGAGCCATAGTTGAAGCAGGATAGTGCTCGGGCTCCCACTGTGGTCGCCAATTGATCGTACCTTAGACCAATGAAGTATAGTTGTTGTCTGCTGGATTGGCCGGTCGTTGAGTGAGGGAAAGGACCGGCCTTGGCTTCACGCTGAGCACCTCGGGTGGTACCTGCAATGACACTCCGACGCTCAAGTCAGTGTAGGTCGCTCGGACAGGGTAACACAAGATATAGATTACGTACCTGATGCCATGTGCGAATGGCATATATATATACTGTAGAGTCCGACCGTGATGCGAGATTTTCGGCCGGTTAGCGCAAAGTGCGCTCCAAGAAACCGAGATTGGGCCGGTTGTGCTGATATGGGCCGACGACCCAAATGCTATTTGAACCTCCTGGTTTTACTGATGCACCCCGGAACACTCATCATGCGCTGGTAAGTCGCCCCAGCATTCTTCAATCCAAAGGGCATTACCTTGTAAAAGAAATTTTCGCGGTCGGTCATGAAGGCGGTCTTATGTCGGTCTGGCGGGTACATGGTGATTTGGTTGTAGCCTGAATAGGCGTCCAAGAAAGAAAGTAGCTTGTAGCCTGAAGCGCCGTCTACCAGTTTGTCAATACTGGGCACAGGAAAAGCGTCCTTAGGGCATGCCCTATTCAGGTCGGTATAATCGACACACATTCGCCACTTCCCATTTTTCTTCTTGACTAACATGACGTTCGAAAGCCACGTTGTATACTTAATTTCTTCCACAAAATTTGTTGTAATCAAGTCGTCAACTGCTTGGGTCGCTGCCCTAGCCTTTTCTTCATTCTAAACTCTTCTCCTCTGTGCGAATGGCTTGGCTGTCTCATCGACTGAGAGCTGGTGGCAAGCGACCTCCATGGGGACTCCGGGCATATCTGACGCTTGCCAGCCAAACAAGTCAGCGTATTCTTTTAAACAAGTGATGAGCCCCTGCTTGACCTGTTCGGGCAGGTCGCTTCCAATCTTGACCGTCTTGGCTGGGTCATCCCCTAGTTGAACATCAATGAATTGCCCATGGGGTTCTGGTCGCTTCAATCTATTCTTTAGCTCGCGGGCTAAGTCATCATCCCCATCAAGTAGATCCTCGTCCCCAAAAGAGATTGGCGGCCTGTTAGAGGTCGGTCGTTCTGCTGAAGACGATCCGACCATGAGAATCTCATTCCATTTTCTTTTAGTGGCCTTTTTGGACTCTTTGCGGTCCAGGGGGTTTCCTCCGTGTATAACCATAACGACCTTGCGGCCCCTGGACAGCCTGACGTCCCCTTCCGATGCGTCCTTTTCGCCTGTTGCTTCGATCGCCTGAGTGGCTACGGCCTTCCCTTTTGAATGAACGCCTTGCCCCTCAGGCCTTTCTTCAAGTCAGTCTATACCTTCCTCTCTAACATACTTGGTTAATTTTCCCTTCTGAATAAGATCTTCAATGTCGTCCTTCAGGGCCATACAGTCGTTGGTATCATGGCACTTAGTCTTGTGATATCTGCAGTACTTCTTCGTGTACCGACCGCCCTTCTTGAGAACGAGGGGATCAGGACGCTTCACCCCAGCAAACTCGTTGTTTTGACAATCCATGTAGATTTAAGCAATGGGTGTGTTCAACCTGGTACGTTGCTCGTACTTCTTTTGACTGAAATCCGGCCGACCTTCACGACGTCCTTCTAGCTCTTTAGCAGGTCTGCCATGCTCTTCCATGGGTCACGCACGGGCGCCCTTTCTTGCTGCCATCGTTTCTTCATAACCCATGTGGTCGTTGGCCTTCCTTAGGAACATACTAAGGTCTGTGTAATGGTTGAGGGTGAATTCCTCCGCAAACCTATGATCTGGTCGGATTCCACGCTTGAGGTACTTCAATTTGTCCTTGTCAGAGAGGTCGCGAATCGTCTCCGCCTCGGTGTTGAAGCGGTCTATATAGTGCCTCAAAGACTCATTCTCGCCTTGAACGACCGTGTCTAGATGCTCTTCATACCTATATTGACAACGGTTGGCCGTGTAATTGGCCAAGAAAATTGTGACCAAGCCTTCCCAAGAAGAGATGGTATTGGGTCGCAAAGATTCCCACCATTCCAGTGCCCGACCGTTGAGCGACTGAGGGAAAAGTCTGCACTTCATTGTTGGGCTCAGTTCTCTATAACTGCAGTAATTGTTGAAATACCGGACGTGCTTATCTGGGTCACCGCGACCATAAAATTTATTCAAATTTGGCGGCTTTCTCAAATCTCTAGGAATGCGATAACGCCTGATTTCCCTCGAGAATGGCCCATGACCGGTCGCTAATTCTCCCGACCCAAAAGGCTGCAAGGCATGATGTACTTCATTTGTAGGTATTCCGTAGAGTCCTCCACCAACCATTTGACCATACAAAGGAGGGACCTGAGACGACTGCCCTCTATTCCGCCCGGGCTCATACCTTTTCGACCGGTGAGATATATCCCTGATCTCCCCTTTATGGTAGTTGTCCAGCTCGTCGTATGAGTCCCACGACCGGCTTCTTGACTTGCGAGACCCGGAGGACTCGCACAAGGAATACCTTGTGGGCGAGCGATCTGATTCCGTGTTATAGCTAGAGTCTGCGTAATCTTGGTCGTGAGACCGGGAACGGCGACTGCGCACGCCCCTACGAGTGGGAGACGTCCGCGCCCTGACTCTACGTGCTGGGGATCAATGTAACGCCCCAAAAATGATTAAGTAAATAATTAGGTAATTTAATTAAGTGATAATTTAGTTGGCATTATTTAAAATAAATATAAGGTAATTAATTCAATTAAGGAGTGGGGTGTAGTGAATGAATAGAGAGTATGTAATTAAAATAGGGAGGATGTGAGGAAATAATTAGGAGGTGCAATTAGGGCCCATTGGAGTTAAGTGGCCCAAACCCAATTAATAAAAACATTAGGGTCTTAGGAGAAACCCTCACTAGAAGCAAAAGACCAAAAATTAGAAAGTGGGAAGAGGAGAAGAGAGGGAGCGCGCGGCTAGGGCAAGGAAAAAGGAGAGGAATTTCGTGGAGCTCTTAGAGGAGAGGAAAAACGCGCATTGTTGGTGTCTTGGGAGGTGTTCTTGAGAGCTTTGGTCTTCTTCTTCAAGTTTTAACAAGGTATGGGGGCTCTCTAAGCATAGTTAATAATATATAACTCTTGAAATCATAGGGATTTAGGGGTTAGGAGTAATTAGGTGGCTAAATTGTAATGTATATAAATGATTTTGTGAGTATGTGATTGATTTTCATGATGATATGGTGTGGTTGTACATGTAAATATGTTCTTGATGAATCTTGTATTATTTGATGTATGTTAATTGTATTGTAGTAATTAATTGTTAATATAACATAAATTAAATAGGAGAATTTACGTGTTTACTAGGTGTTTGGGTGATTTGTTGAATAGGAGGAATTTTAGTGGCGTGGTGTTTGAACTTGATTCGGTTTAGTGTGCTGAGAATAGGTGAGGTGTGCGCATGGGGCACTTCATGGCCGTGCGCTACCTCGAAAGAACCTTCACCTCATGTAGAGTTTTTGCCTTCAGTGAGAATCGAACCTCGTACCTCTTGTACATTTCAACGCATTCCCACTACCAATTGAGCTAGTAGCTCATTTGGTGAGTGGGAATGCGTGGAAATGTACAAGAAAATGCAGGTTCGATTCGAGAAAAAAAACTCTACATGAGGTAGAGAAGTTCTTTGAGTAGCGCGCACGGGCCATGAGAGCGGGGCCATGCACTAATAAAAAGCGCCTTTTATTGTAACACTGGGTCCACCACCCCATTTATTACTCAAAGAACTTTTCTACCCAGTAGAATTTTTGCCTTCAGTGGGAATCGAACCTCGTACCTCTTGTACATCTCCCTCGCATTTCACTCACCAATTGAGCTAGCTCAATTGGTAGTGAAATGCGTTGAAATGTACAAGAGGTACGAGGTTCGATTCCCACTGAAGGCAAAAACTCTACATGAGGTGAGAAGTTCTTTGAGAGTAGCGCACGCCATGAGAGTGGGCGGGCGTTACAATAAAAAGGCGCCTTTTTATTGTAACGACAGAGTCCACCACCCAGTATTATTACTCGAAAGAACTTTTCTACCCAGTAGAATTTTTGCCTTAGTGGGAATCGAACCTCGTACCTCTTGTACATCTCCCTCGCATTCCCACTTTACCAATTGAGCTAGCTCGATTGGTAGTGGAATGCGAGGGAGATGTACAAGAGGTGCGAGGTTCGATTCCCACTGAAGGCAAAAATTCTACTGGGTAGAAAAGTTCTTTGAGTAATAGCTACTGGGTGGTGGACCTGTGTCAGCATATGTCTGGCGTAAATTGCGAGGAATTTGGCGCTGTCTTTTCTTGTTTAGTCTTTGCGTGGGGTGCAACACAAGGGGCGCCAATTACATAGGAATCTGGCGCTGGTGTCTTTGTTTGGTAGGGTGGGTTCGGTTTGAGTGGCGTGCGGGGAGGCGCAAGAATGCAGGAATTTTGGCGCTGGTTACTCTTTGGGTTCTTTGTTTGGCGTGAAACAGTGCAGGCGCCAAGTTTGCGCAAAGCCGCGCCCGTGTGTGTCAAGTGTGGTGGGTGGGTGCGTGAAGCAGTGTTGGGGCGCCGATTCGAGGAATTAGGCGCTGGGTGTGCGCAAGTCTTTGCGTGTGTGGCCTAAGCGATGAAACGCATGTAAGGGCGCCAAATTGCAAGGAATTTGGCGCTGTGTGTGTGTGCGGTGTGGTGTGGAAAATATTTACAGGTGGAGGTGGTGTTGCGGCGCCATTTTGGCGCCCCAATGCTCGTGCGTGTCTTGGTTGCCGGGAATTCGGCAGGATGTGGCGCAACACCGGGCGCCACTTTGGCATGCCCAGTCGCGCCTAGTGCCTTTGTTTGTGTGCACGCAGGTGTGGTGGTGTTGCGGGGGCGCCATTTTGCTTTGCCCGAAGTGCGCTGGTGGCGCTATGTCTTGGCATGAGTTCCACAATAGTGCGAAGCGTTAAATTAGTTATGGTGGGTTCAAATTAGTCCCTAGGTGCTAAATTAATTAATATGGTGTCAAAATAGTCCCTAGGTGCTAAATTAATTAATATGGTGTCAAAATGGTCCTGGGGGTAGAATAGGTCCCACATGAGGTGTTTGGTCCCTAGGTGTGAGCTTAGTCCTCGGCGTTGACTTTAGTCCTTAGGGTGACTTTAGTCCTTTGGCGTGGAAATAATTATTGGTGTTCTTTTAGTCCCAGTAGGAGTATTAATTATGGTGTTATAGAATAAGCTGGTGAATATATTGGTGATGAGGGTCTATGACTCCCCTTGGTGATTTGGTGAATATACATATAATTATTGGTGAGCATGTTATTGCTTTATTTTGGTGTTTTTGGTGCATAGTCATGGCGTCGCATAATCATATGCATTTTGGTGAATAGGCCTCGGCCTCTAAATTATTTTGGTGTTTGGTGAATGCCTACAAGGCAATTTTTGGTGATGGATCCACATGCATATGCCCAGTGGAGTTTTGGGTCGCATTGCATACATTGCATACATGTTCTGGTGATTGACTATGTCTTCATGAATTATTGGTGAACTGTAATTCTTGGTGAACTGTAATTTCTTGGTGAACTGTAATTTCTTGGTGAACTGTAATTCTTGGTGAACTGTAATTTCTTGGTGAACTGTAGTTCCTGGTGTGGCTGTATTAGTAGTATATTTGAACTGTGTGTATCTTTGGTGTGCCTAGTTTTCTGTGTTTCCTGTTTTATTTATTATTATCTATGCATTGAGACTCACCCTACTGCATCGTGTTGCCTCGTATGTCGGCAACAACTGCGGTGTGATGGATGAAGGTGACTAGAGATCCTTCTTCGTGTTTGGTCGAGTCGCTCTGATACGTAGCACCGGGGGGATATTTAGTTGTTATTCTTGTTACATTTCGAACTATTGTTAAGTTGTTATTTTTCCACGGCTGTAATAAGTTTCCCAGATATTATTTGGTGCTATGTATCCTGTCTTTTGGAGTTTTATTCCAATTAAATGTTTTGGAGTTTTGTTTAAGGCGTTTTGTTTAAATGTGGCACCTCGTGGTCGCACGGGAAAAATTTTATGCACTCGATTTTTCAAAATAATTCAAATAGTAGTTATGGTAGAAGGGGTGTTACATTAGTGGTATCGAGCATAAGTTCGGTGCAATGTCAGGCCAAGTGTGTATGCATGCATCATAGTGTATATGACAACTAAGTAGTGCTAGTGCGGTTCGAAATGGTGTTAATCTTTGCGGTGTTAGGTTGAGATGGCTCGAAGGGTTGATCTTTGCTCTTCTTTGAAGCTTTGCAAGCTATTGCTCAGCGATGGGGAACCGGCGGAATGGTGGAGAGGATCTTTGGCAAGTAAGTTGGCCACGTTCCAAAGGAGAGTCCGCCCACTTTCAAAGGTCGGTATGATCTGATGGAGCTTTGGCATGGTTGAAGGAGATCGAGAGAATTTTCGGGTTATGGATTGTACTTTGCACAACAAGTAAGGTTTGGTACGCATATGCTAGCTGAAGAGGCGGATGACTAGTGGTTGGTAATGTCGCGAAGGTTAGAAAATGCTGGTGAGGGAGTTACTTGGGAGGTTTTCACAAGAGAGTTCAAGAGAAAGTACTACCCTGAGGATGTGCGAGCTAAGAAGGAAGTGGAATTTCTAGAGTCAAGACGAGGAAACAAGGCGGTAGCGGAGTATGCCGCTAAATTTGAGAGTTGGCCAAATTGCGTCCTTACTATGCCAATGATCTTTGATTCGGAGTTCTCCAAGTGTGTCAAATTTGAGAGTGGTCTGCGCCCTGATATAAAGAAAGCAATTGGGTATCAAGAGATTCGGGATTTTGCTAGATTGGTTGATAAGTGTAGGATCTATGAAGAAGATAGTTCTGCTGCTTACAAGGCTGTGAAGGAAAAGAGGAATTCTCAAATTCGGGGGAAGCGCTATGAGGTTTCAGGTGGTAAGGGTAAGGGAGAGGAGAGTTCGGGCAAGAAGTCAAGTGGGGGAGAAGCTGCTGCGGGTATTGTGTGTCACAAGTGTGGGAAGCCGGGACATAAGAAGAGCCCATAATGCATGGTCAACAAGTGCTTCAAGTGTGGGAAGGAAGGCCATATAGCTGCCAAGTGTGAGAAGCAAGATGTGGTCTGCTACAACTGTGGAGAGATGGGACACATTAGTACCAAGTGTCCAAAGCCGAAGAAGGAGAGGTCTAGCGGGAGGGTGTTTGTCTTAGCGGGTTCAGAGTCTACGGAGGAGTGATGGATTGCATTTAGAGGTATGTGTTTCGTTAAGTGTGTTCTCTAGAATCTATTGTTGTGTGGTGAGTGTTTGAGTTGTGCAGTGTCTATTGTAACGCCCCAAAAATAATTCAAAACGTTTATTTAATTAATTAATTAAGTAGTGTTTGGTGGGTTGTTTTAAAATAATAATAGAGTAATTAACTTAAAGGAAGAGTGGTGAATAGTAAAGAAGTGAGTGGTAATTTAACTAGGAAAAAGGAGTAGCGTTAGTAATCAACCGGATGGTGAGAAGGGCCCAAGTAAGAGAACCCATGACTTAAGCTAGGGTTAGTTATTAGAAACTTGGAGAGAAAGAAAAGAAAAGAAGAAAGGAAGAGAGGGAGCGTGTGAGAGGGAGAGGGAGAGACGGCTAGGAAAAAACAAAGAGAGAGAGAGAGAGAAGGAGGAGAAGGAGTTGGCGCAAAGGGAAGTGGTGTTACATTAGTGGTATCAGAGCAGTTCGGTCTGTCCGGCCGGTGGTTGAGTCGTCAAGTTGAGTAACATTTGAGCTGTGTTACTCGTTTCTGATTTTTGTTTTCTGTTGTAGTGCTAGAATGGCGGGGTGAGCGAACGATGTGCGATTTGCTGCGCCTTGCGAGCTATTCTTTGGAGTTGTGGGTAACATACCCAATGCTATTGGTGATGGAACACGTAGTTTGGCTACGTTCCAGCGTGAGAACCCTCCTACTTTTGAAGGCGGGTATAATCCTGATGGTGCCCTTGAGTGGCTAAGTGAAATGGAGCGGATTTTCCGCGTTATGGATTGTACCGATGCTCAGAAAGTTCGTTATGGTACGCACATGTTGAAGAAGGAGGCTGATGACTGGTGGAGGGCGGATAGGCAAAGATTAATGGTCGCCAGTGAGGAAATTACTTGGGTTGTGTTCGAGAGGGAGTTCAGGAGGAAATACTATCCGGAAGATGTCCGCGGAAAGAAGGAGGTTGAGTTACTGAGGCTTGAACAAGGTAGCATGTGCATGAATCGAATATCTTTGCAAAATTTCTTGAGTTGTCCAAGTTTTATCCGCACTATGATGG
The DNA here is from genome assembly GCA_020916435.1 of Oxytropis ochrocephala. NCBI lineage: Eukaryota > Viridiplantae > Streptophyta > Magnoliopsida > Fabales > Fabaceae > Oxytropis > Oxytropis ochrocephala. Next base: position 70,571,694 of record CM037089.1, read on the forward strand.
GGAGGGTCTTTGAGTTCTCCAAATGTGTTAAGTTCGAAAGCGGGTTGCACAGGCCGATATTAAGAGAGCCATAGGGTATCAACAAATTCGTGTGTTCCCCTTGTTAGTTAATAGCGCCAGGATTTTTGAGCAGGACAATAATGCCTTCTACAGAGTTATGAGAGAGAAGAAGAAGAACCTTTCGAGTCGTGACAAGCCATATGAGGTGTCTTCGGGTAAGGGCAAAGGAAAGTTAGCTGAAGGGTCTAAGCCAAGTGGGGGAGATGCCCCTGAGAAAGTTGTGTGCTACAAGTGCGGGAAGCCCGAAGTGCAAGCCTGAGGTGAAAAGGTGTTTCGATGTGGTAGAGAGGGCCTCATGCAACCGATTGTGGACAGTAAGGATGTGGTCCATTTCAACTTGTGAAGAGGTGGGACACGTTAGTTCTAGGTGCCCGAAGCCGAAGAAGGAGAAGTCCAGTGGGAGAGTGTTTGTTTTGGCGGGTGTTGAATCTACGGAGGAATGATGGTAGCGATTGAGGTACGTTTAAAATATAGTGTTAACTGTTAGGATTGTGATGTGTTGCCTGGTGAGTTTCTCTGTGTCCCCGCTTGCCGACCGTGGTCGTTGTTGTGAATTTTGTTTGGTTGCTTAGTTGGGTGGGTTAGGTGTAACCTTAAGTATGAGTAGCCTAGAGCATAGACAAGTTCATGTGAGTTAAAATTTTCGAGGACGAAAATATTTTAAGTGGGGAGAGTCATAACGCTTCAAAAATAATTCAAAACGTTTATTTAATTAATTAATTAATTAAGTAGTGTTTGGTGGGTTGTTTTAAAATAATAATAGAGTAATTAACTGCAAGGAAGAGTGGTGAATAGTAAAGAAGTGAGTGGTAATTTAACTAGGAAAAAGGAGTAGCGTTAGTAATCAACCGGGTGGTGAGAAGGGCCCAAGTAAGAGAACCCATGACTTAAGCTAGGGTTAGTTATTAGAAACTTGGAGAGAAAGAAAAGAAAAGAAGAAAGGGAGAGAGAGAAGCGTGCATGAGAGGAGAGAGGAGAGACGGCTAGGAAAAAACAAAGAGAGAGAGAGAGAGAGAAGGAGGAGAAGGAGTTGGCGCAAAGGGAAGGGGTGTTACATCTATAGTATTTAAATTTTCGAGGACGAAAATGCCTAAGTGGGGGAGAGTTGTAACGCCCCAAAAATGATTAAGTAAATAATTAGGTAATTTAATTAAGTGATAATTTAGTTGGCATTATTTAAAATAAATATAAGGTAATTAATTCAATTAAGGAGTGGGGTGTAGTGAATGAATAGAGAGTATGTAATTAAAATAGGGAGGATGTGAGGAAATAATTAGGAGGTGCAATTAGGGCCCATTGGAGTTAAGTGGCCCAAACCCAATTAATAAAAACATTAGGGTCTTAAGAGAAACACTCACTAGAAGCAAAAGACCAAAAATTAGAAAGTGGGAAGAGGAGAAGAGAGGGAGCGCGCGGCTAGGGCAAGGAAAAAGGAGAGGAATTTCGTGGAGCTCTTAGAGGAGAGGAAAAACGTGGATTGTTGGTGTCTTGGGAGGTGTTCTTGAGAGCTTTGGTCTTCTTCTTCAAGTTTTAACAAGGTATGGGGGCTCTCTAAGCATAGTTAATAATATATAACTCTTGAAATCATAGGGATTTAGGGGTTAGGAGTAATTAGGTGGCTAAATTGTAATGTATATAAATGATTTTGTGAGTATGTGATTGATTTTCATGATGATATGGTGTGGTTGTACATGTAAATATGTTCTTGATGAATCTTGTATTATTTGATGTATGTTAATTGTATTGTAGTAATTAATTGTTAATATAACATAAATTAAATAGGAGAATTTACGTGTTTACTAGGTGTTTGGGTGATTTGTTGAATAGGAGGAATTTTAGTGGCGTGGTGTTTGAACTTGATTCGGTTTAGTGTCTTTGAGAATAGGTGGGGCGCCAAATTGCGAGGAATTTGGGCGCTGTCTTTCTTTGTTTAGTCTTTGCGTGGGATGCAACACAAGAGGGGGGCGCCAATTACATAGGAATCTGGCGCCTGGTGTGCTGTTTGGCTGGGGTGGGTTCGGTTTGAGTGGCGTGCAGGGGAGGGGGCGCCAGAATGCAGGAATTTTGGCGCCTGGTTACTGCTGGGTTGCTGTTTGGGCGTGAACAGTGCTAAGGGCGCCAAGTTTGCAGCAAACTGGCGCCCGTGTGTGTCAAGTGTGGCTGGGTGGGTGCGTGAACAGTGTTGGGGGCGCCAGATTCCAGGGAATTAGGCGCCTGGGTGTGCAGCAAGTGCTGCGTGTGTGGCCTAGGCAGTGAACAGTGTAAGGGGCGCCAAATTGCAAGGAATTTGGCGCCTGTGTGTGTGCAGGTGGGCTAGAAAATATTTCTGGGTGGAGGGTGTTGCGCAGGGGCGCCATTTTGGCGGCCCCAATGTGCCTGGTGCGTGTCTTGGTTGCTGGGAATTCTGGCTTGGGATGTGGTGCAACACTGGGCGCCACTTTGGCATGCCCAGTGCGCCTAGTGCACTGTTTGTGTGCACGCAGGGTGTGGTGTTGCGAAGGGGGGCGCCATTTGGCTGCCCCAAGTGCGCCTGGTGGCGCCTATGTCTTGGCATGAGTTCCACAATAGTCCCCGAAACGTTAAATTAGTTATGGTGGGTTCAAATTAGTCCCTAGGTGCTAAATTAATTAATATGGTGTCAAAATAGTCCCTAGGTGCTAAATTAATTAATATGGTGTCAAAATGGTCCCTGGGGGTAGAATAGGTCCCTATGAGGTGTTTGGTCCCTAGGTGTGAGCTTAGTCCTCGGCGTTGACTTTAGTCCTTAGGGTGACTTTAGTCCTTTGGCGTGGAAATAATTATTGGTGTTCTTTTAGTCCCCGTAGGAGTATTAATTATGGTGTTATAGAATAACTGGTGAATATATTGGTGATGAGGGGTCTATGACTCCCCTTGGTGATTTGGTGAATATACATATAATTATTGGTGAGCATGTTATTGCTTTATTTTGGTGTTTTTGGTGCATAGTCATGGCGTCGCATAATCATATGCATTTTGGTGAATAGGCCTTGGCCTCTAAATTATTTTGGTGTTTGGTGAATGCCCACAAGGCAATTTTTGGTGATGGATCCACATGCATATGCCCAGTGGAGTTTTGGGTCGCATTGCATACATTGCATACATGTTCTGGTTATTGACTATGTCTTCATGAATTCTTGGTGAACTGTAATTCTTGGTGAACTGTAATTTCTTGGTGAACTGTAATTCCTGGTGTGGCTGTATTAGTAGTATATTTGAACTGTGTGTATCTTTGGTGTGCCTAGTTTTCTGTGTTTCCTGTTTTATTTATTATTATCTATGCATTGAGACTCACCCTAGTGCGTCGTGTTGCCTCGTATGTCGGCAACCTGCAGGTGACGGTGACTGAAGGTGACTAGAGATCCTTCTTCGTGTTTGGTCGAGTCGCTCTGATACGTAGCACCGGGGGGATATTTAGTTGTTATTCTTGTTACATTTCGAACTATTGTTAAGTTGTTATTTTTCCACGGCTGTAATAAGTTTCCCAGATATTATTTGGTGCTATGTATCCTGTCTTTTGGAGTTTTATTCCAATTAAATGTTTTGGAGTTTTGTTTAAGGCGTTTTGTTTAAATGTGGCACCCTCGGGTGGCTGCACGGAAAATTTTATGGACTCTGATTTTTCAAAATAATTCAAATAGTAGTTATGGTAGAAGGGGGTGTTACAATCAACGTGATGTGCTTCCACGAGGAAGGTTGTTTCTTCTGGATGGAGTCAATCGTCTGTGGGAAGGACGCGCTTGACCAGAGGGTCCTTCGCCGCCCGCACGCTGGCGGGCCGGAATGGATCCCCTTTCGTAGTGGGAAAGAAGTGCTTTGCGGTCAGCAATGATCTGATTCTTGTTCTGTAGAATTTGTAGAAAAGCCTGAGTCACATGCTCGGGCAAGGATGCATCAATTCCTGCGTTAACCAACTCAGCCGGTAGCTGCTGTTGGGCCGGCCGTTGTATCTTCTCTAAGACTGGTCCTCGGCCGCCCTGTACTGAGGGTTCTTGGCGAGGGTTGTCCAGTGACTCGTGGATGGTTTGTGGCATGCCCTCTGGGGTTTGCTGGGGAAGTGCATTCCGCCCAGAGGGGTCGGCTCGCGACGAAGCTCGTGTGGCGTGCTTCCTCGGCTGCATGGAGGGATTGGGTTCACCTCCCACTGTGGTCGCCAAATGATCGTACAAGACCAATAGAAGTAGTGCTGGTGTAGTCCTTTAGCTCGGTCGCTGATAGCCTTGGTGTCCTTGAGTCTGGGTCGCGCGCGGGTGGTACCTGCGAAAGCACTCCGACGCCCAAGTCAGCAATGAACAGTAAATAGGACCACAAGTAATAATGGCGTACCTGATTCCTTGGGATTCGTGCCATATTTATAGCTATAGTATTGGGCCATATTGGGCCTATTGGACTGCATTAGGCCTTGAGCCCACTCCAGAACACAAGGGTATAACATCTCAACTAAGGGAATTTAGCTCATATTACTCATAATATAATAGAGAAAATCTGCAAAGAACATAATCAAATGAGTAATATAGCAAAAGAACTCAAAAGGATAGAGATTACACGAATAGGAGATCTTTTGGATGAGTTTCCCTAGTTGAAGTACAAGATGAGTTCCTTACACAAGTTTCCTCCAAGTAAAAGTGAAGGGAGTGGTTGTCAAGCACCTCCTTACCTTCCTTCTCTTCAGAAACGTAAATACAAACTAAAACTAAGATACAAATAAACTAAACTAAGTGATCCTTTTAGAATTGGGTGAAGGATGATTTGCAAGTGAAGATATGGCTTGAATTTATAGGCAAGTGAGCTTTCCTCCCTTGGAGGGTTTCCTTTGGCGCCTGAGATCAGTAACCATGGTTAGTTGCAGACCTCCCATCAAGCAAGTTGCTCAAGTTGGTCGTTTTGCATGAAGCTCACATGGGGTGGTCCAATAAAGAAGTGCCACATGTCCTTGAGTGAGTGAGCTTCTCAACTTGCTTTTGATCGTGGTCGCCGAATTTTGCAAGTGGCTCTGCTACATATGACTAGGCATGACGTCACATATCAAGTGTGGAAACATCAAATTGGTCCTTGGATGTTTTGGTGCAAAAGTCTTTGGTTTAGCGTGTGTAGGCAGTGTGGGCACTCCTAGTGTAGCTAGTGTGGGAACACCTGAAGTAGCTGCACTGAACAAAATATCAAACCTAACAAGATATATGCATTTTTCCTATTATATTGTCCTAATCTATTTGAATCCTTAAAATGTTGTTTCTTACTAAATGAGCTATATTTATATATTAATGTACTTGAAAATAAACAATAATCTAAGTTTAAATGAATGAATAACTCTATATAAAATAGAGTTATCACACCCCCAAACTTAAATCGTTGCTTGTCCTCAAGCAATGACAAAGAAATAAACATAAGACTACCACCATCATGAAGACATCTCAACTCATGCTTTTTAAAAAGAGTACTTGAAATGTATATTTTGATGAGCTTCATTTTTCAGGAATTTTTCTGTGCCTTTGTTTTTCTTAAAACATCCAGAGTTTATAAAGACTCATTTGTGTGAGTGTGTGTCTCATTGAGTATCAATTGGTTCCATAACTAAATAAAGAGTTTCTCTTTAGCTTTTGAAAAATGTGAAACAGTTTTGGTCATCTTTAGAGATTTTTCAAAATATGGCCAAGACTAACAATTTCTTCAAGATTTAGGGGACTCTTAAGCACAACAAAGGGCTTTTGGTGTTTCAAACTCGTTGAGCCAATTTTCTTATTTTGACTTTTTGGTGTTTGCTTTTTGTTGATGCAATGAAGTGAGTGCAAATAAATCATTTTTCTCTGAGTGTAAGTACACCTTACTTTGAGTGTTGATGCATTTGATGTAGGTGGTGTAGGTACACTTTGTGTAGATACAGTTGTAACTCTTTGAGTTTTTTTTGTAGCGCATAATCGCCTTCCTCACCGACTCCACATGCATTTCTTTGAACTTTTGTTCATTATCAAATTATTTGCACTTAATTAGGGACAGGCTTAGTTTATATGACTCAGGCAAGTGTAGCTTTTTGAACTGTGACATTTTTGAGTAATTTTGACACCCAATGGCATTAACTCACCAAGTTCTTACACTTTTGCCTTTGTATTCATGGAATTTCCCCCAAACTTAATTCTTTATGCTCTTCTATATTTTTAGTAAAAATCTAATTTTGACCTTAGTTTTCCAAAAGTTCCTTGGCTTTAGATAGCTTTCCATGTAGCATGGTTCTTTTCAAAAACTCAATTTTGTTGTGTCAAAGAATTTATAAAACTAATTATTTCTAGAAAACAAGGCTTTTTCTTTTTCTTTTCATCATTAAAACTTAGCTCATTTGATACACGTTTGAAAATAAATTTTTTAGAAAAGACAATATGAATTGACCATGCTTCATAATTATTTAAATCTAACTTACATATGATGTACTTAATTTTTCTCTTTGTAAAAACAATTTGATCATGTCATCACATGCTTTGTTAAGTGCATCTAACAATACTAACATCTTTGCATATTCACATAATACTAATCACATTACTTAAACACTAAATAATATACTTAAGCACATATATATATATATATATATATATATATATATATATATATATATATATATCAATACTATAATATATATATATATATATATATATCAATACTATAATATAGTTGATCGTACCTTAGACCAATGTAGTGTTGTAGTCGTTTGCTGTATTGGCCTGTCGTTGAGTAAGGAAAATGACCGGTATTGGCTTCACGCTGGACGTCTCGGGTGGTACCTGCAATGACACTCTGACGCTCAAGTCAGTGTAGGTCGCTCGGGCAGGGTAACACAAGGTATAGATTACGTACCTGACGCCATGTGCAAATGGCATATATATACTGTAGAGTCCGACCGTTTTGCGAAATTTTCGGTCGGTTGCGGAAAGTGCGCTCCAAGCAACGAGCTTGGGCCGGTTGTGCTGATGTGGGCCGACGGCCCAAATGCTAATGGAACATGCTGGTTTTGCTGAGTTCAGGTCCGCTCCACTGCCTTTACTATTGGACGACCCATCTACGTGCAAAGTCCAGGTCGTTGTAGGTTGATCGTCTAGAACTGGGGTCATTTCATCTATAAAGTCGGCCAATACTTGTGCTTTTGCGGCCGATCTGGATTCAAACTTAATCCCAAATTCGCTGAGTTCTACTGCCCACTTTATCATTCTTCCCGCCAGGTCTAGCCGGTGGAGGACTTGTCTTATTGGTTGATCAGTCCTCACCACGACCTGGTGGGCTATGAAATAAGGTCTTAATCTTCGAGCGGCCACCAAAAGTGCAAGAGCAAAGTTTTCTATCTTCTGATATCTCTGCTCGGGCCCTTGCAATACCTTGCTGATGAAGTAGACCGGGCTCTGTTTTAGGTCGTTTTCCCTGACTAAAACAGCACTCAAAACCTCTTCCGTTATTGCTAAGTATAAATCTGATGATTTCCCGCAAGCAACGCTTAGTCATGATCGGCGGGTTAGTTAGGGCCTCTTTCAGTTCCTCCAACGCTCGCTGGCATTGGTCGGTCCACTCAAATTCTGAATTTTTCTTTAAGAGTCTGAATAAAGGGAGCGACTTACAGGCCGCTTTGGGTATGAATCTGGATAAGGCAGCCACCATGCCATTCAGCTGTTGAATTTATTTCTTTGTAGGCGGCCTCATCTCGGCAACCACCCTACATTTCTCAGGATTCGCTTCTATTCCTCTTTCCGTTAGGTGGAAACCCAAAAACTTACCGGCCCTCACGCCAAAGGTGCACTTTTCTGGATTTAGCCTCGGTGAATTCTTTTTACAAGCTTCTTCAAAGACCTCCCTTAGGTCGCTTCACATGGTCCGGGGTCGGCCATACTTTTAATGATCATGTCATCTAAATACACTTGGATATCCGACCGAGCCGTTTTTCAAGATCTTATTCATCATACGCTTGTAGTCGCCCATTGCTTCTTCAGCCGAATGGCATTACCTTGTATTGAAAATTACCACGATCTGTCATGAAGGCAGTCTTGTGGCGATCAGGAGGGTACATCGTAATCTGATTGTAGCCCGAGTATGCATCCAGAAAAGATAGTAGTCTCAGAGTCCGAGGCACCATCGACCGGCTTGTCAATGTCATACGTGGAAGGCATCCTTCGGGCATGCCTTGTTTAGGTCGGTGTAGTCTACGCACATACGCCACTTGCCATTCTTCTTCTTTTCCAGCACGACGTTGGATAACCAGGTCGTGTACTTGATTCTTCGACGAAGTTAGCCTTTACTAGGTCCTCAACGGCCTTTGCTGCGGCTTGAGATTTTTCCTCACTTTGGGTTCGCCATCTCTGGGCGACCGGCTTAACTCCTTCATCGACCGAAAGTTGATGGCAAGCGATCTCTATGGGAATATCGGGCATATCTGATGCCTGCCATGCAAATAGGCCAGCATATTCCCTTAGGCATTCCACAAGTTCTTGTTTTACTTGCTCAGGTAGGTCGCTACCTAGCTTCACTGTCTTCGCTGGGTCGTCACCCAACTGTACATCGGTCAGTTCCCCATGAGGCTCTGGTCATTTTAACCTGTTCTTTAGCTCTCGGGCTAAGTCGTCATCGTTGTCCTCTAGGTCGTTGTCTGGATCATACCGAGCATCCAGATCGGCGAGATTAACTTGGTGGCCTTCAACAGTGCTCTGAATGTTTGGGCCACGGTCTACCTCATCACAAATTTCTTGATATAGGTAGTGACTTCGCTTGGCCGCCTCTAGGTCGGCCGCCAGAGTAACTACCTGGTCATCTTTACTATAAAACTTCGCTGTAGATTTGCGCAATAGAAATGTTCAGACGAGTGCGATGATCAAACTTCTTGTCTCTAAAGTCCGGCCGGTTATCTCGGCGGCCTTCATGCCCTTTGGCCGGCTTGTTGTGCTCTTTTTTAGGACGCGCGCGAGCGCCCTTTCTTGCGGCCAGGGATTCTTCATACGCCATGTGATCATTGGCTCTCCTCAGGAAGAAGCTGAGGTCCTGATAGTGGTTCAGTGTGAATTCTTCTACGAACCTATGGTCCGGTCGAATACCACGCTTGAGGTACTTCAGCTTGTCCTTATCAATTAGGTCACGAACGGTCTCGGCCTCAGTGTTGAACCGGTCAATATATTGCCTCAGTGTCTCATTGTCTCCTTGAACGATGCGTGTCCAAGTACTCTCGTCATCGAGCATTTGGCGGTTGGGGTGTATAGTGGGCTAAGAAAATCCTGAAAAGGCCCTCCCATGAAGAGATAGTGTAAGGTCGAAGTGGTTCCCACCACTCTAATGCTCGGCCGTCCAACGACTGAGGGAAAAGCCTGCATTTCATCGTCGACCCCAGCTCTCTATAGCCGCAATAGTTATTGAAGTAGCGAACATGCTTGTCCGGATCACCAGTGCAATCAAACTTGTTCGATTGGGCGGCTTTTCAAGTCTCTTGGAATTCTCAGCGCTGATTTCTCTCGTGAATGGGCCATGGCCGCTCAAGATGTCGCCGACCCAAAGTGGTCGCATAGCGAGGCACGCCCGCGTTGCGGTCATTCCATAGAAGCCTCCGGAGTTGGCCAAAAGGTGGAAGGCGGGGGTGCTCGCTGTGTCGCTCGCGTGACCCCTTCAGTCGTCGCCGCGACGCGTCTCTAATTTCTCCATTTCGATAGTCTTCAAACTCTTCACGAGAATCCCAGATCTACTTCTCGACCGAGCGTGAACCGGACGACTCGTAGGAGGAGTATCTTGAGGGCGAGCGGCCGGATTCGGGGCGGTAAATGGAATCCTCGTATCCATCATAAGAGAGGAGCGGCGTCTGCAAGACGCGCGCGCCAGGGCGACACTGTGTGCCCCAATTCGCCGTGTAAGGGGATCGGTGGGTAGTACTTCCTCGGCGAGTAATGCTCCTTCAAGGAGGCGACGGGTGTTCTGCGCTACCGGGCGGTGTCGGCGAAGGTTCTCCGTCTTCCGCACACCGGCGGTCGGAATCGACCTCTTTCATAACGGAGATCACCTCGTCTCTATCTACGATGAGTGGTTCTTGTTTTGCGAGAACCAGGAGGGCGGCCGAGTGATGTGCTCGGCGAGGCTCGCAATTCTGCCTCGGCCGGCGGCGGTATCTCGAAGTGGAGCGAGTGGTTGCACTCGCCTAGGATCGGTCCGCGACCGCCATGTATCAAGGCTCTTGGCGCGATTTTCTTGAGATTCATGATCGGTGGCGCCACGCCCTCGGGTCTGGCATCGAGGATGATCTTTGCCGGAGGATTGAGTCGAAAGAGCCCGCGCCCGGGGCCGGCCGCGTGGAGCCATAGTCGAGATGGGATAGCGCGCCGCCTCCCATCGTGGTCGCCAATTGATCGTACCTTAGACCAATGTAGTGTTGTAGTCGTTTGCTGTATTGGCCGATCGTTGAGTAAGGAAAAGGACCACTATTTGCTTCACGATGGACGTCTCGGGTGGTACCTGCAATGACACTCTGACGCTCAAGTCAGTGTAGGTCGCTCGGACAGGGTAACACAAGGTATAGATTACGTACCTGACGCCATGTGCGAATGGCATATATATACTGTAGAGTCCGACCGTTTTGCGAAATTTTCGACCGGTTGCGGAAAATGCGCTCCAAGCAACGAGCTTGGGCCGGTTGTGCTGATGTGGGCCGACGGCCCAAATGCTAATAGAACCTGCTGGTTTTGCTGATACACCCCGGAACAATAGTGCATACTTAATTCAAAACACATACTATTCTCCACTCAAACCCCCCCCCTCCTACTTAAATGTGAGCAATATCCCCACTGCTCTAAGTTGAGTAAACAAGGGAACCAAAAGTTGGGAGATATAAACAAAAGTATTTAAAACTTTAACACATAGTATTTGAAACATATAATATACTACTTATCATGTTATAAAGCTGAAACAAAATTAAAAGTTTCCTTTTACTCTTTCTTTTTGATTCTGGGACTTGCTCTCACAGGGACATGTTTGGCCCTCATCTTCTTTGGCTTAGTTTTGGTAGCAACCACATCAGAAGTGGTCACACCAGGATCTTCCACACTGGCTTCAGGCATTTCTGCATGTTCAGGTGCAGCCTGTACAGGTACATCTGGTGTAGCCAGTGTAGGAACTTCAGGTGCAGGCACACTACTCTGCACTGGGGTTTGTTCAGCTTGTTTTTCAATTGCTTTCTTTGTTAGCTTCTGTGGGAGTTTCCTTTTCAATTGCTTTCTTCTCAGTTGCTTCCTTCTCACCAAAAGTTGTTCCTTGACCCTGTATACCATAGAGTGAGCTCATTGTCCACATTTTCTTTGTAGGGGTTGGCTTCATTGTTTTCCTCTTGTAGCCCAGTATCTCCTTCTTCTCATTCAAAGCCTTCAATACTGCATGGATTGTTTCTGCAGGGCTGGTTGCCATCACCTTTGATTGCTTTTGTGATGCTCTTGCACTAGGAGTAGGCACACCAACTGCTTCTTTGACAGTTTCTCCTTGCTCCACCTGCATAGAACTTTCTTGGCCTCCTTCTTTCTCAGGTTCTTTAGTGATTACCTGCAAATTGTCTTTCTCAATATCAAGGTTAGTTGGCTCAATATTTTGTTCTGTGCTTGGTGTGGGTGATTTTTCTTGTTGGGCTTGGGAATGGTGTAGCTTCTCTAGTGAACTGGGTGGGATTTTCTGTTTGTGGAATGTTTTCTGGTGGAGGAGTGGGTAGTTTTTGTGGTTGAGGTGTTGGTTATTTTTGGATTTGTGGTGATGTTGGAGTAGGTGAGTGGTGAGTGGTGGGGGATTGATGTGGTGGTGAAGGAATGTTGGGTTGTTGTTGGGATGGGGGTGATTGTGTTTGTGGTTGGTTTGTTGATGTTTTTCTGATCTCATACTTCCTCCTTACACTTGCTTCCATGCCATTACTTCCATCTTCTTCACTGTCACTAGCCTCCATTGACTCATACTCATCTTTCTCTACATTTTTCTCAATGTTCTTCACTTCCTCTCTAGCTTCCTCATCTTCTTCAGTGTCTTCCTCACTCACTCTCTCAGTTTCTTTTTCTACTCTTGGTTTCTTCCCCTTCTTGTCCTTTGGAGCATTTCTCTTCCTCTTTGTTCTCCTTTCTCTTTCTTCTGCCACTTCTTCCTCATCATCAATCACCCAATTAGGAAAAACAGGGGTTTCTAGCTAGGCTTTGGGGTCATTCATCTTCACATTGAGCCAATTATGTTGTTCTTTCTGAAATTTCCATACTGCCTGGAGTTTCTGCAACAGGTGTTCCAACTTCCTGCTCTGTAGTATTACTAATTTTAGCAGTCCTTATTCTTACTTTCACTTCTGTAGACAAACCACTAGGAGGTGTCTTTCTCTGTATTTTCTCTAATTCAGTAGCAGTAACCCCTTGCTTTTGACATAACTCAATGATGAGACATGGGAAATACAAGAATCCAGAACTCTTGGTTTGACACTGTCATACCCCAATTTTGTCCGGCTTAGGTCAAAACCCTAATTTTCCCCAAAAATAAATAAATAGAAGAGAAAAGAGCATCATGCATTGCATTTAGGGTTCTAAAAGTCATTTCAAAGCTTCTAAAATCATTTTTGGAGCTGGAATGCACTTTTTGGACAAACTAGGGTTTTTCAGTACAAAAGGGTATTTTAGTCATTTCGCAAATAAGGGACAATTTCTCAGGACAAGCCATTTAACATGCATTTCAAGGTATTAGAGGTCATTCCTAGGGTGAAAAGTCATTTTTGAAGTGAAAATGTGCTTTGGGCAAAGAACTAGGGTTTTTAGGGTGAAAGGGCATTTTGGTCATTTCACAATAGAAACGGTTTTTCGTCCCAGATCTCTGAGCAATCATCAATGAATTATTTGAGGAATATTTGTGCTTAATTGTGATTTTTTTTTTTGCGCATAAATATTAAACCTTTTGGCATAAAAATCAAATTTTTGAATAAAAGGGTAAAATGGTCATTTCCTTTGAGGTGGTGTCAAATCAATTTTGGGAATGGTGATATCATAGAATTTTGGGCCCAATCATTGATTCCTAGGATGTGGCCCAAAATGGCATGATTTTTATGGGAATTATCTAGAAAAGAATAATCAAGAAAAGGAAAGGATAATTACAAAGGTAGTGGGAGACAAATAGTACAAGATGGCAACTTGCAAAAGTTGGCAAATTCCCTCCCTCTTGCTCTAGAAATTTCGGCAGCCCATCTCCCCATTCCCTCTCCATTTTGTGTTTTCTCTCCACCTTCAATCCATGAGATAAGTGATCTCAACCCTTCATTCAAAATCAAGGTGCAATCCTAGAGCACCTCCCAAGATCAATGACCAATATACCCCCTAACTTGGTGACCAAGTTCAAGTTAATTTTATTTATTAATATTCAGCTGAATATTAATTGATTTAATTGGTTTGATTACCATTTTACCCCTAGCCCTTCACCAATTCTATAAATACCATCTCATTTTCACTCATCACACCTTTTGCTCATTCTCTCCTACACTAAACCTAGCACACCACTCTCCTCTCCTTCTCTCCCCCTCTTGGCCGAATTCTTCCTCCATTCCCTCTCCTCCATTCTTTCATCTCCATCCACCCAAACACCATCAGTCCATCTCCTTCCCATTCCTCTCTCACATACTTCCTCCATTTCTCACCCAAAATTCAAGCATCATCATCTAGTGGTTTCTTTCTTCAATCTTACTTCCTAGCTTAGAGATAAGGTAAAATCTCTAAAACCCATGCATCATTTACAGTATTTTGCATCAAAACTCATATTCTCTTCATCATTTTTGCATACTCATCATTTTCATCTTTAAAATGTAGTTTGTTGTTGTTGTTGGGGTGAGAGTTGGCATCTCACCCTTGAATAATTTAGTTTGTTGTTATTTTGTGTTGATCTTTGCATTTTAATGGAATAAACATGTGATTTTGTCTCCTATGTGGTTCGCATTTTTTGAGATTCTAATTTATCTTGTTGTTCCTTTTTACTTGATGATGTTTAATCTTGTTATTAGTGTTTAAATCCTTGTGTTAAATGTGACTTTTAGTCCATATTACTTGCAAACACTTGTGGTGTTGATGATCTAGCAAGATGACTCCTACTTGTGCTTTATGCATCTTATGTTAAAGTAGTGAGGTTTGCTAGATAGGATTCAACCTTGTCTTAGTTTACTACTCTTGTGTTATTTGTTTATTGTTAATTGTTGATGATTTTGCAACTTGATTCTCCCTTGTGCTTAGAGCACCATGATTTAAGTGAGAGGATTGCAAGATATGATTCAACCTTGTTTATGAACTTTTCTTGTTTAATCTTTTTAGTTGTTGTTTGTTGATGATCTAGCCACTTGATTCTCACTTGTGCCTAATACACTATGATTTATGTATTTCTCTTGCTTAATCCTTCTTAGTTGTTGTTCATTTAATCTTGCTCTATATGATTCAACTTTGTTTAATGTTCATTTATTTGATTATTGTTCATGGTTGAGGATAGATCAAGTGATTCCCACTTATGCCTAGTGCATTGTGTCCAAAGTGGTGAAGATGGTTTTAGATGATTCAACCCCTTTCATTTGTATTCTTGAATAATTAAAAATGAGGTTTTGGGCTTAAAGTTTAGGGTTTGAGCAAAGGATAGACTTATCCAAGTCTTGATGCAATTCTCTTTGTTCACATTGATGGTTGCAAAGGATAGGTCCAATTCGACCTTGATGCCTTAGCTTGTTTAATCAAATAATCATTGTTCTATGTTCATTAGTTTAATTAAGATCACGCCATGCCTATGGTCAATTGTTCACTTGTTATTGCTGCCAACTAGATGTCTTAACTTGATTGTGCGCCACCATTTCTACTTGCATGATTTCCTAATGAAGGCGTAAGCCTACATGCATGTTGTAGCATAGGGTCATTAGGGTTTGTGCACTCTCTCTCACACACACAATTACTTTTGAGAACTCTACTTTGCATCTTTGACAATTAAACTCTTGATTCATATTGACATGTTTAGTCTTAACTAATAATTGACATGTTCATGGTAAATTGAATTGGCAAATGTGTTTGAATGGTTGTGGACTTGGAATGGATTGAAATGTCCTACTATTTTCCCAAAATCTCACCAAATTAACTTCTGTTCCTTTCACAAGTAAATAAAGTAAATAACCCATTTTTCCAAAAAAAAAAAACTCATAAGGAGTCAAGTCGGACGTACGGCTGATGTTGACTAGCGTCCTAAGATCGGAGTTGTACAACTCAAACATCTTGGGATACCTATGAGAAATAAAACAAGCAACTAACAACTTAAACCCTATTTCAAAAATGAGTAAGGAATCAAGTCGGATGTACATCCGGGTTGGTTAGCGTCTTAGGGTTAGCGAGCTGTATAGTTCGTGCGAGCCTGAGATACTTGCTCAAATAAAAGCAACCAACCTCACAACAAATTTTTCAAGTAATTCAAATCACTTTTCGATAAGTAGGGAGCACGTCGCTCAGACGGGCGCGGGATGTCTATGTTTTAGGGTTAGTGGACTGCATGTCTGAGACACGAGAACCCCTACAATAAAAAAAAACACCAACACACCAAAACTTCTCGACTCAGGAGAACTACGTAAGCTTTGAATTCTCCATCGCACTGGGAGATACGTAGGAGCAGGCCACGTCCCGTCAAGCGCGCTTTTCAAAAATTCTAAAAAGAATCTTTCTTTCCTCCGCTTACAAAACATTTTTCTCAAATAAAAAGAATACGAAAAGAAGTAGAACAATTGTTTCAAATCAAACCTTGGCGAAACCACACATCAAATTAATGGTTCCCTTTCGGTACAAAGGAGGTGTGGGGTGCTAATACCTTCCCCATACCTAACCGGCCCCCGAACCTACATCTCCTGTTTTCGAAAAGACCACCCGCCTTGTATAAAAAGACGTTTTTTCAATGTTTTCGTCTTAAAATTAAAATATTGGTGGCGGCTTCAAAATTTTTCCACGTTGTATATTGAGAATCCCAAACCGGATTTTTCGAGGGTGCAACATACACTCTAAGATTTCATTATTGATCAATTTTCCTATATCCACATTATCTTCAGTCAAGATTGAATCTATGAGAATCAATCTGTCCTTGGATAATGTAGATGTGTGTGAAGTGGGGAGAATTGATGCAGCAATAAATAGGTGCCAGTTACCTAGTTCAGGGATTAAATCACCAGTTTAAGCCATTTGTTTCTTTCCATAAGTCTCTAATTTCTCCTCAAAGGCATTTCCAGTGTAGCTTAAATCATAATGCTTGTTTATCCTAGTAGGATCAAAAAATACTTTCTTACCTCTAACCTTGGAAAAGAAGATAGTACTTCCTCTTGTGTTCTGAATTCCAGAGTAGAACTCACGAACTAATTGCTCCAAGTAGTAGGCTCTGGTTTGCACAAATCTTTCCCAATGCAGATTGTTGACCGTGGAGAGAAATGAGTGATGAGACTTTGCAAAGTTGAAGCCCCTTTCTGGCAGAAACTTCATGCTCCAAAAATGCTCGCTCCCTGGAATCACGTCCATAGATGCATGTGCCTTTGGTTTCTTTGATTGTGCAGGAGTACCTGCACTGGGTGCTTTCATCGATGATTTGGTAGCCGATTGTTTCTTCACCATTTTTGATTGAATAGAGTTTTGGGAATTTTGAAATGATTTAAGGTGAGAGTTTGAAGACGATAGGTTTGTGATTAAGGAAGTGTGTGAGAGAGGTTTTGAACGGTATTGCTAGAGAGAATGAGAGGAGTAGCTTTGTGAGAAAGTGAGCGGATTGTATGAGACGATGGACGAGTTAGTGGGAAGGTTAGTTGGAAAACTAGCCGTTAGGTGGAGAGGAGTGACATGCAAGGCGACACGTATAGTGTTTAGGCTTAACACGTCTTACTCTAGCCCCTAATCAGAGTCTTTCCCACTAACTTGATGAGCTGGCAAGTGAACATTTCATCCAAGTCCTTTCTTCACATTGCTAAGATATGAATACCAGTGTGGGCAGTGTGGCTACATTAAATGTGGCTACACTGGCTACTCTGTTGTCCTGTTTTTCTACAAAACATCAAATTGCACAAAATAATAACATTAACTATTTAAAATGATGGGTTGCCTCCCTCAAGCGCTTGTTTTAAGAGTCTTTCAGCCTGACTATCTCTTTGCATTAGAGATTTTCAAAATTAGTGGTGACCTTATCTCTCACCACTTGCTCTCCATAATACATTTTCACTCTTTGGCCATTGACTTTAATAGTGGTCTCAGTGGTTGCATCATACAAATCAACTGCACCATGGGGGTAGATTTTGACTAGTTGAAATGGTCCTGACCATCTTGAGCTCATGTCACTTGGAAAAATTTTGCTCACAAGGAAGTTTACTATGTCTGCATACCAGGGTGTTGATGCATGAGGTGTAGCTACACTGAGAGTAGAAACACTAGATGCATTCATGGTAATTGCTAGCAATTTCTCATCAGGGAAACTTTCCTTGATTTCTTCATTTGTACCTGTATTCCAAGTCTAGAGAGATGATCAGCCACTTGGTTCTCCACCCCCTTTTTATCTCTAATTTCAAGATCAAATTCTTGAAGGAGGAGAACCCGTCTTATTAGCCTTGGTTTTGCATCTTTTTTAGAAATTAGATACTTGATGGCAGAGTGGTCAGTGTATACAATTATTTTGGTGCCACTAGTGCAGAAAAGACTTTTAGTATCGGTTATTTTGCACTTTTAGTATCGGTTATCTGTCGATACTAATTTAAACCGATACTAATGTTCGACATTTAGTATCGGTTAAATAACCGATACTAAATGTGACTTTTAGCATCAGATTTTCAAAAAACCGATACTAAATGACGTTTTTTAGTGTTTTTTATGTCTTGAAAACATACTATTAGTATCGGTTATTTAAATAACCGATACTAAATGTCACTTTTAGTATCGGTTATTTAAATAACCGATACGAAATGTCATTTCAACATTGTGTTTGCTGTCTAAAAAATGACTTTTAGTATCGGTTTTTTAAATTAACCGATACTAAATGTGACATTTAGTATCGGTTAATTTAAAAAACCGATACTAAATGTCATTTCAACATTGTATTTGCTGTCTAAAAAATGACATTTAGTATCGGTTATTTAAATAACCGATACTAAATGTCACATTTAGTATCGGTTAATTTAAAAAACCGATACTAAATGTCATTTCTTTGGTGTTTTTTAGGACTTTTAGCAACGGTTATCCTTAATAACCGATGCTAAATGTCTATTTTTTTTTAAAAAAATTAATTGGCACTACTAATAGATATCAATTGCCAATTTATAAAATCCTGATATACAAAGTTATTTCCAGACAGTAATAAATTCATAAAAGTACTTCAAATTCTATTGAAATTTAATATCATACAATACAAGTTATTAATCCTATAACATCTACAAGTTTCTTACAAAAAATCTACAAATATTGTTATAATTGAAAGACTTAGCACCTAGATTCTAGAGTACTTAGTAAACTTATACAAGATCACTAGTAAGAGCTCATGTTGAGTCTTTGAGCTATTGCAAGGAGTAACACAATGTCCATATACACCAACCCACCGACTACCATCATTTAATCCAAGAACAAAAGCTCCTGCAACACCAAAACTAACAAGTCAGAATCCTTTTAAAAATCGAACCGAACCGATACGATTAAACTGGTTGAACCTTGAATCAACCTTAAACCATGACTCGGTGGTCTCATTAGTTCGACATTCAGTTATATTTTGAAAGCATTGATATATAGACAATAATTTACCTAAACTTGGCATCAGAACTGATAACACAGCTATGCAAGCAATCTTAAGTGGCACACCAACTTATTGAACTATGCAAGCAATCAAAACTGATAACACAACTATTATAGAAATACTAGAAACACGTTTAAAGACATCTTCCTATTATAAAATTGATTGGCAATGTTCACCATATGAAAGTGCCAAAGTGGTGGACCTCTCACCAATGTTCACCATATTAAACAACGATGTAAATAGAATTGGAAGAACTTTAAAGTGTCCTATAGTAGCAATGAGGAAACCAAGAAACAAACAGAATAAGCTACATACCAAACACTTTTCTATTTCTTTGTGAAGTACATCATGGATTATCCTTACAAATATGGATTTATTACTCTCCTAACCTAACTACTTCAGCAACATGAATCTCTGTTCTTATATGAAATTATCTTTTGACATTAAAATTTATTACTTACTTCTTTCCTTCAACATCAACACCATGAACCGTAAACTCATCGCCAAAGTTGGCAAGAAAGCGCATTACTTCAAAGATTAAGTAACACGCCACCGAATTTCGCCATCTATTAGTGACAATTGCATATTCACCTTCCTGAGCACTGGAAACCATAAGTGCTTAAAAATAAATGCCCAATTAAATGGTCAAAATCAAATGCATTGAAAGTTCAAGATTGAAGACCCCCCATGCATATTAATGTGCTTTTCTTGCCACTTGACAACATGTATGGTTCTTTTCTTGATAAACACGTCTCTAAATGTTTTTTATTTATAAAAAGATTGGTCTATCACCCACCTCATGAAGTAGTCTTGTTACATACAAAGCGGACAATGGTGTCGCGCCACCTGCTTTTGTAACAAATGAACTGCCACACGTGCCAATGCAGTCCCACCTTCCAAGCAAACATGAGAAGAGGGAAGTTCCATGGAATGATCTCGACCAAGAACACCAATGGGTTCATGCAATGTTTGCACATGATATGGTCCATCACCGAATCGTAAGACCATGAATCTTATCTCGCCGCCCAATCTGGTTAACATGAAAACACAAGTGTTAGTACATAGTATAGTTTCATGAAACAAAGAGAAGAATGTAACACATTCCCCACTCTACATACCAAAGATAGTAACGAAATAGGCGAACCAAAGATTGGGATTTCAATCGAGCAGATATTTCATATGTCATCCCATTATCCCAAGTCACAAGTGTTGTTATCTCATCATTATGCTTCTCAATCGATCAAGAAAGGCGCAACAATATCCTTTGCCTTTCCTATAAAATTGCGGTTGAATAAAAAGAGTAGATTTAACTACGTGATTCATGGAAGATGGAACCAAACATCGCGCTTTATGAAAAAGAAAACAATGATGAAATACATAGGTTGTCATCTTAGGCCATGGCCCTTGATCAAATGCTTTGCGTGCAACCGCAATCGCTCTATCAACATCTTTGAGTCACCCTCGTAAACATGAGCAATCATCGCCTCGTAAATATTGTTGTGTCGCTTCATAGACCGTGTATACGTGGAATGTGACAAAGAACAAATTTGACTTAGCCTAAATAGCCTATTTGTTCTAAGTTTTAACTATAATATAATTGTTTTTTGATATAAAATCATTAAGGCACACAATGGTATTTTCCTCGATTTTCTTATGACTATTATGAAAACTTTATGGAATGTAACTATTATGAAATTTGATTTACCGAGCATGCAGAGCGGTTGCTAGTGGAAGACTTAATTAGTTCCAAGGTCTTTGGGACGACACGACTGCAAGCAACAAAATATTCTACAAGAAGCATTAAAATATTCTCGCAGAACCTTTAACTTTGAAGACGATATTGCCGTTAATATCAATGACTCGCGAAGTCGCCGTCGGTGATGGTTATTAGTTTCTTCACCACCGCTTAGATCCACAAGGTAAGGAGCGCAATCGATTTTGATTATCGACAACTACAATTCGAGAGCAACTAATAAACAAAAGGAATAAACTTGTACTTAACTTTGCTTGCATATTATGTGTATTTCTCGCCAAAAGACTCAACCATTAAAGCCTCCTCCATATCCGCATGCTCGCTTATAGTACAACATACAAACTGCTACAATGAATAGCAGACTCAAGGGTGCTTGAAGCGCAATGCAATATGTAACAAATAAAAGCATCGTTGATGAATGTATTTGATGGCGCAACCAGCGGTAAGGTCCAAATTGCACACGGTGATGGCACCACCACATTTTCTCGAATACTTGGCAAGATACAATGTGGCATTATAAAGCAATAGGAGAGTTACAATAATCAAAGCCCAGATTCCAAGATCACTCCACCCACCTAGTAAGAGATGAAGCTCTGGCCCTTCAAATGACCAACCATAACTCCTGCACTGAACAAAAGGCGAGACCACATTGGCAAGTTCATATCCCATTTTGGGTCATGACGCCGAGCATAATAATCCCCATATAACCGAGCATTTTGGGTCATGACACCGAGCATAATAATCCCCATTTAACCGCTTTCGAACACTAACATTGAAGAAAAAGAAGTAATGATACACAAAAAGAAAACACAAGGCAAAACCTTCAAGGTAGCCATTGAAATGACCAGTGGAACAAGAGTGAGCCATGTAAAACCGATGTAACAATTGCCAATTGCTCAAATATGTTTGCCTCACCGAGCGGATGTTTTGAACAAGGTGGAACAATTGCCAATCGCATCAAATGCTCAATTCGTGCAAGATAAAAACAAAAACAACAACATGATGGTTCAAAGAGAATATTACTTTCCAGATTCAGAAATTACATAAGCAAACAAGGTTTCTTTTAAATATGATGAAATGAAGGTTAAAACTTAAAATAATTACTAAAGTTTAATCTAATATTCTTTTTTTTTTTTTTTTTGATATTCACTTCTTCTTACATGTACAAAATCATTTGATATATTAAGATAATCATAAATTAGAAAACAAAACAACAGATATTACTTCTCATCATTCGAACAAACACATTATCAAAAATAAGCGAGAAAAAAGGTGAAACCCTAAAAATTAGAAACAAGCACTGTATCCTCGACACTCCATTGATTTTGCATCCGGATCTACAAAAATTCGGGTATTAGTCATAGCAATTACAAAAACGAATCTCGTGGAAGAATTAGGGAAAACGAAATCTAAAAAGAATCGAAATGAAATACGAAATGAAAGCTGAAACAAACTCATAGAAGGAACTCGGAGGGCTCCAGAGAGAATGAGAAGACGGTGTCGAGTGTTCGTCGAAGAACTCAGAGATGCGATGATTAGCTAGCTAGGGTTCAAGAAACGATGAGAGAGTCGAACGAGAACGAAGAAACGATTGAGTTCTCATGTGCGAGGATGAGGGTAAGGTTTAGGGGAAGAGGGCATGAGGTCCGTAAAAGAGAGCAAGAGAAGATAAGGGTTTCAAAGAACGCACAAGAGAGAGCGAGAGAACGCGGTTTGAGTGAGAGAGAGCGAGAGAGAAGATGAGTGAGAGAGAACGTTCCTTCCCGCTCAAATGAACCGCCGACGACGCCTGTCTCACCGACTTCCACTCCGCCGTCCCGACACTTTCCCGCGACACTCGTCAGAGCTTGGCTTGCCGAACACAGTCTGTCGGGATCTCGAGGATGATGGAATCACGAGCAAAACGGGGTGGATTTTGAAGCGACGAGGAAGGTGGGTTTGGGGATGGGGAGAGCTTTGAGATTGAAAGAGTTTGAGGAGAGGAGAGAGCTTGAGAAGAAAGTCAAGAGTGGGAGAACGAGTGTTTGAGTGAGAGTGTTAACGCAGCGTGCGTTGAAAATAGAAAGGACCTTTAGTATCGGGTGTTAAAATACCGATACTAAATGTGTTTGTGATACACATTTAGTATCGGTTGTTTTAACAACCGATACTAAAAGTCCGATGAAAATTGAAAATTGATTAAACAACCTAGGGATGATATTATTTAGTATCGGTTGTTTAAACAACCGATGCTAAATGTAGGCGTGAAAATTGAAAACTTTCATTTAATTTCAAAATTGCCACCGCGTCCACATTTAGTATCGGCTGTTCAAACAACCGATACTAAATGGTGCTTTCTAAAGTCAATTTTGCACTAGTGTGCCAACCAAGTATGATCTAAATTTTTCAAAAGCAAAAACCACTGCTAATAGTTCTTTCTCTGTTACAGTGTAGTTCATTTGAGCCTAAACGAGTGTTTTGCTAGCATAGTATATGGAATGAAAATTTTTGTCATATATTTTCCCTAGGACTGCTCGTACTGCAAAGTCACTAGCATCACACATAAGTTCAAAAGGCTTACTCCAATCTGCAGTTATAACTACTGGTACTGTCACCAATGCCTTTTTTTGTTTTTAAAAAGCTTCCATACATGATTCATCAAAGTTAAAAGGCACATCATGTTGCAAGAGCATACATAATGGTTTTGAAATTTTTGAAAAGTCCTTGATAAATCTTCTATAAAAACCTGCATGACCTAAAAAACTTCTAATCCCTTTGATTGTTGATGGAGGTGGTAGTTTCTCAATTACCTCAATTTTGGCCCTATCCACTTCAAGACCTTTTTTAGATATTTTATGACTAAGCACAATGCCTTCTTTTACCATGAAATGACATTTTTCCCAATTAAGCACTAAATTAGTGTCTTCACATCTTTGAAGATTTTTTTCTAAGTTTGACAGACACAATGAGAATGTTTCTCCAAAACAGAAAAGTCATCCAAGAAGACTTCCATTGATTGCTCAATGAAGTCTGAAAAAATTGACAAAATGCATATTTGAAAGGTAGCAGGTGCATTACAAAGTCCAAAAGGCATCCTTTTAAATGCAAAAGTGCCATAGGGACAAGTAAAAGTGGTTTTCTGTTGATCCTCAGGTTCAATTGCTATTTGATTGTATCCTGAATAACCATATAAGAAGCAATAGAACTCCTTTCCTGCTAACCTATCCAACATTTGATCTATAAATGGTAAGGGGAAATGATCTTTCTTGGTGGCCTTATTGAGTTTTCTATAATCCATACAAATTCTCCACCCTGTTACAGTTCTTGTAGGGATTAATTCATTATTTTCATTGGCTATTACTGTTACTCCCCCCTTCTTAGAAACTCATTGCACTTGACTAACCCATGAACTATCTGAAATAGGGTAGATAATACCAGCATCTAGCCATTTTATTATTTCTTTCTTAACAACCTCTTTCATGATGGGATTTAATCTTCTTTGCCCTTCTATGCTATTTTTAGAATTTTCCTCCCTTTCATTTTGGGGGGTCGATCGATCGAGGAGCCGTAAGAGGTCCAATCTATGGAGGCAGAGGACTTAGAAGATTCCTCGGTGGAGGTCGAAGACGACCGTGCCGGCGCAGAAGATGGTTGCACCATACTTTGAGCTAACGAGACGGCTAGGCTACCAGAGATGCGACGAGTCTGCTTCGTCCGCACCAGGTTAGACCTGTAGAGGGGGAAGTGGTCAGGGTCGAACGCACACATGAAGAGGGGGCGACTTGGTCGTTCCCAGACCTGACACCCCCTCCACCGGGTGAAAATTCAAAAGCAAATAAAGGAAAAATGCGGCGTTACGCGTTTACGGGCGGTCGGTGGTTGAATCCCGCTCGAAGGATACAGGCGGATCGGTCTTAGAGCGAGCGAGCAGGGGAAAGCAGTGAGAGCGATGAAGATTTCAGAGAAAAGTGGGTGAGAGAAAGTGAATATGACTCTCCCTCGCCACCTTATATAATGGGCCAGCAGTCACTTCGGGCCCAAAAGCGAAGAGGCGCAACTCTCCACCTGCCATCATTACTTAGTCTGAAATAAGACGAACCAGCGCGTTGGGGGAACTCTAATAGTTGCCTCAAAAAATGTGAACATCAAATCACTTGTCGGTTCATCAGGTGTGGCATGATTACTTCAAAAATGGTCAAAGCGGCCACATAGGGGGCAGCAACCCCAAGACAGGCTTTGGTCCCGAGCGACCCAGCGCCTAAATTTTCAACCGACCAAGACTCGATGCGGCAGCGACCAGACACCCTCCTTAAAGATCATGGCCTCACGAAGGACAACCCGGTCGCTAACAGCATTATTCGAATCTAGCAAATCAAGCCTTAGCCCGCCCACTGGCGACCCAGGCTTGGGGGGCAACTGTTCTGGAGTGGACTCAAGGCCCAATACACCCAATAGGCCCAACATGGCTCAACATCGTAGCTATAGAAGTTGCACGAATCCCAAGAAATAGGTACGTCATTCTTACTAGTGGTCCTATTCACTACTTACTCGAGCATCGGAGTGTCTTCGCACGCACTCACACCGCGCGCACCCAAATTCAAGGACCTCGGTGCAACCAACGACCGAATCGAAGGACTACATCAACACCATACCTCTATTGGTCAGGTCTGATCAGTTGATAATGTAATTTCTGATCTGTTGGTCTTCTCCATTTTGTTCGACTAGTTCTCGTTTGAATGGTACCTGAGCCTTACTCAAAGTAAAGAATTAGTAACTTCAATATGATTACAATTTACTCATCAGAATCGCCGCACCACAAACAATTAACTTTCTTTAAAAGCATTTATGTCTCAAAGCATCTGTCTCATTTGAATATAACCAATTAAATGAGTATTAAAGAGGTTATTTGCTATTTATTTCCAATTTAAAAGGAAGTTACAAGAATAACATAAGAAATGGTTATGCACGAGCATGAATTAGTGTTATGGTCGATTCCTTCCATAAACCAACGCAAAGCCATTTAATTTAATTGGATTAAATAGGAATCATGTTGAAAAGGTCAGAGCATCTGATGGTTTCAAAAGGCATGGAAGTCAAAATGCTAAACAATGCATCGGACCATAGTAGTTATAAAGTATGGCATGTGCAGACCGATCGGTAGTATTTCGGACCGTGTATTGTGAGGTTAACTTGTAATGAAAAAGCAGATTCACAGTATGCTAGAGATAGACCAACATTATAATTTATCAGAGAAAGAGGAAGAAATACTTTTAAACCTTTATACAAAATGTATCAACTTGATGAATCAATTATTTGAAAACTAGTGTTGCATTAGACCCAGCGGTGTTTCTTAATCTCAACTATCGGCCTCCCTTTACAAATCGGTCGTTGATAGATTTGTTCATCTTCTTCTATTTCTGTCTCCCGCACACTTCCTCCCTTTATTGTCACACATCTTCAATCAATGATTTTGAGAACATATGGTATTTCGGTTTTTGTGAATAGATTTGTCTTGATGAAAGTGAAAGGTCAGCATTTTAATGATTTTGTCACCAACTCCAACAACGATGACAAGATGCAAGTGATCCATCTGGGCATCGCCGGTAGAGATGAGGTTAGATGAGAAAAATGTCCATCGGACATATGTGTCCAGGGAAGAGTTTTACCTGGCCCCACGGTGGGCGCCAATGTTTTTAGCTATTTGATAACTCATATTTATATGAGTTATTTACACTCATTTAAAGAATAAGTCATGCAAGTTCTCTAGCAATACAAGGGTTATTAAATTAGTTTTATGTAATTTCTGAGTTTTTAAGTAAATAAATGAATGAAGTGATAAATCTGTGCATTTAGGCACCAAGAGGTGCCCTTGAGAGCGTTTTGATGCTTTTTGTGCTTGTGGCAGAAATTCATCTTTGAACGTTACCACGCCCTCACCACGCCTCATCAAGTGCAGCAGAGAAAGGGTGAAAGATCTTAATTTTGGCGCGCTAAGCAATAATAGTCAAAGATATAAAAGTCAGAAGATCTCCCATTCCCTATAAGCTGACGCATGGAAACACTATAGCTCGAACAAAGGTCGAGAGAAGATAGGAAAACAGATCCGTAGGTGGGCAAGTGACATCGCGTGGCAAGAAGGTGGCTATTTATTGAAGGCTCGCCTCTCTCAAGTCATCACCAACTTCGTAATCACTTCATCTTCATCTCTCACCATCTCTCCATTAAATTCAGAACTAGTTTTGTAAAGAAGATCCGAAACAGACTTCAGATTTTGCTTGTCTGAACTTAGTTTTTTTTCTGCATTTTGTAAAGCTCAGACGTTGTAACGTCTATACAGCGTATATGCTTAAAAGCTACTTAGGTGTATCTTTTGTAATCAAGTTCTTTTCTCAGAATGTATGGTATTAGGATTTTAAATCCTTTTCATTCTCAGAAAGATGCTCAAGATGAGCTAAACACTTTGTAGTTGAGTTGTTGATTTGCTTTTAATGAATTTCTAGTTAATGTTATGAAGTGTTAACGCGCGTTCGCTTTAAATCTTTGCGTAATAATATTTTCAAAACTTGTTTTGAGGTTGGCCTCTTAAAATGAGTAGATTCATAGGTACAGACATGGTCTATGAAAAGAAATCAAAGATTTATATGAATGAACAATGCACTAAAGACATTTAGGCATCTTTATCTAAGTCTAGACATAGAATGGATAATAGTTCATAGAACATTCTTTGTGGGTACTTAATATACAGGAGTGGGCCTATTTAGAACCTAGACATAGGATTTCTTGTACTTGAAACTCGACGCGTTTTGTCTTTGAAAAGCATAGCTCTTTTGCAACAGCGTTCAAACGTGGCCACGTCTACACAGATTAACATTTGAACGTTATAACGTCTAACGTTATAACGTCTGGCTAGGAAGGATTTATCTGCATGCAACAACTCAACTCATCTCTCATCCATATTCAAAACCAACTTTGATTTCCTTGTTTTGTTTAAATCTTTAGCTTTAAAACCAACTCTTATTGTCGATTTGTCACTTGATTCTCTTGTGTTTTGAAACTTGAACTTTGAAAGCTTATCAATCCTCGTGGGAACGATCTCTTACTTAAAACCACTTTATTACTTGTACGATGTGTATACTTGCACTATAATTGCGAAAATCTATACTATTACACAAACGCGAACAAGTTTTTTGCGCGTGTCGGGATTGTAGTGATTTTCATCGGTCAAAGTATTAAAACACAAGTCAAGGAATTTTTCTTTGTGTTGTTTCTTTGTTTCGTGTTTGAACAGTAGACGCGTATAACGTATGCTTAGTTCCGACTCAAGCTCTAGTTCAATCGAACTAAGTAGTGAATCAACTCGAAGTTTGATCCGAACTCGAAAGAACTTTCAGACAATTAAGGAGACAACAAAGGTTAAGAAGAAGGCAGCAACAACAAGAACAACACCCAACTATGTCTGAACATAACACTGGTTCTAGAGGTGGACATACACCAAGAGGAGTCAGAGGACAAGGTCTTGGACCACAAACTCATACAGAGACAATAGTTGTTGATGATGAACACTACCAAAGGCAGCAACTCATCAATGCAGGACCACAAGATATGGTCAATGATGTGGATAGGCCTATGCGTGACTATGCAAATTGCTTAACCCTGCTCATCTACAAACAGGCATTGCTAGACCAACCCTTCATACTGGTCACTTTGAGTTCAAGCCAATGATGTTCCAAATGTTGCAGACTGCAGGTCAATTTGGAGGTTTCCCTCAAGAAGATCCATATTCTCACCTGAGACAATTTCTGGATGTGTGCAGCAACTTTATCATTCCTGGAGTGTCAGAGGATGCATTTAGATTGAAACTCTTCCCATACTCACTCAAGGATAAGGCTAAAAATTGGCTGAATTCCTTGGAGCCAAATTCAATTCACACTTGGGATGAACTAGCTGAGAAGTTTCTTGCCAAATACTTCCCTCCCAACAAAAATGCTAAGTCGAGAAATGATATCACTTCCTTCAAACAAAGGAAGGGGAATCACTATTTGAAGCTTGGGGGAGAGGTGGAAGGAATTACTAAGAATGTGCCCTCACCATGGCATTCCTGTGGTGATCAAAATGGAGACGTTTTATAATGGCCTAGATCAACCTACAAGATTGATACTTGATGCTTCATCAGGTGGTGTCATTCTAAACATGTCCTTTTCTGAAGCATGCAAGCTCATTGATGAAATAGCCACCCACAACTCTCATTGGCCATCAGATAGATTTACTCCCGGAAGAAGGCGGTGTTCATGAGATAAGTGAAGTCACTGCTCTTTCTGCTCAAGTGGCTACCCCGACCAACATGATCAAAACTTTGAGTACTTCAAACGTGGCCACGTCGAGAAGTATGCATCATTGCGTGCAGATTGAACCTACCCACCTGGTGGAATAGTGTGTGTTTATTGTGAAGAAGGGCATGTGTATGAGGAGTGTCCCTACAACCTCAATCAGAAACTTTGTCTCTCGTAACAAAGGAAATGGTCCCTATTCCAATTCCTACAATTCAAACTGGAGAAATCATCCAAATTTCAGTTGGAGAAACAACAATGCATTGAATGCCAAAGAATATCGCTTCCCGCAATACCTCCGTGATTCCCTCCTCAACAACAACAGAGGCAGATGTGCGAGAACAACAACAATAGCAACTTGGAGGCCATGATGAAAAGCTTCATAAGTGATTGTAAGACTACTTTGCAAACTCATGAGTCTTCAATCAAAACTCGAAAATCAAATTCGATGAGATAGCTTCAATTCTCTCAAAGACAGAATGGATCTCTTCCTTCTACAACATGAAACACCATCATCATCAACCCCTAATGGTAATAATGGGGTAAATGGTCGTAAATGCAATTTCTTTAAGAAGTGGTACTTGAATATCCCGAACCAACTATGCCCGTGGAAGAAGAATTACAGGAGAAGCAAAAAAGAAGTACGAGAGAAAGAGAAAAGAAAGGAAAGAAGCAAGCACAAGTGGTGTGAAGGATATTCCAGACGTTACAACGTCTAATTTTGAACCAGAATCAAGATCGCACCTAGGCTTGTACCGAGTATCCTCCTCCACCATACCCTCAAAGATTGAAGAAGGCCCATGAAGATAAGCGATTCAAAGAAGTTCATGGAAATGTTAAAGCAGATTACACATCAACCTTCCTTTGGTTGATGCTTTACAAACAGATGCCAAATTATGCCAAGTTCTTGAAAGACATCATCACCAAAAGGAGAAGGCTAGGGAGTTTGAAATCGTTGTTTTTAATCAAGAATGTAGTTTAATTATGCGAGAATAAACTCCCTAGAAAACTCAAGGATCCCGGCACTTTACTATACCATGCTCCATTGGAGATTTTTACATTGGCAAAGCATTATGTGACTTGGGAGCAAGTATCAACTTGATGCCCAAGTCCATTTATGACAAACTTGGTATAGGAACCGCAGCCTACCTCTTTAAGCTTAACTTTAGCCGACAAAAGCAGAGTTTATCCGAAGGCATATTAGAAGATGTTTTGATTAAAGTTGACAAGTTTGTGTTTCCAAAGTGGATTTTGTTATTTTGGATTTTGATGCGGATAAAGAAGTTCCCATCATTCCGGGAGACCATTCTTAGCTACTGGAAGGACAATCATTGATGTACGTAAAGGAGAATTAATCATGAGAGTCAATGACCAAGAAGTCAAGTTCAATGTCCTCAATGCGCTCAAGTATCCAGAACCAAATACAGAGGAGTGTTCTTATGTGGTTGCCATTGATCATATGGTCCAAAAGCAATTCAACAAGGACAATAATCATCTGGAGAAGCTTCTGGGGAATAGTGAAATACAAGAATTGTTAGCGAAGAAGTTGCTCCTCAGACGTCAGAACGTGCATTGCGCACGTGGCCACGCCCGAGCCCCCCGCACCAAAGTCATGGACAAAGAGGTATGAATCTTTAGGGCAAGAGGAGTCAAATCGAAGAAGAATGTGCCCTCCATTAAAGAGCCACCTACTTTGGAATTAAAGGCGTTGTTCGACCATTTAAAGTATGTCTTCTTAGGGGAAAATGATTCTTTGCGGTGATCATTTCTTCCAAGCTCACTCAAGAGCAGGAAGATGATCTCATTACTACCTCAAGAGACATAAAAGGCAATTGGTTGGCAAATGGCGGACATCAAAGGTATCACCCCACAACTGCATGCATAGAATAGTCTTGGAGGAGAATGCCAAGAATAGCATTGAAGCGGCAGAGGAGATTGAACCCCATAATGAAGGAGGTAGTGAAGAAAGAAATCATCAAATGGTTGGATGCAGGAATCATCTACCCTATTAGTGATAGCTCCCGGGTGAGTCCATTCAAATGCGTGCCTCAAGAAAGGAGGAGTTTCTTGTGATACAAAATGAAAAAATGAGCTAATTCCAACAAGGACAGAAGAATAGTTGGAGGATATGCATGGATTACAGAAAGTTAAACAAAGCAACTAAGAAGGATCATTTCCTCTTCCATTCATTGATCAAATGCTAGACATGCTCGCAGGAAAGATTTCTCTGCTTCCTTGATGGTTATTCAGTTACAAACCAGATAGCCATAGCACTCGAAGATCAAGAGAAGACAACATTCACTTGTCCCTATGGTACCTTTGCTTTCAGAAGGATGCCATTTGGGCTGTGTAATGCTCCTGCAACATTTCAGAGGTGCATGATGGCCTTATTTTCTGATTTCATTGAGAACTCCATGGAAGTTTTTATGGACGATTTCTCGCCTATGGAGATTCGTACAAAGGATGCCTGGATAATTTGGAAGGAGTTCTGATAAGGTGTGAAGAAACCAATCTAGTGCTCAATTGGGAAAAATGCCATTTCATGGTACAAGAAGGAATAGTATTGGGGCACAGGATATCAAAGAAAGGTTTAGAGGTGGACAGAGCAAAGGTTGATGTTATTGACAAGCTACCTCCACCCACAACTATCAAAGGAGTCAGAAGTTTCTTAGGACATGCAGGGTTTTACAGAAGATTCATCAAGGACTTCTCAAAGATTTCAAAACCCTTGTGTCTGTTGTTGCAACGTGATCACGTCTTCAATTTTGATGAGCAATGTCATGAAGCTTTCAACAAACTAAAGACTGCCTTGGTAAGTGACTCCGGAATAGTCACTCCAGATTGGTCCAAGCCATTTGAGTTGATGTGTGATGCAAGTGATTATGCCGTGGGAGCTGTATTGGGGCAAAGGTATGGAAAAATTTTTCATTCTATTTATTATGCCAAGAAACCTTAGATGATGCCCAATTGAATTATACTGCGGATCAAAAAGAACTTTTGGTCGTTGTATTTGCATTTGATAAGTTCAGATCTTACTTAGTTGGTGCAAAAGTTATTGTTTTTACTGATCATTCAGCCATTAAGTACTTAATTTCTAAAAAAGATGCAAAGCCAAGACTTATTAGATGGGTTCTCCTCCTCCAAGAATTTGACTTGGAAATTCGTGACAAAGGGGGTGGAGAACCAAGTTCACGATCATCTTTCTAGGCTTGAGAATGTTGATGCAGTACAGTGAAAAGATATACAAGAAAAATTTCCGATGAGAGACTATTGTTAGTAGCCTCAAGAGTCGAAGACGTGGCCACGCCTATGACACTTTCACAAACGTCATAACGCCTCATACCATCGCTCCATGGTATCGTCGACATAGTTAACTTCCTTGTTAGCAAAATTGTGCCTCGTAGGATTCAACTATCGCCAGAAGAAGAGGTTCTTCCACACTATAAAGCACTATTTCAGGATGAACCATATCCTGTACAAATTGTGTCCGGATCGCTTACTAAGAAGATGCCTACCGAGGAAGAGCAACTCCATGTGCCGCAACAATGTCATTCAAAGACCTTATGGTGGACATTTTGGAAGTACTAAAACAAATTTGCAAAGGTCCTACAATCAAAGCTACTATTGGCCAACATTATTCAGAGATGCTCATGAGCTGGTTAGGAGATGTGACAAGTGCCAAAGAACAGGAAACATATCAAGCAAGCAAGAGATGCCACTCACAAACATTCTGGAAGTTGAATTGTTTGATGTATGGGGAATGGACTTCATGGGACCATTTCCTATGTCCCATGGGAATCTCTACATTCTTGTAGCTGTGGATTACGTGTCAAAGTGGGTCAACAAAGTGGCATTACCAAACAATGAAGCCAAATCTGTTAGCAAGTTTCTGAAAAAGAATATATTTACAAGGTTTGGTACTCCAAGAGCCATAATCAGTGATGAAGGCTCTCATTTCTGCAATAAACTAATTGAGAACCTCTTGGCTAAGTATGGAGTGAAACACAGACTGCTCTGACTTATCACCCCAAACCAAAGGGGGCTGTCGAAATATCCAACAGGAGATCAAAAGAATACTTGAGAAGATGGTTGGTCCCAACAGAGAAAGGAGTGGTCATTACACTTAGATGATGCACTTTGGGCCTACTGTAACAAAGATACAAAACACCATTGGGCATGTCTCCGCACAAGCTAGTTTATGGAAAGGCTTTCACACCGCCAATTGAGCTCCAACATAAAGCTTATTCGGCAATAAAACAAATAAATCTAGATCATGCAAAGGTGGTGAGGCAAGATTGTTACAATTGAATGAGCTAGAAGAGTTTAGACACCATGCCTATGAGAGCTCAAAGAATGTATAAAGAAAAGACCAAGAAGTGGCATGATCAAAGAATCCAAAGGAGAGAGCTAGCGAGTAGGACAACAGTGTTGCTATTCAATTCAAGGTGAAATTGTTCCCGTGAAAGTTAAAGTCAAGGTGGTCGAGTCCATTCAAATTAATGAAGATATATCCTCATGGTGCCGTGGAATTATTTGATGAAAAGACAAACACCATATTCAAAGTTAATGGCCAACGTGTGAAACAATATCATGGAGAACATGTGGAAAGGGACAAGATTCAAATGTCCTTCAACAATTCTTGAATAAAAGAGACAAAAGTCCGGTCAAGACTCTTAAAGCAAGCGCTCTTGGGAGGCAACCCAAGGATTTTTAATTTTTTCGCGTGTCTTTTTAATTTTTGTTTTGCGGGAATAAGTGTTGAAAGAAATATGGAAGTGAAAGGTGGTAGACGCCGTAACGCCTCAAGATTTACTAGGACGCGGGCACGCCCGCGATCAAGGCGATTTAAATGAAGTCAAAGGCGTAAGTGATGACGTGTCGTAAATGATTTCCTCTCGCAAAAACGAACGTGGTGATCGACCACAACGTCATCTCCTTCCCTACTTGTCTAATCAACGGTTACTTTTCTCCATTACTCCACTCTACCATTTCTCAACTCCCCATAACCACTTCCCCATAAAAATCTAACCATTCACCACCATTCCACCACCGCAACCTATTTCTAACCTCTCTCTCTCAAACCAAATTCTCCCATCCCTTTCTCTCGAAAACCTAAAATTTCCGTAAATCCCCATTTTTCTTCTAAGAAATTCCTGCGCAAATACCATGACTAAAGTGAAGCAATCCGCCACCAAATCCTCGGGAAAGGTAAGCATGCGACTGAGTTCATCCTCGCCCCATCCCCTGAAACACCAAACCCATCTAAAAAGAAAGCCCTACTTTCGAAAGGGGTTTCACCAAGAAAGCCCCAATCCTAATTTTCTCGCAACCTGCTGCGGCGTTGGGTTGGCAGAAATTTGTTATGCACAGAAAGGAGTATATTGCTACTCTGGTTCACGATTTCTACAAGGGGATCGTTGAAAGGCCTGAAGGAGAGCCATCCATTGTCTCAAAAGTGCGAGGAGAGGAAGTAAAATTTGGGGTCAGAGTCATCAATGATTACTTTGGGTTAGGATACTATGGCAAAGCTGTGGAGACCAAACAGAAGAACTATGGATTGGCTGAGATGGATGCCATTAAAGATAGGATATGTGTTGAAGGTGCTGTCTGGGAAAGAAGAGGCGAGCATGGGAGCGAATTCAAGATAATGAAGAAATACCTTTGTGATGAAGCCAACACTTGGTTCCATTTCATAAGGCACTGCTTAATCCCTACCTCTCACACATCATGGGTTGACAAGGAGAGAATGATTGTGATTGATGCAATCATGTCTAGAGACAAAGTGGAGGTTGGGAAGTTGATCAACCGCGAGCTCAACAAATGGAAGAACAGGAAGGATGGATATTTGTACTTCCCTTGTTTGATAACTGATCTGTGCATGGAGGCAGGAGTGGAGATAGAGGCCTCAGAGCTTAGGGAGCAACCTCAAGGCCCCTTTTCAACAAAATTTCAGCCTAGTGGTAAAATCTGCGCAGTGCCGCAAGTTCTGTTGATACTCGGGACGTTACAACGTCCGGAGGAAAGACGTAACTCCCCGCCAAGTTTATCAAAGAACAATTTGAGTGGCAAAAGAAGGTATTTGCCTGTGTGTCTAAGGGAAAGAAAGCGGTTGAGGAGCTCAGTATTGCTCGAGTGGATGCGGGAAGAAAATGAAGATGATGTTCCATTGTCTACAATCCAAAGGAGAGTCACAAGAGAGAAAAAGCAAAGCGAGCAAGAAGCCCACCAAAGAGGCAAAGCCCAAAGAAAGAAACAAAAGAAGGTAAGTAGTGAAGAAGATTTTAATTCTGATGATTTAGATGATATTTCTGAATGTGATGCAGAGGAGTCAAAGAAAGTGAGCATGGAGGTAATTAGTGAAGAGGAAGAAGAGGAGAGCCCTGAGGAAAAAGGGAGTTCGAGTGAAAGGACTGAAAGTGAGTCCCCAACAAATCAAACAAACAAAAGAGCAGCCCAAGAAAAATCCAAAACACCTAGCCCCAAAGCACAATCCCCACAAACCACACAACCACCACCTTCACCAAAAGAACCCTCCACCCATGATCAAAACACCCCAAAGACCCCACAATCCAAAGCTCAGGACCAACCAATCACACAACCACCCCCACCCCAACCTGAACCTCAAAAACAACCATCACCCCAGAAACCAGACGTGGCGACGTCTGAGCCAACAAACACAGAAAGCAACCCACAGTCACAACCCATTTCCCCACCCAAGAAAACCGAGTGAAAATCTGCGCTTGCATACAATCCATTTGGAAGGAAGAAGAGACAACGGATATATGGCTTGAGTCAAATCAAGCTCAAGCGGAGTGGAAAAAAGAGGAAGTTGCAGCCACCACAACACTCAAAGCGTAAGCTTCAGAAAGAGAAAAAGTCAAAGTCTTCGCAGGAGCTCGCATCGCTACTAGTGGTGCATTCATTGCCACTAGTGTTTCGAAAAGCCCTTCCCGCTATTCTTTGAAGAAATGCCCGCAGACGCCGTAACGCTCACGGTAAAAAGAGGTTGCAGCCAAACTTGCGTAAATGCAAGTCAACAATGAACGCGGAAGTTCGCATTGGAAAAGGTAAAACAAAGAAGCAATGGAGGAGGCCACAAAGAAACTAGCGAGCATTTGTTGAAGCAAGCCGTGGATCGATTCTTTGAACTCGAGTATCATCATCGACGTGGCGACGCCTAAAGAGCAGAGGTGGAAAAAGCCGTGTGATACCCAGCCGAGCCAATGCAAGTCAACCTCATTGAATTAGCAATGAGGATGTGGGAGGAAGCTAAAAAGAGGATTGCCAAGCCTCAAGGCATCACTGGTGCAAGTGTGGGTGCTAGTTCAAAAGAAAAGGAGTGCGAGGAAACAACAACCCACGAGCAAGAAGGAGTGAAGGTCAAGAAAGAAAAGAAGGAAAAGAAGAAAGGAGAAAGTCGAGAAAGAGTTCCCACCGCACAGAGCGGAAGGCTGTGTCCGTGTCATAGCAAGTAAGTCCCCC
Organism: Oxytropis ochrocephala; assembly: GCA_020916435.1. Classification (NCBI taxonomy): domain Eukaryota; kingdom Viridiplantae; phylum Streptophyta; class Magnoliopsida; order Fabales; family Fabaceae; genus Oxytropis; species Oxytropis ochrocephala. Next base: position 70,608,075 of record CM037089.1, read on the forward strand.
ATCAATATCAATTGTAGTGTAGTTTATTTTTCTTAGTTTTAATTTTAAGTTGAAATTTGCTAGTTTTTAGTTCATGTTCTGAATGAGACCCCCCTCTATAAAAAAAAAAAAAAAAAAATCATGTTGTTTCTCTTTGAGCAGTGAGGACACTGCTCAACTTTAAGTGTGGGGGAATCTCAATGTTTTGATGTTTTAAGTTCGTGTGTGTCTTTGTACATGAAATCAAATGCAAAAGTAGTCTCTGTTCTTTACTCAAGCATGAAAATAATTCTCTTTGGGCTAAGGATAAGTGAAAATGTGTGTGTGAGTAACCTATGCATGATTAGATGAAAAGAATTGATTGTTGCTCCTACACAAACTCTGTTTTTAAGAGAGAATCTAGTTAGCTAGGGAATATTTTGTGCTGAAGCTAGTCTTGGTGAACTTTGGTGAAAATAAAACTTGATTAAAAACCTAGAATAGCAGTAGAAGCTAAGTTTGGGGGTGAATCAAGTCGTACTAAGGCTGGGTGCAAAGACTGTAGGATGGTTAGTGCAGGTGTAGTGTGAGTGCAACGTTGTAACGTCTACCCGTAACGTTATAACGTCTGCCGTGTGTGTTGTGCAGTGTGTTCAGACGTTGCAACGTCTCACCCATAAACGTTGTAACGTCTATCCCCAAAAATACAAAAAAAAAAGAGTGTGTTGTTACAAATAAATGGAAAATCCACATGTGTGCTATGTTCCCTGTAATACCCTGAAACAAATGCTGTAGCACTCCAATATATGAAAAAAAAAAAAAAAAAAAAAAAGAACTCCAAAAGGGAGCAAAATAAAGAGAGTTGCTCAAGAATGAGGGGTTACTGATCTTTTTATGTGTGTGAGTCAATAAACTAGTTGCACTAACCTAGTCCTAGCATCCAATTAAGACCCTTTGTCATGCTTTAAATGAACCTCCATCTCTTATGTGAAAGTGTTAGCCTATTCTTTGTTTTGAAAGATGTTTTACTGTCACCATTTGGGAAGCCACTCTTTCATAAGCCAAAGCAGTTTTCTGAACTAACTAGAGGAAGATTTAATTACAGGATCACACACTCACTTTGAGCTTTAATGAATCTGGAATTTAATCATGCAAGTGGTGTGTGAGTGCATGAGGAATTAGCCCCTCGAGAATGAATTTTTGATCTATTGAGTGAGTAAGAGCATAGCCTGCTAGTGTAGTTGATTCCATGTTTTGTTTTGTTGTTATCTTGATTGCTTGAGGACAAGCAATGATTTAAGTTTTTGGGGTGTGATAACTCATATTTATATGAGTTATTTACACTCATTTAAAGAATAAGTCATGCAAGTTCTCTAGCAATACAAGGGTTATTAAATTAGTTTTATGTAATTTTCGAGTTTTTAAGTAAATAAATGAATGAAGTGATAAATCTGGCATTTAGGCACCAAGAGGTGCCCTTGAGAGCGTTTTGATGCTTTTTGTGCTTGTGCAGAAATTCGATCTTTGAACGTTACCACGCCCTCACCACGCCTCATCAAGTGCAGCAGAGAAAGGGTGAAAGATCTTAATTTTGGCGCGCTAAGCAATAATAGTCAAAGATATAAAAGTCAGAAGATCTCCCATTCCCTATAAGCTGACGCATGGAAACACTGTAGCTCTGAACAAAGGTCGAGAGAAGATAGGAAAACAGATCCGTAGGTGGGCAAGTGACATCGCCAGGCGTCGGCAAGGTGGCTATTTATTGAAGGCTCAGCTCTCTCTCAAGTCATCACCAACTTCAGAATCACTTCATCTTCATCTCCTCACCATCTCTCCATTAAATTCAGAACTAGTTTTGTAAAGAAGATCTGGAAACAGACTTCTGTATTTTGCTTGTCTGAACTTAGTTTTTTTCTCGCATTTTGTAAAGCTCGGACGTTGTAACGTCTATACAACAGATATGCTTAAAAAGCTACTTAGGTGTATCTTTTGTAATCAAGTTCTTTTCTCAGTAATGTATGGTATTAGGATTTTAAATCCTTTTCATTCTCAGAAAGATGCTCAAAGATGAGCTAAACACTTTGTAGTTGAGTTGTTGATTTGCTTTTAATGAATTTCTAGTTAATGTTATGAAGTGTTAACGTTGCTCGCTTTAAATCTTTACGTAATAATATTTTCAAAACTTGTTTTGAGGTTGGCCTCTTAAAATGAGTAGATTCATAGGTATGCAGGACATGGTCTATGAAAAGAAATCAAAGATTTATATGAATGAACAATGCACTAAAGACATTTAGGCATCTTTATCTAAGTCTAGACATAGAATGGATAATAGTTCATAGAACATTCTTTGTGGGTACTTAATATACAGGAGTGGGCCTATTTAGAACCTAGACATTGGATTTCTTGTACTTGAAACTCGACGTTTTGTCTTTGAAAAGCATAGCTCTTTTTGCAACAGCTGCTCAAACGTGGGCCACGCTCTACACAGTTAACATTTGAACGTTATAACGTCTAACGTTATAACGTCTCGCTAGGAAGGATTTATCTGCATGCAACAACTCAACTCATCTCTCATCCATATTCAAAACCAACTTTGATTTCCTTGTTTTGTTTAAATCTTTAGCTTTAAAACCAACTCTTATTGTCGATTTGTCACTTGATTCTCTTGTGTTTTGAAACTTGAACTTTGAAAGCTTATCAATCCTCGTGGGAACGATCTCTTACTTAAAACCACTTTATTACTTGTACGATGTGTATACTTGCACTATAATTGCGAAAATCTATACTATTACACAAACGCGAACACTATTTCCTTGGGCAGGATCTAGCAAGAACACGATGAATAGAGTAAGAAGTAAGTTGTAGAAAGAATGGATTCCGGTCCAAATGTGTTCGTCCTTTTCATTAGCCTCTAAGGGCTGTTTATATAGTACAATTAGAGTTTAATGCTAATCAATACAATAAATGACTGTTACGAGATCTGTGGAGGAATCATAGGGATTTCCTTAAATACATGTCTAGAGTCATGGATAGGCCGACCGATGGTTAGGCCGACCGAACAATGTGGGTGGCTGAACATATAGGCCGAACCGATGACCAAATGGTTGTAAGAGCCAACCGTCTGAGGAATGTGGCCGACCGTATGATAGCTCCTATTGTGTTCTTCATCAATTGAGTGCATTATGTCCGGCCGAGCCTTCTAGATACCGGTCAGTCCGGTTGGGAGCAAGCGACAATCAATACTATTGCTTTCTCACATGTGGTTCAAGTTGAGGAGTGCTTGTTGGGAGAAATTTGGGACTGAGTACAATTTGAGGAAGAACTTTTTGCATGATGAGGCCAACATGTTGTTCAACATCATCAAACACTCCCTATTGCCTACTTCTCACACCACCAATGTGGAGAAGGAAAGGTTGATGCTTTTGGATTCTATCATGGCTGGTGAGTCCATTGATGTATGGAAGCTTACCTCAAGGGAAATCGAGTTGTTAAGAGATAAGAAGGGGAAATCTATTTTTCACATGTTTGATCACAAAGCTGTATATTAATGCTAAAGTGGAAGTGGGAACAAAGGAATACAGAAGATCACTAGCAGGGGAAGAAACCTACTGCTATAGCATCAACTGATGCTGTAGTGCTATATCGCTGAAACTGCAGCAGCAGGACCTCTACCAATTTGTTACGGAAAAGTTCGAATGGGAGAAAGCAATACTTTCTGAGGGAAAATCCACCATGGAAGCCCCTGAGTTTCCAAAATGGCTATTAGAGAATGAGCCAGAAGCGAAAATGGATGAGGAAGAAGCCGAGCAACCAAAGAAAGCAAAGAGTACATTGAAGAAGAAATAAGGACCTTCTAAGAAGAAGAAGAAGAAGAAGAAGAAGAAGAAGAAGAAGAATAAGAAGAAGAAGAAGAAGAAGAAGAAGAAGAAGAAGAAGAAGAAGAAGAAGAAGAAGAAGAAGACATCTTGAATTCTGAGGAGTTAGATGAGATCAGTGAAAATGATGAAGAGGAGACAAGATAAGCAATGAATGAGATTATTAGTGTGGAGGAAGATGAAGAAACAATTGAGGAAACCACTGCTAGTGATGAAATTGAGGAGATCCAAGCTGATCCTATCCCAAATGAACCACAAAATTCCCCACCCCACCATCGAACCCAACCATTGTCCCAGAAACACCTCAATCCCCACCACCATCAATCATTCAACCTGCCACAAACCCAACACTCTCCCATATCCCATCACCAAAAAGTCCACCATTCACACAAGAACAACACCCAGAACCAACACCAGAAAACCCATCCAAGGAGCCAACCCACCACCACAGAATCAACCCCAATTCAGTCAAGACGAGGAGCAATACCAATATTGATGTTGTAGTGGTTGATGCTACCACATCCACTAATGAACCTGGTGTGACAGCACCTACTGACACCCCATCAAAGAAAAGGAGATTCAAGCAGGCAGCCCAGATGAACCCCAAGACAAAGTTTGTTGACATTCTGGAAGGCGTTGAGGAGCCAGAAGGACAAGGCAATCAAGCACAGGTTGAGCTGCAGCATGCTGATGCTATGGAATCTGAAGAACCAACAAGTGTAATAGCACCCAGTGCTATATCACCTAAGATGAAGCAAAACCATGTGTCCCCCCAAAGAAGAATGACTTACAGTGATGCAAGGAGGTGGCCAGGAGCCAAGCTAGCTGAAGTGCAGGAGTTTGATGAAGAGTTGTAGCCAAGTGATGTTGTAGCATCCGATGCTACAACACTTCCAATCCCACCTGCCATTCCACAACAATTAGAGCAGGTCCCTCACAAAACGAACACTTAGATTGAGGAAGGCAAGAATCTTGCTGACATGGCTTGCAAAGTGCAAGACCAAGTTGAAGTTGGTGCTACATCGTCTACTGCTGTAGTGGGAGAGGAGCCTGCCACGAAAAATCTTAAGCCCACTGCAAAGCCAGCTACTCAAAGACCCACCAAAGCCAGCAACAGGCTAAAATTAGGGTTAGCAAAGAAGTAGTCTAACCCTTTTGTGTTAAAAAAATAGTTTTTTTTTGTTTTCAATAAACCTGCTGGATACTATAGCATTTGTGTATTCATCCAGCAATATGTTTAGGAGTCTTTATAATGTTTTATCATTTGTTATTCTCTGCTAATATCAATGTTTGAGGCCGCTTCCTTTAGTATGCATGATCAGTGGGGACACTGCTAAGTCTTAAGTTGAGGGGAGGACCTTAAGTATCTTAGTATGGTATTTGTCTGTTGAATGAAAGCATGCTCAATTGAATTTTCTAACCTTGAATGAAAGCATGATTGAGTGCAAAATGTGTAGTGTAGCCTTGCTTGATTAATGACTGGTCTTATTGCTGCTGCCACAAAAAACTCTAGGTTTAGGGAGGAACTTAGTTAGCTAGGCATTATCCGATGCTGAAGTTAGTCCTGGTTAACCGAGTTTTAGTCAAGTTTTTATTAAAAATTGAGTTATTTTCTTTATTTAGAGCTTGTACACTTTGTATTTCCACAAGTTTGTGAACGTGATGACTTTATTCCGTTGAATTAAAAAATTTATTTCAAAGAGCTTTGTTTCTAGTTATTTTTCTTATTTATGTCATTAAAACGTCATGACGGCATAAAGGGTGTCATAATGGTGGGCAATGCAAAGGTAAAGCACAAAAAACTGGTGTGATGTGGTTCTAGAAAAGCAGACCACCTATATGCAATAGGGTGGCAAGTGACTAGAAATTACAAATTCAACCTTGTATTATCCTATTGTCTTTTAGGAATATAAATATATAAGTAATTTATTGTATTGCTAGATAAATTAGTATTAGATAGATATATGAGTATTAGATTAGATAGATAAATTAGTATTCAGATTAGATAAATTGGTACTAGATGGCTTAACTACACTTTTTGTCTCTCGTTTTTTTCCAACTCGCAATTTTGGTCCTCTAATTTTATTTTTCTTATTTGTCTCCCAATTTTATCAAATTCACAATTTTAGTCCCCTATTAAATTGGCATCTAATTTTTGACAAATACTGACATTGAAGTAATGTGCGGATGTAACAGTCGGGTTCGTGCTAACGCAACCAATGGGTGTTGAATGAATACTAATTGGCATATCTTAGAAATGTTGGTGTTTCATTGAATTAATTATTTTGTTAAATATTTTTTAGAAATTTTTTAGCACTTTTAATAAAGTATGATTTATTGTATTTAAAAATATATGGTCGCTTTTAAAATAAAATTATTGATTTTAATTATAATAAAATGAAGTCACTTTTATCAAACTTACTCCCAAACTAAATATCTTAATAATTTGAAACATAATATGTCTAATAATAGCACAATTTTCCCCCAATTTGGTTACATAAATTTTTTTAATAATAAAAACGTAAAGAAAGAGTTTAGAATCTACTTTTGGCTTATTATAATAAAATACAAAATATATAAATGAAGATACAAATATTTGAAACCTCATATATATTTAGAATTTTTGGAATAGTTGTAAATGTGCTCATTTTGGCCTCATTCTCTTAGGTTCAAAAATGATTGTCGCATCACCACCTTACTACAACGTTAGCATTTCAATAAAATTTTGACTATTTAATGGGTGGACTAAATTTGTGGATTTGAGAAAATTGTGGGACAAAAATTGCTTCAACAAAATTGGGGGGATAAAATTGTGACTCTCTTCATATTCCTCTTCTCATATTTAGACGGGGCGACTGTCAACCAGAACTTCTTCATATTCCTCTTCTCTTCCTCCTCCAAGACCAACCAACGCTTTTTCTTTGTTTATCAAGATGCAGAAGCGTGCCAAACATCAGTATTGCAAAGTGTTTTGCGGCAGTAGCAAGCACCACCAGTCCGGTTTGGGCTTTCTTTGGAGAGACACCGCCTCGATTTCCAAAGCAGAGAAAATTAGCCTCCTCCTCTTCTTCCTCCTCCACTGTCAACAAACGCTTCCACCGAAGTTTCCAATGCCAAACATCTTCAGTCCATTCGCCATTTTCTGCAACAGTGGCTGTTTTTGTTTCGGCCAGAGCAACAAGGTGTGGAGATACATCGGCCAACTTCCAAGGACAACACCAACAATCCTCCCAAAATTTTACTTCCGTTCCATTGCCAAGTTTCAACTTCTCAACAAACCAATTCTTCCCATACGATACACTATCATCAATTAATTGCAAATCCTTCCACCAAACCGAATGTTGTGATTGTTTTAGAACCCTTCTTTACGTGCATAAACACTCCAACAAAATTCCCCATAAATTATTCTTTTCCACTTGCAATCTCCACCTCCATTTGCCTAAGAGGGCCAAATTGAACACCTCCATATTTCGTATACCAAGGCCACCCAACTCCTTTGGCAAACATACTCTACTCCATCTCACCCATGCCATCTTTTGACTCTCTTCATTCCCTCCCCAAAGGAAGTTCCGTTGAATTTTTACCATTTCTTTGATAACCTTCTTTGGAGCCTTGTAAAAGGAAAATTAGTACAAAGAAAGGCTTGCAAGTACCGAATTAATTAGTTTCATCCTACCCCCCATTGACAATTGTCTACTCCGCCAAACTGAAAGTGTAACACCCCCTTCTATATTACTACTTATTTATTTAAAAATAATAAAATATATCAGAGTTCTTCCTAAACAACTCACAATAGAGTGCCACACTTTAACTTCATGAAAACCAACTAACCACATAGGCAAAACAACATTATATAGCAAGATAAAGGCACCTCGGCCAAAAGGGACAAGCCCACAAATCATATGTTTTTAGTTTATACACAGCGGAAACAAAACAAGTTTTATAATATCAGTAAGTTACAGATCAGTAACCAAGTTCAAAAGACTACTATCCTACTCGGCCTCCAGTGTTACACTACCAGAGCAAGACTCCATAACTCGACAGAAAAGGAAGAACCTTCACTTGGAATACCTGCACGTTGCCAACATGAGAGCAACATAAAAGCAGCTAGGGTGAGTCTCTTTTCATAAATAATAAAATGTATGATAAATCTTATGATAGAGAAAAACACCACACACCCCTCAAAACAACTCGGCTAAGACAACGACACGCCACTTAGCAACTCGGCCAAGACAACAAACATACCTCACCAAGGTAGGACACTTCAACTCAAAAACAACAAGAAACATCATCACAACTGTATATGTTTATGCATGACTGCAACCCAACAACAAGGGTATAATGCATGTGGTACCAATCAACGTAACAAGCCTTTGTGGCTTCAACTTTCAACGCTGAGCAAAGCTCTAGGATCGCAGCCCACAACAACGTAATATGCTTATGTCATGCATGAGGACTCTATGAACATAAACCCAGAAACATCAACACATACAATGCGACATGCGCAACAACGTTCAACACCAACATCATCAACGTGCAGTCTTAATTGACTTACCTCAACAACATCAACGCATTAGCCTTATTAGACTCCACACACAACATCAACGTACTTAACCTATTTAGACTCAACACAACTCATCAACGCGGTCCCTTTGGAACCTCACCACTTAAACACATCATCGCTCGCAGCTCTAAAGCTGACTTCGCACCTCGGACACAGCCCCATGGTTATCGTCCAACCCTCCACTCAATACTCCCACAATCGTAGTTCTCACGCTATCTCAACGCCCTCACACTAAACGTAGTGAACTAAACAGTCACTACGAAGACTACAACGTCACCTAGGGACTAAAAGAACTATCCCATTCAATCACTTAAGCGTGCTTCAACACCTAACAAAGACTCCCGGTGCGCTGGCAGCGCTTTTTAAGAATCGTGGCTTCGAAAAACACCTCGACACCCTCTCTTGGCACCTCGGCACACAGGAACCTCGGCGTCCCCTCTTGCTGTTTTTAATTGAATATAGTTGCTGTTTTTCAAGAATATAAGGTGCTGTTTTTGGTTATTAAATTGTTGTTGTTTTGCTAACAAATAGTTGATGTTTTTCATGAATATATATATTCTTTGTTTCTTTGTTTCTCAAAAAGAATGTTGCTGTTTTTTTGAAATGAAAATATCATTGTTAGCAAGCTAAAAACGCCGCTTTGCTTGCCGGAAAATAAGTCGTTGCCTGCGCGTTACTTTTATACATGAGTTCTTTGTTTTTACGAAGAAAATGTACCTGCTTGTTTTAAAAAAAAAAAATGAAGCTACTGTTTTATGTGTAATTGTCTTTGTTTCTTCTTTCTTTATTTGCGCTTAAAAGGACACCGCTTTTATCTTCTTTGTTTTTGGCTCGAAAAATTCTGCCGTTTTGGTTACCGCTACGCGCCTAAAACGCCTTTGTTTTCTCTAGTTTGTGGCTGGTCAAGAACCGAATTTTTCGAGTTTATTTTGTTAACGAAAGGCGCGTTAAAGTGGCTGAATTTATAAATAACATGGGTGATATTTTATTTTATTCGTTGCAAATTAAATGGGAAGTTCTCAAATTTAAAATTATGATGTTTTCTCAAATGTAAGTACAATGTTTTCCAAACCAAATGGGTTGTTTCCACTACTAAAAATGTGATTGTTATGTTTATATAATTGAATTGCTGTAAGAGGTTATATTACTAGTGTACTCCTTGACTATGGCTAGACTGTGGTTTACCACTAAGGCCAGAATTTCTTTCACTGGTGTATTTACAAGGGCATCACTGAGAGCCTTGCAAATGTGGCCAATGCCTCTTGCGAGTAGTACCAGTTACCTGAGTAATCCCATAGTCAATCAGTTTACTATTTTATAATCCACAAAACTAAAAGATAACCGTAATGTATATATATGCTTATGATGACGTGATTATATGATGTTGATGAATGTGTCGGTTCATGCTATGGGTGATTTTGATGATGTGTTATTTAAGATTGTGATGTGAATGACGAATACACTCTACGAGTGTTTTATGATGACATGCCTTGAGTGGTTATTTCTTTTATGATGATGATGTTGAGTACTCCGAGTGAGTGTTGATTGAGTTGCACATGTGTTATAGAGTCTCATGGCATGTGCATACTATGACTAATATTGATGATGTTATGCCTTGAGTGGTTTTTCTTCTATGAAGAAGATATGCCTTGAGTGGTTTTTAAAGATGATATGGTACCATCATGCATATGCCCGCGTGTGGGTTGCATCTTCATACATAAACATAACTGTGAGTTGTTGCTGTTGTGATTGGAGCTGGTGTGGTGTATTTATGATGTGGTGTTGACGATGATGCCTTGTGATTGTCTGTTCTCATCCCTCTATTATGTATCTGATTATGTTCCATTGAAATTCTCACCCCTTCTGCTTGGAATGTTGCTCTGTCGTGGCAACGCCGCAGTACCCGCGAGTGAAGGACTTCACGCCTTATTCTTTTAGTTTTGGGATGTATTGTTGTGTCGCTCTCGACATCAGAACACCTAGGGGCGTGAGTGGAGTTGAATAATTTGTTTAATAGTTGTATACCGATTTTTATTGTTACATTGAGACGTGTTTGAGAGTATTTGGTGAGTTGGTGTTTATGCCGCTGCGATTGTGTTTTATGAGGATGGGATTTTCCATAACTGATGTTTGATTGCACAAATTTGAAGAGTGCATATTTGATGAGTTTTTAAGGAAGTCAGAGCATTTCTTTTCTATCAATTAAAACAATTTGTATTTTTGAAAAGAATTACTCGATAAATGACACGTATTATAAGGGTAGAAAAGGGGTGTTACATTAGTGGTATCGTGAGCGATTCGGTCTGTCGTCACGGTGGTTCGAAGTCGCCAAGTTGAGTAACATTTGAGCTTTGTTACTCGCTTTCGATTTTTTTTTTCATTGCGAAGACTAGAATGGCGGGACGAACGATGTTTGACTTTGCTGTTGCCTTGCGAGCTATTCCGGGTTGTGGGTAACATACCCAATGCTATTGGTGATGGAACGCGTAGTCCGCCACGCCCCGGCGTGAGAACCTCCTACTTTTGAAGGCGGGTATAATCCTCGATGGTGCCCTTGAGTGGCTAAGCGAGATGGAGCGGATATTCCGTGTCATGGATTGCACCGATGCTCGAGAAGGTTCGCTATGGCACACACATGTTGAAGAAAGAGGCTTATGATTGGTGGAGGACAAACTAGTCGGGGTTGACAATCACAATGAGGAGATCACGTGGGCGTGATTTGAGAGGGAGTTCAAGAGGAAATACTATCGGAAGATGTCCGTGGAAAGAAAGAGGTGGAGTTTTTGAGACTTGAGCAAGGTAGCATGATCAGAATCGAGTATGCCGCAAAATTTCATCGAATCTTGCCCAAGTTTTATCCACACTATGATGGAGAGGGTGCTTGAGTTCTCCAAATGCATCAAGTTTGAAAACGGGTTGCGTGGCCGACATTAAGAGAGCTATAGGGTATCGCAGATCCGTGTATTCCCATTGTTGGTTAATAGTGCGAATTTTCGAAGAGGACAATATTGCCTTCTCCGAGTTATGAAGGAAAGGCAAAAGAATTTTTCGGCCTGGGAAAGCCATATGAGGTGCCCGCTTTGGTAAGGGCAAAGGGAAGTTTGTTGGTAAATTTGTTGGTGGGTCTAAGCGAAGTGGGGAGATCTTTGCGGCAGGTGTTACTTGTTACACGTGTGGGAAGCGCAGCCATAAGAGTCCAAATTGTCCGAATAATGAGAAAAGAGATGTTACAAGTGTGGAAAAGAGGGACACATGGCTTCCAACCGTGATAGGAAAGAGGTGCTTTGTGCTTTAATTGTGGGGAGAGTGGTCACATCAAGTACACACGGTGTCCAAAGCCAAAGAAAGAGAAGTCCATCGGGAGAGTTTTTGCTTGGCGCAGTTGGAGGGACCCAATGCGATTAGAGGTACATGTTTCATCTATGGTACACCTTTAGTTGCTATTGTTGACACTTGGTGCTACGCACTCTTTTATTGCTTCATTTGTCTTTGAAAAGTTGAATTTAGTATTGTCTGTTATGGAGAGAGGATGGTTATCGACACTCCAAACGGCGGTTCGAGAACTACTTTCTAATGTGTGCTAGGTGTCCTCTGTCGGTCTTTCGCAGAGATTTTCTCGTTGATCTCGATTTGTTTGCCTTTGGGTGGGTTGGATGTGATTACGGGCATGGGTGGTTAGTAGATAACCATGTGCACATCAACTATTCTAGTAAGTCTGTTAGTTTTCTTCTTCCTGAAGAGGAAGAGTCCGCTTCTTTGTCTCACGAGCAATTGCGCGGGGTAATGAAAGAAGGTGTCAGTTGTTTGCTTTGATGGCGTCCATGTCTGCTGAGAACCAAGCTGTGATTGATGGGTTGCAGGTGGTGTGTGAGTTCCCTCAAGTGTTTCGATGAGATTCCTAGTGTGCCACCGCAGAGGAAGTTGAGTTTGGGATTGAGCTTGTGCTCGCACTCAGGCCCGTGTCTATGGCACCGCATCAATGTCGCCTTCTCGAGTTGTCCGAATCAAGAAGAAGCGATTAGAGGAGCTTCTTGAGAAGAAGTTTGTGAGGCCTAGTGTGTCACCATGGGGGCTCCATTTTGTTGGTTAAGAAGAAGGATGGGAGTATGCGTTTGTGCGTGGATTACAGGCAACTGAACAAGGTAACTATTAAAAATAAATATCCTCTTCCGAGGATTGATGATCTGATGGATCAGCTGGTGGGTGCTAAGGTTTTTAGCAAGATTGACTTGAGGTCGGGTTATCATCAGATCAAGGTGAAGGATGAAGACATCCAGAAGACCGCGTTCAGGACGAGGTATGGGCATTATGAGTACTCTGTAATGCCGTTTGGTGTCACCAATGCACCAGGGGTGTTTATGGAGTACATGAACCAGATCTTCCATAGCTATTTGGATCGGTTTGTGGTTGTGTTTATTGATGATATACTGGTGTACTCTAAGTCTGAGGAGGAACACGCAGAGCACTTGAGGTTAGTGCTAGAGGTGCTGAAAGAAAGAAAGCTTTATGCTAAGTTATCAAAGTGTGAGTTCTGGCTGAAAGAGGTAAGCTTCTTGGGTCACATTATCTCTGGTGATGGTATAGCTGTGGACCCAGCTAAGGTTGATGCCGTGTTGCAGTGGGAGAGCCCAAAGTCTGTGACTGAGATTAGGAGTTTCTTGGGGTTGGCTGGTTACTACAGGAGGTTTATTGAGGGGTTCTCTAAGCTAGCCCTTCCGTTGACCCAATTGACCTGTAAGGGAAGAGCTTTTGTGTGGGACGCCAAGTGTGAAGAGAGCTTCCAAGAGTTGAAAAGGAGGTTGACAACATCTCCGGTGCTAGTGTTGCTGCAGGCTTAGGATCAACCTTTTGTTGTATACTGTGATGCTTCCAAGATGGGTTTGGGAGGTGTATTGATGCAGGATGGGAAGGTAGTTGCTTATGCGTCCAGACAGTTGAGGATACATGAGAAGAACTATCCTACTCATGATTTGGAACTAGCTGCTATTGTGTTTGCGCTAAAGATTTGGAGGCACTATCTCTATGGTACCAGATTTGAGGTGTTCAGTGATCACAAGAGTTTGAGGTACTTGTTTGACCAGAAGGAGTGAATATGAGATGCAGGCGTTGGTTAGAGTTCTTTGAAAGATTACGATTTCGGCTTGAACTATCATCCCGGCAAAGCTAATGTCGTGGCTGATGCTTTAAGTCGGAAAACTTTACATATGTCAGCAATGATGGTGAAGGAATTGGAGTTGATTGAGCAATTCCGTGATTTGAGTCTGGTTTGTGAGGTGACACCGCAGAGTGTCAGGCTGGGTATGCTGAGGATTGATAATGACTTCTTGATTGATATCAGAGACGCCGTAAACCGGATGTGAAACCGTGGATTTGTTGGTCGCGGGTGATCGAGCGGTGGATGGGGATTTCAGGTTGGATCCCCAGGGAGTATTGAGGTTCAGGGACAGGATATGTGTTCCTGATGATGCCGATATGAAGTGAATGATACTTGAAGAGAGCCATAGGAGCAAGTTAAGTATTCATCCAGGTGCCACGAAAATGTACCATGATTTGAAGAAACTGTTTTGGTGGCCTGGTATGAAGAAGGATGTAGCACAATTTGTATATGCATGTTTGACTTGCCAGAAGTCAAAGATTGAGCACCAGAAGCCGGCAGGGTTGATGCAACCGTTGGAGATTCGGAATGGCGGTGGGACAAGATTTCCATGGACTTTGTGACAGGGTTGCCAAACACTGTGAGAGGGTTTGACTCTATTTGGGTGATTGTGGATAGGTTGACCAAGTCTGCTCACTTTATTCCGATCAACATCACCTATCCTGTGCCTAGATTGGCTGAGATATACATTCGGGTGATCGTGAAGCTGCATGGGGTTCCGAAGAGCATTGTGTCGGATAGAGACCCAAGGTTTACTTCGGAGTTTTGGGGGAGCTTGCAAGAGGCTTTAGGGTCCAAGCTGAGGTTGAGTTCAGCTTATCATCCTCGGATCGATGGTCGAGGCAGCAGAGAACCATCCGATCCTTGGAGGATCTCCGAGAGCTTGTGTCTTTGGAGCAGCGGGAGGAGGTGCGTGGGATACACACCTTCCACCGATTGAGTTCACTTATAATAACAGCTACCATTCGAGTATAGGGATGGCTCCTTTTGAGGCACTGTATGGGCGGAGGTGTAGGACTCCGTTGTGTTGGCATGAGTCCGGTGAGAGTGTCGTTCTTGGACCGGAATTGGTTAGGGAGACTACAGAGAAGGTTAAGATGATCGGGAGAAAATGAAAGGGTCCCAGTCAGTCGAGAAAAGTTATCATGATAGGAGGAGAAAGGACTTGGAATTTCAGTGGTGAGCATGTATTCTCGAGGTCACGCCTATGACAGTGTTGGGCGTGCACTGAAAGCGAAGAAGTTGACTCCTAGATTTATTGGACCGTACCAAATCACCGAGAGGGTAGGAAAAGTTGCTTATAGGGTGGCTCTGCCACCTAATCTTTTGAACTTGCACGATGTATTCCACGTGTCACAGCTTCGGAAGTATATTCCAGACCCGTCTCATGTGATTCACATGGATGATGTAGAGGTACGCGAGAATCTCACGATGGAGACTATGCCAGTGAGGATTGATGATAGAGAGGTGAAGGTGTTGAGAGGGAAAGACATTGCATTGGTCAAGGTAGTGTGGTTGGGAGCTGCTGGTGAGAGCATGACTTGGGAGCTAGAGAGCAGGATGAGGGAGTCCTATCCAGAGCTATTTGACTCAGGTATGAATTTCGAGGACGAAATTTCCTAAGTGGGGGAGAGTTTTGATGTTGTATGAATAATTTAATTAAGTAATTGATTAAATTATTTAAAGTGTTGCACTAATTTTAATTGTATTGAGTTATAATGTGGTAACTATTTTATTGTGTTAGGGAGTGGTGGAAGCGATGGAAGGGGGGTGTAAAAAGGGCCCAAACCTTTTGAGCCCAAAATATAAATAGACTAGGTTTA
Source organism: Oxytropis ochrocephala (assembly GCA_020916435.1). NCBI lineage: Eukaryota > Viridiplantae > Streptophyta > Magnoliopsida > Fabales > Fabaceae > Oxytropis > Oxytropis ochrocephala. The sequence goes on from CM037089.1 coordinate 70,623,450, forward strand.
GTTGCATAGGAAGGAAAAGAAAAGAAAAACAAATGTAAAGAAGAAGAAAAGGAAGAGGTGGTGCGCCGTGGGGAGGAGAAGGAAAGGAGAAGAGAGAAACTTCTCAAGTTGCTCAAGGTAAGGATTTTGGTCCTTCTTTCTCAAAAATTTTCCTTTTCCTATTGTGGTGATTTGCAATCCCTCATTTCTTGTTGTTGTTGGTTCGCAAGTTTGCTCAAGGAGGGACAGCCATCGTATTTGCGAAGGAGACGAAGGGAAAGCTTGCAATTTTGGGTGATTTTGGTGTTATTGGAGTCCTACGGTTTAAATTAAGGTAAGGGTGAGCGTTTCGTTTAACATAATTGGGTATATGATGGGTTTTGTTGGGTTTTGATGTTGTATGATGAATTGTTGATGTGATCACGTGATTAAATTTATGGGATGATGAATTGAGTTTCGAATTGGGTGAGTTGATGGGGTTAGAATCGATTTCCATGGTTAGGGTGATGAAAGGGCTGCTGTTTGCTTTGTTAAATTATGTGTTGTGCTGTTTTTAATTGAATATAGTTGCTGTTTTTCAAAAATATAAGGTGCTGTTTTTGGTTATTAAATTGTTGTTGTTTTGCTTTGTTAAATTATGTGTTGTCTTTGTTTTTAATTGAATATAGTTCTTTGTTTTTCAAGAATATAAGGTGCTGTTTTTGGTTATTAAATTGTTGTTGTTTTGCTAACAAATAGTTGATGTTTTTCATGAATATATATATTGCTGTTTGCTGTTTCTCAAAAAGAATGTTGCTGTTTTTTTTTGAAATGAAAATACTGCTGTTAGCAAGCTAAAAACGCTGCTGTTTGCCCGGAAAATAAGTCGTTGCCTTGCGGTTACTTTTATACATGAGTTGCTGTTTTTACGAAGAAAATGTACTGCTGTTTTATAAAAAAAAAAAAAAATGAAGCGCTGTTTTATGTGTAATTGTTTGTTTCTTGCCTTTCTTATTTTGCGCTTAAAAGGACACTGCATTTTATCATTGTTTTGGCTCAAAAAAAATTCTGCCGTTTTGGTTACCGTTACGCGCCTAAAACGTCACTGTTTTCTCTAGTTTGTGGCTGGTCAAGAACCGAATTTTCTGAGTTTATTTTGTTAACGAAAGGGCGCGTTAAAGTGGCTGAATTTATAAATAACATGGGCTGATATTTTATTTTATTCGTTGCAAATTAAATGGGAAGTTCTCAAATTTAAAATTATGATGTTTTCTCAAATGTAAGTACAATGTTTTCCAAACCAAATGGGTTGTTTCCACTACTAAAAATGTGATTGTTATGTTTATATAATTGAATTGCTGTAAGAGGTTATATTACTAGTGTACTCCTTGACTATGGCTAGACTGTGGTTTACCACTAAGGCCAGAATTTCTTTCACTGGTGTATTTACAAGGGCATCACTGAGAGCCTTGCAAATGTGGCCAATGCCTCTTGCGAGTAGTACCAGTTACCTGAGTAATCCCATAGTCAATCAGTTTACTATTTTATAATCCACAAAACTAAAAGATAACCGTAATGTATATATATGCTTATGATGACGTGATTATATGATGTTGATGAATGTGTCGGTTCATGCTATGGGTGATTTTGATGATGTGTTATTTAAGATTGTGATGTGAATGATTTAATACACTCTACGAGTGTTTTATGATGACATGCCTTGAGTGGTTATTTCTTTTATGATGATGATGTTGAGTACTCGAGTGAGTGTTGATTGAGTTGCACATGTGTTATGTAGTCTCATGGCATGTGCATACTATGACTAATATTGATGATGTTATGCCTTGAGTGGTTTTTCTTCTATGAAGAAGATATGCCTTGAGTGGTTTTTAAAGATGATATGGTACCATCATGCATATGCCCGCGTGTGGGTTGCATCTTCATACATAAACATAATCGTGAGTTGTCTTTGTTGTGATTGAGAGTGGTGTGGTGTATTTATGATGTGGTGTTGACGATGATGCCTTGTGATTGTCTGTTCTCATCCCTCTATTATGTATCTGATTATGTTCCATTGAAATTCTCACCCCTTCTGCTTGGAATGTTGCTCTGTCGTGGCAACGCTGCAGGTACCCGCGAGTGAAGGACTTGCTGCCTTATTCTTTTAGTTTTTGGGATGTATTGTTGTGTCGTCTCTCGACATCTTTGTAACACTAGGGCGTGAGTGGAGTTGAATAATTTGTTTAATAGTTGTATACTGATTTTTATTGTTACATTGAGACGTGTTTGAGAGTATTTGGTGAGTTGGTGTTTATGCCGCTGCGATTGTGTTTTATGAGGATGGGATTTTCCATAACTGATGTTTGATTGCACAAATTTGAAGAGTGCATATTTGATGAGTTTTTAAGGAAGCTGTAGCATTTCTTTTCTATCAATTAAAACAATTTGTATTTTTGAAAAAGAATTACTCTGATAAATGACACGTAATATAAGGGTAGAAAAGGGGTGTTACAAACACCTTCCCCCTAAACCTCTCCTCCTTCGGCTTTGGACATTTAGCACTAATGTGTCCCACCTCGTTACAATTGAAACATACCATATCCTTGTGTTGACACTCAGACATCCTATGACCCTCTTTGCCACAACGAAAGCACCTTGTCAACCCAACCTTACACTCAGAACTCTTGTGGCCAACTTTGCCACACTTGAAACATGTGATGCTAGCCGGGGCGTCTCCCCCACTTGACCATTTGCCATCAGCCGACTTCTGTTTACCCTTGCCTTCCGGGATATCATACGGCTTGCTACGACCTTTAGCCTTGTTCTTCTTATCCTTCATGATTTTGTAGCGAGCATTGCTGTGCTCTTCGAAAATCCTGCAGCTATCTACCAACTCGGAGAATACTCGAATCTTCTGATACCCTATTGCCTGCTTGATCTTAGGCTCCAAACCGTTCTCGAATTTGATGCACTTAGAAAACTCACCATTAGCCCCCTCGTAATGTGGATAAAACTTTGCCAACTCAGTGAACTTGGCAAAGATACTACTCGATTCACGGACATACTTCCTTGCTTTAACTCCAAGAACTCAATCTCCTTCTTGCCTCGCACGTCCTCTGGATAATACTTCCTCAGAAACGCTTCGCGAAAGACGGCCCATGAAATCGCTTCACCCTCAGCTTCCAACCTCGGCATCATCTCCAACCACCAATCGTCAGCTTCCTCGGCCAGCATATGAGTGCCATATCTGTCCTTCTGCGCTTCTGTGCAATCCATGACTCGAAAAATCCTTTCCATCTCCTTCAGCCAAGCCAGCGCACCATCTGGATCGTACATACCCTTGAACGTTGGAGGGTTCTCCCTCTGAAATGTAGCTAGGCTACGAGCTCCAACGTCCTCGGCAGCTTGCTGAGGCAGATTTCCCATAGCAGCAGCCATCGCTTCTAACGCAGCAGCTAAAGCATCTTCATTTCTCCTAGCTCTCCCAGCCATCTCACTTACTCACTGAGATAAAAACAATTCAAGACGAGCATTATTACTCGAGGACTGGGAACTCAAGACTCAACACTTGGTCGGACAGACCGAACTTTTGCTCTGATACCACTATTGTAACACCCCCTTCTATATTACTACTTATTTATTTAAAAATAATAAAATATATCAGAGTTCTTCATAAACAACTCACAATAGAGTGCCACACTTTAACTTCATGAAAACCAACTAACCACATAGGCAAAACAACATTATATAGCAAGATAAAGGCACCTCTAAAAAAAGGACAAGCCCACAAATCATATGTTTTTAGTTTATACACAATGAAACAAAACAAGTTTTATAATATCGAGAAGTTTCTGGATCAAGTAACCAAGTTCAAAAGACTACTATCCTACTCGGCCCCCAGTGTTACACTACCAGAGCAAGACTCCATAACTCGACAGAAAAGGAAGAACCTTCACTTGGAATACCTGCACGTTGCCAACATTAGAGCAACATAAAAGCAGCTAGGGTGAGTCTCTTTCATAAATAATAAAATGTATGATAAATCTTATGATAGAGAAAAACACCACACACCCCTCAAAACAACTCGGCTAAGACAACGACACGCCACTTAGCAACTCGGCCAAGACAACAAACATACCTCACCAAGGTAGGACACTTCAACTCATAAACAACAAGAAACACATCATCACAATCAGATATGTTTATGCATGAATGCAACCTCAACAACAAGTGGTATAATGCATGTGGTACCAATCAACGTAATAAGCCTTTGTGGCTTCAACTTTCAACGCCGAGCAAAGCTCTAGGATCGCAGCCCACAACAACGTAATATGCTTATGTCATGCATGAGGACTCTATGAACATAAACCCAGAAACATCAACACATACAATGCGACATGCGCAACAACGTTCAACACCAACATCATCAACGTGCAGTCTTAATTGACTTACCTCAACAACATCAACGCATTAGCCTTATTAGACTCCACACACAACATCAACGCATTTTAACCTATTTAGACTCAACACAACTCATCAACGCCACCCCTTTGGAACCTCACCACTTAAACACATCATCGCCGCAGCGCTCTAAAGTCGACTTTCGCACCTCGGACACACCCCATGGTTATCGGCCCAACCTCCACTCAATACTCCCACAATCGTAGTTCTCACGCTATCTCAACGCCCTCACACTAAACGTAGTGAACTAAACAGTCACTACGAAGACTACAACGTCACCTAGGGACTAAAAGAACTATCCCATTCAACCACTTAAGCGTTCTCAACACCTAACAGCACTCCCAGCTGCGCCTGGCAGCGCCTTGCGCAACTGTGGCTTCGAAAAACACCTCGGCACCCTCTCTTGGCACCTCGGCACACAGGAACCTCGGCGTCCCCTCTCCTGTCAACTCGGCACACGCACTACTCGACTCGACACGCGCACCACTCAACTCGGCACTCTACTCCCAGGCATACTACACCTGAGCGCCACACTGCAACTCGGCTCGCTCACACCTCGGTAGCTTTACACTACAACACAACGCCTGCACTTCCGCAGCTATACTTGGGTATATACTCAACACTACACTTCGACCCCTCCACCTCGGCATAGCTATGCTACACCTCGGTAACCACAAGTCGACACCCACAATGGGTCTTAACTACCTTTACGTATCATCGCCTATACTGTACCCCTCGCCTCGTCCCCTATAATCCGTCCACTTACGCTGTAGCACTTACTTTCCTCACTGATGGTTCTACACAGACGACTACGCCTATGTGTATAATCACACGCTACACTTCAGTGACCACCTCGGTTTACCTATGCTATACCTCGGCAACAATGAGTCGACACCCATCTCGGCTACTACGCCTTAGTCACACTTAAGGACAATCCCTCATTACCCTTCACCTCTACACTACGCTACTTCGGTTTCTCTAAGGGATAACACCTCAGCATCATTCACTTACGATTCAACCCGCTTATGGGTAGGCATCTACACCTCGGTTCACACAACTTGCTACGCGCCTAACCTTCCTCTTTCTTCCCTTATCTGGTTTGCTCACTATAATCAAGCTTAAGCACAACTTCTACGCAAATACTCCTTCAAACTAGTCTAACTCACTAGGAACTCCACATAGGTGACAACGCCAACAGCCACTCACTGGGACTGAGGGTCACTCAGCTCCCATTTCCCTCCTAAGTTTTCCCATACGACCAACATCACCCATAATCCAACACAACTTCACCAGAGTGAAGCAGAACACAACATCAACACACATAAAACACACAGAAACAGCTCAAGATCATTTTAGAACTTAACACACGCATAATACGCATCATAAAGACTATTATGAACGAAAAGAGAGCCCCCTAACCTTAGATAGTTGAAGAAGCAACACTCTCTTCACTCAAGCTCTCCTGTAACACCCCCTTATATCTAATGCTAATTCAATTAATTAAAAATCAGAGTTTTTCAAAAACTTTCCACGCACCTCGAAGAGGGTGGTACTTTTCAAATAAAACATCATCAAAACATAATTAAAATCCAAACGCATCAACGCGTATCATGCATACATAGTCAAGTGGGTTAAAATCCTCAAAATAACCTGTTTAACGTTTACATTAGTCCATTAATAGTTTGCAGCACAGCGGAAATAAAATTGAGTTCACATACTCAATCCATAGGTTCAAAATAAGTTTAATACATAACCATAAATAATACTAAGACCCAACCCGGTGTTACTATCGAGTGACTCAATAAAACCCCAGAGCGCAAACACCATCACTCGGAATCACTGTTTGTCGCCACGAGAGCGAGCAACAAGAAATGCTAGGGTGAGTCTCTTTACATAATTTATAACAAGTAAGATAAGCATTATAATTAAGAAGCATCTAGCAATAATAGTACATAGTAATCATGCTAATTGCCATTCAATTATAATATCCACAAATGAAGAAAATTCATCATTTAAGCATCAACAAGGTTTCTATGAATGTATGAATGTAAGCATGTATGCAATATGCATGTGGATCCATACTCACCACCAAACCCCGTCGGCAACACACCACCAATTTTGGCGAAGCCACATCACCATCCTCACCTTCGGCGTAATGCATATGATTTATGTGACACTATGACAAATGCATCATCACAGTCCATCAAAATATATATTAAATTACCTTTGGGACCGAAGCCCACGTCATTTATTAACTCACCACCATTGTCAATCATTGACCATCACCATCTCAATTATTAATCACCACCACCTCAATTATTAATCACCACCACCTCAATTATTAATCATCACCACCTCAATTATTAATCATCACCTCATCATTTATTAATCATCACCTCATCATTTATTAATTATCACCTCATCATCTATTAATTATCACCTCATCATTTATTAATTATCACCTCATCATTTATTAATTATCACCTCATCATTTATTAATTATCACCTCATCATCTATTAATTATCACCTCATCATTTATTAATTATCACCTCATCATTTATTAATTATCACCTCATCATTTATTAATCATCACCTCATCATTTATTAATTATCACCTCATCATTTATTAATCATCACCTCATCATTTATTAATTTAAATCACACCTAAGGACCTTTTCTTCACTTAGGGACCAATTTGACACGCCAAAATTAATTTGGGAACTTAGGAATTCAACAGCACAAGGTTTTGGAAGATCCCCATCGAGGCGCACACCGGGCGCTGCGAGAGAGAGAGGCGCGCAAGATGGCGCGGATAGGTCGCTCTAACCTCAAAGTTTACGTCCTTCTCGCGAGAGGTGTGCGCGCACGAGGTTACGCTGTGAGGACGCGCAAGCGCAAGATGGCGCGATCTTGATCAAGCCTTGGCCTTCTTGCGCGTAAGTTTGCGCGTGCGCGCAAGATGGCGCGCAAAGACACCATTTCCAGACACAGGCGCCAAGTTGCCCAAAGAATGGCGCCCTCGCCACACACACACACACACACGGTTTTAATCCTCAGCGCCAAGTTGCCCAAAGAATGGCGCCCCGCAACAACCCCACACGCACAATTTCAAGCAACCAGGCGCCAAAATGCTAGGCATTTGGCGCCCCCCCCCTTCCAACCCATACCCAACACACTTCAAAAACCTAATTTCTTCCAAACAAATTAATTCTCACATAACCACACCAACATAGCCAATGAATTATTAATGCTAATTATCATATTTACTTGTTCATGTTCATATGACCAACTCATCAAACATACACTATGCATATATCACAACTCATGCTTCCAAAGCAACAATCAACATGCTATAACCAAATTCAAGCATTTAAACATCAATCATACAATCAACATACAATCAACATACAATCAACATACAATCAACACAATCATTCCTAGAGCTATTCTCACTATAATACACATCCTACAAGCTATAAAAGATGTATGGAGAATCCCCTAACCTTGGGTGAGCCAAAGCTTCAATCAACCACCAAGAAAACAACCAAATGAGGCCTCCAAAACCGATTTCCAGCCCCAACGAAAATAACCTTGCTTGATGACAAGTGGAAATTCAAAATAATGAGAATGGGTCTATGGGACTCATGGAAATGGGACATGCAAAGGTAATGAGGGTGATTAGAACCAAGGTTTTCACTTACCCACACTAAGACTTGAGAAAGTTCCCTCCTTTCCCTAACTCCAAGTTTAACGTGAGCTCCTCCCCTTTGGGTGGTCATGGAAAAATTCAAAATGAAAGGAATAAGCTCATGGAACTTAAGGAAATGGAATGGGAAAAGAAATGGTGAAGAAAGAGGTCAAAATCATCACTTACCAACCAAAACCCAAGCAAGCTTCCCCTTTTCCCTTCCTCCCTTCTCACGCAGCTGCTGTCCTTCCTTCTCCTCTATCCCTTCGTTGCTTTCTTTCTTTCAAATGAGGGTTATGTTACTTTAGCTTGGACCCCTAACCTTTATGACTAGAAATGGGCCTAAATAATGGCCCTTGGGCCTTATTCTCCACTCCTACTTTTAATTCATCACACCTCCTGGAAATAAAATAAATCCAACTCAATATTCCTACTTAAAATAAATTAGACCCCTTTTAGGTAAAATAAACCCAACTTAATTAATTACTTTAATTAAGTGTTGCAACCCTTAAATAACTTAATTAATTAAATAACTAAATTATTTTAGGCGTTACAACTCTCCCCCACTTAAAGAATTTCGTCCTCGAAATTACCTGAATCGAACAACTCCGGGTAAGATTCTCTCATCTTGCTCTCCAACTCCCAAGTCATGCTTTCTCCCACAGCTCCTAACACGCCAGGACAAACACCCTCCCGATATACTTCTCCTTCTTCGGCTTTGGATACTTGGTACTAATGTATCCCAATTCCCCACAGCGGTAACAGACCACATCCTCCCTTTCACACTTAGCAGCTACATGACCTTCCTTACCACACTTGTGACACACAATCCCCGCAGTAGTGTCTCCCCCACTTGGCTTCTTGCCCGAACTCTCCTCTCCTTCACTATTTTGTAGGAACGATTGCTATCCTCCTCGACAATCTACGCTAAACTCGTGAAATCAACATTCACTCTTCTTATCTCCTCTAACCGTTATCATCCAAGTCCTATTGTACACACAAAAGATCAAACACTAACTTCGACTTACACTTTACCTCAATATCTCCATAATCGTACCATACTAGATTTCGATATACTTAATTGCACATACCTACTACTAGATTTTCGGCAATATATATACTTGACGGACATACTCCTCACTTAGATATTTACACCTATTTCAACAACTCGCTCTTCGACCAAAGCTTACATTTCGACTCGTCCATACTTAGTTAACACCACACTTCGATACCTATACACTTCGACACTCACTCATCAATCACCTTTGTATTTATAAAGACAAAGAATGAACCGCACCCCTTTTATCTATAAAGACTACCGAAAATTCAATTCAAAAACAAAGAACGCTAAGTTGCAAACCAGCAGCTTTTAAATAACAAAACAGCGTACAACTTAAATCACTACACATAACATTTTCTCAATTTCATTTACCTCCTAATCACACAATTCAATTACCACTTTGAACAAGTATCAAAATCCCTAACGAAAATTCGGCAGAGTTTCCTCTCAAATATGGACATCCCAAAAATATTTTTACCTGTATAACCAGTCCAGACATCAATTTTTGTTCAAAAATCATTAATTCTCGCACATATATAAAATTTACGGTTTTCCAAAAGATTTGTAAATTCAACTAACACAGACCCGCAATCGAAAACCATATTCAAGCATAACAATTAAACAATCAAATCTTTATGGTTTCGTTCTTAAGTTTCAAACAAACATAATTTCTCAAAATAGCGTTTTTGACTCGAAAATTCACGAAACTCCAATTTTCGAAAACCGTCCAAACATAACATAAACAACATTTTAAAATTTCCCTAAACGTGAGTAAAACTCACCTCTTTGTCTCAAAAGATTTTATCTCGTCAAACTATGAAATTATTGTAAGACCTCGTCATTTTCAAACAACATCAATCCATGACCTAATCGGTCCTAAAGCTAAAATCACGCCACATCTCGTAATAAAATTCTAAACAACTTGGAACAAAATTTAACACAATTCTTGACATTACGTTCATTCCCAAAAACACAGAATTTTCCAAGTACCGTTTCTTTTCGAAAATTATAGAATTCACAATTTTGTCCAAAAAAGAAAACTATACGCAACCTCAAATCTCTTTATAATACGAACACGTTGCCACACAAAACAACCACTTATTATTTTCAAAATTTAGTTTTCCGTCATAAACTCAGAAGTTAGAAAATTCAATCATTTCATCCTTGCCAAAGAGGAGACTATACGCGAATCCTAACCTTAATTGTTATAACCGAGCACCGCATTTCATTTCAGTATATACTTCAAACAATTTAGCACAAATCAAAATTAAACTCACGTGCATTACAGAAAACATCAACCTATAGCAAAACGTCAATCACAGGTAACAATATTCACAAGCAATCCTTCAAATATTGTCTATCCACTACTCTTAGGCTTATTCACAACTCACTTCATCAACTACACTTAGTCACTTCACCTTTGACTATTACACTTAGGCACACTACACCTAAGAACTCCCTAACCTCGGCCATTACACTTCACAACACCTCGGTACACTCTTTTGGTACCTCGGTTCTCTACACTACGCCACATGCCTATTACATTTCAACACACCTATGGTTAAGCAACTACACCTCAGTTCATATGTAGTCATATGTACCTAACCTTCCTCTTCCTTCTTTCCTTTGATCTTCATACTATGATCATACTTGAGCCAACTACTAAACACTTTCTTTCACAACTAGTCCAATACTCATTAAGAATTTCACGAAGGTTACAACACCCTTAGGCATACTTAATCTACACCTTTACTTTGTACCAAAACTCTATTTTCAGGTCACCCAAGTCTCACTCGATTTATTCCAAACATCATTAATTTATCGCTAGGGTACTATGCCATATCAATCATTTAAATACCAATGCTCCTATCTTACGTCAATCCTTATTTTGACATCTCCCGACTATCAAACCCCAATTCAAACTCAAACTTCCATAAGGCACCTATTTTTCTAAAAATTAATGGTCAATCAGCTTGCACACCACTCGATCAATCAAGTTGAAATTAGTATATATTCAAAATTTATAATAATTACGAGTTATTGTCGCCTCTTTCATTGGGGATGAGTGATTGGGGTGATCAGTCCCTCCTACTCATGCAACCAACTAATTAAGGTCACAAAACTACTTTCTTTCAATTCTATATCTACCGCATTAAAAGACTTTTAACGTGATCGAGTGCGAAGGCATCGTCACGACTTTCACTCCTTTGACGTCGTTAGAACTCTTTTAATCACACATATCTTAATGATACAAACAACGATCCACGAAGCAGACAAAATCAAGGCTACAACCACCGCCACGCAGATTCGACCACATATACCTCAATAATACAATATCATTTCCAATCGTAATCTAACAATTAAGTCACAAGGCACGTCAATGAATGAACAACCAACAAAGTTAACGAGAATACTGCAAGAACATGATTTATGATTTAGAACGAGTACCAAGACTCGAGGTTAACAGACTCGACAACTTGGCGGACGGACCGAATCGCTCTCGATACCACAATGTAACACCCCTTATATCTAATGCTAATTCAATTAATTAAAAATCGAGTTTTTCAAAAACTTTCCGCACCTCGAAAGAGGTGGTACTTTTCAAATAAAACATCATCAAAACATAATTAAAATCCAAACGCATCAACGCGTATCATGCATACATAGTCAAGTGGGTTAAAATCCTCAAAATAACTTTGTTTAACGTTTACATTAGTCCATTAATAGTTTGGCAAAGACAATGGAAATAAAATTGAGTTCACATACTCAATCCATAGGTTCAAAATAAGTTTAATACATAACCATAAATAATACTAAGACCCAACCCCGGTGTTACTATCGAGTGACTCAATAAAACCCAGAGCGCGACACCACCATCACTGAATCACTGTTTGTCGCCACGAGAGCAAAGCAACAAGAAATGCTAGGGTGAGTCTCTTTACATAATTTATAACAAGTAAGATAAGCATTATAATTAAGAAGCATCTAGCAATAATAGTACATAGTAATCATGCTAATTGCCATTCAATTATAATATCCACAAACAAAGAAAATTCGGTCATTTAAGCATCAACAAGGTTTCTATGAATGTATGAATGTAAGCATGTATGCAATATGCATGTGGATCCATACTCACCACCAAACCCCGTCGAGCAACACACCACCAATTTTGGCGAAGCCACATCACCATCCTCACCTTCGCGTAATGCATATGATTTATGTGACACTATGACAAATGCATCATCACAGTCCATCAAAATATATATTAAATTACCTTTGGGACCGAAGCCCACGTCATTTATTAACTCACCACCATTGTCAATCATTGACCATCACCATCTCAATTATTAATCACCACCACCTCAATTATTAATCACCACCACCTCAATTATTAATCATCACCACCTCAATTATTAATCATCACCTCATCATTTATTAATCATCACCTCATCATTTATTAATTATCACCTCATCATCTATTAATTATCACCTCATCATTTATTAATTATCACCTCATCATTTATTAATTATCACCTCATCATTTATTAATTATCACCTCATCATCTATTAATTATCACCTCATCATTTATTAATTATCACCTCATCATTTATTAATTATCACCTCATCATTTATTAATCATCACCTCATCATTTATTAATTATCACCTCATCATTTATTAATCATCACCTCATCATTTATTAATTTAAATCACACCTAAGGACCTTTTCTTCACTTAGGGACCAATTTGACACGCCAAAATTAATTTGGGAACTTAGGAATTCAACAGCACAAGGTTTTGGAAGATCCCCACTGGAGGCGCACACACTGGCGCGCAGAAGAGAGGCGCGCAAGATGGCGCGCGGATAGGTCGCTCTAACCTCAAAGTTTCGCCCTTTCGTGAGAGGTGTGCGCCACGAGGTTACGCTGTGAGGACGCGCGCAAGATGGCGCGCGTGATCTTGATCAAGCCCAGCCTTCTTGCGCGTAAGTTTGCGCTTGCGCGCAAGCAAGATGGCGCGCAAAGACACCATTTCAGACACAGCGCCAAGTTGCCCCAAAGAATCGCGCCCCCCCCGCACACACACACACACACGTTTTAATCCTCAGCGCCAAGTTGCCCAAAGAATCTGGCGCCCGCACACCCCCCACACACACAATTTCAAGCAACCAGCGCCAAAATGCTAGGCATTTGGCGCCCCTTCCAACCCATACCCAACACACTTCAAAAACCTAATTTCTTCCAAACAAATTAATTCTCACATAACCACACCAACATAGCCAATGAATTATTAATGCTAATTATCATATTTACTTGTTCATGTTCATATGACCAACTCATCAAACATACACTATGCATATATCACAACTCATGCTTCCAAAGCAACAATCAACATGCTATAACCAAATTCAAGCATTTAAACATCAATCATACAATCAACATACAATCAACATACAATCAACATACAATCAACACAATCATTCCTAGAGCTATTCTCACTATAATACACATCCTACAAGCTATAAAAGATGTATGGAGAATCCCCTAACCTTGGGTGAGCCAAAGCTTCAATCAACCACCAAGAAAACAACCAAATGAGGCCTCCAAAACTGATTTCCAGCCCCCAACGAAAATAACCTTGCTTGATGACAAGTGGAAATTCAAAATAATGAGAATGGGTCTATGGGACTCATGGAAATGGGACATGCAAAGGTAATGAGGGTGATTAGAACCAAGGTTTTCACTTACCCACACTAAGACTTGAGAAAGTTCCCTCCTTTCCCTAACTCCAAGTTTAACGTGAGCTCCTCCCCTTTGGGTGGTCATGGAAAAATTCAAAATGAAAGGAATAAGCTCATGGAACTTAAGGAAATGGAATGGGGAAAAGAAATGGTGAAGAAAGAGGTCAAAATCATCACTTACCAACCAAAACCCAAGCAAGCTTCCCCTTTTCCCTTCCTCCCTTCTCACGCAGCTGCTGTCCTTCCTTCTCCTCTATCCCTTCGTTGCTTTCTTTCTTTCAAATGAGGGTTATGTTACTTTAGCTTGGACCCCTAACCTTTATGACTAGAAATGGGCCTAAATAATGGCCCTTGGGCCTTATTCTCCACTCCTACTTTTAATTCATCACACCTCCTGGAAATAAAATAAATCCAACTCAATATTCCTACTTAAAATAAATTAGACCCCTTTTAGGTAAAATAAACCCAACTTAATTAATTACTTTAATTAAGTGTTGCAACCCTTAAATAACTTAATTAATTAAATAACTAAATTATTTTAGGCGTTACAGTAGCTCAATTGGTAGTGGGAATGCGTTGGAAATGTACAAGAGGTACGAGGTTCGATTCCCACGGAAGGCAAAAACTCTACATGAGGTAGAGAAGTTCTTTGAGGTAGCGCACGGGCCATGAGAGTGGCCCGGGCGTTACAAAAAAAGGCGCTTTTTTTGTAACATTGCCCAGTCCACACGCAGCCACCCCAGTATTATTACCTCACGATCTTTTCTACCCCCTTGTAGAATTTTTGCCTTAGTGGGTGGATGAAGCTTGACCTGTACATGGGGCTCAAATACAAAGTTCCACTCTTTCCCACTACCAATTGAGCCGCGGTTCAATTGGTAGTGGGAAAGAGTGGAACTTTGTATTTGAGCCCCATGTACAAGGTTCGAATCCCACGGAAGGCAAAAATTCTACAAGGGGGGTAGAAAAGATCGTGAGGTAATAGCGCTGGGGTGGCCGCTGCGGTGGACCTGGGCTGTTACATCTCCGATCAATCACCAACAACAAGTTCCACTTCAAGGATTTTGAGTTTCTTCCACGCCCAGTTCTCCTCCTTCTCTTTAAAAGAAGATCTCACCTACCACTTCTCTCTCTTACTCTACTTTTGACTTTTCTTGAGATTTTGTTACCAATGAAGTTCTTTCCTACGGCTCCTTACACATATACTAAGGACATGGGCTTCTTAATGGGCCATGGGCCTCTAATCTCACCTTTATCCATTACTTAGACACCTCTTAAGAGAAAAGAAACTCCCAATTACTCATTTGGCTTAATTAAAATGTTGTAAACCATAAATACCCATTTAAATAAATAATTGAACTATTTTGGGGTGTTACAGAAAGTCTATCTTTCATCTTTTTAATCACCGGATTCCATGTGCTACTAATTCTAGGATTTGCTCCCATCGGGACTCGTAAAAACTTGAAAGGCGTTCCCTCATCTTACAATACAAGAACTTAGCTCCCACTTTCAACTCCTCCTCCTCCATACATATGCCTATTAGATTGCTTTTGAAAAAATTCACCCGAAGTCCCGAAACAAGTTCAAATATTCTCAACACTACCTTTAAACACTACAAGTTCTCTCTTGAGTTCCTACACAAGAACAAAGTATCATCCACAAATTGGAGTACCGGAAATGACACCTCCTCACCCACCGAATATGCTTCTAGTAATCCTTGTCCCACACAATTATTTACTAACCCCCGTGAGGTCATCCGCCACCAATAAAAAGAGGAATGGTGCTAGTGGATACCCTTGTCTAAGTCCCCTTTCCATAGAGAACTCCTCGTTTGGGCTACCATTAACTAATACCGACACATATCCAGTGAAATTACAAGCCTTCATCCAAGTCCTCCACTTCTCTCACAAAACCGGTTCTTTCCAACATATAATCTAAAAATTTCCATGCTGAATCACACGCGTTTTCAAAATCCCTTTGAAAAGGAGAAGGGGTTTCTTCTTCTTCTTGGCAAAATTTATCACCTCATTTGCATTTGTCTACCTTTAATGAATGTCGTTTGAGATTTTGAGATTATTCTCTGTGTAACACACCTTTGATCCTCAAGGCCAATACCTTTGATATGATCTTATAAATGCATCCTATAAGAGAAATAGGTCTAAAGTCCCCAAGACCTTGTGGATTCTTTATCTTCCCAATAAGTGCCACAAAAGAATTGATGCTTTTGGTGGAAGCCTTGTGGATTCTTTATCTTCCCATTTGAGTGAAATTGATGTAGGACTCCTAAAACTTCATCTTTTATTGTTCCCCATCATGACTTGATGAAATTGAAGTTAAATCCATTGGGGGCCGGGCTTTTGCTTCCTTCACAACTCCATATTGCTTCCTCTACTTCCTCACTTGTGAAAGGTGCATTATCACTCATGTAAAATGTTTGTCTTGGAGTTGATTTATATATAGGGTGGGTAGTCGATTTAATTATTACTCATTGTGGTTGTGGAATAACGCCCTATTATGTATTAACAATTTCTAATTTCAATTTGTTGTTTGGGTTCGAGAACCCCTAGACCCTAGTGATCCACCAATGAATGATTGCTTATAAAAAATCTGTCATTTCAACATGAGAAGACGCAAACCTTTGACCATTGTATGCTCAGATTGAATTAGTTGAACATTGATTTTGCATGAAATTTTACGTGGACTGTATGACGAGATTTATTGAGATTCAAAACAGCCCAAATCAGTTGTTGAAGATTGCTGAAGAATTTGGGTCTAGAGTAGTATTATGGTCATAATTCTTGACATAATTTTATTACTTCATTGAATTAGTCAAATCCTATCTTAAGAAATACTTCCTCCTATTGATATAAATCAAATTATTATTTTTAATTAAGACTCCTTTTTTTCAATATTGTTCTAAAAATATACCTATTTGGAAATGATTATAATGATGGTTTTTATAATGGTAAATGCAATGTGTTACGATCAATATATGATTGCAAGAATGGGAAGAATTTATATGGCAACATGTAACACTTACAAATTTATAACTATTCACTCTCTCATGCATTGTTAGCGAGTTGCTAAATAGACAAATGTCTTATTTTTATGCATTCTTCTTATTTTTTTTTTTGCAAAAAGTATTCATATAATTGAAATCCTCGTGTGTAATTAACAACTGAGTTGAGCGGGTTGCACAATGTCTAATGCACACCCGGTCAAATGGGTGACTCGAACTGGTCATTGCACAGGGTCTCGGTCCAATCGGTCCGACCAACTTGGTAGATCTGAGTTTAGTAACTGTGTTCCCAACGTTACCGGCCCTTTGATATTTAAAGGACTTAATTCGGAAAAAAAACTTAAAGAACCAAATCGGAAATTGAAATTAAGTTAATTAAGGAACCCATGAACAATTTTGGCTAAAAAAAATCAGGAATCAGCATATCAATCAATACACTTGTTAAATTCAACGGCATGCTCAGGCAGTCCAAGTACGTGTCATATTGAAGTTAATTAGCTGAACTTAACAATCTAATTAATATCATCGTTCCTTCTTAACAATGGTTAAAATATACCGCCACCTATTACATTGATTATTCAAGCTCGTCTGTTCAACTTAGCTAAAGAAAGTAGAATGATTCAACTTCAAACCTCACAATTGTACGAAATATACTTATGAGACCTTTGCTTGAAATAGTATGCATATAAGATTTGACGGTCAATATTCAATTCAAGATAGAACACACTTTGATCTCTCCCCATTTAATTAATTAATAAACAAAGGTAAGCATAAAACAAAGAAATACACTATATATATATATGATTTCTTCCCATTTAACTAATTCATTTACAAAGACTTTTAGCAAAATGATAAGACAAGATCATTTGAATGACATTTAAGTAAAATATTTTACCTCATTTTGGCAATCATTTTGTAATATTATTATGGATTAAATATCATTTTGGTCCCCGTAAAATGAGTGAAAATCCATTTTAGTCCCCGCAAAAATATATTTTTAAACAGGACCTTGCATAATATTTTTTTAATTCAGTTTAGTCCCTAACTTGCTTTTTAAGTTGATTTGACACATTTTAAGGAGTTGCTTATCGTTGGCGTGGATGTTTTAGACATGCGTGTCTTTGCCATGTCACTTAAAACAAATGTTAAATTTCTATTATGTCCTAAATTGAAGTTATCTCAAACTTGAAGTTTATGCGTATAATATGAATTTAACATTTCTTTTAAATGACATGGCAATTCACAGATGCTAAAACATCCACGTCAACGTTGTCAGATGTGTTAAAATGTGACAGATCATGTTAAAAATTAAGGTAAGGACCAAAATGAATTAAAAAACATTTTACTGAGAACCTTTTCAAAAAATATTTTTACTGAGGACTATAATAAATTTTTCCTCATTTTGCAGGGACCAAAATGATATTTAAACCTATTATTAAACCAATAAGACTTTTTTTTTTCAGTATAATGTTGATCATTATTAATGTATTTGTTGACGACATTTTTTATTTTTTAATTCAAGTAATTTATATGACAAATTTACATGTTATTTTTTAAGGAATCAAAAATGTTACTATTACGATCTGATTCCTGGTAAGGAACTAGATCGAACACAATGATAACTTAATCACAAAGAAATATTAGTAAAGAAATAGGAAAAAACATTGTGGATGCTTTCATTGGCCTTAGAGGGCTATATCTATAGTACAAGGTGTAGTTAATGCTATTTATTGCACATTATAACCTTATGACCGTTACAGGACATACGAAGGAATTATAGGGATGCCAATAAATGTGTTGGGTGTCATTACTGCAGAGCTGGCCGAGCGCAGGTTAGGGGCCGACCGGTAAGAGAAGGCGGGTCGACCGGTAGGAGAAGGCGGATCGACTATCTGAGGGCCGACCGAATAAGGAATGAGAGCCAATCATTTGAGGGCTGACCAATGGAAAGCTTATGCTGGATTCTTCTTTCTTTAGTCGAGCAGAGTCCATCGAGCTCATATATACCGGCCGGTCCGGAAGGTAACAATTACTTAAATTGTTAATTTTTGTGTGCCAAAATATTAAAAATAAACAAGATAGAACACACTTTGGATTTCTCCCAATTTAATTTAATTAATTCATAAACAAAGGTAAGTAGAAAACAGAGGACTACCACACTACTGTGATTTCTACCCATATAACTAAATCATTTAGAAAGACTTTTAGCAAAATGATAAGACATGATAATTTGAACCACCATTGAGTCAACAAAAGTTATTCTAAAAACTCTAGGGGCAACTGCTTTAGTCATATTAAGTGCACGGTGGGTAAGACAGTGGTCAAAATTCAACAAACATTGTAAAGCGAAAACATGATGAATAAGAGCCACATATATGCAGATTGACATGCTCCCAACATCTGCATGCTGAATTGCTGCACGTGTTTCTCAATTACATTTGGGCAATTGTAAAGTGATTGGAGCCACATATGAATAGATCAATAGTCAATCAAGTGGTGCATGATGTAAATCCATTAAAAAACAACTCCTAGCAAGGTAAATTTAAGAACTTTTTGTATCAATTTACACCAATATAAAAAGAAATTAGATAGTGATTTTTCTTTGAAAGAGAACTGGCTCGGGCATCGAAGTGTCTTTTGCAGGCACACCTCCTTTGTTAGAGCTTGAAGGCTGATCGAACTCAAAGTTCACTGAGAGAGAAGAATTGAACTGCAAATTTCATTTCTATTGATTAATTGCAATTGTTACAACATCTAGGGTATTTATACACATCGAGCTTTGCTCATAGATCTAACTACTTGACAACTGAACTTAAACAGATTCCTAACAACTTGTAACTGAAATACAACAAACTCTCTATACTACACAATTGATTCATCTGTGATTTGAGTGAGAGCTTGGAATCTGTTATTCAATGGGACCTTGCTCGCGTGATGCTACACAATTGAGTAGTACCACACTTGAAGGTAAGCTCGCGTGATGCTTTTCTCTTTGAGTGTGTGTAACTTTACTCTTTTGAGTAGTACCACACTTGTCTTGCGTGGTTGCCGTGTCACCAACTAAGCTGGCAAGTTGACTTTCCACTGTGGCATTGACTGTTTGACCTATACTCTCTATTACTCCCCATTGAAGCTCTAGTAAGTTCCTTACTTTGAGCTTACTCCGCAGTAGCTGAAATGCAGTAGTGCGCAAGGGTTTTGTTAAGCCATCATCTATTTGCATTGTAGCAGGAATGTGCTTCACAGATAATGTTTTAGCAGCAACTTTCCCACTCACAAAGTGAATGTCTAGTTCCACATGCTTTGTTCTAGCATGTAGTATGGGGTTGTGAGCTAACATTACTGCTGATAAGTTGTCACAAAGTAGTGTGGGGGGCTAGTGAGGTACTTTCAGTTCATTTAACAAAGATTGTATCCACAAAATGTCTGCAGTAGCTTGAGCCATTGCCCTATACTCAAACACGTACTAGACCGTGCCACTAATGTCCGCGCTTGGCACTCCAATGACCAAATTTGGTCCAAAGAAGACACACACACCTGATGTAGATCTCCTGTCATCAATGTCACTTGCCCAATCACTATCACTATATACTCTTAGAGAGTATTTTGCATCTGGTGAAGCTGGTTAAAGAAAAGCCTGTGGTATTTGGTGCCACGGAGGTATCTGAGCAACCTTTTTGCGGCTATCCAGTGAGTTTCCAGAGGATTGGATAAGAACCGACCATGACTTGTTCACACTATAGGCTATGTCAGGCTTAGTTAGTGTGATATATTGTAGGGCACCTATAATTGACATGTACAAGTGAGGCTCCTTTAGAACATCAGTGCTAGATTTGCTAAGTTTAGGATGTGTTAACATAGGAGTACTCATGCCATTGCACCCAGCCATATTGGCCCTTTGGAGTAGGTCTTGTATATACTTAGTTTGAGGACAAAAAGAGAGTACCATTGGAGAGTGTCTTCACCTCTATTCCCGTGAAGTAATGTCAGTGCGCAAAGTCGCCATACGTGCAAAGTTGCGATTGAGTTTGTTGATGAGGCTGTGAATTAGTTGTGGTGAAGTGCCGTGATGATTATATCATCAACATATACTAGGGAATAGAGTGTGACACCAAAGAATCGAGTACACAAAGCAGAGAAGGGTCGCATTTTCTTGATTGAAACCCAAAAGTGAGTAGAGTTGTAGTCAATCTTTCATACCAGGCACGTGGTGCTTGTTTGAGCCCATATAGTGCCTTGTGTAGTTTGCAAACTTGAGTTTTATCAGTAGATATGTACCTTGGAGGTTGCTGCATATATATTTCTTCCTGAAGTATGCCATTTATAAAGGCATTATTCACATCAATCTGCTGCATTTCCCATTTCTGTGTGAAAGCTAAGGTGAAGATTATTCTGATTGTTGCAGGTTTCACCACTGGTGAAAAGGTTTCCCCAAAATCCTTGCCACTAGTCCTGCCTTATATTTATTGATGCTTCCATCTGGATTTTGTTTTACTCTGAATACCCATTTGCAACCAATTGCTTGTCTATTGGGTGGGAGTGTGGTAAGTGACCAAGTGTTGTTGTCCATTAGTGCTTGATACTCTGCATCCATTGCTGCTTTCCATTTTGGATCAAGAAGAGCTTGTTTGACTAAGGTAGGTTCAGTGGTTGTGAGAAAAACTTTGGGTTTTAGTTTGCCTGTTTTGAATCTAGTGATCATGTGATGTTTGGACTGGGAATTAGTAGAGAGTGGTGGTGAATTGACCACTAGAGGGGCTATAGGAGGTGTGGGGGCCTGTTCTGTGAGGTTAGGGTTGGTAGGTGGTGCTGAGTGTTCTATAGCTGGTGGGATTTGAGTTTCTGGATTAGGTATTGTTGGAGTAGCAGGGACATTTGGGATAGTTACTGGCAATGCTAGAGTAGTCTTGTTGTCATTGACAATCAAGGGTGAGGGCAGCTTAGGGGACTCAAATAGAGTGGGATAGGGAAATTTGGATTCATCAAACACTACATCCTTTGTGACATAGATTCTGCCTTCAACACTTAAGCATTTATACCCTTTGTGTTATGGAGACAAGCCAAGGTTGATCAAACACTACATCCTTTGTGACATAGATTCTGCCTTCAACACTTAAGCATTTATACCCCTTTGTGTTATGGAGACAAGCCAAGGTTGACACACTCGACTTCTTCTAAAGCTGTAATTTTTGTTGGTTGTATTATCTAAGTGAGGGTAGCAGTGCGACCCAAACACTCTCGAGGACTTGTATGTCGGGGACTTTGTTGTAAAGGGCTTGATATGGTGAGATATTGTCAGGTAAAGCAGTCGTTGGCAACCTATTTATGAGATGTGTAGCTATTGTGAAGGCATGATCCCAGTAGGCTTTGGGTAGAGAGGCTTGAGACAGTATGGTGAGTCCCATTTCTACTATCTACCTATGTTTCCTTTCATTGTACCATTACGGTGTGAGGTGTAAGAGACGAGGTTAGTCTGTGTATAATGCCTAGAGAGGCTAAATGGTTGGTGAATGGTCTGAACTCACCACCAAAGTCAGACTGCACAACTTTGACAGATACATTAAATTGAGTTTTAATCAAAGCATGAAACTTATTAAAAGCAACTAGAGCATCAGACTTGTGCTTTAAGAAATAAATCCAAGTGAATTTAGTGTAAGTGTCTACGAAGGCTATATAGTAACTGTAGCCAGCCTTATAAGGTGAAGGTGAGGGCCCCCAAAGATCAGTGTGGATCAATTCAAAGGGCTTGGTTTAGACAGTGTCTGATGGTGGAGCATGCAATTTGGGTGCTTTGCCAATGCAACAAGACTTACAAACATCAAACTCAGCTTTATTCCTCAGAGAAATATTACACAGTTTCAGAATTGAATTAACTACTTTTACATTGGGTTGACCTAGTCTAAGGTGCCACAATTTGTGTACACTCATAGGTTTAGTAGAAGAATTACATGTTTGTGCATTATTAATAGTAGGTTGTGAGTTATGCTGAGTTTTCAACTTAAGTTTCAACTTAGGTCTAGCAGATACATGAACAGGATAGGTCTTGATGCAATACAGTCCATCTTTCCCCTTGACAGCTTTGAGCAATGTCTTCTTAGTTTCCTGTGATTTTACAAAGCAATGCTTTGAGTGGAACTCAAAGAAGACATTGTTATCTTCAGAAAATTTTGACACAGATATTAGGTTTTTAGTAATTCCAGGGACATGTAATAAGGATTACTCTAGGGTTGATTTTAGATGCAATCCTAGCAGTGCCTATTGATTTTATAGGCAATTCCTGGCCATTAGCAACAGAGACAGTGATATTTCCAGTGTAAGGTGTACTATTTTCTACTAATTCACTTTCTAGTGTAATGTGGTGAGACACACCTGTGTCTTCAAACCACGCTTCATTGTCCACATCATCGGCATCAATGTCAGCCGGTGTAGAAGCAAAATTCACACGAGGTTTTAGAGAGATACCTTCTGTTGAATCAGGCTCTTTGCCTTTGTCTGAGTTGTTTGCCTTGCCCTGATTTCCGCTGGAGTTAGCTCGTGGATGAGGCTCAAAGTTTTCATCATAGCGATGCGGCAATCTTTCTGGCGTGCCACGGCTTGTTACACAATTGACACGTTGGCCTTGTTTCGCCAATAGCGGTGGTGGTGTCAGCACTGTAGAACCTTCCACGTCCACGGCCTCTTCCACGATTGTTACGTCCTCGACCACGATATCCACCATTGCCAAATCGACCTCCATGACTAGTGTGAGCAACATTTGCAGTAACAGAGTATTGGTGAGTTCTTGACGGTGCTTGTCAAGTTGCGCTTCTTGCACTAGCAAAAGTGCTTCAATCTCCGAGACAGAAGTGGAATCAAGATCTGAGCGGCCATAGAGCATCATGATGAGAGTGTTGTACTCCTGCGGTAGGCCATCAAGGATAACGTCAATCTTATCTTGATCGGTGACATTAACATCGATAGCCACCAACGAATCGGCTAAGGTGTGTGTACGGTGAGAAACTCGTGATTGACCGATCGGCTTTCTTCGTGTTCTTTAACTCGGTACGCAACTGGCGAATCTTCGCTTTCAGATGAGCGTAGTAGTGCTTGTGGATCTGATCCCACACTTGATGTGAAGGCTTGCACGATAACACCCGAGGAAGCACCGAATCGGACAAAGTGAGAGTAACAAGGTAAAGAGGAGTTGATCTTGCACTAACCATCGTTCGTAAGCTTCAGAAACTTTGTCATCAAGGAGATCTTGCTCCGAAGTGTACTTCTACGGTATCTTGGGATTCACCAAGAAGCGATGAAGCTATACGACGTGATTATGCCTTCAACTTCTTTGGTTCCACTGAGAGGAAGTTTTTGTCCTCAAGCTTGATTAAGAGCTTGGGTGCGGCGGCGAAGCCATGCGAGGAGTTTGACGATGGAGTCGAGAGGGAAAAGATTTTGTTGTTGATAGTTTCTGGCTGTTCTGCCAAGGATACGCCTTGCATGCACAGTACAAGACGAGATCTAGTGTAGCGGGAAGCGTAACGATGGATCGAACTTGGCGAATGATACCATGATCGAACTCAAAGTTCACTGAGAGAGAAGAATTGAACTACAAATTTCATTTCTATTGATTAATTGCAACTGTTACAGCATCTAGGGTATTTATACACATCGAGCTTTGCTCATAGATCTAACTACTTGACAACCGAACTTAAATGATTCCTAACAACTTGTAACTGAAATACAACAAACTCTCTATACTACACAATTGATTCATCTGTGATTTGAGTGAGAGCATGGAATCTGTTATTCAATGGGACCTTACTCTGTTGTAGTGAAGGCAAGCTCGCGTGATGCTTTTCTCTTTGAGTGTGTGTAACTTTACTCTTTTGAGTAGTTGTCATACCCCAATTTTGTCCGGCTTAGGTCAAAACCCTAATTTTCCCCGAAAAATAAATAAATAGAAGAGCAAAGAGCATCATGCATTGCATTTAGGGTTCTAAAAGTCATTTCAAGGTTTCTAAAATCATTTTTGGAGTTGGAATGCACTTTTTGGACAAACTAGGGTTTTTCAGTGCAAAAGGGTATTTTGGTCATTTCACAAATAAGGGACAATTCCTCAGGACAAGTCATTCCACATGCATTTTAAGGTATTAGAGGTCATTCCTAGGGTGAAAAGTCATTTTAGAGTGGAAGGGCATTTTGGTCATTTCACAATAAAAACGGTCTTTCGTCCTAAATCACTGAGCAATCATCAATGATTTGTTTGAGGAATATTTGTGTTTAAGTGTGATTTGTTTTTGCGCATAAATATTAAACCTTTTGGCATAAAAAATCAATTTTTGGATAGAAGGGTAAAATGGTCATTTCCTTTGAGGTGGGGTCAACAAATCAATTTTGGGATTGGTGAGATCATAAAATTCAGAGCCCAATCATTGAATCATGGGACATGGCCCAAAATGGCATGAATTTAGAAGAATTATCTTGAAAGGAATAATCAATATTCTTTTGAATTTTAAAAGGTCAAGTGTAGTCTGATAGTCTGAGTTGCAATTTCACTCACTCTCTCTCCATTAGCTGCGCACACAACAGCCATATCCCTTTCAATTTTGATTTATTTTATTGGTTGCAAATTGTGTTTAAATCTTGGCCTTTCATTCAAGTTTTAAGTGTAATCTTCACCTTTCATTTGAATTAAAATGGCACTTGTGTAATAAGCTTCATGGAAAAATACAATTTTGTAAATGAACTTATCCTTCACCACCCTCCTTATGCTGCGCACCCAGTCCCTTCTCTCTCCTCACTTTGTGCTTTCTAATTGCCCTTAATCCATGTGACATTGCATCTTGACCATTGGTTCCAAATTAAAATGCAATCCACAGAGCCTGTGGAAATCAAAATGACCTAGATGCCCTTAATGATAAGTGAGCACTATATATACCTTCATATGACCAGCACCTAGGGTCTCTCTCATTGGTTTTACCCTAGCACACTCTTCCTCCTCTCCTCCCTCTACCTTGGCCGAAATCTCCCCTTCCTCCTCCTCCATTCTCTTTTCAACTTTCATCCACCAAATCACCTCAAACTCACTCCATATTCATATATCTTCTTCCTTTCATCCTTAACTCCACATTTATATCATCAAAGGGGCTGTTCTTCAAGAGTAGTGTAGTTTTTGTTGGTG
Organism: Oxytropis ochrocephala; assembly: GCA_020916435.1. Classification (NCBI taxonomy): domain Eukaryota; kingdom Viridiplantae; phylum Streptophyta; class Magnoliopsida; order Fabales; family Fabaceae; genus Oxytropis; species Oxytropis ochrocephala. The sequence continues at coordinate 70,649,537 of CM037089.1, forward strand.
ACTTTTGAAGATTGTTGGTGATTTGTTACTCTTGGTCTTCATTTTCTATTCTTGTTAGTTTGGAATTAAGGTATAACCTAAAACCCTTTGCATTTTCATCAATTTTCTTGCATTGAAATCCTTTTCCAACTTATATTTGCATCTCATAGCATCATTTTAAATGTAGATTAGGGGCTGTTGTGGGTGAGAGTTGGTCTCTCACCCACCAAATAAATTGTTCTTATGACTATATGTTGATTATGTGTTGTTCTTGTGATTTGTTCTTTGCTCATGCGATTTTCACCAAATAAAAACATGTTTTCCTCTTCTTTTTTGCTTTAGCCTTGGGCCTAATTCATGATCCTTGTGTTGTTCTTGTTCATTAGATGGTTTGAAGTTGAATAATGCATGAATAATTGTGTTAATTTTGTGAACAAATGATGAGCTATACTTGTTGTTGAATCTTAATGTTTTGAGCTTGAATCTTGGGGAGTTAGGCTCCGGTTTTGGGGTCCCAATTTTAGGGTTCTTGCTTGTTTTTTTTGTTGTTCATCATATATTCATGCTTATTTATGTGATTGGGTAAATTTTGATGAAAGAATTTGATGATTTTTGGGGTAAATAAGGCCTTAGGTTCAAGCAAATTTTTAGGGTTTTGTTGCTTGGTCTTTCCTTTGATTCTTGCATGGAAAAATGTTGGTTTGAATGACAATATGATTCGGCCTTGTGGCCCTTTCATGCCTATTTAATATGCTTGAACCACAAAAATAATTGTTGCTAAGTCTTGTGAAAATAAAAATTGTTTCAAGGTTGTTTAGCTTTGCAAATCATGAGGTGAGCTAGGGTTTGTGACTTTACTTGTAAAACCGAATTGAAGTAGGTGTTAAAATGTTTTTTTTAATTTGTTTTAACCTAATTTGCTTGCCATTTGTTGATTGGTTGAAGATTGGCAATATGAGGCTCACTTGTGCTTCATGCACTTTAACCTAAGTGAGAAGATTGCTTAATAGGATTCAATCCTCTATTCTTCTGTTAATGGTTTAATTGTTGATGATTCAATATCATTCTTGTGCATTGTTGTGGTAAATGGTAATGAGTATACTTGTGTTCTAATTGTTGATTACTTTTGCTTGCAAATTGGTAAGTATTGTGTCGCGGTTTTGACTTGAAAATGATTGAATGTTCTACTTTCTTTTCTTTGTGGCCAATGCCACCCCCAAATTCTCTTCTTATCCTTGCTAATCAATATTTTTCAAAGACTTTTTCCAAGAGTCAAGACTCTTCAAATTTCTTCCACAAGTTAATCAAATCTTTTCTTGAGATCGATAAACAATCTTTTTTTTTTTAAAAACTCATGAGGAGGCAAGTCGGACGTACGGCCGGTGTTGTCTAACGTCCTAAGACCGGAGTTGTACAGCTCAAACGTCTTAGGATACTTATGAGAAATAAAACAAGTAATTAACAACTTCAAACCCTTTTCCAAAATGAGTAAGGTATCGACTCGGATGTACTTCCGATATTGGTTAGCGTCTTAGGGTTAGCGAGCTGTACAGTTCGTGCGAGCCTAAGATACTTGCTCAATAAAAGCAACCAACCTCGCAACAAACCTTTTTCCTAAGAAAATCAAAAAAATCATTTTTTAAAAAGTAGTGGGGCACGTCGTGCATGCAGACAAAGGGTCGTCTTTGTTCTAGGTCTATTGGACTGTACAGTCTAGGACCGAGAACCCCTACAATAAAAAACACCAACGCGCTTCTTTTCAAAAAATCACAAAAGCCGTCTTCGGACGCAAAAGCATCTTTTCAAAAATCATCAAAAGCCGTCTTCGAACGTAAAAAACAAGAACTACGTAGCTTTGATCCCTCTTCTTAGTGAGGGTACGTAGGAGCGGGTTCCTATCCCGTCAAGCACCCTTTTAAAAAATCTTTGTTTTGTTCCGCTTTTCAAAGATGCCAAAAATATTCTTTTTTCCCGTTTCCAATAAAATAATTTCTCAATCGAAACCAAAAGAAAAGAAAAGAAGTAGAACAAAATCATTTCAAATCAACTTTTCCCAAAACCACACATCAAATTAAAGGTTCCCTTTCGGTAGAAAGGAGGTACAGGATGCTTATACCTTCCCCGTACCTAACCGACCCCCGAACCTACATCTCTTGTTTTCGAAAAGACTACCCGCGTTGTACATAAAAGACGTTTTTGCAATATTTTCGTCCCAAAACTAAAATATTGATGGCGGCTTCATAAACTTTCCCACGTTGTACATCGAGAAATCCAAATCGGATTTTTCGGGGTGCAGCAGTAGTGCCACACTTGTCTTGCGTGGTTGCCGTGTCACCAACTAAGCTGGCAAATTGACTTTCCACTGTGGCATTGACTGTTTGACCTTTACTCTTATTAAAGGCATTTCCCATCGTTTGGCGTGCACCGTAGGGTATTAGTAAAATGTTCCCAGACCCCAAGCATCCTTTGTCGTTACCATCAACATGGTCACCACGAGAAGTGCAAACAGGATCTGCCTCCTCTTGGAGAACCAATATATCTCCAAATACACCTCAAAATCAGCCTCCTCACCACATAGTGATGGTCTCCTCATGATGGAACCAATCTACCTCCAAATACAACCCAAAACCTGCTTCCTCAACATATAGAGGTAAAGGCTAGATTTGTCGTAGCAAGACCTTCCGAAAGACCAACAAAACCTTGAAGGACATGTAACCCTCCAACTAAAGTGACTAATGCACTCACAGCAGAGAACGAGACTTTAAAATGTTGTATAAGTTCTATGATTGAAAAAGACAGATATTTGCACCAAGGCGCTTCGAATGCCACTCCGCCACCCAAGACGATAAGGTCCAAGAATAAGCATAGAAAGGAGAAGAGGTGCAAAGCTTGTTCACTACAAGAAATTTGGGGATTATCGGCGGACAAAATCCGCCGGTAATGACTAAAATCCGTCGGAAATTGGTCATTACCGGCAGATTTTTTCTGCCGGTCGTCCGTTGGTTAAAACGTCGTAGGTAATGGTTACCGGCGGATTTTCCACCGGTAAACACACCTAAATCCGCCGGAAAATTTTTTATTACTTTTTTTTAAAAAAAAAGCCGCCGGTAAGATAAAAAACTGCCGGTAAATTCTGAAAATCAGCCGGTAATTTTAAAAAATCTGCCGGTAAATTCAAAAATCCGCTGGTAATTTTAAATTTTCCGCCGGTAAATTAAATTTTTTTTAAAAAGGAAAAAATCCGCCGGTAATACGCGAATTTCTCTTAGTGGTTCTTATAGTCCCGACCATTCCTCTAATAGCAGTTCCAGCAGTAGTGTCACTGACACCCAAAGTTTCGCTTTGCAAATTGATCTAGCCCCTAGGTCTAAATCTACTCTGTTTCATTATATCTGTTGGATTCTTGCCACCAAAGTTCCTTACAAGTTCCAAGTCAACATCTATCTTTATGATTGTAAGACCAACCTTGAAGAGCACCTTATCCTTTTCAACTCGAGGATTATACTCCTTGAAGCGTCTTAGGGGCTCAAATGAAAAATCTTCCCTTATCTCCTTAAGAAGTCAACCTTAGGATGGTTTACAAACTAACCCAAGTTATCTTTTCACTCTTTCAAAGATCTCTCTAACCAGTTCAAAGCACAGTTCGCCACTGTTGTCGTCAAACATTGTATCAGAGCCGAGGGATGGGCCATAGATTTGAAGCTTTGCTTCCTCTGTCTTCAAGCTATTTCTTTGAGGATGTAACCCAGTTCCTCAACTCTGGGTTCTCTAACTCCTCCAAAGATTGTTAGCTCAAGTGAAAGGAACATTTAATTGGACTACCTACTGGCATTAAACATACATACATACATACATACATACATACATACATATATACATACAAACATGCATACATTCATATATGCATATACGCCGTTCGCCACTATTTTCTAGCCTACAGCTAACCACCGTTGGATTGGCTAAGATCAATGAACAATATTGCACCTATGCCCTAAAAAGTCGGAGACACGCTCCATAACGTCCATAATGAACAATACTTGATTCTCACCTAAGCTCGCCGCTCGGCCAAAATCTTCCTCAACTATGCAAATTTGTTTGTCCTTGGCCACTAGCTTCTCTACTTAGTTATCTTCTAGTCTAGATCCTTCTTAACTGAGTTTCCATTACTCGGCAAGCTCCATCATTCCTTTGGCTTTTTAGACCACGATCTGTTTTCTAGAACCTTTACCTAGGATTTTCTGCCAAACTCCTTTGCCCTTAGCTAATTCTCCCCTTGGTTATATTCCTCTTAGGCTACCATCATTATTTACATGGTTGCTCTCACCAAAAATAATATTATACAAACTAGGAGAATAAGGTAAATTACGCCCAATAGGCGACTTGTCCTTCTTTTTATACCAAATATAATTGCCTAGGCTCGTATCTACTAGACCAATCCCTAGCCTCGACTAGGTATTTCCCTCGGCCAACAATTTAGTAGATTTTGGATGTTAACAAATGCCCCTCATTTTGCTTGTCATCTAGTCGAGGAAACTTGTAGCTTTGGCAATGCAAAAATGAACTGAAGAGTCAGCTTTATTACGATGACTAAACTAGTCGTTACAGTATTGATTAGACGTGGAACAAAAAAATTAGCGTTAATCAATGCGTTGAAGCGATGTTTCACCCTCATTTCGTTACACCCATTAGCTATAAATATCCTTTCCGTCAATCGCTACTGTTAACTCTTATTCACTAAATTGAAATTCTTCAAAAATTCCTTCCATCATTTTCACATTTGCACGAACTCCATTCTGATCCAGTCTTTGCCACAAGATAATCAAGAGAATACACCTGACAATAGTGTCGCCTTTTCCTCTTGGAGGGGAATTCAACTTCCTCTCAATACTCTAGTGTATTGGTCACCATACGCCCTTTCACCCTCAACGTGGATGATTCCACTCATACCTTCTAGCACAATTTCAACCCTAAACAATCTTTAGAGGTGTGTGCGATTAATGTGGTGGTACACCGCGAAACTCAAGTTAGAGGAACTTAGGGGTTGGCCGAAGACGTCCCCAGGATACAAGAAGTGGGCCGACAAGATATTGAAATAAATATGAGTTTTTCCACTATTGAAATTTCCCACAATTTAGAAGTTCTGTTCCCCCTTATAAGGTTCTGGTCTAAGTCTTTCAATATGTTCGTTTTTCCATGGGGATGACAACTCTTATTTATATAGAGTTATTTACATGTTCTAGACTTAAATAAATATGAGTTTCTAAGTAATATTGTTGTTAAAGTAGTTAATATGTGTTGTTTAGACTAAAAGAGAGTTAGGAGGCGATTTGCGATCATTTGGCACTTTTGGTGCCCCATATTGTATTTTAATGTGTTTGTTCAATTGCTACGGCAATAGTTGCCCCGACAATTTTGATAAAGCAACCATTTCCCAAAGATTATGATGAATTGCATTGCCCAAAGAATCTCCCGATTAAGTCATGATGACCTCATAGTCAAAGATTGCGAAAGTTATGCAAGTGGATTTCTTTGGATCACTTTTGCGACCCACAATAGCTTGTGTTTGGTCCACGAACTTTATGGGTTACCTCGTCGAGGAGCTCTTGGGGTTCCGCTTCTCGGGACTCGCGTCGGTTGCCTTCGAAACGAGAGAATTATCCCTACGTGTCCGAGTCGCGATCCGTTCCACGTCGGGTGGGGGTGTACCTGCAGACACTCTGATGCCTAAGTTAGTAGGAGAATAGGCGGAATGTGCAACGTACCTGGAAATGAAGGTCGGGTGCTCTATTTATAGACGTGGGTGCCCGGCGCTGGTCGTTGGATCTTCGTGTAGGATCGAGTGGTCGCTCTCTTGCGGGGGCATGATGACGCTACTTGTGTTGTTGGGCCCGGCTTAATGGGCCGAGCTCCTTGACGGATAATGGGCCTGGCCCAAGCGCTCAATGGGGTTTTTAGCCAAGGTCGGAACAGTGGCCCCCCAAGTTGGGGACTAGCGAGCGACGAGATTGGCCCCGGCTTATCGTTCCGTGAGACTGAGAGTGCGGGTTCCTGACTTCGTAGGTCGCATTCGTCTTGCTGGGGTCTGTGGTGAAGTCCGTGAAAGTCGCGCAGATGCGCACCTGAAAAAGCTTGACAAAGCATTAAGCTCAAAATCAAGTAAATCTTGGCTGAGCATTGAAGCTCGGAGCCAATTCTCGCCCAAAAGAGCATTTAAGCTCGGAATCGAGGTCTCGACGGAGCATTTAAGCTCGGAATCGAGAGGGGCGAAGCCGCTGAGAGCTTCTTCCTTCGGTCGTGCATTTGGACGCGGAGTCCTCAATACGTGAGAAGGTTGTGCCGACAGAGCGCGGTTGAAGTCGCCTTGGACTTCTTCCCCGACCTTGGTGGGCTCGCGAGTATAAACCAAAGGGGGCTAGTTCGTCTTGCTTGATCACCCATCTCGGAGGTTTTCGACGAGTCAAAAGTGGCCGACGATGCAAAGCGTTGGGGTCGTTAAGACACGAGCGCTGCGGGCCTCGCTTTGCACCCGCGATGGGATGTAGGAATCGGGATCGCGAGGCGTTCTTTCTTGGCCTCGCCTCATCCCGTCGTCTGCCGAGTGGCTAGCTTGGTGTTAGAGTCGGGGAGAGGGGCGTAATTAGTCCTAAAAACAGAAAATGAATAGTTCCATTTGAGAAATTGATTTCTTGAATCGGTGAATTCATTGGTACAATTATTGCTTTCTGCGACTAGCTATACTAAATTCTCGGCTTGGTGGCATTCGGAGTTCTTAGAATCGATCTTTGGAGAATGTTTCGAGTGGTAGTATCTGCCGATCTTTGAAACGACTTGATACGGGCCCCCGCCAATTTGGTGCTAACTTCCCATCACATGCATTTTTGTTCCCGACATCGACCGACTTCCGAGTACCGTGTCGCCGATGTCAAATTCTCTCGGGATGACATCTTTGGTTGTATCGCCGCGTCTACTCGGGCTTTGACGATAGCTTACGCAAGTTGTGTCCGATCTCACGGTCTCTTAGACGGTATCAATTCTTCTCTCGATTGCCTTGTTGTTTTTCTTCGACCGGGGATAGAGAGTTCTCTAAGTTGATTCCTCAAGTTCGACGGATGATAGCCTTAGTACCATAAGTGAGCCGGAAGGGGTTTCGCTGTGGTAGAGTGTGGCGTGGTACGATAAGCCCAAAGGGCGTAGGGAAGTTCGTCGGGCCATGCGCCTTTGGCGCCTATAGTCTCTTCCCGAGCCCTTTCAAGATTACCCGGTTGCGGCCTTGCATCCATTGGTTTGAGGGTGTTCGACCAGAGGTGAAGTGTTGCTTGATACTTAATTCGACCAGGCATTGTCGGAAACCCTTGTCTGCGAACTGGGTTCCATTGTCCATTATGATGGTGGCAGGGATGCCGAATCTAGCCAGAATATTCTTCTTGACGAATTTGATGCAGTTTTTGGCGGTTATCTGGGCCAGTGGCTCGGATTTAATCCATTTAGTGAAGTAGTCGACAATGGCAATGAGGAACTTCACTCCCCCACTGAGAGAATGGCCAAGTGGCTGATAGGGACGTTAAGTCCGTTGGGGGAGCATTGTATACGTCGGCATACCTTTGGCAGGTATCACACCTTCTAACCAGCTTGACGGAATCTTTGACCATGGTGGGCCAGAAGTACCCAGCGCGGAGAGCCTTTTTCGACAGCGCACGGGCCCCCAAGTGCTGTCCACAGATTCCTTCGTGTATTTCTTTGAGCACGTATTCGGCCTCCTCGCCCTCGACACACCTTAGCAATGGGGAGGAGAAACCTCGCCGGAAGAGTTTCCCATCTATCACTGTGAAAGAGGCGGTCCTTTTGCGATTTGTCATTGCATACAGGTTCGGAAGGCTCAGTTCCGGACTCGATGTAGCGCATAATTAGCTGGATTCAGCCTTCTTGTTCAGCAATAATGTTGACGCCGGTCATGGAAATTGTAACGCCCCAAAAATAATTCAAGTATTTATTTAATTAAGTGGTATATTGGTTGGTTATATTAAAATAATGATAGGGTATTTGATTTAAATGAGGAGTGGTGGTTAGTAAAAAGTGAGTGGTAATTTAATTAAAAGAGGGAGTAGTGCAAGTAATGGAGGAGGTGTGAATAGAGGCCCATAATAGTTAGACCCATATCCATGAATTAGGCCCATCTTCATGTGATAAGTTTAGGTGTCGACGGTGGAGTGTTCATTTTGCAACCAATTACAAAGAAAAGTCAAAGAGTAAAGTAAGAGAGTAGAGAGAGAGAGGTGCGAAAGCTTAAGGGAGAAGAAGAGGAGATATTGGCGTGGAGAGTTCAAGTTCAAGGAAGAGGAGCTTGATTGTTGGGGGATCTTGAAGTCTTGGTGGAGAGAGTGTTGATTCTTCAATCTATTGAGGTAAGGGGGCTCTCTTTCACCTATAATAGAGTATATGATGAGTGTTATGTGTGAGTTGCACTCTAGGATGATTTTTGAGCTGTTTGTGTTGTTTGTTGTGTGATTGATGTTGTGTTTGCTTCAACTTGGTGAAATTGTGATGTGTGTATGTGTTGTTGATGATTGGTCATATGAAAGACCTAGAAAAGAAAATGGGTTTGAGGAACCCTAGGCGCAAGGGCGCCATTTTTGGTGTTGTCACCTTCGTTGTTAATTTGATGTGCGTTGGGTAAATTTAGAATGAATATGAGTTGTAGTAATTGTGGTTTAAGTTTGATCATAGTATGAGAATCACAGGAAAGAGGGAAGATGAGGGTTAGGTGCGTTGTAGCTTGTGAAGGTCGAAGGTGTGTGCGTCGAAGGATAGTGAGTTGAAGTAAGGGTGTGCCGAGAAGCATAAGTGTGTCAGCGTAAGGGTGTGCGTCGTAGTACATGTGCGTCGAAGTAGGTGTGTGCCGAGAAGGGTAAGTGTGTTGAAGTGAGTATGTGTGTGTCGTAGTATGTGTGCGTCACAGTATGTATGTGTTGAAGTGTAGAAGTACCGAAGTGTAGTATATGGATGTCAAAGGTAGTGGAACCGAGGTAGTATAACCGAGGTGAGTGATGGTCAAGTGAAGTAGTGTAACCGAGGTAGTGTAGTACCGAGGTGAGTAATGGTTAAGTGAGGAAGTGTGGCAAAGTGATTGATGGTCAAGTGAAGTAGTGTAACCGAGGTAGTGTAATACCGAGGTGAGTAATGGTTAAGTGAGGTAGTTGGCAAGGTGATTGATGGTCAAGTGAAGTAGTGTAACCGAGGTAGTGTAGTACTGAGGTGAGTAATGGTTAAGTGAGGAAGTGTGGCAAGGTGATTGATGGTCAAGTGAGGTAGTGTAATCGAGGTAGAGTAACCGAGGTGAGTGATGGTGAAGGGAGGGAGTGTAAGCGAATTTAGTATTGTCGAGATATGGATGTAATGAAGTGAAGTGTAGGTATGTCGAATCTAGTCTTTGTCGAGGTGTAATGTATTCTAAGACGAAGTAAAGCTGTCGAGGTGTAGTGTATCTAAGTCGAAGTGAAGCTGTCGAGGTGTAGTGTATCTAAGTCGAAGTGTAGCTGTCGATGTATAGTGTGTATATACCGAGGTGTATGTGTTGAGGTGTAGATGTATTGGAGTGTAAGTGTCGTTGTGTAGACATGACGAAGCGTAAGTGTATGGGAGTCGACGTGCAGTTGCCGAAGTGTAGAGTATTGATACCGAAGTGTAGTTGCCGAGGTGTATATATGTTGAAGTTAGTATTGTCAAGGTGTAGGTATACCGAAGTGTAGTGTTGTAGTGGTGACGAAGTGTAGGTGTCTAACTGTGGATGTGAAGAAGTGTAGTGAGACGAAGGGTAGTGTATGTGTGCCGAGGTGCAGTATGGTGTGCCAAAGTGCAGTGTGGTGTGACGAAGGGTAGTGTAGGTGTGCCGAGGTGCAGTGTGGTGTGCCAAGTGCAGTGTGGTGTGACGAAGGGTAGTGTAAGTATGCCGAGGTGCAGTGTGGTGCGCCAAAGTGCAGTGTGGTGTGACGAAGGGTAGTGTGTGTGTGCCGAAGTGCAGTGTAGTGTGCCAAAGTGCAATGTGGTGTGACGAAGGGTAGTGAAAGTGTGCCGAGGTGCTGTTTTGATGCCAGTGTAGCACAAGTTGCTACCAGGCGCAGTTTTGGGTGCCGTTTGACTCCGAGTGCGTCTAAGTTGCTGAATGGTGAAGCCGGTTTAGTCATTAGGTGACGTTTGGTCCTTAGGTGACGTTTTGGTCCCTATGTGACGGTGAGGTTGACGTTAGACATAGAGCTATTGATTTTGGTGTTGATGAGTCCGGTGAGTTTGAGGTTAGCCATAGAGCTAGTGACCGATGGGTTTGACGTTAGCCATAGAGCTATTGATTTTGGTGTTGGTGTGACTGGTGGATTAATTGCTAGCCTTAGAGCTATAATTGGAGGTGTGTTAAGTGGTGATGTTTCTAATGGGAAATTAATTATTGGTGAGTAGGCTTCGACCTTATTGGTGAGTGCCCTCAAGGCTTATTTTGGTGATGGGTCTATGACCTCTTTTTGGTGATGGTGAGTTAATTAATAGAAATGGTGAGTCTATTAATTATTGGTGATTATGCTTGTTTGCTCAATATGGTGAATATGGTGTGTTATGGTGCATTATTCATGGCGTCACATAAACCATGTGCATTTATTGGGTTGCATTCATGCATATACTCATGCATATTTGGTGATGTCTTCTTGATGATAAGGAGTTGATGTGTTATAACTCGATGATGTGTGTTTGTTTACTTGGTAGTGGTGTTTCTAGTTGCTTTTCTCTAACATGATGTTTATCATACATCCTATTATATGTGTTAGAGACTCACCCTTCTGCTTTCTATGTTGCTTCTTATGTCGGCAACGTGCAGGTGATCCCGAGTGAAGGTTCTTCCTTCCTCACAGTCAGGAGTCTTGCTCTGATGCGTAGCACTCGGGGACGAGTAGTTATAGTGTCTTGACTGGTTTAAGAAATCGGTGTTTTGAGGGTTCGCCCCAGTTAAGTCGTGCTATGTATCACGCAATTATATTTATTTGTGAAAAGTATTGTTGACTAGATTAAAGTCATGTTTTGGTGAACGTAGCATTCCCTTGAGGATGTATCTTTTTAAAAGAAAAACAATTTTTGAACTCTAATTTTAAAATAAATTACCATAGAGAAAAGGGGGTGTTACAGAAATCGGGGAGACATCCACGCTAGGTTTCGTCAAGCTTTTCTGAATGATGCTTCGGAGGCCGCCCGAGGGCTTAGTACTTCCCAACTTGGCGGGGCGCCCGCGGCGTTCTCGCACCTCGGGCGTGTTTCAATTCTACCTTCTCGAAGTGTTGGAGCAACTCCGCACTCGGCTCAAATAATTTGCAAAACCATACCTTTCGCTATGAATTCTTCTTTTACGAGAGACAACTAGTAGGGAATTCTTCTTTCGGTTTTTTGATTAAGACTGCACTGACAGTTTCCTCGGTCACGGCGAGATAGATGTAGAGGGTTTCCCCCTCTCCGGGTTTAAGGAGTATTGGAGGCTCGGAGAGGATTCTTTTGAGCTCGGAAAGTGCGTTCTCGCAGTCCGAAGTCCATTTGAACTCTACTCCTTTTTTAAGAACTTTGAAAACATAAGGGATCTATTGGCGGCCTTCGAGGTGAACCTGGACAGAGCTTCGATCATTACTGTCAGTTTCTGCACCTCCTTTTTGGATGTTGGTGGGCGCATGTTAGTCATCGCCCGACACTTGTCCTAGTTGGCCTCAATTCCCCTTTCAGCCAGCAGAATCCGAGGAACTTACCAGATCTGACCCCAAAGGTGCACTTTTTGGGATTGAAGCGGAGGTTCCTCTTCCTCGCTTCGGCAAAGATTTCGTCAAGGTCGGCGACATGAGCTTCGTCGACTTTGCTTTTAACAATCATGTCGTCCAGGTAGACCTCTACAATGCGTCCAATCTGGTTTTGAAAGACCTTATTCATCATGCATTGGTAGGTGACGCCGACATTCTTGAGGCCGAAGGGCATTACCCTATAGCAGTAGTTCCCCTGGTCGGTCATGAAGGCTGTCTTTTCCTGATCGGCCGAATTCATTGCTATCTAGTTGTGGCCGGAGTAGGCGTCAAGGAAAGAAAGCAGTCGGAAACCCAAAGCGTTGTTAACCAATCTATCGATACTCGGCACTGGAAAGGCGTCTTTTGGACAGGCTTTGTTAAGATCTGCGTGTGTAGTCGGCGCACATTCTCCATTTTCCAATAGCCTTCTTTACCAGGACGACGTTTGACAGCCAAGTAGTGTACTTGAATTCTTTAACAAACCCTGCTGAGATGAGATCGTCAACTGCTTTTGATGTCGCTTCTGCCTTCTCTTCACTTTGAACCTGTCGGCGTTGAGCTACGTACTTAGCATTCGGGTTCACCTCCAGGTGATGATAGGCTACTTCGAGCGGGATGTCAGACATTTCCGAGGCGGACCAAGCAAACAAATTGGCATTACGCTGGAGGGAGGCAATCACGGCCTCCTTTACCTCAGGGCTGAGGTCGGCCCCTATCTTGAAAGTCTTGCTCGGGTCACTCCCGAGTGGGATTTCAAGGAATGCGCCATGTGGTTTTGGGCGTTTATTCTTCTTTCTAAGCTCTTGGGCAAATTCGTCATCTAACTCCTCCGTGGGGCTGTCGGGGTCATAACGCGCATAGAACTCAGAAAGATTTACCTCGAGGGCAGTGCGTGGGAGATTTGGTAATTCGAGTGGTTTGGACCAAACTCTGAGGAATGTGAGTAGATGGCACTGCCTGGCAGCATTCAGGTCAGCAGGTATAGTTATCACGTCGCCGTCGAGAGAATGGAACTTCAGTTTGAGGTGTACTACCGAGGCTACGGCCCATAGTCTTGCCAACGTCGGCCTCCCAATGATACAATGGTAGGGGAGACCATAGGTACCACTACAAAGGTAGTTTTTATCGCCCGGGCAAGCCTCTTCTCCCCGTAAGTGACGAACGTCTTGAAGTACCCCAACAGTTTGGGAACCTTTTCACCGAGGACGGTAAGGTCGGGCCCTAAGTAGGGAATCAAGCCCTCAGGTGAGAGACCAAAGACGGGAAGGAGATCTTGGAACATGATGTATGTCGCTCTTCCTTGATCGACTAGGACTCGTTCTATGTCAACCCCGAAGATTGAGGCCGAGATGATCAAGGGGATGTATTCGTTGGGTTCCTCGAGTAGATACTCTTCTTCGGAGAAGCATAGTGGCCTCCTCGGCGGGAGAATCCCTCTCGGGAGGGCAGCTACTTGTGAAATCTCGTGCCACTTGCGTTTTACAGCACGTCTCGACATACCGGACGGAAAAGTGCGCCTCGCCTAGTTCCATGTTTGGTGCGCCCGTGGAAGCGGTCCGAGTGAGAATACGTTAAAGTACTCCCACTGTGGTCACCAATGTTTGGTCCTGAACTTTATGGGTTACCTCGTCTGAGGAGCTCTTAGGGTTCCACTTCTCGAGACTCGTCGGTTGCCTTCGGAACGAGAGATTTATTCCAGGGTGTCCGAGTCGCGATCCGTCCCACGTTGGGTGGGGGTGTACCTGCAGACACTCTGATGCCTAAGTCAGTATGAGAATAGCGGAATGTGCAAAAATGAGAACGTACCTGGAAATGAAGGCCGGGTGCTCTATTTATAGACGTGGGTGCTCGGCGCTGGCCGTTGGATTTTCGCGTAGGATCAGGGTCGTCGGTCTCTTGCGGGGCGTGATGACGCGCTGTGTTGTTGGACCGGCTAAATGGGCCGAGCTCCCTGACGGATAATGGGCCTGGCCCAAGTGCTCAATGAGGTTTTCAGCCCAAGTCGAAACAGCTTGCAACTTGCATTTTTTTTAGGTACGCATGTCCACATATCATAGGACCTCTCTTCTTTAGTCCAAATCAACATCAAATAACTTTTGATGCAAATTGGACTTAAAAAGCAAATCAAACCTCTTCTCCAAGCAAACCCAAACTTGAAGGAAGCTCTCTCAAGGAGCCTATAAATACATCTCCTTCTCCTCATTTGAAGATATCCCAAGTTAGAGAATTAGAATCACTTACACTTCATAGGTATGAAGGAGGGAGAGAAATTGACAACGTCTCTCTCTACTTCTACACCATTTTGTGTTGCTGTTTGTATTGTTGTGAAGTGATTGCTCCAGCATTGCTAGGGCAGATTTTACATGGAAACTTCAACTGTGTAATTCTTTCTTTATTTTCTTCCCTTTGTTATATCAATTGATTGTACCTTGACCAATAAGTGTGAAGTTCTGATGATGTTTGATGCCCGGTCGTTGAGGAGCTGGCTGGATCCGGGGTCTTGGCCGCACACGGGTGGTACCTGCAATGACACTCCGACGGTCTAGTCAGTAGTGTGTAGTCGGGCAGGATCACAAGGATAGGTAATGTACCTGAGGTTATGACTGAGTGTTGTATTTATACTCTCTACGAGTGTGGCGCCCTGGCCGTTGCGAGATATGCGGCCAGGTCTGTGTCTTGCTTGTTGGGCCAATTTGGGCCTATGAGGCTAAGTTGGATCATTTGGCCTATGTTGGGCTAGACTGCTCATTTGGGCCGTTGGCCCACTCCAGAACATCAAATATATGAACATGGTTATCTCTGTTTGTATGTGCTCAGTAATGTCTAGCATGAGCTAAACTTCTTTAGTTGAGATGCTTTAACTTTGTAATGATCTTTTGATTAAGTTATTATGTTATATATTGATGTGTGCATTTTAGTTCTTGCATGGTAAATCTTTCATATTCATCTTTCGAATTGGCTAGCTAAAAGTGAATACAAATTATAAAATCAGACATGGTTTATAATTGAACTCAATAACTAATATGGATAAGGGTTTAATAAAGGAAACTTTGTTAATTCTATGTTAAAACCTAGACATAGGATAACAAAGTCCATAAGGTGATACTGTGATATACATGGGTAAACTTATTTAGAGATTAAACATAAGACTTGTAATGAAACCTTGACGTTAGTTGCTGAAAAGCACGCATCAATTGCTACAGCATCCATTGCAGGAGCATTAATTGCTACAACATCCATTGCAGGAGCATCATATATAACATAATGCTATCAAAAGTGATTTACTTAGTGAAGAGTGTTCCAACTATCTTTCTCACTTGAATACACTCTACTTTACTTAGCTTACTTGTTTTCTGTTATCTCACACATACTCTTGTTTTATTTGTTATTTAATTACTTGTTTCTCAATAGTTAAACTACCATTTTAAACTTTAGTAATTAATCCAATCCCTATGGGTACAATCTCTACTTTCTACTAAATTATTTGTTAAAGATTGTGTACACCTTTTTGCACAACAGGGGACACTAACCCCAACATTTCTTGATGTGGCGGGGATCTTAGGCCTTCTAACAGGTGGAAAAGAAGTCCATGTCATTCCTGATTTCCTCGCAAAGGTCTTGGTATATCAACACGACACGACCTTCGAAAACCTTCTCAGTTAGAGCGCCAAGACATCAAGAGACATTACCAATGTTTAGCACAACATCTCCCTCATTTACTTTTTTAACAAGTACTTCTACAACACTAATTCCTTTTTAGTCATCAAGGAATTACACCCCCTTCATTTGCATGCTCTTGTCCAACCAGGGCTCTTCTTAGGGGTCTCCTTCTTTCTGGCTCTTCTCTACAAGTAGTGGGCCAAGTGGAAGTCCTTCTTTCAGGATCCTAATGCTTGATATTCTTAGGGGTCCTTCTTTTTGGCTCTTCTGTGCAAAGGAAGGAATAGTTTTCTGAGCCATGTTCATGAGCACGGCGGGCACTATAGAAAAACCGAGGGACCTACCTGGTTTCTTCAACTATGGGTGCAATTAAACTTTTTGAGAATCTCCTCAACTGATCCCTTTTCCAATCCTTCCACCAATGCTAAGGTCCTAGGCCCCCAACTGGAAATAACACCTCTTGTCTTGGAGAAAGGCATTGGCCCACAATGGATATTCTTCCCCCTCAAGAGGACAATTTTGGGGAACAACATCAATTCATGATTTATAGTTGGAGTCAAGTGCTCATGGCTAGGGATCTTATTGTAGGAATCAAGTAGTCTTCGCAATGCAACTATCTCACAACTGAATTAGGGATCTTATTGTAGGGATCTTATTGCTAGGAAATTTTGCTTGGGGAAATCAATCCATGTATTCTACAACTCTCTGGAACAATCCCCCAAGCACAAAAAGCTTTCTTCAATGGACCTCTGCCAAATTCTCAAGGACCGTGACAGAAAGTTCTTGACCTTTGCATGGGGAAACTGTAACACCCCAGATATCCAAGAGCTATCCAACGTAAGGAATAGATAGATGGTCCAGATTAAAGCGTTGTATCCAACGGCACATGTCGACCCCATTGCTCTAAAAATAGAGCCGCACCCAATCATTCTCAGGTACGTTCTCATTCTTTGCATACCTCTCAATTTTCCTTGCTGACTTAAGCATCAGAGTGTCTACAAGTACCACCCCCGGCGAGCTCAAGCCAACAACCTCGGCGAATCCGAAGTCTATCTTCAACCATCCGAAGTCCTTCTTCAACCATCCGAAGTACATCTTCAATCTCCTGAAGCACAACTCTGAAATACCCCGGATCCAACCTGCGTCTGTGATCTAGGTACTAAACATTGGCGACCACATTGGGAGTATAATTACTTGCTTCCGCACCCTTTCCCACACGACTCCGTTATCAACAATGGTGGTAACGGTGGCCATTATGTCCCCTCGGTGAGGCGAAACGCATCTTTGAAGCCACAAGTGGTAGGAGATTGCTAATCTGACCACAGGTTCCAACTTTACGCTGGCTTCATCTAGACAACCATTGTTCTTCTCCTACGAAGACCTCCTAATCGGGAAACCGAATGAATACGTTCCGCTGATCATCTCGGCCTCCATAATAGGCGTTGATGCAAAAGCGAGGTTGATGCTTAAAGACGACCCGGCGGCCCGATGCCAACTTCAAGAAATCCCTGAGATACCACCTTCAACCATTGAGATGAATCTCACCGAGGTTGATGCCTGGTACGACCTCGACAGTTCTGAGGAAGAAGATGATGACGAACTAGCTAAGGAACTCAAGAAAAAGATAAAATGCCCGGAGCCACAGGGAGTTCATTGTCGACGCGACCTGCGAAGGCGATGCAAGATGAGAAAGCTTGACCGCATGTCTCACGACAAAACGCTGACTAGTTTGCTTTCTCCATCGTTGACATGCCAGGAATTCCTCTTGAAATAGTGTGCCACCAATTGGGGGTCAACCTCGATGCAAAATATGTTGCCCAATGACAGAGGGTACAGAGCGGGGAGAAGGCCGGGGCTGCAGAAAAGGCCGACGCCAACCTAATCTCAGCCGGTTTTTTAATGGAGGTGAAATATTCTACATGGCTCTCCAACGTCGTGCTGGTGAAAAAGAACAACGGCAAATGGAGGATGTGTGTAGACTACACCGACCTCAGCAAAGGATGCTCCAAAGATTCTTTCCCTGTCCCCAGTGTCGATAAACTCGTCGACTATGCCTCTAGCTTCCGCCTCCTATCCTTCTTGGATGCCTACTCCGGCTACAATTAGATTTCGATGAATCCACCAGATCAGAAGAAAATGGCTTTCATGACTGACCAAGGTAATTACTGCTATAGGGTCATACCTTTCGGCCTCAAGATTGCGTGGGCCAGCTGCCAATAGACGATGAACAAGGTATTTTAGGGCCAGATCGGAAGGGTCGTTGAAGTCTACCTTGATGATATGATTGTGAAAAGTAAGGCGGACGAGGGGCATCTAGCTGACCTCTAGGAAATCTTCGTCGAGGCTAGAAAGAATAACCTTAGGTTCAATCCTGAGAAATGCACTTTTGGTGTTATAGCGAGGAAATTCCTCGGATTCTGCCTCACTGAGAGGGGAATATAGGCCAATCCTGATAAATGAAGGGTCGTGACCGACATGCATCCCCCCAACACTAAGAAGGAAGTACAAAAACCGACTGGCATGATTTTTGCTCTATCAAGGTTGGTCTCAAATGCGGCCAATAAGTCACTTCCTTTCTTCAAAATTCTGAAAAAGGGCGTCGAGTTCAAGTGGACGCCGGAATGTGAAAATGCTTTGACTGAGCTCAAGCAGATACTATAGGAGCCTCCAATCTTGCTAAGACAAGTGGAAGGGGAACCCTTTTATCTATACCTCGTCGTGGCCGAGGAGACTATCAGCACAGTTTGATTCGAGAAAATGAGGTCGGACAATGACCTGTGTACTTTGTTAGCAAAGTGCTCCAAGGAACCGAATCCAAATATCAGAAGATTGAAAAGGTAGCTCTGGCGTTAGTAGTCACAGCCAGAAGACTGAGGCCCTACTTCATGGCAAATCAGATCGTCGTGAGAATGAATCTTCCTATCAAGCAGGTTATACATCGGCTCGATCTGGCAGAAAGAATAATCAAATGGGTTGTTGAGCTATCAGAGTTCGTAATCAAGTATGAGGCTCGATCATCCCTCAAGGCCCAAGTGCTAGCCGACTTCATCGTTTAGATGAAACCTACCCCCACTGACTCGGGTTCCTTACGAAGGAAACTCAATGTGGACGATTCTTAAAATTCCAAAGGCAGTGGGGCAGGACTCATCCTTGAGAATTCAGAAGGACTCATGATCGAAGTCTTGCTCAGTTTCTAATTCACCACTTTAAACAATCAGCCATAGTACAAAGCATGCATTGTCGGACTGAAGTTAGCCCAGGAATTCAGGGCAAAGATCATCGAGTTGAATCTGAGCACATTACTCGTAGTATCCCGGTCAAGGAAGATTTGTTGCTAAGGACCGATACTACAATGATATTTGGCACAACTACGGGAATTACTCCACCGATTAGACCAAGTGGAACTAAAACATGTACCTCGGTCCGAAAACGCCCGAGATGCCAGTACAAAACCCACCGGAAACCTCCGAAGTATAATCAAGAAACCCTAGTTAAACCAAGCGTCGATTTCGCGCCGGTCTCGATGTCTGAAATTCATGCAATCGCCGAAGCTGAAGGGTGGATGCAACCCATCTGGTATTGAACCAACCGATGCCAAGGAAGCCCTCAGGGCTGGATACTTGTGGCCTACCATGGTGAAAGATGCCGCCAACCTAGTGAGGAAGAGTGACACTTGCCAACGATATGCCGACGTCCATAATGCCCCTCCAACTGACCTCACTTCTTTATCGTCACCATGGTCGTTCTCCTAGGCGGGGTCAAATACCTTATAGTAGCAATCGACTACTTCACCAAGTGGATTGAGGGAACCACTCACTGAGATAACTGCCAAGAACTGCATCAAGTTCGTCAAGAAGAACATCCTGACCAGGTTAGGGATACCCTAAGGCATCATCATTGATAACGGCATGCAGTTCGCCGACATGGGATTTCACAAACTATTAACAGATTTGAATATAAAGCAGCACTTCACTTCCTTAGAGCACCCCCAAACTAATAGACAGGACGAGGCTGCCAATAGCGTGATGCTATAGGGATTAAATAAGAGGTTGAAAGGAGCCAAAGGAGATTGGCCTGACAACCTACCATATGTCCTATGGGCATATCGAACAACACCACATTCCACGAATGGTAAAACGCCCTTCAGATTGATGTACGCCACCGAGGCCATCATCCCGGTGCAAGTCGGAGAATCCACATGGAGAACGCTATGAGGCGAGGCCATCAAAGAACGTCGCAAATTCCCTTCTTGACTCCGAGCTTAAATGCTCAGCCATGGAACGCAGGAAAAATCCACAATGACTCCAACACTTTCGCTTCGTGCAAGCTAGCCTCCTCTTTGGCTTAGATTAAATGCTAAGGCGGAGGCCAGGAGGAAGAAGTCCCAAGCGGCTTCGACACCTACTCTTTGACCAAACACGCATCATGAATAGCCAAATTGATGGGTTTTTCTATTGAATTCCACACCATATCATTCCTGCGCGCGTTTCCAAATGCACCAGGTGACAGCAGCTGCGTCTATTTTCGCATCAGCTCCAAGTTTCCAGCAGAGAAAAAAATAGCTCTGTGGCACCCTCAACTGCTTCATACAAATCGTGGATGGGGGACCACATACCCGCAGCCTCCCACACCTGCTGAGCCTTAGGACAACCAAAGAAAATATGTCATTCATTCTCCAAACCTTCATTACACAAGGGGTAATAAACAGGACATTGCACACCTTTCCGAATGAGGCGAGAACGGGTTGGTAGACACCCACGCATAATACGCCACAACAGAATTTTAATTTTATTTGGGACTTTGAGAGACCAAATCACACTCCAATTCCCTTCCACGCGGAGATGAGATGTGTCAACAAGGTTCTGCATTGCAAAGTAGTAACCAGACTTTACGGAATAAATACCATTACGGCTAAAAGCCACAATCAAATGATCTTCTCCAAGGGTAGACCTGCGAGGCATTCTTTTAATGGTTCTAGCATCATGCTCGCTGAAAGTTGTTGTTATAAGGTCTTGCTTACACTCATTTGTGTCTTAATTCACAAGGTCAGCAACATATTGGATCTCTTGGGCAGCATGCATACCGGATGTAACAAATGGATTATGAGAACCACGAAGCCATGGATCGTTCCATATACGAATAGAAGAACTATCACAAACTTTCCACCTTAAACGCCAAACAAAGCTTGGGTTGTGGCCAATAGACGCCCCCAAGAAGTCCTCTCTAGGGAAATATTTAGCTTTGAACACTCGTGAAATTATAACATCTGGGTTAGTGAGAATTCTCAAACCTTGCTTTCCTAGCATCGCCAAGTTGAATATGCGAAAATGTCGGAAACCCATTCCTCCATGCTCCTTTCTCATAGCTAGTTTATCCCAATTCAGCCAATTAATACCTCTACCTCGAGCTCTATTCGAACCCCACTAGAATGAATTAATCATACACTCAGTTTCTTCCCCAAGAGTGGTGGGGATGAGAAATGTGCTCATGCGATAGATGGGGATAGCCTGAGCAGTGACTTTTGATAGGCATAAGCTAAGGAAGTTTTCTAAAAATAATTAAAGTGTAACCCAAATGATATACAATCAGATATCAGGTTAATTTTTCAATTTTTAAAAATAACAAATACATGTTGAAATATAAACTTCGCTCTCCAAAATGTCCCATGGAAACATCCACTAAGTGTTTTTTTTTACGGCAACATCATCCCCTAAGTGTTGAATTTGATTTTCTTCTGATGAATAAAAACACAGAAAAGAATGATGCTGGTTTTCTTCTAAAAATAAATACTTGAATAATATGAGCAAGGAAACAAATACTTGAAACAAAAACAATGGGAGTGAAATTAAAAATAAATAAATAAAAAAAACAATGGGCCGGAGTGAGCAAGGAAACAATAGGAAATAAAAAATCAATTGACTCAAAATTGGTGACTTCTCCATACTATAAATTTATCATAGAAATATCTATCGCGTATGCAATATATCATCATCACCCACTAGGCTCCAGGTTCATGACAGCCACTAACATCTTCATTTGTGTTATTAGCTACCCAACACTTCAAAAGTCAATACCGCACAAACTCATATATAATTGAGGTTAAACCAAAACAAAGAAATATAAATTAAGTTTTATGAAAAAATTAAAATTTTGAATATTAAGGCTAGTTTTGAAATTGAAAAAAGATTTTTTTTTTTGACAAATTTTTTTATTGTGGATGTAAAATAATCTTTTCCCAATTATTAATTTATGTGTATTTTTTTTAACAGCAAAATTTTATATATATTATATTCGTGTTTAAAGGACACCCAAACCCCGTAAAAGGAACATCGTATGTCCTCAAACAGGGAACTCTACCTTATCTCATCAGATACCAATGAGGACAAGAACAATAAGAAAATCACAAGAGCATCAAAACTGCCACCCAGGTAGATCTTCTAACTCACCCCGTCGGAGGGCAAATATACCCACACCAAAAACAACTCCTATCCCCTGGCTAAACATTCCAATATGTCTACATGGTGTGGAAAATAGTATGCAGTATACATAGTCACACAAGTAATATATTGATAAGAAAAAGGTCGAACCCAGAGATTATGAAAACTTTGTAATGTTCAGAACAGTACACTTAGTGTGTCTACACTATTCACAATTGGTTGGAGTGTTTCAAGTGATTACAAATAATATAAAAAATAAATGTGTGTAAGGAATCAATGAGATAGAGTAGTTGAGATGTTTTCACCAACTAAATCACTTCTAAGTGTTTTGTGGAGTATGCAGTGTGGGTACACTGGATGCAGCTGCAATAGTGTGTGTCTTTCAGTCACTTTCTTCAGAGTTTCATTACAAGCTTCCTATGTCTAGGCATGCTAAATAGGTTCACTCTTGTCTCTTAAGCTCCCACTATATCACCCTAAGAACTATGTTATCCTATGTCTAAGACTTAACATGGTTTTAACAAGCAATTCCTCATTAAAGCTAGTTTAACAAAGATGTTGTTACAAACACTCATTCTTATTAACTTTTGAGTTCATAAATGTAGCCCATGTCTGCTTCCACAAGTTTACCTATTCTAAAGTGATCAATTCCAGAATAAGCTTTGAAAGAAGTATTACACAAGAGTTAAAATGCATACACTACATAAACCATATTTACTTACTTAGAAGTTCATTACAAGGTTATAACATCTCAACTAAGGGAATTTAGCTCATATTACTCATAATATAATTGAGAAAATTTTCAAAGAACATAATCAAATGAGTAATATAGCAAAAGAACTCAAGGATAGAGATTACACGAATAAGAGATCTTTTGCATGAGTTTCCCTAGTTGAAGTACAAGATGAGTTCCTTACACAAGTTTTTCCAAGTAAAAGTGAAGGGAGTGGTTGTCAAGCACCTCCTTACCTTCCTTCTCTTCAGAAACGTCAAATACAAACTAAAACTAAGATACAAATAAACTAAACTAAGTGATCCTTTTAGAATTGGGTGAAGGATGATTTGCAAGTGAAGATATGGCTTGTATTTATAGGCAAGTGAGCTTTCCTCTTTTGGAGGGTTTCCTTTGGCGCGAAATATTACCTGAGATCAGTAACCATGGCTAGTTGCAGACCTCCCATCAAGCAAGTTGCTCAAGTTGGTCGTTTTGCATGAAGCTCACATGGGGTGGTCCAATAAAGAAGTGCCACATGTCCTTGAGTGAGTGAGCTTCTCAACTTGCTTTTGATTGTGGTCGCCGAATTTTGCAAGTGGCTCTTCTCCATATGATTAGGCATGACGTCACATATCAAGTGTGGAAACATCAAATTGGTCCTTGGATGTTTTGGTGCAAAGTGTTGGTTTAGCAGGTGTAGGCAGTGTGGGCACTCCTTGTGTAGCTAGTCTGGGAACACCTGAAGTAGCTGCACTGAACAAAACATCAAACTTAACAAGATATATGCATTTTACCTATTTTATTGTCTTTGAATCCTTAAAATGTTGTTTCTTACTAAATGAGCAATATTTATATATTAATGTACTTGAAAATAAACAATAATCTAAGTTTAAATGAATGAATAACTCTATATAAAATAGAGTTATCACTACACACCATTCGTAAAAAAAGGCAAAGGTTCGATTTAGTCTTAGCCTGAAACCAAATCCATGAATATGTCTTGACTGAAAACAATGTCTCAGCGATCGCAATTCTTATTAGAGAAAATAACCCCATTTCTATTATCCCAAACCGCCCAAAGAACAGCATGCCATATCATCAAAAGTCCCCTTCTACCTTTCCTAGGATTAACCCCAGAGAAAAAAATAGAGAATAGGGTAGGGAGATCAAATGGAAGCACAACCATCACTCCTAACCATCTAAAAAAATTAGGTACCACAACCTCCTAGTAAACTCAAAGAACATAAACAAATACAGCTCTGTTTCAAAATGTCCCCAACAGAGGACGCAACCAATCACACTCACTTCAGAGATGACTTGTATACGGAATAGGTTATCCCGAGTTGGGAGCCTATTCAGCAGGAGTTGCCAAAAAAAAAGCAATAGCTTTGGGTGGCGCTAGGCTCTTCCACTGCTTATCCAAGGCTAAAGCCACCAAAGGCTCCCTGGGAGCCACCACAAGGACAAAGTGTAGAGCAAAGAATACGCTGATTTAACTGAATAAATCCCATCAATCTCGGCCTTCTAGATCCACCGGTCCTCATAGGGAGAAAACGCCACCGGAGATATTATCCTCATCAGCTCCCCAAGCAGCCCTTCTTCCCAAACAAAAAAAAACTCTCCTCCAAGTTAGGAACCAATCCACTCTACCATCCACGAGACCCCTAACTTCCAATACAGAGCAATCCTTTCGGGTAGAGATGGAAAATAGTCTAGCGAAAGCCACTTTGAGAGGAACTTCCTTGACCCATAGGTCGTGCCAAAATCGGATAGATGCCTCAACCCCTAACTTTCTAACCACCCCATCTCAGAACCAATTTAAACTAGGATCTAGGCCCAGACCCACCCATCAAATATCCTTCCACCACAGAGACGAGAAGTATGGAGGATTTATTGTATGCAGATCAGTATTCCCTAATATCCCACTACTATACTTAGCTTTAAGAACTCTTATTGGGAGCAATCATCCCCCAACAGCAATCTTCACCTCCATTTCCCAAGCAGACTGGAGCTAAACAAATGCAGATCCTGAAGGCCCCCCTCCTTTTTCTGCCTACAGACTTCATCCCACTTTACCAATAGAATTTTCTTACCCAGACTGACCCCACCCCAGATTAATTTCCTCTGAATCCCCACTACCACCTTCCACACTTTGAGCGGCATCTTTAGAAATGACAAATAGAATATTGGAATACTATTTAAGACGACATTAACTAAGACAATCCGCCCCCCAAAACTCACATACCTATTCCCCCACCCATTCAACCTACGCCTCAAGGTATGAATTATAGGTTGCCAAGTAGATAATCGTATGAAATTTGCACCTTTGGTAAGCCAAGATAGTTGAAAGGTAAGATACCAATTGTACCGTGGAGAAAATTTAAAGGTAAGACACTAAATCATTGTTTTAAGTACCTTTAAATGGGCACCAATTCTATAGTGGAGAAAAATTAAGTAACAATGGCACCAATTCTATTGTGCGTTAAGATATAAACTTCAACATGGATTCAAAATTTTAAGTACCTCTAAATCATCTTAGGTACACATTCACACACAAGTCTGACTTAGAGTACTAAGAAACTTTTTAGTAATTGTTATTAAATGGGCATAACAGTCATTTTCTCATCAATGAAAAAAAAATCGTTAACTACACAAATACTAAATTGTGGTTAGTATGTACTAACAATTGAATTATTGTACAATGATTACTGAAATATTTAGTAATATGTATCTCTGGCCCTTTTCATCGTTTTACCTCTGATAGAGGGGATAGGTGGACTGACTCAGAGTGTTGTGGCCTTGTGCGACTTAATCTTTTTTAGAATGGAAAACTCTAAGGTTGTCATCTTTCACTTACAATATGCTAGTGACACACTGCTCATTGGAAAGGCATCAGTGGGTAAGCTGGCGACGATAAAGTCTATTTAATCATTTCAATTTGTATCTCGTCTCAAGGTCAATTTCTGGAAGAGCTGTCTCATGGGTATTAATGTACAAGACTCCTTTACTAGTATGATAGCATATTTTCTTCAATGTTGTACTGGGAAATATGTGGTTCAAATATTTACGACTACCGATGAGAGCCAACTTTAGAAGGTTAACCACATACATTTAGAGCTTGTATTAGAGGATATAGTAATAGGTATATTTTCAATAATTTTCTCCAATCTTTTACCTATCGTTCCTTAAGATTCCAATAAAGGTGTGGAAAGTAATTCTATGGATCTAGAGGGAATTTTTATAGGGAGGTATCAAGGTAGGAATTAAAATAAAATCTCTTGGGTTAAGTGGTCTAAGGTATGTAAGCCTAAATGTGAGGGGGGATTGGGGGTTAGAAATCTCTGTTTGTTTAATCTCCTAATGGGAAAATTATAGAAATCATGTGCTGACTAGTTTAAACCTTAGTGGGGTTAGGTTCTCCTGTTGTGCTTCTTTGTGGTGGAGAGATAGTTTTAGTGTGGATCTGACCTAGATTCAGGTTAGCTTTGGTTCACTAAATTTCTGTCCAATATGGAACCTCGATCCATTTATGAATTGTTTATACCAATTTTATGATCTTATGTTTATACCAATTCTCCTCGAGCTATTTCGGACTCGGCATTTGTGATCGATTTTAAGATCTTAGGGTTCGATCCCAATCCTCTTCGAGCTATTTTGAACTTGGCATTCTTGGTCGATTCTATGACTTTAGAAATCTATTACCAATCCTCTTTGAGCTATTTTGAACTCAGCATCTGTGGTCGATTTTATAACCTTAGGATTCCAATAACAATCCTCTTCGAGCTATTTTGAACTCCGCATTCGTGGTCTATTTTATGAACTTTAGGTTTATGATACAAATCCTTTTCGAGCTACTTTGAACATGGCATTTGTGGTTGACTTTATGACCTTAGGATTTTGATACCAATTCTTTTAGAGTTTTTTTGACTTTGGCTTTTTTGTTGTGATATGTTTAGAAATGGGGATCGGTATCTTTGATCTTCATGTTAGTTGCTTCCGTAATGCTTTTTAGGCATTAATATTAGTAAGAAGTTATTGGGAACAAATGCTTGCTTTTATTGATGGAAAATAAAAGTAAGGGTCATGCCTCGTTAAAACCTTAGTGGACCAAAAACCTAGTGGGGGAAAAGGTTCAAGGAGAAAAAAGGCACTTCGTCTATTTACAACTTAACCTTGGCTGAAGTAAAGTTTGAGGTTTGTCGCATTCGGCGAACTCGGAATTGGTTTCTGAGATGACTCTTCCAATTTGTAACCTCCTTTGATATAATCTTGGCTGATCCTAAAAGTTCATTCCCAATTGCCTCCAAGTTTTCGTTCTTGTACTCCTTTCCGAGGATTTTTTGTTTTTCTGAGCACTAGGTCTCCCTTCTTGAATGTCCTCGGGGAAATATTCTTGTTGATGTGTTTTGAAACTCATTGTTTGGATGCCATTTCTCTAAGTTCAGAAAATTCCTTAGTTTCATCAATGAGGTTGAGTTCGACCCTTGCAGCTTCATCTTCCTTGATTTCTTAATGCAGTTCCCTCCCTAGTGAGGGGGATTTGAGTTATGCAGGAATCATGTGATGTGATCCACAAAAATCATAAGAAAAATAGGATCTAGAATTTTGCAAAGCATCATTGAATTCAACAAGAATTAGATGTGCATATGACCTAAAATTCAAGAAAGTGATGATGATATCTTCAAGCATTCAACAAAAAGGAGGAAAATATAAAAGATGAAAAGACAAGGAATGATGGTAGAAGCTAGATGAGCCACCACTTCTTCTTGGAAGGTGATAAGACCCTTTCACCCCACCATGGGTGCTCCTAGCCTTAAGGATTAGTGATCTAAATTCTATTTCTAAGAAATTAGGAGACAAGGTGAACTCTCTTCTAACCAAGAGCCTCTCAGTTTTCTATACACTCTAGGACTTAGGCATTTCTCAATTAAGTAAATCAAAGTGTTCATTCATCAAAGTCTAAGAATTACACATGATACAAATGTATTTATAGGTTGGGATACTTAAATTCCTATGCCCAACTCACTAAACAAAACTAGGATCGATTCAATGGCTTACACTACTATATGCTTTCGGCCTTCTAAACACACATAATGCCATAGCCTATTTGTACAACTAAAACAATACAAACCCAATTTACGTTCTAGTTACATTATCTAATCAAATGACCAAGTAAAAAAAGGTGGTGATCTTTCTTATTCTCTTGTACAATTATTGTGAGAACTTGGAAGAGTGTTCCCATTGATGATTGATAATTTTGATTTTTTCTTCGTGACTCTCTTCATGCTCCTTTTAGTTGGTTGAATGATTGTTTGATCACATCAAGTCTCAATTTCCTTCACGAATCATGCTTTTAGCAACTTATGGATCTCTTCTCGAGGTGTTTGACGCTTTTTACATGCCAACTTTCTTTTCTTCTAAGATATTGGGCGAGCTTCTGGCTCGATGGCCAATTTGTGACAGGAGACCATGATGTGGATCCCAAGCATGTCTCTTGGTCCCTAAGCAAACTGATTGAAATTTGACATCAAGTTTTTGACCAGAGCTCGTTCCTCGTCCACAGATAGATGAGTCTTGATGTTTACCTTCTTCAATGGACCAATGACCTCAACTTGGTTGGTGTCATGACTTAAATAGGTCGGCGTTCATTGTCTCCTCAGGGGTCAAGTTCTTACATTGCACATAAAATTTTTTAACCTCTTAAAAGTATTCGTCTTTTCCTTGTTGAGGGTTTTTCCTCAGGCTGTTGACTAAGAATTGTTTTCCTTCTTGTTTGTCGGCCTGGGTGCTAGCTATCTAACAATCCTTGAGGTGGAAACTCATAGCTAAGTGAGGAGTAGAGACTATGGCTCTTCATGCTCTGATGATGAGCCTCTCGATGATCATGTTGTAGGCGCTGTCTATCATGGAGTTTCATTCTACGATGAGCGCATGAGCATCTATCGTTTTGATCCACTCGTTAGCTCGAAAGGATATCGACATATCGAAATAGTCACTGACTTTACTGAAGGCTCTTGAGAAGACACCCAAGTTCCCCTTATATGTTTTGAGGACCGAAGTGGGTAAATTTGATTAAAGGCCCTTTGGTATATCACATCTGTTGAGCATCCCTGATCAATCAGGGCTTGTTGGATTGAGAAGTTGGAAAATTTGAGTGTTACCACCAAAGGGTCATCTTGATTTAGGTCTATCCATCGATATTCCTTCTCTCTAGAGTGATGATATTGACCTACTTGACACTCAAAGGTATCTCTTTCGACTACTATTGGATTCACCTCATCTGGTAAATCCCCTGCAATCAAGTTGACCTGGTTCTGTATAGGTGGGGTGGTTAGTCCTTTGAGGAAATCGTGATCCCAATAGTTGATTATTTCGAGTAGTAGATCTACCTCTTTACCGATCTTAGTTGTTGTTTTGTCTTTAGTGATATTGTTTGCCTCTTCTGGCCATGTAAGTTTTTTTGACTTAAGGCCATGTAAGTTTTGAAATGGCCAACTTAGATCAATTTTCAATTTTGAATTTAGAGGCTAACACTCGTCATTTGGTGTGACCATGACTTGGTGGTACTCATAGTACTTGTTTCGATCGGCTCACTATGGGGATTCTCTCTATGTGGGTAGGATTATCAAGTTAGCATCGTGAGCTTCTCTAAAGACCCTACCGCTTTCAACGGTTAAGGGAATGAAATCTCCTTGGCAATTATTCCATGGGAGTAGAATTGAAAATTATTATGCATAAATAAAAATATCTAGAAATATCCTTGAAAGTATTAAGGAATGAATCGACTAATAGGTAGTAAGAAAAGATCTATGTTTTCTTTTGTCCCATTTCATTAAGTGAAAAATATATATATATATATATATATATATATATATATATATATATATATAGAGAATCAAGATAGATTCTTTTGTATACTCTTCTCTTATTTGCATTTGATCTAATCCTTACCATCTCCGATTTCTTCTCTCAAAAAAAAAAACAATAGGAAAAAAGCCTCAGAAAGTATTTCACTAGAGCTTACTAAAAGAAAGAATTTGAAATATAAAAAAATTAATTAATAATAAAAAAGAAATCTAACTAATAATGTAGAAGTGTTCATATACTTTACATGAGTCTGTATACAAGGCTTTTCTTCAACCCTACCAACGAAAAATGGAATTTTATTTCCCGTCCAACCTATCCATTCTTATTCAAGACCCAATCGTGAGAGCGAACACTACATTAGTAGTGGGATGAAAGGACTATCATTTCAAGACAAAAAGATTTTCTGACATTTTAGAGAACAAACCTACCGATGCTTAGAATTTTGCATCAAACAAGTCTCAAGAGTCCTTTTGCCACACTTGCTTCCTCGATCAACAAAAGGAATAAACTATTTCAATTCTCTTGTCGATCAAAGCGACACCGGATTTGAACCGGGGAAAAAGGATTTGCAGTCCCCCGCCTTACCACTCGGCCATATCGCCAAAATAATACAAATTCAAAGGGATCTCCTCCCTTTTCTATTGAAAAAAAAAACAAACGTATAGCTTTCCGCCACAAAAGCAAAAATGTCGTGACAAAGCGCAACCATTAACGACAAATTCCTGAATCGAAAATAAAATGGTTTTTTCTTAATGAGAGAAAAAATCGAAAACCAATCAATATTGGTTTTTTTATTGAAAAAGAATCCTTTTCTATTTCAATTAGAATTGAAATTATAACGACAGCGTAGTGAATATATGTCAACCCCAGAACATAATTTTTTATTCTTACACAGATAGAATCGGGTATCTTATTCGTATATGATACCTAATATTATAAGGAATTTAAAAGAAATTCTCGTGCTTCCATTTTTGTGCCAATTTTATTAAATAGATTGATTGAATTGATGATGAATAGAAAAAGAAATTAACACGGCATACTGTATTTGTCAGAACAAATATGAATTCTTGCAAGAAAGGAAGAGGCGTAGATAGCTATAGTGGGGTTAGATCTATGCATGTTTAATAAATCCTAGTCTTTTTACGCACTACAATCGTATTCTCAAATTATAAAAAAGAGGTAAAAATATCTCTCTTCTTTGTGAATTCGAATTCAATTAGTTTTGGAACAATTGAAAAGAGAAGTGCTAAAAAAGCAATTCTATATTGTTTTCGCTTATTAGATTCTATCTTTATCTCATCGAGCCGAGCAAATCCCGAATTCAATTTTTATTTTGAGATTCTTAAAAATCCCCAAAGTCTAGGTGAAATTTATCAATTTGTGTCGATTTATATTAAAAGTTAGATAGATTATATCGGTTTGTTTTATTCAAAATTCCAATCCAATTTGCGTATAAAATTATATTTATTCCTCTTTTTTCATAATAGGTATTTCATAGGCGAAGTTAGGTAAAATTTCATGTGATTGATAAAGTAAAAAGAACCAAAATTCCATTATTGCTAAATAGATTCATGTGATTCGATGAAGAATGACAGCGTGGGATATTTTCTATAAAATAAATGAAATGGGGAAATTGAAAATGCTTGGGGTTGGAAATGAAGGAATGTCTACACTACCCGGATTGAATCAAATACAATTTGAAGGGTTTTGTCAATTCATTGATCGGGGCTTAACAGAAGAACTTTTTAAGTTTCCAAAAATTGAAGATACAGAGCAAGAAATTGAATTTCAATTATTTGTGGAAACATATAAATTGGTCGAACCCTCTGAATTTCAATTACGATGCTGTATATGAATCACTTACATATTCCTCTGAATTATATATATCCGCGGGATTAATTTGGAAAAACAGTAGGGATATCCAAGAACAAATAATTTTTATTGGAAACATTCCTCTAATGAATTCCACAGGAACTTCTATAGTAAATGGAATATCTGAATTGTAATCAATCAAATATTGCAAAGCTGTGTATCTATTATCGGTCGAGAATTGGACCATAACGGAATTTCGGTCTATCTGGCACCATAATATCAGATTGGGGAGGAAGATTAGAGTTAGAGATTGATCGAAAAACAAGCATATGGGCTCGTGTAAGTAGGAAATGAGAAAATATCTATTCTAGTTCTATCATCGGCTATGGGTTCGAATTTAAGCGAAATTCTAGAGAACGTTTGCTACCACCGAAATTTTCTTGTCTTTCCTGAATGAAAAGGAGGAAAAAAAATCGGGTCAAAAGAAAATGTCATTTTGGAGTTTTATCGCCAATTTGCTTGTGTAGCGGAGATCCTGTATTTCACGAATCTTTATATGCGGAATTACAAACAAAATTTTTCAACAAAGATGTGAATTAGAGGGATTGGTCGACGAAATATGAACCAGAAGGCTGAATCTTGATATACCTCGAGAACAATACATTTTTGTTACCGCGAGATATATTGGCAAGTGCGGATCATTTGATTGAAATGAAATTTGGAATGGGTACACTGGATGATATGAATCATTTGAAAAATAAACGTATTCGTTCAGAAGCGGATCTCTTACAAGATCAATTTGGATTGGCTCTGGTTCGTTTAGAAAATATAATTAGAGGAACTATATGTGGCGCAATTGGATATAAATTGATACCGACTCCTTAGAATTTGGTGACTTCAACTCCATTAACAACTACTTATGAGTCTTTTTTGGATTACATCCATTATCTCAAGTTTTGGATCGAACCAATCCATTGACCCAAATAGTTCATGGCGAAAATTGAGTTCTTTGGGTTCGGAGGATTGTGGGGATGAATCGCTAGTTTTCGGATGCGAGATATACATCCTAGTCACTATGGGCGTATTTGTCCAATTGACACCTCTGAAGGAATCAATGTTGGACTTATTGGCTCCTTAGCAATTCATGCAAGGGTTGGTCGTTGGGGTCCATAGAAAGTCCATTTTTGAAATTTACGAGAGATCAAAAAGAATACGCATGCTTTCTTTATCACCAAGTAGAGATGAATACTATATGGTAGCGACGGAAATTTGTTTGCATTGAATCGAGATATTCGGGAGGAGCAGATTGTTCCGGCTCGATATCGCCAAGAATTTCGACTATTGCATGGGAACAGGTTCATCTTGAAGTATTTTTCCCTTCCAATATTTTTCTATTGGAGCTTCCTCATTCCTTTTGTCGAGCATAATGATGCGAATCGAGCTTTAATGAGTTCTAATATGCAACGTCAAGCGGTTCCTCTTTCGCGGTCCGAAAAGTGCATTGTTGGAGGCTGGATTGGAACGCCAAGTGGCCTTAGATTCAGGAGTTCCCGCTATAGCCGAACACGAGGAAAGATCATTTCTAACGATCTTGACAAGATCATTTTATTTGGAAATGGCAATGCTTTACGCATTCCATTAGTTATATATCAACGTCCAACAAAAATACTTGCATGCATCAAAACCTCGAGTTGAGAAAGGTAAATGCGTAAAAAGGGACAAATTTTAGCGAGCGGTCTTCGCTACGGCCAAGGTGAACTCGCTTTGGGAAAAAGCGTATTAGTAGCTTATATCTTCGTTCCGGAGTGGACTCGAGGCCCAATCTTTGTCAATAGGCCCAATAAGGCCCAACATCGTAGCTATAAATATAGCACGAATCCCGTGGGAATGAGGTACGTCATTATTACTTGTGGTCCTATTCATCGCATTCCTTCTTGACTTGGCGTCGAGTGCTTTTCGCAGTACCACCCGAGGCGACCCGCACTCGAGGACATCAACACCATCGGCGAGCTAAAGGACTACATCGGCATCACTACTCGATTGGTCGAGCACGATCATTGGCGACCACGGTGGGAGGCGAGCTAAACACTTCCACCATGCAACCAAGGAAGCACGCCACGCGAGCCGTCGCGAGCCGACCGCCCGGGCGAGCGCGCTTCCACAACAACCCCGCAGAGGCGTGCCACTAACCATCCACGAATCATCGGACAACCTCGCCAAGAGCCTTGATGCAGGCGGCGAGGACCGATCTTAGAAAGCGGATACAACGGCGGCCCAATGGCAGCCTACCGCCGAGTTGATTGCGCAGGATTGATGCATCCTTGCCCGAGCACGTAACTCGAGCCTTCCTTCAAATCCTACGAAAAAGAATCGGATCATTGCCGACCGAGATGCGCGCTTCTTTCCCACTATGAAAGGATCCATTCCAGCCCGCCCGTGGCGGGCGGTGAAAAGGCCCTCGTGTCAAACGCGTCCTTCCCACGGGCACTTAACTCCATCCGGAAGAAACGACCGTCCTCGTGGAGGCACATCACACCGATCCCCTGCACGAAGAGTCCGGGCGCGTAGGTCCCCCGCTCGAAGGGGCGTGCGTAGTCGCCGTTCCCGTTCTCACGACCAGGATTACGCAGGTTCTAGCTATAATCCGGAATCCGACCGCTCGCCCACAAGGTATTCCTCGTACGAGTACTCCGGTTCTCGCAGATCAAGAGGCCGGTCGTGGAACTCTTATGACGAGCTGGATAGCTACCGTAAAGGGGAGATCAGGGACGTCTCCCATCGGTCGAGAAGGCAGGAGCCCGAGTGACATAGAGGGCAGTCGTCCCATACGCCTCCGTTGTATGGACAAATAGCTGGCGGAGGACTATACGGAGCGCCGGCCAATGAAGCGGACCATGCCTTGCAGCTTTTTGGGGCGAGAGAATTAGCGACCGGTCATGGGCCATTCTCGAGGGAGATTCGTCGTTACCGTATCCCCAGAGACCTGAGGAAACCCCCCAATTTGAATAAATTCAACGGCCGTGGGGATCCAGACAAACACTTAAGGTACTTCAACAATTACTGCAGCTATAGAGAGCTAGGAACGACCATGAAGTGCAGACTCTTTCCACATCGCTTCGAGGAGCGAGCACTGGAGTGGTGGGAGAGCACGCGCCCAACACCATCTCTTCTTGGGGACGGCACGGTCGAGAACATTCTTGGCCAACTACACGGCCAGCGGATGCCTAGAAACGGCATGAAGAGCACTTGGATACGATTATCCAAGGGACAATGAATCATTGAGACAAGTACATAGAACGATTCAACGCCGAGGCCGATCAAAGTCGCAACTTTGACGGACGGACGGAGATAAACTAAAGTATATCAAACGTGGTATCAGACCGGACCACAGCTTTGCAGAAGAGTTCGGCCTAAATCGTTACATGGATCTAACCATGTTCCTACGAAGGGCCAACGATCATATGGCCTATGAAGAAGCACTGTTCGCTAGAAAGGGCGCCCATGCGCGGCCCAGGGAAGAGCAGGATAGGTCGCTTGAAGAACAAGACAGTCCTTGTGATAACAGGACAGACTAACGATCTGTGAATAAATGGCAAGCGGGCGCTCTTTTTCCCCACTAGGGTTTTTTACTGAGGCCCGACCTTTAAAAGTCGTACTTTGTTATTTATTTCGCGTGCAAGAATGTATGATTGGTCGCTCGCCATGCGAGTAGCAGCAGAGCGGCCATAGGTTCCGCCGAGTGCCATCAAATGGCACAAGCGCAGACCCCAAGCGGTCTACAAAGAGCGTAGGCCCCGAGCTGCCATCGAATGACACAAGCGTAGACCCCGAGCGGTCTACGAAGAGCGTAAGCCCCGAGCGGCCTACAACCGAGTGCCACCGTGTTGGCACGATCGACTGCCATCGAATGGCACAAGCGTAGACCCCGTGCGGTCTACAAAGAGCGTAGGCCCCGAGCGGCCTACAACCGAGTGCCACCGTGTTGGCACGATCGAGTGCCATCGAATGGCACAAGCGTAGACCCCGAGCGGTCTACAAAGAGCGTAGGCCCCGAGCGCCTGGCAAGCGAAGTGCCGCGGCCAGGCCCGCAGGGTCAAAGAATGACCCACGAACAAGCATGGACCCCGAGCGGTCTACAACGGGAGTAGGACGTCGAACGACCTACACAAAGGCAGCCGACAAATGGCCTACGACGAATGACGATCAATGAATGGTCTACAATAAACATAAGTGGCGGTGACCACCTCCCGGGCTTAAGCGTGGTAGCGACCACGCACTTCAAGAGATGGAGATCGATTGTGCAAAGCAACCCGACCGCTTACAACATTACTCGAAGCCAATGATCTAAGACTTAGCGCCGCCAGCGACCTAGGCTTGGGGGCAAGCTGTTCGACTAACTAAGCGCCATCGGATGGCGAATAAATACAGCCCAAGGAATGATGCAGTAGCGAACACGCGACCGAAGAGACCGACTACAACTATCGCAATGAGGGCGCCAGATCGAATCTAGTAGACCTGTTGCCAAAAGTCGCGAAAGCAGCGTCGAACAAGTCCGCTACGATAGCGGCCCATCGAGGTCACGATCAAGTGTTTACGGGAA
Source organism: Oxytropis ochrocephala (assembly GCA_020916435.1). NCBI lineage: Eukaryota > Viridiplantae > Streptophyta > Magnoliopsida > Fabales > Fabaceae > Oxytropis > Oxytropis ochrocephala. The sequence goes on from CM037089.1 coordinate 70,685,408, forward strand.
ACAATTCAATAGGCAATGCGTGACAAAACTTGAACGAATTTGAGCGACTTGAGAATGATCGCACCTCCTAAGGCAGCAAGATCCGAGTAGCCTTTCGTAAGCTAAGGGGGTCGGCCGAGTCCCGACCAATTGGATCGCATTCCCACATGAGTGGCAGTGCCCATACCTCGGTAGTGGCAGCGTCCACATGCTCAGCAGTGGCAGCATCCACAACGCATGAGTGGCAGCGTCCTCACCCCATCGGTTTACAACTAGTCGCTCCCTGTAGGTCGGCCGCGCAAGGCTAGACAGGGGGGCAACGAGTTAAGCCTCGAATAGGCTGCGCTAAGTCACTCCTGATCACTCGACCGTCCACGGCACCACTCGGGGGCAACAAATCAAGCCTTAGCCCGCCAACTGGCGACCGGAGCTTGGGGGCAATCGTTCCGAGTGGACTCAAGGCCCAATGCTGTCCAATAGGCCCAATAAGGCCCAATACTGTAGCTATAAATATAGCACGAATCCCAGGGAATGAGGTACGTCATTATTACTTGTGATCCTATTCACTGCTGACTTGGGCGTCGGAGTGCTTTCGCAGGTAGCACCCGAGGCGACCCAGACTCAAGGACATCAACACCATCAGCGACCGAGCTAAAGGACTACATCAGCATCACTACTCGATTGGTCGAATGCGATCATATGCCATGGGAAGGTTACACTCAAGATCTTTGTACTCATTAGTGAGCACCTGGTCTATGACGACATTTATACTTCTTTTCACATACGGAATATGAAATTCGGACTCATGTGACAAGCCATGGTCTTGAAAGAATCACTAATAAAATTCCACACCTAGAAGCCCATTTACTCGAAATTTAGACAAAAACGGAATTGTGACCACAGGCTCTTGGGTTGAAACAGGTGATATTTTAGTGGGTAAATTAACACCTCAAATGGCGAAAGAATCCTCGTATGCCCGGAAGATAGATTATTAAGAGCTATACTTGGGATTCGTGTATCCACCTCAAAGGAAACTTGTCTAAAACTACCTATAGGTGGTAGGGGCGAGTTATTGATGTGAGATGGATCCACAAAAAGCAGTTCTAGTTATAATCCAGAAACGATTCATATATATATATATATATATATATATATCACAGAAACGTGAAATCAAAGTTGGTGATAAAGTGGCGGGGAGACATGGAAATAAAGATATCGTTTCAAAGATTTTGTCTAGACAGGATATGCCTTATTTGCAAGATGGAAGACCCGTTGATATGGTCTTCAATCCATTAGGGTACCTTCACGAATGAATGTAGGATGAGATATTTGAATGCTCACTCGGGTTAGTGGGAGTATGCTAAATAGACATTATAGAATAGCACCTTATGATGAGAGATATGAACAAGAGGCTTTGAGAAAACTTGTGTTTTACGAATTATATGAGGCGAAGAAACAAACATTGAATCCATGGATATTTGAACCCGAGTATCCGGGAAAGAGCCGACTATTTGATGGAAGAACGGAAATCCTTTTGAACGACTGTTATAATAGGAAAGCCTTATATCTTGAAATTAATTCATCAAGTTGATGATAAAATACATGGACGCCCAGTGGACCTTATGCACTTGTTACACAACAACCCCTTAAAGGAAGGGCCAAGCAAGGAGGACAACGGGTAGGCGAAATGGAGGTTTGGGCCCTTGAGGGATTTGGTGTTGCTCATATTTTACAAGAGATCTTTGACTTATAAATCTGATCATATTCAAGCTCTCGTCAAGAAGTACTCGGGACTACAATCATTGGAGGAACAATACCTAAACCCGTGGATGCTCCAGAATCTTTTCGATTGCTCGCTCGAGAACTACGATCTTTGGCTCGAATCAATCATTTCCTTGTATCGAGAAAGATTTCAGATTCAAAGGAAGGAAGTTTAATTGGATTGACTCGTAAATTTTATTCTATGATGATCGATCCGTATAAACATCAACACCTTGAATTGGATTAGTTTCTCCTCAACAAATAAGTGCTTGGGCAAAAAAATTCTACCTAATGGAGAAATAGTTGGGAGGTAACAAAACCCTATACTCTTCATTACAAAACCAATAAGCCCTGAAAAAGATGGATTATTTTGTGAAAGAATTTTTGGACCTATAAAAAGTGGGATTTGTGCTTGTGGAAATTATCGAGTAATCGGAGATAAAAAGACCAACCAAAATTTTGTTAACAATGCGGAGTAGAATTTGTAGATTCTCAGATACGTAGATATCAAATGGGATATATAAAACTAGCATGTCCATTAACCCATGTGTGGTATTTGAAACGTCTTCCTAGTTATATCGCGAGTCTTTTAGATAAACCTCTTAAAGAATTAGAAGGTCTAGTATCTTTGCGATGTGTGATTTGATCAAAATTCTTAATTGTACAGATTCGAATGAGAAACTGTCATTCCATTCAATTAAATTGGGATGCCTGGATCCGCATGTCTCTTGGGATGAGTAACATGAAGCTCGAATTCGTGGGTGTATTAAATACTCCCAAATCAAAGGGAATCGGTCTATGGTCAATCAATTCATTAACAAATATAAATAAATTTTATTTATAGTATGCGTACCTCGTGAAAAAAAAATACTTTTTTGAAAGAACTGAAATTATGTTCAAATCAAAATAAATATATCATGATTGCGAAGTCTATCTATCGCATATAGGCTTAAAGACATCGTCGCATAACCGTCGAGGTGACGTCTGACCTAAAAGATCAAATGGTATGATACATAGACAAAGAAATCTCTTATGAATTAGAGGATATTTCTTTTATTAATTATTAGATAGATTAGAGGATTCCTCATTCAAAGGGAGGTAGACTACTCAAGAATTTTACATTTCTTTTCTGTCGTAATTGTGAATTGGATAAATAATTCAGAAAAAACGAAGAATGTATCAAGGAAATGTTGCTTGACCTTTACTGAGAACTTGAGTAAAGAGTAAACCTTTTGATTTTATCTTTATTTTGTGTAACTACTTTAGCCGGATGAGAGGAAACCCTCACGTCCGATTTTGAAAGGGGGAGATCCATCTTATTGGATCCTATCCAAATTTTTCGTTTGCTAGGCCCGTAGTTAAAAAACCAACTTTCTTACGATTACGAGGTTCATTCGAATATGAAATCCAATCCTGGAAATACAGTATCCCACTCTTTTTTGCTACTCGGGGTTTCGATACATTTCGAAATCGAGAAATTTCTAGTGGAGCGGGTGCTATTCGAGAACAATTAGTTGATCTGGATTTGAGAATTATTATGGATTCTTCGTTGGTAGAATGGAAAGAATTAGGAGAAGAGGGATCCACAGACAATGAAAATGAATGGGAAGTTCGAAAAGTTGGAAGAAGAAAGAACTTTTTGGTTCGACGATAGAATTAGCTAAGCATTTTATCCGAACAAATATAGAACCAGAATGGATGGTTTTATGTCCATTCATACGGTCCTTCCTCCCGAATTGAGACCAATTATTCAAATAGATGGGGGTAAACTAATGAGTTCGGATATTAATGAACTCTACAGTAAGAGTTATCTATCGGAACAATACACTTATCGATCTATTAAGTAGATCTACACTAGGGAATTAGTAATGTGTCAAGAGAAATTGGTACAAGAAGCCGTGGATACACTTCTAGATAATGGAATTCGGGGACAACCAATGAGGGACGGTCATAATAAAGTTTACAAATCGCTTTCGGATATAATTGAGGGCAAAGAGGAAGATTTCGAGAGACTCGCTTGGCAAACGAGTTGATTATTCGGGCGTGCTGTTATTGTCGTAGGTCCATCACTTTCATTACATCAATGTGGATTATGCATGCGAAATAGCAATAGAGCTATTTGAGACATTTCTAATTCGTGGTTTAATTCGAAAACATTTTGCTTCTAACATAGGCGTTGCTAAGAGTAAAATCCGGGAAAAAGAACCCATTGTATGGGAAATACTTCAAGAAGTTATGCGGGGCATCCCGTATTCTTTGAATAGAGCGCCTACTTTGCATAGATTGGGCATACGGGCATTCCAACCCATTTTAGTGGAAGGCGTGCTATTTGGTTACATCCATTAGTGTGTAAGGGATTCAATGCGGACTTTGATGGAGATCAAATGGTCGTTCATGTGCCCTTATCTTTGGAGGCTCAAGCGTAGCCCGTTTACTTATGTTTTCTCATACGAACCTCTTATCTCCGACTCTTGGGGATCCCATTTCCGTACCAACGCAAGATATGCTTATTGGCCTTTACGTATTAACGAGTGGAAATCGTCGAGGTATTTGTGCAAACAGGTATAATCCGTGTAATTACACAAATTCTCAAAATGAAAAAATTCGCGATAATAATTATAAGTATATGAAAAAAAAAGAACCTTTTTTTTGTAATTCCTATGATGCAATTGGAGCTTATCGACAGAAAAGAATTAATTTCGATAGTCCTTTTTGGCTCCGGTGGAGAATAGATCAATGCATTATGTTTTCAAGAGAAGTTCCTATCGAAGTTCACTATGAATCTTTGGGTACCTATTATGAGATTTATGGGCATTATTTAGTAATAAGAAGTATAAAAAAAGAAATTTGTTGTATATACATTCGAACCACTGTTGGTCATATTTATTTTTACCGCGAAATCGAAGAAGCTATACAAGGTTTTTGTCGGGCCTATTCATACGGTATCTAATCATATAGATGGTTGGTGTTGGTATCTACGCTAGGTAAATTTCTGATGCTGGTTTAAATTCAGGTATTCTCCATTCAACTAGGATCTTTTCAATACGTGAATAAAGATAAAGAAAAGGAAGTTTTCCAATCATTCACTCAAATCCATTGTCGAACCGAATGCCACTAAGTGGAATATGGAGGTACTTATGGCGTAACGGGCCAATCTAGTCTTTCACAATAACGTGATAGGTGGAACCGCCATTAAACGCATCGACAGCGATTAATAGATCATTTCGGAATGGCATATACATCACACATCCGGATCAAGTAAAGACTCTAGGGTTCCATCAAGCTACCGCTACATCTATTTCATTAGGAATTGATGATCTTTTAACAACACCTTCTAAAGGATGGCTAGTCCAAGATGTTGAACAACAAAGTTTGATTTTGGAAAAACATAACCATTATGGCAATGTCTATGCGGTAGAAAAATTACGCCAATCCATTGAAATATGGTATGCCATGCGAATATTTGCGACAAGAAATGAATCCTAATTTTAGGATGGTGACCCTTTGAATCCGATCCATATAATGTCTTTTCAGAGCTAGAGGAAATGCATCTCAAGTGCACCAATTAGTAGGAATGAGGATTAATGTCGATCCACAAGGACAAATGATTGAGTTAGCCATTCAAAGCAATTTCCGCGAAGGGTATCTTTAACGAGAATATATCATTTCTTGCTACGAGCCCGCAGGGGTTGTCGATATCTTGCTTTGTCACGAACATCGATCTTTGGATATCTTACACGTAGACTTGTTGAAGTGGTTCAACACATTGTTGTACGTCGAGCAGTTGTGGTACCATTCGAGGATTTCGTGAATACACGAAATGGAATGATGCCGAAAGAATTTGGATACAAACATTAATTGGTCGTGTATTAGCGACGATATATATATATAGGTTCACGATGCATTGTCGTTCAAATCAAGATATTGGAATTGGACTTCTCAATCGATTCATAACTTTTCAAACACAATCAATATTTATTCGAACCCCTTTACCCGTAGGAATACGTCTTGGATCGCGATTGTGTTATGGCCGAGTCCTATTCATGGGGACTGGTAGAATTGGGAGAAGTCGCTGTCGGTATTATAGTGGTCAATCTATTGGAGAACAGGGCACTCAACTAACATTAAGAACTTTTCATACTGGTGGAGTATTCACAGGGGGTACTGCAGAGTATGTGCGAGCCCCCTCGAATGGAAAAATAAAATTTAATGAGGATTTAGTTCACCCTACACGTACACGTCATGGATATCCTGCTTTTTTATGTAATATAGACTTGTATGTAACTATTGAAAGTGACGATATTATACATAACTATTGAAACTCATAGCTAAGTGAGGAGTAGAGACTATGGCTCTTCATGCTCTGATGATGAGCCTCTCGATGATCATGTTGTAGGCGCTGTCTATCATGGAGTTTCATTCTACGATGAGCGCATCAGCGTCTATCGTTTTGATCCACTCGTTAGCTCGGAAGGATATCGACATATCGAAATAGTCACTGACTTTACTGAAGGCTCTTGAGAAGACACCCAAGTTCCCCTTATATGTTTTGAGGACCGAAGTGGGTAAATTTGATTAAAGGCCCTTTGGTATATCACATCTATTGAGCATCCCTGATCAATCAGGGCTTGTTGGATTGAGAAGTTGGAAAATTTGAGTGTTACCACCAAAGGGTCATCTTGATTTAGGTCTATCCATCGATATTCCTTCTCTCTAGAGGTTGTGGTATGGAGATCTTCAGTTATCGAAGTGATGATATTGACCTACTTGACACTCAAAGGTATCTCTTTCGACTACTATTGGATTCACCTCATCCGTAAATCCCCGCAATCAAGTTGACACGGTTCTCAGATAGGTGGGGTGGTTAGTCCTTTGAGGAAATCCCGATCCCAATAGTTGATTATTTCGAGTAGTAGATCTACCTCTTTACCGATCTTAGTTGTTGTTTTGTCTTTAGTGATATTGTTTGCCTCTTCTGGCCATGTAAGTTTTTTTGACTTAAGGCCATGAAAGTTTTGAAATGGCCAACTTAGATCAATTTTTCAATTTTGAATTTAGAGGCTAACACTCGTCGCTGGTGTGACCATGACTTGGTGGTACTCATAGTACTTGTTTCGATCGGCTCACTATGGGGATTCTCTCTATGTGGGTAGGATTATCAAGTTAGCATCGTGAGCTTCTCTAAAGACCCTACCGCTTTCAACGGTTAAGGGAATGAAATCTCCCTTGGCAATTATTCTCACCCGAGTATTCTTTTCCTCTTTCTTGGTTGGAGGATTTTCAGTAGGAGTCATTCCTTTGTCATTTTTGGTTGATCCATGGGTCTTAGCTGTTGTGAGTTCTTCCATATTGATGCATCATTCTGCAGCCCGATGTTGGAGCTTGTCCAACGTGGCTGGTTCTCTCCTGGATAGTGAGTCAGAGAATGGTCAAGGTTTCAAGCCCCTGATCAATGTGTTGAGGCCTAAGATGAGGTTCAATTATTTTGTCCAGCAGTGTTTACTACCACAACACGGTTAGTGGCGAAACTACTTTGAATTGGTTAGTGAGTTCTTCGTAAGAATGAACACGACCTCTTGGTAGATTAGAGAACCACCCTAAGACTAATTTCTCACGAATATACGGAAATGTTTTGTACATAACTCGCTCCAAGGCCTCGAGGAGCATCATTCTTGAGTTTAAGACAGTGGGGAACTCCTCTGGGTTTGTCTCCCTTCATAAGGTATTATGTTCGGAACATGAAATTTTTGAGGGACCCTGGCAGCCAGGATCAAGAAGCAAAAGGATATAGAGTGGATCCTGACCTGGGCGATACGCTCCTCTTGTGTCTCCTACATTCTTTGTGCCTCATTTGTCTATGTCCTCTTCTGTGTGGGATACTGGAATGATCACCTGAGGTGCATCTTCCTGAGTAGCTGACGCTCGAGCTGTTAGTAGAGATGTTATCTGGGGAATGGCTCGAACTCGCAAAGGAGCTCTGTGCCTCTTCTCCTTTATGTTCCTATTCCTAGTCGTCGCCAGTGTTGGGAGAGGAAAGACTGTGAAGTGCCCGGGTGCACTAATTTTTCTTGTTGAATCATAGCACTAGGACAATGCTTCAAGGCTTCGTCCTCCTCCATAAGTGTCTCGCGTCTTCATCCTAATTGGTAAAAATTAAAATAGGAAAAGGCAACATGGTGCAGTGGCTCGGGAGGATGTTTGGATTGGACGAGACTGTTTGGCAGCATTATTTCTGGATATTTATAATTGTTGCCAGAATACGGAGGCTACGGTGGAGGAGTTTGGTCATTGGACGGACAGGGGCTGGTGTTGGTCGTGGAATTGGTGTCGATGTTTTCATTGCTGCAAAGCGCAAAGATTAGCAGCGTCGATTCTTTGCTATCACGTATTCCGCGTTCGTTAATTTGTGCCAGCGCGAGGATAGTTGGTTGTGGACTCCGGACTCGTTAAATGGGTTCACCGTGAAAAAATGCTATGAATTGTTGCTGATTTTTTCCGCAGGTGCAGCTGGTTTTATGTAGTCCGAAAATTCTGCAGCATGCAAGAAAATATGGAAGAATGATGTGCCATCCAAAATACAAATTTTCGCGTGGAGGGTCATTTTGAAGCGAATTGCTACACCGGTTGTGTTGCACAGAAGAGGTATAATTCAATCACAAAGTGATCAAAGTTGTGTTTTGTGTTTTCATGATGAAGAAATGGTGGAGCACTTGTTTATGACTTGTGGAGTTGCTAAAGCTATATGGAGGAGTGTTTTTGCTTGGATGGGGATCTCGATGGGAGAGACGGATAGTATAACTAATCATTTTGTGGAATTTGGTAATCATGTTAAAGGAAAGAAACAAAGAGGCGTTAAACATCTTATATGGATGGTGGTTATTTAGAAACTGTGGATGGCGCGAAATAAGGTAATTTTCAAAGGCGAGGTGGATTCCGTTCCGGTTATTCTAGCGGGAATCAAGGACACGACATGGAGCTGGTTCAAGGCAAAGGAGAGGGAGGAATTGCATGGCATCTTGGTCGGATTGGTATAATTGCCTGATGAGCTGTTTTTCAATGTTGTAATCCAATCATGTAATGCTTCTAATTACTATATACTTTAGACGGGGGAGAAGCAGTGGGTTAGGTTGTTTATTTTCACTGTTGTACGGTTTTTTGTGCGAGGTACTCTTTTTCCTCTCTAAGTCTTTTTCCCAATGGGTTTTGCCTTAGGGAGGTTTTGAGGAGGCCGTCCCCCTTTCCATGGTAAAGGTTGGGTACACCTTGTACTCCTTTAAATGAATTATTGTTTATCTAAAAAAAACCTTTAACTATATAAAAAAACAAAATTAATTTAAAACCATATTTCTTCATAAAAATCGATAGGTATAGAAAGAAACGGACAACGAAAAAAAGGATCTGGAAAAAAACAAAATTAATTTAAAACCATATTTCTTCATAAAACCAAAAGTGTTTCTCCCATCTTGAGTTACTTTTCTAATTTTCTACGTTGTGCAGACAGAGTGAGGATAAAATTGAAGTCAAACTCTATTTTCAAAGAAGATCAACGACAACATGGTTGGAGGATATACATGCTTCGTAATTGATAAGTGCTTTTGAGCAACCACCTGCACGTGAATGAGCCAAATAACCAAACAGCATATTTGCTCAAAGATCCCTTTCGCTAATTTGTATTCATACTTATCTTCTTTTATGTTGAGATTCCCTAACTTGAGCCTTTTCACACCCAAAAGTCCAAAACCACTTAACACTCTTCCAATACCTATACCTACTGCCATAAAAATAAATTGGCAAAATTACACTAGAAGACTTTTAAGTTATTTATTTGTAACAAGTTGGTCCTTTAAATTTTTTTGTAACAAATAGGCCATTTAAGTTACCTAACATTGACACCGTTAACCCTTTTAGTAAAATGTCATATCGTTGATTGCATCAAAATACACCAAAATATGTTTGGTTGCATCAAAATACATAAGGTAGAGTAATCGCAATATATAAAGTAACATTACGTCAAAATATATAAGCTAGAGAAATCACTAAAAGGCCCTATTTGTTACAAAAACAAAAACTTAAAGGGCCAATATGTTACAAATAAATAACTTAAAGGTCCTCTGATATAATTTTGCCAAATAAATTTTAGCCACAAACGTTTTCTCCTTTTATAAAGGATTTCATCCACAAATTCTTGAAAATAATGAATAGTGATTACAAATTGTTCGTTTAGAGTGTGTTTATTTATGAGTTTAAAAGAAACTTATTGTCTTTGTTTTTTTTTTTTTACAAAAAAAAAGAAAGAAACTTATTGTCAAAAAGAGTATAAAACAAATTTTAATGATTTAGCACATGATTAATAAGTGTTGTGGACTAGGCCACCGGCCCAATCTTGATAAAGGACTACTACAGACCCAAATAATTGTGCTACGCGCTAGAGAGCGTTCGAGGTGCACTTAGGTGACTCCCAACAGCTGAGATCGATCTGGCAGATCCAGTGTCTTACTCGCGTCGCCTTTCCCTATAGATATAGATCAACCCCCCCCCCATTGACAGGTGCACTTTTTGCCTCATCTCATACCACGATTTGACTTCTACTCTCTAACTTGGGTGTCAGAGTGTCTTTCTCTTTCAGTAAAAACGACTTCAGCTCATGAACCGACCTCACTAGAGAACAGACGACCTGGCCACAACTCGGTCTACCCAAAACCACCAAGGTACGTTTCTGCTGGTGATCACAGTGGGAGCCCCAGCGCTATCCAACCACACATTCTACTTTCTCGAAACTCATGGCGCCGCGTGGAAGATCGACCACCCGACAGACCCCGTGCATGCAGAGCGTAACTGAGATTCCTCGTCACCCACAACTCACTCCAGAAGGAGTGGTCGTCACAGCAGAGTATAGAAATAAAGAAGAACAATGAGATGGAGTGCGTGCTAGAAGTTAGGGTCCCACGGGGTACCCGTGCATGGACCATCGAACAAATTTGACAGTGTAGAATTTTTAACAATGAACTCACCGAACAAATTTGACATTGTAGACTTTTTAATTATAATTATTTTTGACAGTGTAGGCTTTTTAACAATGAACTCACCGAACAAATTTGACATTGTAGACTTTTTAATTATAATTATTCCGTTCATTCCAAATTCTTTTTGTGTAATTGAAACAAATTTGAGAACGAGAGTGAAGTGTGAGAACCTCGTTTAGATTTATTTTAACGCGTGCAAAAATAACATTAAATGTGTCTCATTAACAGTGGTTCGGAGTTTATCTATTGATCTAGTTCGTTTTTTTTACCATCGAACCACTGTGAGATAAGTTTGGGGTGTGCAGCATAATTTACACTACTCGATACTTTACCATGGAACTAGTTCGATGGGTAAGTATCGAACCGTCCTAAAATGCCAAAAAAAATTAAAACGTTGTGTTTCATTAAGGGCACTCATGTCTTTTCACGCGTTTGTGTAGTATGTGCTGAGTAGATGGGGATGTGTAAGAAGCATGGGCCTAACTTCTTTCCTATGTTTGGCCCATCTTCTTTTCCCAGTTGTGAGGGAAAGACAATTGGAATTCTTTGAGCGTGGAAGAGATAAGGGAGGACCACGACAGCGCCTATGGTGTTAATGGCGGTGGTGCAGTGGTGGATAGTGGTTGGAGATAGTGGTAGTTCCGGAAATGTAATTAATGTTTCTACAAATGTGAATTTAGTGTTTAATTTTAGAGAAGAAGATGATAGCATGAGAAATATGCTGATTTAAATTTTAAATGTAAAATTACGTAAATCCATGTCATTTATGCCTTTGCCACGTGTGCATGCTATCACATCAAGTCGCCAGGCTAAGGCTTACATAGTTTAGTGATGGTCAGTAATCTATATTAGTTGTTGGATGATAAATATATTACTTAAATTATATCTAATGATTGTTATTATAGGAGGGTAATTTAGTACTATCAAATATTTTTTATAATAATTAATTAAATATAAATAATTAATAAAATCATTATCTCCTATGTTTAAGGCCATTAATTTCGACGGTTACACGATTCCAAAGTTAATGCCTAATTAATCGGAACCCACATAAAAGCTAATTAATATTAAATTATTCTTTTTTTATTAATTGTTAAATTACATTTATATCCCTTTAGTGACTATCACTAAATATCTCATTTAGTGATGTAAACCAGCCTCCGCCGTGCCTCAAGTCGCCACTACAGGTGGCTTTCATTGGTAAATTATAGTGGTAAGATTTCTGAGTCTTTGGACTAAATTGGTGGCTTCACTATCACTATCAGTATCATTAGCTAAATCCAAGAACCGCAGCCACCTCTAGCAGCAAGGGCTCCACTTTTCATTAGTGATTACTTTCCACGTAGGAAATAAAAATAGGAAACAACCACCTTCCTACGTGAAATAAATTAAGTTTGACACATTCTCATTCTTCAACTAATTTTTCCTTCCTATATAATATCACCCAACTCTCTCCCTTCTCCAAAAGCCTCTCACTTTCTCTCTCTCATTCCAAAACAAAACTCAAATAAACTTTAGGTGCAAAAAAAAATTCAAAACAAAAAATGGGAAACTGCTTGAAGCAACAATCATCTCCAAAATACACCACCGATGAAGACAACGATCTCTTGGATTTTCCAACATTCGAGGTTGATTCTTCTGCCACTTCAAATGCAAAAGCAACAACAACAGAGGTGAAGATAAAGATCACCAAGAAGCAGCTAGAAGCGTTACTCAGCAAAGTTGACATGAAAGAGTTAAGGGTGGAGCAGATTTTAACTCACTTGATGAATCATAGTGATGGCTACCAATCACTTCAAAGATCATGGAGACCTGCACTTCAGAGCATCCCTGAGGTGAATTAAGGTTCATGTAGGTTAGTTTAGGGATATGGGATTTATGTAGGAGAGAATTGGCCAATTGGGTCAATCCTGTTTCTTGAAAAAAGGAATGAATGATGGATGATTGAGGAAGAAAAAAGGGTACTTATAGTTTTTGTACTTTGTACATATATACAAATCAAAAGGGTACCTTTGTAGATTGAGGCTAGTTGAATTTTCTCCTATTTAATTTTTTAAGTTCTCAATTTCTATTTGTTTCCATATTGTGATTTTCATTGGCCTGAAATTATGTGTGGAGATTGAAAGTTGAAAACTATGAGATTTTCGTTTTCCATTAGTTAAGTGCTCTGCTCCACTCTTTCCAGCTTGATCTCTTAAGATATTTGTAAAGATTAAGTAGTCTCTAAAATTTAGAAATTTTTTTGTATTAGTCTCTAAAATTTAATAAATATTTTGTAAAACTTTTTAAAATGTTTTGTCAAAAAATAAAAAACATTTTCAAATATGTTTCAATAATTTTAAGAACTACTTACTATTATCTTATATTTTTGGGACTTAATAAAACATATAGTGTAATTTTATAATCTAAATCAAAAATGTTTACTCAGTCTATTATATAAAAATATTTGGATTTGTCACGAATGTGAATTAATTAATTAGCTTCTTGTGAATGTCGACATTCTAAATTGGACCGGTGGACAATAAAATTAAAAAATAGTATTTTTTTAGCTAAGAAAAATACTTTTATGTGCGAGTATATAAGTGGGACTCAAATCTATATAAAAATAAATATACATGCTACCTGCAAACAAAAAGCAACGATCAGAAATTCTGACGTCAAAATATTATTCCCGAGGCAAGCTCGAATCGTACTTGATCGTACCTAATCAAGAAAGTGTTCTGTTATCCTTCGAATATTTGACCCGATCGTTGAGATGAAAGGATTGGGATCTTGGCTGCACGCGGGTGGTACCTGCAATAACACTCCGACGCTCAAGTTAGAGGTGTATGATCAGGCAGGATCACAAAGGTGTAGATAGCGTACCTGATTCTGGGGTTCTAGACCCTATTTATACAGTGTGCTTGAGTGAGGTGCCCTGGTCATTGCGAGGCTTGCAAGTGTGAGCGCTACTTGCGGAACACGACACTCATTGGGCCGCGCTGGGCCTTCTTCGCCGAATGGGCCTCTGACCCAATCCGGAACAGTACTAATGCGATATCAAAAACAAATTCTAAATGAGGCAAGTACTGAAGTAATCCTCCAATTTGGCATTGGACTCGGCCAGGGCATCAATCGTTGAACCACCATGAATTTTCACGCCTTTCTTGGCCAACTCCTTTCCCAACCACTCTATCAACTTGTACGAGGTCGCGTCCTCTACTTGTAGGTTCCACGGTTTAATGGCGTAGGACTTAGTGTCAACAACTTCCCTGTTACAGGCGAAATGCCCCCAAGTCCAAGATAAAGGCAAATGACACTTGGACAACCTCTCGTCCTCAAGGTCGTCGATCAACCGTTTCACAGCATTATTCAGAGCTTGGAAGAAGAAGAATACAGAATGATAACCCTTGTTTGAATCGTTGGCCGGCGAAAATAAGAACGTTATGTATTGCGATGCGCGGCCATCGCATGACCTTGCCTCGTCTTGTCGGTACCCGGTTCGGGTGAGTGGAACACGTTGAACAGACAAAAGAACACTCTAGCAGAGGGAACTCTTCCTATACGCCCCACCGCGAGCTCGAAACCCCGGACAAATCCCCAACTGTACGACATCAATTGCGAAGGGGCCCGTGGTAAAAACCTCAATACTTCCTTCAGAAATTTGCTATGTGGAATCCGAATTTCCATAGTCTCTTAGGCGGCTCCGTAGAAAAAGAAGCCGAAGCTATCGTGCTTGGTACATACCGGCATCCCATCGACCGCCACCAATTTCTAGTGTTGTTCTGGAGGAGCAACTACGTACTTCTCGAAGATGGAGAGAGGCTTCTCAGGATTCAACCTCTGATAAATTTTGCAGACTTTAGTGGAAACCTAGTCATCAACCTTCTCAACTGGTTCCTCATATTCTTCATGTACCCACCGTATTCCGAACTCGAGAATTGACCTCGGCATTGCCTCCATTCGCGCTCTCGGACATTTGCATAGCAATGTCCCTCACCGAGGCTAAGATGCCCGACCTCGTCGATGACTCAGCATGCGTGGAAGAAAACAAGGACGAAGCTCTCTTTGGAGCCGGCACCGGATGGCCTTAGGCCGACCTCTTCAAGATAGGCTTACTAGGGGGAACAGGATAGTGTGTCTCCTCGGTCTTAGATCGACCCATTTATCTACAAGGGGAGGGCAGTGCCATCACTGACTAAAACTAAAACGAGAGCGACTTCGGCCTTGAATACATCAAGACAGAGCCATCTCCTCCCCCAAGAGGCATTAGCAACGACGATCGCCTAACGGCAAGTCGACCGCTTCCAAAACTAATAAAAGCATCAAGTTAGACAAGGAAAAAAAACTAACCTCAGTCTGAATTTGTGCAACTCGGCTCAAAGAACGATCTCGGGGTGATGAATGATGAACTCGAACCACAAAGAAGCCCAGAAACCACGACGCAGCACGACGACAAACGAACTCGACACGGTGGTCGGAGGAGAGCAAATTCTCAGATCACTCAAAGCTCTCAAAACAAACTAATCTCAAAAGTTGGGAAAAGTGAAGAATGAGTCTTCATCTTGGTTTATATAGGTCTCAGAGGACGAGATGTGAAGCGACGCGTCTCATCAATGCGTCCCATCAAAGCGCACCCTTGACGTTATGGCCAGACAACCTCGGTTCTCCAAAGCGTCACCTTGATTTTCCCAAACGTCACGTCTCTTCTTCTCCACTCATGAATCGACACGTGGCGCGACATCATAACTTTCCTCCCCATTGAGATTGCGAGACAAATCAAGCTGAGACTGACCTCATCGTCTGGCCGACCTCGACTCGGGGCCTTTATTGGGGCTCCGATCGGCCAAACCCAACAAGACTTGGGCCAGACCCAATCCAACATTGGAAACAGTCCAACATGCGCTCTAGTATCAAGCGTCCTCTTTCAACGGTCCAGATCAAAGCGGTCATATCTGACACCTCAGAAACGACACATTCGCCTATAAATAGAGGTGTACCCCTTCCGTTTTAGGTACGCTTTACATTCCTTGCATATTTCCCTATTTCTTTTTCCAACTTAAGCATCAGAGTGTCTGCAGGTACCACCCCCAGACGAGATTGGACGAGCTACCTCGGCATATCTGAAGTCTACTTCAACCATCTGAAGTCCACCATCAATCTCTTGAAGCACATCACCAAAATACCCCGGATTTGGCTTTCATCCGAGATCCAGGTAACGAACAATGACATAACATATTAGACCACCGATCTGAATACTGAAAGACTTAACATATTAGACCATCAATCTGCTAGGGTTTTTTTTCCTTACGCAGAGGCGGCGACGCCTCCCCTCCCTCTGTGAAGGTTCTCCATTCCCCTCTATGGGGGCTTTTCCTCCTCTTCTTTGGGCTCTTCCCTCACCCTTAGTGAGCATCCTTTCTCTTCCCTTTGGTTTCCCTTCCCATCTCCACCATACACCAAACCCCACCTCCATTGTGAACCCTCTCCTACCCGCTCCTGATGGAATCTCGTGTGGCGTCTATTGTAACATCCCAGACTACTTCAAGAACTGTTGACTGCCCCCACGAACCAACACGAGTCTTTCATCATGCTTTGTCCTCACTTGCATGCTTTCCGGAAAACTTCCCAGAAGGTCACCCATCCCACTACTACTCCAAGCCAAACACGCTTAACTATGGAGTTCTTATGGGATGGGCTCCCGAAAAGAAGATGCATCTTGTTGGTATAGGTAGTCCAAATCAATTCTTTTAAGCCTTCCTTCAACTGTACAGCCCCATACCTACAAGCCTCATGATCCCTCTCATTCCGGTGCGTATTCGGTTCATTCACGCGCCCCTTCGCTTTGAAGCTGCCAGGAGCCGCTCTTTGCCATGCCACCTTTTTGGGCACCGACGATCACTCCCCGCCTTTGTCAGCCTCGGATGTCACATGCCCACCAGCTTCCGCTTGGTTCGTCCCCGAACCACACCGTACTGAGAGAGGACTGCTGCTCTGATACCATTTGTAACATCCCAGACTACTTCAAGAACTGTTGACTTCCCCCACGAACCAACACGAGTCTTTCAGCATGCTTTGTCCTCACTTGCATGCTTTCCGGAAAACTTCCCAGAAGGTCACCCATCCCACTACTACTCCAAGCCAAGCACGCTTAACTATGGAGTTCTTTTGGGATGGGCTCCCGAAAAGAAGATGCATCTTGTTGGTATAGGTAGTCCAAATCAATTCTTTTAAGCCTTCCTTCAACTGTACAGTCTGATACTTGCACATCCTCAGGATCCCTGTCATTCCGGTGCGTATTCGGTTCATTCACGCGCCCCTTCGCTTTGAAGCTGCCAAGAGCCGCTTTTTGCCATGCCACCTTTTTGGGCACCGGCGATCACTCCCCGCCCTCGTTAGCCCCAGATGTCACATCTATGCCCTTATATCACTTCTCTGTCCAACACCTCCTCTGTGTGAGTTAAGGTCGGACCTCAAGGAACTTCTTCTTCTAGATCGACGTGTGGGTTCACCGATCTCGACCATCCTCAAGCCTCTATCCGACTCTCTACTCCCACCTCGGACGATCCCCAAGGTAACCCCCCTTTTACCCTTCCTCTCACTCTCCGACCATTCTGTGCTTTGTGGAATGGCCCTCCCCCCGAACCACCACCTTACCCTAGAAAAAATCCCTGAAGAGGGAACCATTGCTTGGTCCTTGTGGCATCTGGCCGGACCTCCAAGCCCCCTCTTGGCATGACTGAGATTCCACAGTGTGCATCTGATTCAATTCGGCCACCTCTTAAACCTACTTGGACTCGTGTTGTTTCCGTGGAAGCTTTTGATCTGGACATATCACCTTTGGTTTTTAGTTTTAGCAAGTGTTTTCATGGTACAATGTTGGTCATCAACACTTTTGCCTTCCCCTCTTACCGACAAGCTGTCTTTGCTCTTGTGGTGTGCTTGGACCATCGCGAGACCACACATAGTCAAACTGTGCATATCCCAGGTAAAGAAATGATATATATGTAACTTGATATATTCAAAGACTGTGGATTCTCGTCCAATTATGACCATCTACCATGGACTGATATTATTTATTTTGTTGATTGGTGTAGCTATTTGGTTTTATGTTTGACCAATGTGGCCTGCAATCTACTAGTGTATTGATACCAATGATGTGTATGTTCTAGCAATTAGGAGTAACTCAATTACGTGTTTTGGATATGCCCCAACACTATTTGATCATACTAAATGTAATGTCTTCTCTCAATTAATGAAATGAGATATGTTTCCCATGAAGAAAAAGGAATACAGCTGATTGAGGTTTAAATTTCTCCTATTTAATATTTTTGAAGTTCTCAATTTTTGTTTTCCCCCATATTGTGATTTTCTTGCCTGTAAAATCATGTTTAGAGACTTAAGGAATTGAAAGTTGAGAACCTACTATGAGATTTCGTTTACTATTTAGTGCTCTCCTCCACCTTTGTAGTAGCTATAATGACATTGGCAGTAGCTTTAATGAGTGACAAAAGATTAATGAGCGTCACTCATTTTTTTTAAAATCCAACTTAGTAGTAGCATCTTACAGCAGACGTCTCCCATTAGAGGTAAGAAGGATGAGTGGATTTGGCCTCACGATCCGTCTAAGCTATTTTCGGTTAAGTCATATTATTTCCAGCTGGTCTGAGACGACTACACCTCTAATGATACGGATCCTCCGAATTTTTGGAAGTCCTTTTGGAAAACGGCAGCTCCTTCGAAGGTATTGATGTTCGGTTGGCGGTTGTTGTCGAATTCTTTGTCGGTGCGCGACGAATTGTTGCATAGAAATATTCTGCACTCAGCTGAGGATGCTATGTGTCCCATGTGCAAATAATGTGGTCTGGCTGTGCACCATTTGTATTCCTCATGTTCGTTCGCGAGTTCAATTTGGTCTAGTGTCGGTGCTTGGCTTGGTTTGGTCTTTGACTCGTCACATAACATACTAGATCTATTTCATAGGTGCGGCCAATCGTGCAAAGGAAAAAAGTCCAAGAGAAAGAAACATCTTATATGGGAAACGACATGTTGGAGCATATGGATCGCAAGGAACGATGCTATTTTCAAGTACGAGGCACCAAGTGTCGATTCGGTTGTGACTCGTATCAAAAGTTACATCTAGAGTTGGTGTATTTATAAGTTGAATTGTAAGTCCTCTACTTCTATTTCAATGTGGTGGACTAACCCAATCCAATGCCTAAACAATATGTAATTTAGATGGGGAAGAAACAGTGGGTTAGGTTGATTATTCTCACTGTAGTGCAGTTTGTGCGAGGTACTCTTTTTTCTGCCTGAGTCTTTTTTCCAATGGGTTTTGGCTCAGGGAGGTTTTGAGGAGGCCCTCCCCCTTTCCTGCTCTCCATTGTAAGAGTTGGACACCCCTTCTGCTCCCTTCAATGAAATTATTGCTTATCTAAAAAAACTGTGTGTTGGTCATAATAGGGAGAACATAATTATAATTAAAACTAATGTGTGACAAGTCAAAAAAAAATATTTGATCAAATTAGGAAGGGGCGTTGTTTTTTTGAAACTGGAATAATAGAAGGACTAAATTAAGATTAAAATCGTTAGTTGATCATAATAGGGAGACCATAATTATAATTAAAACAAAAATTTAAGATATAAATATGTTTTTGATTCGTGCAAATATGAAATCATTTTAGTTATTGCAGAATTATTTTTAAAGAAATCACTACAAAAACATGTTTTAATTTAAAACCTTCTTCTGTTAGTTCTTTCCATTGCATCTTGTGGATGTGTGAAATATTTGTCTTTAATAGCTTTGCCAAGTCATATAATTTTATTTCTCTTTCATTTTAAAATTTGAGTTGAATTAAGAACTAATTAAGCAATGTCTTCAACCTCCAACATGGCGGGAGGATATGCATGATTCCTAAATAATAAGTGCTTTTGAGCAACGAACTGCACGCGAATGACCAATAAATTAATAACCAAACAGCATCTTTGCTCAAAGATCCCTTTCGCTAATTTGTATTCACACTTATCTACTTTTATGTTGAGATTCCCTAACTTAAGCCTTTTCACACCCAAAAGTCCAATACCACTTAACACTCTTTCCACTACTATACATACTGCCTTAAAAATAAATTTTAGCCACAAAGTCTTTCTCTTTTAATAGAGGATTTCTGCCACAGATCTTTGAAATAATGAATAGTGACAACAAATTGTTCGTTACAGTTTGTTTATTTTGGGTTTAAAAGAAACTTATTGTTAAAAAGAGTTTAAAAAGAAACTTTAACTATATAGCACATGATTAATAAGAAAACTACAGTTGTATTATTTCATATATATATTACACACTGTACATTTTATAAAATGCATTTTAAGCTGTTTAAAATATTCATTTTGGTCCTTTAAGTTTTTTTCCTAGTTTGGTTTTATATGTTTCAATTTTGTTAAACATAAACTCTTTTTGGGCTTTCCGTCCATTTGAGCTAATAAATGATTACGTGACTTTATATGATTTTACAAGGCAAAAGATGTACTTTCAGCCCTTTAGGTTTATTTTTAAATTTTAGTTTAGTCTTTTACAATTAAAATTATTATCTTCTTTAAAACTAAACCCTAATTCTCAACACCATTTTTTTAGATCTAAAAATAGCTCCCGGTGAATGTGTGTTCTAGACTTGTACACTAGTGCAAAAATGACTTTAGACAGCACCATTTAACATCGGTTGTTTAAACAGCCGATGCTAAATGTAGACGCGGTGGAAATTTTGAAATTAAATTGAAGTTTTCAATTTTCACGCTTACATTTAGTATCGGTTGTTTAAACAACCGAGACTAAATGTGTGTCTCTAACACATTTAGTATCGGGTTTTTAGTCAACCGATACTAAATGTGTGTCTCAAACACATTTAGTATAAGTTGTTATTACACCCGATACTAAAGGTTCCTTTTATTTTTTCCTATTTCTCCTTCACACACGATCTCTCGCGTTCTCATCTCTCTTCTCTGAACCTTATCTCTCTTCTCTGAACCTTCTCGCTCAACTCTCTGAACTCTCAAATCAAAAACCTTTGGAGATAGGGTTTGGAGAACTCAAAACTTTAGCGACGATGAGAGAGTTTGTTTCAACCGGAATCTGAGAGAAGCAACAATCTAAGGTGAATCGGATACCACGAAGCCTCAGCTTCTGCCAAGCTCACGTCGTCCATTCCTCTCCGTCATTACAGAGCTCATTTCGTTCGTCTACCTCACACCGTGAAACCTCCATGTGTCTCTGCGTATTCCTTATTTCACGCCACCGGCCGATCAAACACCAAGGCGTCGCGTGTCTTCTCTCTCTTCCTCACATGGACGTTGATCGACCACCACTAAGTCCGAATCTGTCGTGACAAACTCAGTTCATCTTCCTCATCTACAACTTAGGTATTTCCCGATTCAAACCCTAATAATGTATTTGTCCCCAAATTGATTTTCCTTGTGGTGTGAATTTGTCCCTATTCAAACCCTAATTTCAATCTTCTCGAAATTGAGGTTTTAATTTGTTGATTTGTTTGCAGCTAGGGGTTTTCAAATTCGTTAACAATCTTCACATTTTTTTGCTTATTTTTTGATTTCTGTGACAGATGAAAAGGCGCGGTCATAGCCATCATCTTGAGGGATTAGTAGATAGTTATGAAAAGGAAAAGGGATTGTTGTCGTGGAGGTAGAAGGGAAAGGGAAGGTTACATACAGAGGTTGTTTATCAATTCTTCTAATTTATCTTCCTTTAGTTCATGTTGATTGATTGGTTTTAGGAACAATGGTACATAATTCCTCTGCGTTTTTTATTTATTTTCTTCTCTCTCTTTTGGAAATGTTGCTGCAACTGAAATGCAGAAGGGAAAGTAAGGTTTTCTAAACCCCTCTCTTATTTATTTTTAAATTGTCATCTCTGCTACTCTCTTCCTTATTTGATTTTGAAACTCTAACCCCAAAATCATCTCTGTTTAATTTGAAAAATACTCATGTAATTAATTTGTATGAGGTTATTTGATAATTTGACCTATCTATGAATTTGTGTTTATTTGGTAGGTAATCTCAGGTACATATCCTATAATCATTCGTGCAAGTTGAAGAACGTGCTTCCACGTGCACCAGAGAAGCAACTGATAAGCTTCATCTTTTCACCCAGTTTTGGTATAATGTCAGTGCAACAAAGATGTATCTACTATACTACTGCTTGAGGCAAGACTACATTGTAAATTTTAAGTTGCAAGCAATTAGAACACATTGTTATCCATTATAAACTAGAAAGCTTTTGGAATTCAAACTACCTTTCTAACTGATTTAAGAAGAAAAAATAAAAAATTAAAACTGGCTTTCCACGAGTGAAATCCAATGTCCTGCACGCTGCATGACTGCATTAATTTGAGATGACCTTTTAACTTGAGAATGTTTTTTATGATATATGTTAGATTCCTTTCTTTTTGGAAGACACTGATGTTGTTTGGAATAGTTTGATAGTTATGGGCTATAGCTAAGATTATTTTCAGATGTGCATTATACATTTTCCTATGTAGAAGATATCTTAATATCTAAATTGCATTTTTACTTTTTAACACAGGTGCAGTATTTTATCTCAATGCTACACAAGAGAAATGGAAGAATTGGCGCATGTATGACTATGTTGTCAAGGAATTACCAAAGCTTTTAAGTGACACCTTTCCACAACTTGTCACATCAAAAGCTTCTATATTTGGCCATTCTATGGGTGGGCATGGCGCATTAACTATCTACCTAAAAAATCTGGATAAATATAAGGTAACAATAAGGCAACCAAAAACTTTTCATTGAAAAACTTGGCAATGTTCTGAAAATTATTGATATAGTTTTGCTGTTGAAATAGCATATTATTTGTTACTAACTGTCTTCCCCTGACTGAGATACTGCATGCATATGAGCACATGAATATATTTTTCGGCTACAAGCTGATTGTATTAGTATTATGTGTGTGAATATACTTTTTCATTTTTAGAAATTTCATTAGCGTTTGGACATTTGTGAAATATTCCATGATGTATTTGCATAAGGGTCCGTGGTTTCAGATATTTTTTAGCATATCTGGTAGTAGTCTTGACTTGATGAGTATAGCTTACTTCCTCCATAACAAAATATAAGAAAACTTTGGCTCAACTAAGTTGTAACAAAATATAAGCAGGTAAGTATCAAAGTATTTGTTGTTAAGGAGAGTAATAAGCAGTAAAGTCCAAATGTGCCATATCCTAGGACATAAACATACTTATGATAAAATGTGAGATACATTGTTTTTTCTTTGTGTTGCATGCTATCTGTCGTTGCCTATAGGTTAAGACAGCTTATTTTGTTCATTCTAGTGATTTTCAATGCTTGTGCTGTTATGATCTTTTTTATGAGGGATATAACTTGTAAAGTTCATCGTTGTCATGCAATGTACTTCCCAGATTCTTTGAGATAACTCATGTTGATGCTGTGTGGCCTGGTTGGGATCATGCATCAGAGAACCCTGAGCTTCCAGATGCATTGAAAGCAAAAGGAATTGTATTTCTTGGACCTCCTGCTATATCTATGGCAGCATTGGGAGATAAAATTGGTTCATCGTTGATTGCTCAGCTAGCAGAAGTGCCAACCCTTCTCTCATGTAAATTTCAATACTATTTGTATGATGTTTCATATCACATGCACCATTTGTAGAATTTATATACTAAGTATTTAGGTTTATAACATTTGTATTGTAAGATATTAAATTTCAATAGAAGTTGAAATATTTTTATGAATTCATTATGAGTCGCTTTGTGGAGATAATTTTGTGTATTTGGAATTTATAAATTGGTCAATTGATATCTATTAATTGATATCTATATATGCAGTGTGTGTGTGGTAAGATGTGAACTGAGAACTTTTTTTAAAAAAAAGTAGACTTTTAGCATCGGTTGTTTATAAACAACCGATGCTAAATGTCCTAAAAAATTACTTTTAGCATCGGGTGTTTAAACAACCGATGCTAAAAGTCACTAAGAATAGACCTTTAGCAACGGTTGTTTAGATGACCGATGCTAAATGTCACAAAAAATGGACCTTTTGCATCGGTTATTTAAATAACCGATACTAATAGTATGTTTTCAAGACATAAAAAACACCAAAAAACGTCATTTAGCATCGGTTTTTTGAAAATCCGATACTAAAAGTCACATTTAGTATCGGTCGAATTAGCATCGACAGATAACCGATGCTAAATGTGCAAAATAACCGAAGCTAAATGTCTTTTCTGCACTAGTGGTAGCTTCAATTTTACGTGTAAAGGGAAAGAGTAGAAGAAGAGCAAACGAAAAGGATGGAGATATTTTGGCGATGTAAGAGAAATTTCAAGCCGAGAGGGTTTTAGCAAAAGGAGCAACCCGAACAGCCGAAAGAAACAACAAGAAAGACAAAAAGTGAAAATTTTAAGAAACTTACAGTATCAAAACGAAACAAAAAAAATCTTATAGGACTCAAATGAAACATATGATGTTTTACAAAAACTCAGATCTGCATATCAATGGCAAAATCCAAACACGAATCTACCACAAACCTTACCACAAAATTCCTACAACCCAATAAGTTCTTTCCTAGGTTTGGCCCGTCTTCTTTTCCTAGTTGTGAGGGAAAGAGACATGAAAATTCTTGATGAGCATGAAGAGATGAGGGAGAACCACAACAGCGCCTATGGCGTTAATGGAAGTGTTACGGGGGTGGAAAATGTTGGGAGATGGTAGTGGTTCTGGAAATGTAATTAATATATCTAGAAATGTGAATTTAGGATTAAATTTTAGGGAAGAAGATGATGATGAATTGAGAAATATGATGAATTAAATTTTAAATATAAAATTACGTAAATCTGTATCATCCATACCTTTGCCATCTGTGCAAGCCAACACATCAAGTCACTATTTCATACTGAGCCAAGGCCCATACTACTAGGAAACCTCAAGACCATGGTGCTAGGCGCGCCACCGCTAAACGACTGGGCCAGACCCATTTCGTTGAAATTTTCGGCCCAATAGGCAACGACATCATCAGTGGACGGGCCAGATCAACTCGCCGGACCCGACGGCGTACCGATGACACCTGATCGTACCTTGATTTCCAAGTGTTGTTGTCGTTTGTTGCTCCGCTGTCCGGTCGTTGAAGATGAATGGGGACCGGTCTTGAGAGCACCTCGGGTGGTACCTGCAAAGACACTCCGACGCTCTAGTCAGAGGTGTGCTAGCGAGCGAGGTATCACTGGGTAGTAAAACGTACCTGATACTGTGGACGGAGGTGGTACTTATACCACTGAGGCGACCTGGCCGTTGCGATAAATCCGGTCGGTCGCCGAGAATTGCGCTCCAAGCCACGGGCTTGGGCCGTTTCGTTGGGTGGGCGGCTGCATTTTCATCGCACCTCCGTTATTTACGATACACCGGAGCAGTTGCCCCCAAGCCTAGGTCGCTTCAGGGCGGGCTGAGGCTTGAATCGATGCCCCCAGCGGGTTGATTTCAAGACGTCTTCGTTAGAAATAGGCGGTCGCTGCCGCTCGTGCTGGTCGACCGCGTGTGGCGTTTGGGCTTCGACCCTGCCATTAATGCGCAATGAATGAGGTGACCTTTGCGTGTCTCGAGGCAGCTTTTGGGATTCCCCATGCGACGGATGGGGGAAATGCGAGCAGTCGCCTCGCGTCGTTTCGCCTGGTGGGCCCCTCTATAAATAGAGCACTTGGTCAGCACGATTTCTACACTTGAAATCACGCCTCTGCTGCCGACCGAGCCATCTGCAAGTGACCTGAAAGCTGTTGTGCGAGAGTTCCCTGTCCGCTCCTACCTTCTCCAGGTAAGCCGCTCCTTTTAGCTCTCTTTATTTACTTTAGTGTCCGCGTTTTACTTTCGCACTTTACTTTAGCTTCCTTGCTTTAGAATTAGTTTCCACGCCTCGTGAAAAGGGAGGCGTCCGGTCGGGGGATGGCCACGTCGCCCCCTTTTCTCGAGCGCACTGGCTCGGTCGACCTGGCGCATTTTCCCTTTCATAGGTGGATCTGGCCAGAACAAAGCAAACTACCCGGATATCTGGTGCCCCTCTGCAAAGTCTCGCGCGTAAGATGGCGCAGCCTTCACAGGAGGTAGAGCGGGTTGAATCGCGGTCGTCCGGACCCTCCCAGATTTTTGAAGTACAAAGGCGTTCTCCCCAGGGAGCTTCGCCGTCCATCTAAATCGGATTCGATTCGGTGATGATTTCACTATCCACCTCAACGGAATCGTGGACCCCCCCGCCACCACCTCAATCCCCCGTTCGAGCCGACGAAGGAAGTGACCGTTTGGTCGACATCGCTTAGTCCGTACCTGGGAGTCTTCATGACGAAGTGATCGATCTGGACGCCGATCCCCAGGAACCAGAACCAATCCGCTATGAAGACCGGGCGACCGATGGAGAGGTTTCCGGCCGGAAAGAGGATGTTGGTGATGGCGTTGAACAGGCTGGCGAACGAATGGAACAAGATGCCGGCCAAAACGAGGATGCTGGCGAACGGGTGGAGGGAAGTGCCGAGCCACCTTCGGTCATTGATCCAGCAGACATCTCCTGGGTGTCCGAGAAGATGAGGGCCTTTAAGAGTTTCATCGGCCCGAACCACCACTATTTGGACGACCTGCAGGCCCTCTTCACCAAGCCGGGGTGGAAAGTGAAGGGCATGCGGGACGATGAGAATATTGCGACCGTCGCTTCAAACGTGAAGTTTACCATGCACCGGGTCGTGTTTGAGAATATGGGGATCATCCCCCCTTTCACTGCGTTCCAGCGGGACATCCTCACCTATTTGGGTGTCGCCCCATCTCAAGTGCATCCAAACGGATGGGGTTTCATGAAGGAGTTCGAGCATCTCTGCGACCGGTTTGACCGAAGGGTATCGACCCAGCTCTTTCTTACTTTATTTGAATTAAGCTGGCACGGCGAGTACGGCACCAAGTGTCTTTCAAAAATCAGAAGTTGTTCCCCCGCAAGTTCTTCAAGGCTTACTCGGACTCCCTGCCGGGCGGTTGGAAGAATCAGTACTTCTGGGTCATCCCCGACGTGAGCGCCGCTAGGGACATCGTGCAGGTCTTTCCGGACGGCACGACAGGGGTGCCTTTCTTCCCACTCTCCTGGCGGGCGACTCATTTTACTCAAAAACCGGGCGAGCACACGTTCGCCGTGTCCACCCTAGATGAAGAAGACGCTGCTACCTTGGGCATGATTACAGAACTGTCCGCCCTGCTGCCATAGAATCCTGAGGGGGACATCCCTTGTCGGCCTTTTTGCCTGTACGAAGGGGATAAGCTGCTGTCCAAGCTTGGTCGGTGAATTTGCCTTATTATTTTTGATTCCATTTCTTTGGTCGGTCGGCTAACGCTCTTTTGTCTTTTGCAGGAAAAACTTTGAAAATGTCAGGCTCAGATTGGCTTAGCCATTAGAAGCTCGTCAACTCCAGCGGGCAAAAGAAGACTCCTGCCGCTAACGCTAACCAGAGGCAGAACACTCCTCGCCCTGACCGAAATGTCGGGGGCAGCTCCAAAGATGGACGCACTCCCATCAAGCGGCCTAGAAGGGAAGAAGAAAACCGGGTCGAGTCCCCCATTTTCGAGATAGAAGACTTTACCGAGGAGGATGTAATGCGTTTTAAGAAGGACCCCTGGACTTCTGTGGCGACCTGTGCAAGTCCGCCAGTAAGGTGCTGAAGGACTTGAAAACCAAGCAAGCACGTAAGTTGCGCATCCTGCTGACATCTCGGTCGTAGATATCTTGTTCGTCCGCTGACATTTACTTTCCATTTCAGGGGCTGAGGTAGAGAGGGATGCGGCCGAGCGAAAGCTTAAGGAGCTTGAACCTGAGATCACCACTCTGGAACAGACCAAGTCTAAGCTGGTGGCCGCCGAAAAAGACAAAAAGCTGGCGGTGGATGACAAGGCCAGACTGGGGGCCAGGAACAAAGAGCTTGCTGAATTGGTGAAGACCCTTAAAGCTGAGGTCGCTCGCTTTGAGGAGAACAAGCAGGCCGCCATCCACGCCAAGGTCGCCGAGGTAGCCGGGGTGGCAAGAGGAGCGGCCATATATCAATTTGACAATGCTGTGGCCCAAATGAGATCGCCGCGCCCGCGGCATCGATGATGACCAACCCCAGTGCGGCGATCACGTGGTTGAAGGCGAAGAGATCGTCTTGCCTGCGATGATGGATAATGACGGCAAGGTAATTTGCAAGTGGTCAGTGATCCTTGGTCGTTCCAGGAAATGAACAGCACCTTCTTTTTGCCCGCCTGCGAGCGGTGTAACGTCTGTAATTTCTTCACTTTAACTCCGCCATCGAGCGGGTGAATATTCTGGGCGCTCGGCTTCGACCGAGCGTCTTTGTTTTGTAATGAAGTACTTTTTATCTCGTTTGTTTGAATTTACTTACTTTATTCGTTCGCACTTTTCTAAGTTAAGAATTCTAGGCCAGTCGAAGGCCGCTATTTTGGGCCTTTTCGAAGGCTCTCGTGTTGGGTCGCTCGTCGACCATTATATGCTTTTTCGAAAGCAACCATGGTAGGCCGTTCGGTGGTCTACTTTCGTTGGTGGTCATTACTTGACTCTTAGGGATGACTCGTTTTGGGCCGTTCGACGACACTCTTTGTGGGCCAACTCGGTGGCTCTCGCTTTGGGCCGTTCGACGACACTCTTTGTGGGCCAACTTGGTGGCTCTCGTTTTGGACCAACTCGGTGGCCTTACGGTCGCTTCGTTGCTACGCGCATGGTGACGACCGGTCATACAATTTTGCATGTAATTAAAGTACAAGTAACAATTTAAAGAATGGGCCTCTGTAAAAAACCCTAGTGGGGAAAAAGAGCGCCCGCCTGACTTTTATTCATTCAATTGTTCCTCGGCTACAAATTGGTGTACTAAATGTAGTACTGCTTTAGTTTATCACTGTTCCATGTCCTGGGAATGGTCGCCCCGTTCATGGTCTCTAGTTCGTACGCCCCTCTGTCGGTCTTGTTGATGACTCGGTACAGGCCTTCCCAATTAGGGGAGAGCTTTCCTTGACGAGCATTCTTTTTACCAACATCTGCACGCCTGAGGACCAGCTGCCCGAGCGTTGTACTTGGCAGCGACCCTCTGTTTTATCAATGCTTCTCTAAGGGACGCTTGGGTATGCAACTCTTCAACCAAGTCCAATTTTTCTCGTATCGCCCGGTCGTTGGGGGATTGGCCGTTCTCCTATTCCGCTCGCTCACCTCTATGGGAATCACAGCGTCCATTCCGTAGACAAGTTTGAAAGGCGACTCCCCGGTCGATGAATGGGGGGTCGTTCTGTACGCCCAAAGGACGAACTGCAGCTCTTCAGCCCAATTTCCCTTTGCTTCGTCCAATCTTCTCTTCAACCCATGTAGGATGACTCTATTGGCCGCTTCAGCTTGGCCGTTCGTCTGTGGGTGTTCGACCGAAGTGAAACGCTGTTTCACTCCTAAACCGGCCGGCATCTCCCTGAACTTCTTGTCCACAAACTGGGTACCATTATCTGTAATGAGTTGTTGGGGGATTCCGAACCGGGCCAAAACATTCCGGCCGAAGAACTTGTTTACCTTCGCTGAGGTTATGGTCGCCAGAGGCTTGGCCTCTATCCATTTCGTAAAATAGTCCACTGCAACGATCAAGAACTTGAGCTGGCCTAGAGCAGGTGGAAAAGGACCTAGCAAATCCATCCCCCACCAAGCGAACGGCCAAGGTGAGGTTAGGCTTTGCAGCACCGATGAGGGGGCGACTTGAACGTCTGCATGCACTTGGCACTTTTTGCACTTCTACACCAGCTTCTTTGCATCTTCGTCCATGGTCGGCCGGCGAGAGTAGCGACTCTGGCGCTTTCTTTGCTCTGCACCGGCCATACGATGGCTGCCACACAGTCCCTCATGAATATCTCTTAGGACATGGTCGGCTTCGACCGACGACAAACATCTTAGCAACGGGCATGAAAACCCTCTTCGATATAACTTCCCTTCGATCACGGAATATTTGGTAGATCATAATCTCAGGGTCTTGGCCTTCTTTGGATCGGTCGGCTCTTCGCCCGTCGTGATGTAACGTAATATTGGATCGATGCACTTTTCTTCCACTTCAATAGTGAGAACGGCCAAAGGATGACTTGGTTTGGTTGAGACGCTCGGCTGAGTCAGGGTTTCTTGGATCAAACTTCTATGATTGCCGGGTGTCTTCGTGCTAGCCAACTTCAATAGGATGTCAGCCTGGACGTTCTTTGTCCTCGGCACGTGCTTGACCTCTGCCCGGTCGAATTGCCGGAGTTGTTCCCTCACTTTGGCCAAGTAGATCTTCAACACTTCGTCTTTTGCATCGTATAATTCTTGGATCTGGGACACGACCAGCAGGGAGTCTGAGTGTAATTCTACCTGATCGACGTTGAATTCCTTTGCCAGCTGCAGCCCGGCTATGCATGCCTCGTACTCAGCTTGGTTGTTGGAGGTGTGGAATGCAAACGCCAAGGACACTTCTACTGCAAGGCCTTCTGAATTTTCCAAGATTAGGCCCGCTCCACTGCCTTTGCTATTGGAAGAGCCTTCCACATGCAATGTCCAGATCGTTTCTGGTCGGCCGTCTTGAGTTGGCGTCATTTCAGCGATGAAATCGGCCAATACTTGAGCTTTAGCGGCCGACCTGGATTCAAACTTGATGCTGAACTCGCTTAGTTCAACTGCCCATTTGATCATACGTCTCGCCAAGTCCGATCGATGAAGGACTTGCCTGATTGGCTGGTCCGTTCTTACCACGACCTGGTGAGCCACGAAGTAAGGTCTCAATCTCCGGGTGGCCACCAGCAGTGCAAGGGCTAACTTCTCTATCCTCCGATATCTTAACTCTGGCCCTTGCAACACCTTTGGCGATGAAATAGGCGGGTTTTGCTTTGTGTCGTTCTCGACCAGGCGGCACTTAAAACCTCTTACATATTGCGGTATAAATATAGGGTTTCCCCCGGCAGCGACTTGGTCATTATGGGCGGGTTGGTCAGAGCTTCCTTCAACTCCTCCAATGCTCGCTGGCACTGGTCGGTCCACTCAAATTCTGCCTCCTTCTTTAACAACTTGAATAGAGGGAGCGATTTGCACGCAGACTTAGGTATGAACCTTGACTGGGTAGCGACCATGCCGTTCAACCGTTGGATCTCTTTCTTTGTGGTGGGCGGCCTCATATCGGCGACCGCCCTGCATTTATCCGGGTTAGCCTCTATCCCCCTTTCTGTAAGATGGAAACCCAAAAACTTGCCTACCCTAACCCCAAAGGTGCACTTCTTTGGGTTCAGCCTTAGAGAATTCCTTCTTGCTTCTTCAAAGACCTCTCTTAGTTCAGTCGCATGATCTTGGTCGGCCTTGCTCTTGATGATCATAGCATCTAGATATACCTCAGCTACTCGACCGATCTGCTTTCTGAATATTTTGTTCATCATCCGCTGGTAGGTCGCTCCCGCGTTCTTCAGGCCGAAGGGCATGACTTTGTATTGGAAGTTCCCCTGATCGGTCATAAATGCAGTCTTATGACGGTCTGGAGAATACATCGTAATTTGGTTGTACCCAGAATAGGCGTCCAGGAATGATAGCAACTTGTAGCCCGATGCTCCATCGACCAGCTTGTCGATGCTCGGTACCGGGAATGCATCCTTCGGGCATGCCTTATTCAGATATGTGTAGTCGATGCACATGCGCCACTTGCCATTCTTCTTCTTTACTAACGCAACGTTGGACAACTAGGTCGTGTATTTGATTTCTTCAATGAAGTTGGCCTTGATCAGGTCATCAACGGCCTGCGCTGCTGCGTGAGCCTTCTCTTCATTCTGCGTTCGCCTTCTCTGGGCGACCGGACTAGCTGTCTCATCCACAGAGAGTTGATGACACACAATCTCTATTGGGATCCCGGGCATGTCTGATGCCTGCCATGCGAACAAATCTGCATAATCCCTGAGGCAGGCTATAAGATCTTGCTCGACCGCTTCAGTAGGCCGCCTCAAGCTTGGACCGTATTTTCTGGGTCGTCCCCCAGCTGGACGTCAATCAGTTCTCCATGTGGCTCGGGCCTCTTCAATCTGTTTTTTAGCTCACGGGCTAAATCATCATCACCGTCCTCTGGGTCGCTATCAGGATCATACCGGGCGTCCAGGTCAGCAAGGTTAACTTGGTGTCTTTCTTCGAGACTCTGCGGGTCAGTACTCTTATCTTGCTCGTCGCAGATATCTTGGTACAAGTAATGGCTCCGCTTGGCCGCCTCCATGTCGGCCATCAGGGTCACGACTTGATCGTCCTTACTGTAGAACTTCATCTTCAGGTGGACTGTGGAGGCAACGGCCTCTAGCTTTCCAAGTGTCGGCCGGCCTATGATACATTGGTAGCAAGACTTGATAGGAAAGACCAGGAATGTCGTCTTGACCGTCCTATATAGGGTGCTTGCTCCCGTGTCATCTCCAAAAGTGACCAAGAGTTCTATCGTCCCCAAGGGGTAGGTGACCGCCCCGTTAAACCCTGTTAGTGGAGTTGGATCGGCCTGTGGGATGATCTCACTCCGGTCTACACTGAGTTTGTCGATTAACTGTTCGAACATGATGTCGGCCGAACTGCCTTGGTCGACCAAAATTCTGCGGACTTCAGTGTTGGCCATGACAGCCCTGACCACCAACGGAACGTAGCTATTGGTCCTTCCATCCAACAAGTCTTCATCTCCAAAGGAAATGGGCGGCCTATTCGAAGCCGGTCGTTCTGCAGATGTCGATCCAACCATCATAAGATGGTTCCACTTTCTCTTCATAGCCTTCTTTGATTCCCTTTTATCCAAAGGGTTCCCACCATGTATGACAATGGCCACCCTGCGGCCTTTGGACAGCCGGACGTCCTCTTCGGAGGTGTCCTTGTCCGCGATCGCTTCTATGGCTGCTGCGTTTGTGGCCTTTCCTTTTGGTTGAGGGGGTTTTCCCCCGGTTCTTTCTTCAGTCCGCTCGGCACCTTCCGCCCGGACATACTGCTTTAGCTTTCCCTTTTGGATAAGATCTTCTATATCATCCTTTAGGGCCATGCAGTCATTCGTGTCGTGCCCCTTGCTTTTATGGTACCGACAGTATCTCTTGGTCGCCCGGGCACCCTTCTTGAGTACTAACGGATCGGGCCGCTTCACATCAACGAATTCATTGTTCTAACACTCAGAAAATATCTGTGCGATGGGAGCATTGAGCCTCGTCCGGTGCTCGTACTTCTTGGGCCGGAACTTCGGCTTGTTGTCACGGTGATTTTCTTGAGCCTTGAACGGCTTGCTCTGCTCTTCTCTAGGTCGCACACAGGCGACCTTCCTTGCAGCAAGAGTCTCTTCGTAAGCCATGTGGTCGTTGGCACTGCGAAGGAACGTACTGAGGTCAGAGTAGTGGTTCAAAGTGAACTCTTCAGCGAACCTATGGTCCGGCCTGATGCCCCGCATGAGGTACTTCAGCTTGTCCTTGTCCGTTAGGTCGCGAATAGTATCGGCCTCAGTATTGAAGCGGTCTATGTATTGCCTTAACGGTTCGTTGTCGCCTTGGATGACCGTGTCCAAGTGTTCCTCATAGCGGTATTGGCACCAGTTGGCAGTGTAGTTTGCTAGGAAGACTCTGATCAGGCCTTCCCAAGAAGAAATAGTGTTCGGTCGCAGTGACTCCCACCATTCTAGCGCCCGTCCGTCGAGCGATTGCGGAAACAAACGACACTTCATTGTAGAACCCAACTCCCTGTAGTTGCAGTAGTTTTTGAAGTACCTGATGTGTTTGTCAGGATCACCCCGCCCGTCGAATTTGTTGAGGTTGGGCAGCTTCCTGAGATCCCTAGGAATACGGTAGCGCCTCGTGAAGGGGCCATGGCCGGTCGGAAAGTCACTTGGCCCAAAGGGCTGCATAGTGAGGTACGCCTCGCCGGTCGGCATCCCATAGAATTCTCCGCCGACCGGATGTCCGTACATAGGAGGCACCTGGGGCGATCGCCCTCTACTTCGAATTGAGTGATGTCTCCTTGGCCGCCGCGAAACATCTCTGATTTCCCCATTGCAATAATCGTTCAGTTCGTCATAGGGGTCCCACGAACGGCTTCTAGAACACCTGGAGCCGGAGGATTCGCACGAGGAATACCTCATAGACGAACGGTCCGACTCAGGATGGTAGAGTGAGTCTCAATAATCGTAGTCGTATGAGGGGGAACGGCGACTGCGCACGTTCCTTCGAGCAGGCGATCTGCGTGCCCGAACTCTTTGTGCTCGAGAATGACGAGAGGTGCTTCCTCGATCTGTGTTCCTCCGAGGGGGCGTTCTGGCTCTGTGCGAAGGACGAGTTTGGGCGGAGGGCTCTCCGTGGTCCGTTCGCTGGCGGGCTGGCATCGACCTCCTCTCGAGACGAGATATCAGATTTTTCCCGGTCAGCGATGAGTTGATTCTTACTCTGGAGCAGTTGGAGAACTGCTTGAGTGACGTGCTCCGGTAGGGGCTCCATGATCCCGGCTTCCGCCAGTTCGGCCGAGATTTGCTGGTGTGGAACCAGCTGCTGCACTTGTTCCAAGACCGGACCTCCACCGCCCTGAACCGAGGGTTCTTGGCGAGGATTGCCTTGGGATTCATGAACAATTACAGGCACACCCTCCGGGGTCTGCTTCGGACGAGCGTTTTGGCCGGCAGGGTCGTGCTGCGCTGATGCCCGCGTAGTTGGTCTCTTCGGGGCCATCTTCAAAGTAGGATAGCGCTCGGGCCTCCCACTGTGGTCGCCAATTGTCCGTACATTGATCTCCAAGTGTTGTTGTTGTTTGTTGCTCCGCTGTCCGGTCGTTGAAGATGAATGGGGACCGGTCTTGAGAGCACCTCAGGTGGTACCTGCAAAGACACTCCGATGCTCTAGTCAGAGGTGTGCTAGCGAGCGAGGTATCACTGGGTAGGAAAACGTACCTGATACTGTGGACGGAGGTGGTACTTATACCACTGGGGCGACCTGGCCGTTGCGATAAATCCAGCCGGTCGCCGAGAATTGCGCTCCAAGCCACGGGCTTGGGCCGTTTCGTTGGATTGGGCTGCTGTCCTGTTTCTGACTACACCTCCTGTTATTTCTAATACACACCGGAACAACACCACCTCTATAAATAGGGAGGCACCCCTCCAAAACTAGGTACTCTTTCATTTCATGCATACCTTTCCATTTCTCGTGTTGACTTTGGCATCAGAGTGCTTGCAGGTACCACCCCTCGGCGAGCTCAACCTCGGAACTCCTGATCTCCAACTTGGCATACCCGAGCTACCAAGGACGGGCACGAGCAATCATATATTTTATCCTAGACACTACATCAAATTACCTCGGATCGAATCTCCTTTCTGATCCATGTACGAATATTGGCGACCACGGTGGGTGCCCTCTCTCCTAAACTTTCACTCTTTCCGAGACAAGATTCGACTAGCAACGATGGTGGTAACGGGTGGCCATTCCTTCTCGACTTGCGAGACACGACGGATGGTAAAATGAAAGTGGCAGGAAATAACCAATCTGACCATGGATTCCAACTCCACGATGACTTTATATCTCGCAGAATATATCAGCAAGGACTTATCCAGCTTGGGGGAAGAGCATTCTCGACCGTTTGGTTTTCTCGACGTAATTGTGACTTATGGACAACAGAAACTTTCTCGCACTATCAAGACCCAGTTCTTGGTCTTGCCGTTAACATCCCCATACTAGTGTATCGTCGGGATGTCGACTCACGTCAAACTCGGCGCAGTGGCATCAACAATACACCTAAATATGAGATTTTACTCCTTGACGGATGAGGTCATAACCATTTCTGCTGATCTCGAGGCAGCTGAAAGGTGCCACTACCTCTCTCTCAAAGAGGCTCGACGCCAACATCAACTAATCCTTGACCTCCCACCGTCGGCCATCGAGGTGAATCTAATAGATGTCGACGCCCGGTACGATCCAGACAATTCCGAAGACGAGGAAGATGATGAGCTAGGTAGAGAGCTCAAGAAGAAGATAAAACGGCCCGAGCCCCACGGGCGATGACCCAACTAAGACGGTGAAGTTTGCGGCCGACCTATGTTACGGTGTAAGGGAAAGTCTGTAACACCCCCTTCTATTTACTACTATTTTACTAAATACAAATCAGAGTTTTTCAAAAACTTTTCCACGCACCTCAAGGAGAGTGCTACATTTAATAAAAACATCACAAATATAGCATTTAAAATTCAAACGCATCTAGTGCGTGAAATATAATTCATATCCAAATGGGACGAACCCTCAAAACCTGTTTTAGGTATTACAATATTCCAGCAATGGTTTCTCAGCACAGCGGAAATAAAAATAAAAAGTAAGTTTAACATACTCCATACATGATCCAATTCGGTCTAATACATAAAATGAGATGACAACACTACAACCCCTATCCCTGGTGTTACTAATCAGAGCTGACACAATAACCCAAGGAGGCATGGGCACCTTCACTATGAATCATCGGTACGTCGCCACGAGAGCAGGCAACATAAAAATGCTAGGGTGAGTCTCTTTACATAAATAATAACAAGTAAGATAAGCATTATATTAGAAGAGCATCTATCAACATCAATCCACAACCACTAATACATTTATCATTCAGTTATAATCCAAGAAACAACAATAATGAATTAACGAAGCATCAACAAGAATCCTATGTAGGTATGTGTATATGCATGTATGCAATATGCATGTGGATCCATAACCACCTCAATAATCCCGTCGGGCAACCACCTCTTTTGGCCGAAGCCACCCACCATGTTTTGGCCGAAGCCATACCACCTTGTTTTGGCCGAAGCCATACCACCTTGTTTTGGCCGAAGCCATACCACCTTGTTTACATGCATATGATTTATGTGACACCATGACAAATGCATCACAACACAATAAATACATCACATCAATTGTTAACCCACCTCTTTGGCCGAAGCCCACATCAATTATTAACCCACCTCTTTGGCCGTAGCCCACATCAATTATTAACCCACCTCTTTGGCCGAAGCCCACATCACCTCATTATCAACACCTCACCACCACACATCATTTACTAAATTAAATCCCACCTAAGGACCAAATCACCATACGAGGACCAAAATAGTAGTTTTAAGGACTAAAATTGTTCAAAGGACCAAAATAATATTTTTGAGGACTAAAAAGTTCAGAGGGACCAAAACAGTATTTTTGACACTTTGAGCAACATTGGCAACCCCCGCACAAAGTGCTGGATTCCTACAGCATTACTCCTACTTCGGCGAATTATTTAAAATAGCAAACGACATCGAAAAATTACAAAAGACCACTCATTGGAAAGCCGTCTGAGTGTCGTTCCTACCTATGATTTTAGTTTCTCAAAATCAGTGTCCAGTTGGTACAGTTTTTCAAAACACTATGCTGAGGTACCAAAATCGGACAGGACGCTTTACCCAACTTGCAACCAAATTTTCTTTCTCATTTCTTAATGAAATTCAGTGAAATCAGTGTCTATTTCGTAGGCAATTAAGTCTATTTTTCAATGGAATAAGAATCATTCAAAACGGAGTTCAATTGAGCACACAAAACCTGCAAAAACTGAACCTACTCCCATTTTGACTCCAGAAAATTGACCCGACTTTGGGGACTCATAACTGGAGCTACACAACTCCGAATTTAACGAAACCAGTGCCAAAACGACCGGCCTTAAGTCTATTTTCAAAAACATTTAGCCACATAATTTTTGGATCAACCAAACAGTACCAGTTTGAGAAAACCGAAACAGTGTCAAGAAAACACACAAAAACCATAAACAAGTAAGACTCATCATCAACCCCCAATAAATTCAGCAACACTTAAACACCATTTAATCCAACAAATACATGAGCATCAATCCACAACACTTAGGCATCTAATCAACATCATTAAATCAACATATTCTCATATTTCATCACATTGAAGCATTTTATCAAACACATGGCATGCACATTTAATAACACATTTAATTCCAACATCAACACAACAACAACCATAAGATTAACACAAGATTCATACAAACCAAACCATCCTAGTGCTATTTCACACATAACACATATCTTACAACTTATTATAGATGTAAATGAGAGTCCCCTAACCTTGAAATTGCAAACCAAATAGAACCCCTCCACCAATAATCCAAGAATCACCAATTAAAAGCTCTCCTCCAACACTTGAGCTCCAAACCCATCCATGGAAAGAGAAAGAGGAACATGATTAGGGTGTGAATCTTACACTAATTGATAGAGGAAAGAATATGGAGTTGTTTGGCACCAAAAACACTTACCCAAAGCTAGAAGATGAATTTTCTCCCCCTCCCCCAAAGTGGACAGCAGCCGCGCCCTCCTCTCCTATTCCTCTCTTCTATTTTGTTTCTTTTCTTTCTTTGTTTGGTTCCAAATGAGCACTATCCTAGAGACCCCTTAGGTTAAAGACTAGGAATTGGGCTCACTAATGGACTTGGGCCTTATTTACACCACTCCCATTAATTTAATTCACCTCCTGTAATACAATAAATCTCATCTTAATTATCCCACTTAAATAAATTAGACTCCTCATTTATTTACTACACCTCACTCCTTAACTAAATTAATTACCTTATTATTATTTAAATATGGCCAACTAAAATATTACTTAATTAAATTAGTCAAATAATCACTTAATTAAGTAAATTAAATAATCACCTAATTAAATTAGTTAAATACTCATCTAATTAATTTTGGGGTGTTACAAAGTCTAACAGCCTGTCTGTGTCAAAATACCGGCTTATTCTCCTAGTCCGCCGCCGACATGCTAGGCATACCCCCTGACGTGGCCTGTCACCACCTATCAGTAAAACCCGACGCGAAGTATGTTGCCCAGTGCAAAAGAATGCAAAGCAGAGAGATAGCCGAGGCGACATCAAAGGTTGTGGCCGATCTGATCTCCGCGGGGTTCGTAAAAAAGGTGAAGTGCGCAACATGGCTATCCAACGTCGTACTAGTGAAGAAGAACAATGGCAAATGGAGAATATGCGTGGACTACACCGATCTCAACAAGGTTTGCCCCAAAGATGCTTTCCCAGTCCCCAGCGTCGACAGTCGCCGACAATTCCTTAGGATTTCGCCTCCTGTCTTTCCTAGACGCTTACTCCGGTTACAACCAGATCACCATGAACCCGCCGGACTAGAAGAAAACAACATTCATGACCGACCGAGGTAATTATTGCTACAAGGTCATGCCTTTTGGCCTTAAGAACGCTGGGGGCACTTGTAACACCCAAATAATTTAATTAATTATTTAATTAAATTATTTTAGTATTACACTGACTTAATTATATTATTTATTTAATTAAATAATTTAATCTACTGTTAGTAGTAATGTTACGGTTGTTTTTATGAAACCTTTACTTTACTCCGCTGCGTGTTGTCTGAATTGCTGTTATGTAAACCATACAGGTGTTGTTTGAGGGTTTATCCCATTCCACAATGTGCTACGCATTATGTTTGATTTTTAAGTAAATTTTATACCGACTCTCGATGTTTATTGAAGTAAATGTAGCATCCCTTTTATGGGTATATTGAAAAACAATTTTTAAAATCTGATTTTATTATAATTATTGTTTATTAGAATTGGGGTGTTACATTAGTGGTATCAGAGCAGTTCGGTCTGTCCGGCCAAGTTGGTGGGTGCTAAAGTGTTTAGCAAGATTGATTTGAGGTCGAGTTACCATCAAATCAAGGTGAAGGATGAGGACGTTCAGAAGACGGCGTTCAGAACCCGTTATTTTCATTATGAATATTATGTGATGCCTTTTGGTGTTACTAACGCGTCGGTAGTATTTATGGAGTACATGAATCGTATATTCCATACTTACTTGGATCGGTTCGTGGTGGTATTTATTGATGACATTCTGATTTATTCTAAGATAGAGGAGGAGCACGCAGAGCATTTGAAGTTAGTGCTAGAAGTGTTGAAAGAAAAGAAGTTATATGCCAAGTTGTCTAAATGCGAATTCTGCGAAGGATGTGAGCTTCCTTGGCCATGTTATTTCTGCTAGTGGCATTGTTGTGGATCCGGCCAAGGTAGATGTGGTGTTGCAATGGGAGAGTCCGAAGTCGGTTACTGAGATTAGAAGCTTCTTGGGGTTGGCTGGTTATTATCGGAGGTTCATTGAAGGTTTTTCTAAGCTAGCCCTTCCGCTGACTCAGTTGACCTGTAAGGGAAAAACTTTTGTTTGGGATGCTAGATGTGAGGAGAGCTTCAATGAATTAAAGAGGAGGTTGACAACGTCTCCTATTTTGACTTTGCCCATTCCGAACAAGTCTTTTGTGGTGTATTGTGATGCTTCCAAGATGGGTTTGGGAGGTGTGCTTATGTAGGATGGTAAGGTAGTTGCTTATGCGTCCAGACAGTTGAGGACTCATGAGAAGAAGTACCCTACGCATGATTTAGAGCTAGCTGCAATTGTTCTTGTGCTGAAGATTTGGAGACACTATCTGTATGGTACTAGATTTGAGGTGTTTAGTGACCATAAGAGTTTGAAGTACTTGTTTGATCAGAAAGAGTTGAATATGAGACAGAGGCGTTGGTTAGAATTGTTGAAAGATTATGATTTCGGCTTGAACAATCACCCAGGCAAGGCTAATGTCGTGGCTGATGCGTTAAGCCAGAAAACTTTGCATATGTCCGCAATGATGATTAAGTAGTTGGAGTTGATTGAGCAGTTCAGAGACTTAAGTTTGGTTTTTGAAGTAACACCTCAGAATGTTAAGTTGGGAATGCTGAAGATTGGCAATGACTTTTTGGTTAGCATCAGAGAAGCTCAGAAGTCAGATGTCAAGCTAGTAGACTTGATGGTTGGGGGTGATCAATCTGAGGGTGGAGACTTCAGGTTGGATTCCCAAGGTGTGCTGAGATTCAGGGAAAGAATTTGCATTCTTGATGATGCTGAGATGAAGAGAGTGATTCTTGAGGAGGGTCACAAGAGTAAGTTGAGTATTCATCCGGGGGCTACAAAGATGTACCAAGATTCGAAGAAGTTGTTTTTGTGGTCGGGGATGAAGCGGGATGTGGCACAGTTTGTGTATGCGTGTTTGACTTGCCAGAAGTCAAAGGTTGAGCATCAGAGACCTGCGGGGTTGATGCAACCGTTGGATGTTTCAGAGTGGAAATGGGACAACATTGCTATGGATTTTGTGACGGGATTGCCTCATACTGCGAAAGGGTATGATGCAATCTGGGTGATTGTTGATAGGTTAACAAAATCGTCTCATTTTGTTCCTATTAACATCACATATTCAGTGCTTAGATTGGCAGAGATTTATATCCGAGAAGTTGTGAAGCTTCACGGAGTTCCTAGTAGTATTGTTTCAGATAGAGACCCGAGGTTCACTTCAGATTTTTGGAGGAGTTTGCATGAGAAGTTGGGATCTAAGCTGAGGTTGAGTTCAGCCTATCATCCTCAGACAGATGG
Source organism: Oxytropis ochrocephala (assembly GCA_020916435.1). Classification (NCBI taxonomy): domain Eukaryota; kingdom Viridiplantae; phylum Streptophyta; class Magnoliopsida; order Fabales; family Fabaceae; genus Oxytropis; species Oxytropis ochrocephala. The sequence continues at coordinate 70,726,675 of CM037089.1, forward strand.
TCAGTTAGAGAGGACTATTCAGCCACTGGAAGACTTGTTGAGGGCTTGTGTTTTGGAACAAGGAGGTTCCTGGGATTCTACCTTCCATTAATAGAGTACTTGGTAGACCGCAATCTCAGGGCCTTGGCCTGCTTTGGGTCGATCGACTCTACGCCCGTCGTAATGTAGCACAATATTGGAGTGATCCACTGATAACTCATATTTATATGAGTTATTTATGCCTTTATCCATATAAATCAAGTGAGTTCTCAAGTAATATTAGTATCTTATTTCTCTATTTAGTATAGTTGTAGGAAAAGAAGGGTTAGAATCTGTTTTGTGTTAATTTGGCACATCTGGTGCCCTTTTGAGCAATTTAATGTGTTTTGTGAGTGCTGCAGTGATTAAGCGCTATAGCGTCTAACGCTTTAGCGGCAAGAGGGCAGGCCAGCTGAATCTTCAAAGCAAAAGTACAATTTTGGCGCCAAGCTCTTTATTCCAAAACTCGTTTACTGTGCCCACTGTGCAGCTGACACGGCCGAATTTTATTGGATACTAAAGGACACATGGCAATTGTGTGAGTGGGAGACTAACATTAGTTGGTGAGATGGATACATCACCTTTTTCACTAACCTAGGAAACAACAACTACAACTACTCTTTCTTCTCTCCAAGACACACATTCGAAGACACACATTCGAAGAGATAGAGAGAGTAGGAAGAGAACTTGAGAGAGATTTTTCTCCATTGTTAAACATTTTCAAGCTTTTATTTTTATTGTAATTTTTAGTTTACCTTTCTCTTTGGTGTGGAATTGACGTTATAGCGTCATCTCTGTGGATGAATTGGAAGCCTCGGTGTGTATCTTTTGCCACCAATTATTCCTGTTTTGTTCTAGGTAATATGAGTGTTCTATCTTGTATTCTCTTGATGATGCTCAACAAGAGCTAAACACCTTGAGTTGGATTGCTTGAATCTTTGTAATGAACCATTAGTGTTGTATTTATAATGTTGCATGCTTTGCGTTTCAATCTTTGTGTTATACTTCTTTCAAACTTGTTTTAGGGTTGGCCACTTGAAATGGGTACATTCGTGGGTTCTAACATGGTCCATGGATAGACTTCAAAGATTGATATGAATGAAAGTTTATTTAAAGACATTTAAATAGATTTTGCTCCCTCTAGACATAGAAATACAATAGTTCATAGAGCAAAGGCTGTGGGGTCTTTATTATACAGGGGTGAACTTATTTAGAACTTAGACATAGGCATCTTGTAATGAAACCCTGGCGTTAGTGACTGAAAAGCACAAAATCAATTGCAACAACGCTTTATAGCGTGTGCCGTTATAGCGCTGTACTAATTGGGAATTTACTTAGGAAAAGCAATCCAACTTATTTCTCTCACATTTTACAACCACTCTTTTACTGTTTTCTTTAAACAATCACTTCTCACTGATAACTTGTGACTACAAATATTTGCTACTTGTTGCACTAAGTGCTAGTATAGCTTAAACTCTAAAATTAACATCAATCCCTGTGGAGAACGATCTTTACTTACTACTATATTACTTGTTGCGATTGTGTACACTTGCATATCACCTTTTCGCACAACAAGTTTTTGGCGTCGTTGTTGGGAATATCTTGCAATCTTAGTGAGATTTTACTTTGGTATTTGTTTCTGGTGTTATAACAGGAAACGCTATAGCGTATGCCCAGAACAGAACCACTTGAATTTGAGTTTGATCCTGAACCTGGGAGAAGATTCAGAAGGTTGAGACAACAACAGAGGTTACAACAACTCAGGCCAATTATGTCTGAGCATAACACTGCAACTATAGGTAGAGGAACTCTTGGGGGAAGAACTCCTACTCACTTTGGAGGCAGAACTCCAAGAGGAGGAAGGCAAGGTCCTTTTACTTTCGCTGAACCAGATGAAGAATATTGGTATAGAGAGAGGTTTCTGAACCAAGGACCTGATCAAATGGTAAATGATATAGACAGGCCAATGAGGGACTATGCTGCTTTTGATCCAACCTCTATGGAAACAAGCATCACCAGACCTGTTGTAACTGCTACTCATTTTGAGTTCAAGCTAATGATGTTTCAAATGCTCCAAACCAATGGCCAATTTGGAGGTTCTACTCAAGAAGATCCCTTTGCACATTTGAGAAATTTCTTGGAAGTGTGTAGTAACTTCATCATACCTGGTGTGAGTGAGGATGCCTTTAGACTCAAACTTTTCCCTTATTCTTTAAAGGACAGAGCCAAGGCTTGGTTAAATTCTTTGGAGTGTAATTCCATCACCACGTGGGAGGAAATGAAAAAGAAATTTTTAGAAAAATATTTCCGTCCCAACAAGAATGCCAGGATGAGGAATGACATTACATCTTTCAAGCAAAAGGATGGTGAAAGGTGGAAAGAACTACTAAGGAAATGTCCACACCATTGAATTCCTATAGTGATTCAAATGGAGACCTTTTACAATGGGTTGGAAGCACCAACAAGGTCTATGTTAGATGCCTCATCTGGAGGTGTGATTTTAAATTCCTCCTACAATGAAGCTTGTGATGTTATAGAGCGTATTGCCATAACTTGACTCTTCATGGCCTTCGAAGATTAAACCCCGCCAAAAAGGTAGCAGGAGTTCATGAAGTGAGTGAAGTTTCTGCTCTCTCAGCTCAAGTGGAAACTCTCACAAATAAGATCAAGGGTTTGAGCACTGCAAACGCTATAGCGTCTGACGCTATAGCACCCAAGGAATCAACTGTGGCTGCTATTGAACAAGCTCCCCCGGGAGAAATTAGTTGTGTATATTGTGGGGGAGGACACCTTTATGAAGAATGCACTACAAATCCACGCTTCGTGAATTATGTGGGTACAACAAGGGCAAAGAACCCCTATTCTAACACCTACAACACCTGGTTGGAAGAACCACCCCAATTTCGGATGGGGAGGTAATCTTGCCAACTCAAGTACAAATGCTCCAAATTTATCCCACCGAGGTTTTCCACTCAACAGAGTCAAAGACAAAATGCTCTGCTATGGATAACTCCATGGAATTTTTGCTGAGGTCTTTTATTAGTGATTGTAAAACAACTATGCAGACCCATGAAGCATCTATAAAAACTTTGGAGAACCAAGTTGGGCAAATTGCTGCTGCTCTCACTCAAAGGCCAAGTGGTGGACTTCCTTCCACTACTGAAACTTCAACATCTCATGCTCCAGGCAAAGAACATGTGAAGGCAATAACTCTGAGAAGTGGTAGGGATGTGACTGAGGCACCCAAAAGTGCAAGGTCAGCTGTTTTTGAAAAAGAAAAGAGTCTTACAAACGCTATAGCTCCTGACGCTATAGCGGTTGACGAAACACCTGAACCTAAGCTTGTGCCTGAGCATCCTGCTCCACCTTATCCTCAAAGGTTAAAGAAGGCACATGAAGACAAGCAGTTCAACAAGTTCCTGGAGGTCCTGAAGCAACTGCACTTAAATGTTCCTTTGGTGGAGGCATTACAGAAAATGCCTAACTATGCCAAATTTATGAAGGATGTTCTCACAAAAAAGAGAAGGCTTGGAGAGTTTGAAACTGTAGCTATGACTGGAGAGTGTAGCATGTTGATGCAAAATAAGCTTCCAAGAAAGTTAAAGGATTCTGGTAGCTTCACTATACCCTGCTCCATTGGAGATTTTTATTCAGGCCGAGCCTTATGTGACTTAGGAGCAAGTATCAACTTGATGCCTAAGTGCATTTACAAACAATTGGGTATAGGAACTACCAGCCTACTTCTGTATCCCTTCAACTTGCTGACAGGACTCTTGCCTATCCTGAGGGGATTAGAAGATGTTTTAATAGAAGTTGACAAATTTGTTTTTCCTGTGGATTTTGTTATTTTGGATTTTGATGCAGATAAGGAGGTACCTATCATCTTAGGGAGACCATTTCTAGCTACAGGGAAGACACTTATTGATGTCCAGAAGGGAGAGCTAACAATGAGGGTTAATGACCAAGAAGTCAAGATTAATGTTCTGAATGCCTTAAAGCTCCCTGAAGACAACACTGAAGAATGCTCTTTTGTTGTTTCTCTTGACCAAGTGGTTCAAAAACATTTTCAAAAGACCAATGACCACTTGGGAAAGGTTCTGAAAAACAATGAGGAATCTGAATTTATTGAAGAAGGAGCAACTCAAGAAGAAGAGTTGATTGTGAATGAGGTTTGGGCTAGAAGATATGAGTCACTTGAACAAGAAAACTCAAACCTCAAGAAATGTGTTCCTTCCATTATTCAACCACCAATTCTGGAGCTCAAGGAGTTACCTAAGCACCTGAAATATGTTTATTTGGGGGAAAATGAGTCTCTTCCTGTAATCATCTTCTCTGGTCTCACCAAAGATCAAGAGAATGAAATCACTGCAACCCTAAAGAGACATAAGAAGGCTATTGTGTAACGCCCCAAAGATTATTGGATATTTATTTAATAAATTATGGGGGATTAGATTGTGGAAAAATATCAGAAATAAAAATTTGGTATTTTTATATGTTATTGGTAATATATGATTAATAATATTATATATTTATTTTATTTCTAGTAAATGCTAGTGTTGGAGATATTATTTATCTAGAAAATTATTTTGGTCCATTGAGGTGGTGTTAAAATAATAGTTATAATGATATTGGGATTTAAAAGTGTTTAAAATGGGCTTTTGGTTATTTTTACTCCCATGCACCCCCTCGTTACCTACTGGACGCACCCCCACTGCAAATCACTTAAGCCCACACACTTACCCAGCCCGCGAGCGCCTGACCCGACCCACTGCTTCTCCTCCTCCTCGTGAAGTCTGCGCGAACGAAGAACCCTATCCGCCTCCCTCTTCCATTTCGTTCTCCATCCACACGCCACGAGCGAACCCAGAAATCCACCCTTCCACTCGAAATCGCGCTCTGAGTTCGATTCCAACGTCATTTCAGCCGTTTGTGGACTTCATCTCGTGTTTTATTCACCCTCTTGTAAGAAAGAACCGCAAGAAGAGAAGAGAGAAGAGGTGAAAACGGCGCGACCGTGGAGAGAGACGGAGAGATTGTGATCGGCGCGAGGGAAAGGAGAAGAAGAGCTCATTGTTGCCGTGGTTTTGTTGGTGACTCCGTAGAGAGAGCTCCGTCTTCGGTTTAATTAAGGTAAGGGTGAGCGTTTCGTCTAACATAATTGGGTATAGATAGGGTTTTGTGGGGTTTTGATGCTAAAGTGATGTGATTTTGTTGATGATTGATATTGTTGTTTGATAATTGATGAATTTGATGTGTTTGATGGTGTTCAATAATTTGAAATTGTTGAAGAGCAATTGATGTTATTTTGGAAATTATTTGGTGATGTTATTCGCATATAACTTAATGGATTTGGAGTTGTTGATGATTTATTTTGATGAGATGAGTTGCTGTTTTTTTTTGATTAAAAATGTTGTTGTTTTGTCAAAAAAATGAGCTACTGTTTGCTGGGCAATTTTATGAATGAGTTGCTGTTTTTTTTGATGAAAAATGTGGTTGTTTTGTCAAAAAATGAGCTGCTGCTATTTCTTGGGATTTTATGAAGGAGTTGCTGTTTTTTTGATTAAAAAGGTTGTTGTTTTGTTAAAGAAATGATTTGCTTTGTTTCTTTGTGGAATTTTATAATGGGTCGCTGCTGTTTTTTTAATTAATATGTTGTTTGCTTTTTTACAAAATAATGAGGTGCGATTTTGTATTAAAATCTTCTTTGTTTTTTTCTTTGTTATGCGCTTGACAAAGAAGTCACCGCTTTTCTTCTTGAATTTGGCTCGAAAGATTCTCGCCGTTTTGAGTACCGATTACGCGCCTAAAAAGTCTTTATTTTCTCTAGTTTGTTTCTTTGGTCAAGAATCGAATTTTCTGAATTTATTTTGTTAACGAAAAGGCGTGTTAAAGTGGTGAATTTATCAATAAAATGGGTGATATTTTATTTTATTCGTTTGCAAATTAAATGGGAAGTTCTCCAATTTAAAATTATGATGTTTTTCTCAAATGTAAGTACAATGTTTTCCAAACCAAATGGGTTGTTTCCACTACTAAAAATGGGATTGTTATGTTTATATAATTGAATTGCTGTAAGAGATTATACTACTAGTGTACTCCTTGACTATGGCTAGATTGTGGTTTACCACTAAGGTCAGAATTTCGTTCACTGGTGTATTTACAAGGGCATCACTGAGAACCTTGCAAATGTGGCCAATGCCTTTTGCAAGTGGTACTAATCCCATAGTCAATCAGTCTACTATTTTATAATCCACCAAGCTAAAAGATAACCGTAATGTATATATATATGCTTATGATGACGTGACTATATGATGTTGATGAATGTGTCGGTTCACGCTATGAGTGATTTTGATGATGTGTTATTTAAGATTGTGACGTGAATGACGAATACACTCTACGAGTGTTTTATGATGACATGCCTTGAGTGGTTATTTCTTTTATGATGATGATGATGAGTACTCCGAGTGAGTGTTGGTTGAATTGCACATGTGTTATAGAATCTCATGGCATGTGCATACCATGACTAATATTGATGATGTTATGCCTTGAGTGGTTTTCTTCTATAATGAAGATATGCCTTGAGTGGTTTTTAAAGATGATATGGTACCATCATGCATATGCCCGCGTGTGGGTTGCATTTTCATACATAATCATAACTGTGAGTTGTTCTTTGTTGTGATTGGGAGCTGGTGTTGTGTATTTATGATGTGGTGACGATGATGATACCTTGTGATTATGCGCTTTCATCTCTCTATTATGTATCTGATTATGTTCCATTGAAATTCTCACCCCTTCTGCTTGGAATGTTGCTCTATCGTGGCAACGCTGCAGGTACCCGCGAGTGAAGGACTTGCTGCCTTATTCTTTTAGTTTTGGGAGGTATTGTTGTGTCGCTCTCTGATACTGTAACACCTAGGGGCGTGAGGGAAGTTGGATAATTTGTTTAATAGTTGTATACTGATTTTTATTGTTACATTGAGACGTGTTTGAGAGTATTTGGTGAGTTGGTGTTTATGCCGCTGCGATTGTGTTTTATGAGGATGGGATTTTCCATAACTGTTGTTTGATTGCACAAATTTGAAGAGTGCATATTTGATGAGTTTTAAGGAAGCTGTAGCATTTCTTTTCTATCAATCAAAAACAATTTTTATTTTTGAAAAAGAATTACTCTGATAAATGACACGTAATATAAGGGTAGAAAAGGGTGTTACATTAGTGGTATCGAGCGATTCGGTCGTGTCGCCAAGTTGTCCTGTCGTAGAGTCTTCTATTCCTAATCGTTGTTTGTGTTGTAGTGCGAGTTGGTTCTAACAGGACCATTGTATTATCTGTTATGTCTTCCGATGTGTGAACTCGAATAGAGTTGAATGTACTGTTTGTTTGATTCTTGAAAGTCGTGAAACTAACTAGTTTACTTGGTTAAATCTTCAAGGGGAGGTGATGTGTTAGATGAACTCTTGATTTGTAAGGGGGAAGATTACCTTACTCATGGGTATAACAATGGTTGTGGGTAGAAGTGTTAGCCTTAGACCCAATTCCATCTCTATTTTAGTATTTCTGACTTCTATATAAATTATAATGAAATAGTTGTGTGACAAAATAACGTTGATTTTGTCGTGATATTTTGTGCTCTCTGTTTATTGCTGAAATTACGAACGGATAGAATTATTAGAATTCTTGTCTTGTTAAGAGCCTTGAATTGATGTGACGAATGATAACTTACGATTGTTTTATTCTTTTGGTGTTTAGAGATGTCAATATAAGGTGAAGTAGTGATTCATATTTTGACTATGAATTATAGTTAGAAATGTTGAAGGACCTATAATATGAATTGTGGTGTGCAAGCAAAAAGCATTTCCCCACACTAGTAATGAAATTGATAGAAGGTCCAAATCATGCTATATATAGTTAAAGAGAAGTACTGTGTGTGGTAATATAACTAGGATGTTATTTATTAGTATTAGTATTTGCTAATTGGACTAAGGTTGTAAAGGTATGCTTACCTTTATAGATATATGTTAGTATATTAATAAAAGAACTAGTGCAAAGTAACGAGCAGCTAGTAAATAAGTAAGTGACGGTTAAAGATTATTCTTTTACATGGTGCTTGTTGTTGGAGTTCTTTGTGTTTGTGTTGCTGTGTGCTAGTTTGTTTAAAAAAAAAAAAAAAGAGAATAATTTCCTTCAGGTTGTTGTATTTGTAGTTTGATTATATTCTTTTTGATAGTTTGTAACTAATTGATGAGTCTGCTGTAAGGTATGCAAGCATGTTAGTGATTTTGTGCTCCTAGGATGTAAAGTAATGTTGCTATTCTTTCTGGATTATTGTAATCATATATGATAAGTTGATTAACCTGGTTTTGTAGCCCTCTCAGATGTAGCTGTTTGTTTGTCTCTGTATGTATTTTAGTGGAGGTTGAAGCCATTGTGCATTTGTAGTACTTGTTTAGCTTCCGTTATTCGAGTTTCCTTTTGGAGATGCTTTTCGTACAACTTGAGGGAGTTATTTTGCAATAAAATGATGTATGTTAATTGATTGCTATATTGCATTTAAGGTTTATGATTTATGATACCTTGAGATTGGAAAATAATGTGGAATAGAGGTTTAGGTGCAGATATAATAAGTAGATGATTTATAATTGTAGTTGTCTTATTTTGAGTAGAATCTAGTATTATAAAAGTGATTTATATTTAAAATTAGAGATGATGGATTTGCCAAAGGAGTAGAATAATTTTTGGTCTGCAAGAAAACCGCCCCAATATAGTGATGGGATTGAAAAATAATCCAAAGCAAGCTATGGTTAACAAGAAAGACTAGGGGAGGAGTTAGTACCATGTTTTCCCCAATTTTGAAAATCCATGTAAAGGCTGTAGGGGTATATTAACCCTAGTTGGGATATGCTAGTATAGTCACATATAATAGCAGGAGTAGTAAGTGTGAGTATAATGATTTGGTCAAACACTTGAGCGATACCTAAATGGAGTAGGGTGTAGGGATTAAGGTTGAATAGTAGAAAGATACATTTTTAAGAAGCCAGTTGTTTGTGTAACACCCCGATTTTCGTGTGTCAGTTCTTTTAATATGTATTCGTTTTATGAACTATTTTATATTGATAAGAATAAACTATTTTAATTTATAGTGTGTTTGAGTTTGAAAATTAATTAAAATCATTTTTTAAATGTATTTTTATATACTCTTGATAATAGGTGATTGTTATTATATATTTATATTTATATTTATTCTATTTATTTGATTGTTCTATTTTATAAAATATATGCGTACTTTAGATGTTACTTATATTTAGAAAGTCATTTGGTGCTATTGAAGTGTTAAAAAATAATAGTGAAATGTGAGATTGGGTTTTAAAAATGAATTAAAATGGATTAAAATCAGTATTTAGACATTTTTACTTATACAACTCTCTTCCTTGCTGCTTGCACCCCTGTTTTAAACCAATTCTTCATGGACTAGCGCCCAGCCCAGTTCACGTGCAGCCCACGCGAGACGGATCCCTAGTTCGACCCGACCCAAACTTATTCTCCTTCTTCCTCAGCAACAAACGCTGTTACACGCAGAAATGGAGCAAACCCCAATGGCTTCCCTTCTCCTCTTCGTTCTCCATCTCTAAACCGCAACCAACACCTAAACTTCACATTCTAACTCGAAATTTCTCTCTGAGTTCAATTCCGGCCTCTATTCAATAGATTTCAGCCTCTATATTGTGTTCCAGTCGTATCCCTTCCAACGTGAAAACCCCATGGCCGATTGCTACTCACCACCGGATTCCTTGAATTTCCAATACAACACTTTTTCCAATTGGAAAACTCGATGGCAATTAGTTTTTAGTGATAATGGACACAAATTCGTTATGCATTGGTAATTAAATAATTTGGAGTTGAAATTTGAAGCACCAAGGTCTTAGGCTTCCTTATGCAATCACTACGTCACTCTTCTCGCCTTTGATAAAGGTATTTTGAAAGGTTTTCATTCATATATTTATATATTGGATTCATATATTTATAAGAAGATTACCTAGGGTAATATTATTCATGTTTATGAAAGCCAATCAATTTACGTTGAACCTAGAATGACTTAGTATTTTAGTTTTCAAATTATTTAGAGTTTAACTTAGTTTAAGTTAAAAATATTTTAGGCTATCCTTTTTAAACTATTTTGACAATAAAAAGGGATTTTATAGTTAATTCAATTGAGTATCTTAGTAATTTTAGTATATGACTTTTGGACTATCTTTGTTGTTGTTACATAATTGCACGTGGTTGGGTCAAATATTGTCGTGCTGGGATTAAAGTGTGCTCGGGAACTCGTGCTTTGTCTTCATCGATTCGCCATTAGGAGTACACTCCGATATCAGGTAAGGGTGAGCGTTTCATCTAACATAATGGGATATATGATGGGTTTTGTTGGGTTTTGATGTCGTATGATGTATTATTGTTGTTATCACGTGATTACAATTATGGGATGATGAATTGAATTTCGAATTGTGTGAGTTGATGGGGTTAAAATCGATTTCCATGTGTTTTGGTGAATTAAAATTGTTGCTGTTTGCCTTGTTTAATTAGGCGTGGTGGTTGTTTTAATTGGATGTAGTGCTGATTTTCTTGAAAATACAAGGGGCTGTTTTGGTGAATTAATTTGTTGCTGTTTGCTTTGTTAAATCATGTGTTATTGCTGTTTTAAGTGGAATGTAGTTGCTGTTTTTCAGAAAAATATAAGGTGTTGTTTTGATTATTAAATTGTTGCTGTTTTGTTAACAAATAATTAATGTTTCATGAAAATATATAGTGCAGTTTTATAATGGAGTATAGTTGCTGTTTTTGTGAAAATATATATATAGTGCAGTTTTTATAATTGAGTATAGTTGCTGTTTTGTGAAAATATATAGTGCAGTTTTTATAATGGAGTATAGTTGCTGTTTTTGTGAAAATATATAGTGCAGTTTTTATAATTGAATATAGTTGCTGTTTTTGTGAAAATATATAGTGCAGTTTTTATAATTGAATAATAGTTGCTGTTTTGCGCAATATATAGTGCAGATTTTCAAAAAATTATAAGTTGCTGTTTTGTCACTAAAATGGGTGCTATTTTGCGAAATATATAGTGCAGATTTTCAAAAATGTAAGTTGCTATGTTTGTCACTAAAATCAATGCTATTTTACGAAACATATAGTGTAGATTTTCTAAAATATAAGTTGCTGTTGGTTATTAAATTGATGTTGTTTTTATGAATACAAGTTGCTGTTTTACGAGAATAGGAGCTACTGTTTTCTCTAATTTTGTTGTTGGTCAAGGACCGAATTTTCTGAGCTTGTTTTATGATTGAGTGGCTGTAAGAGGTTATACTACTAGTGAACTCCTTGACTATGGCTAGATTGTGGTTTACCACTAAGGCCAGAATTTCTTTCACTGGTGCATTTACAAGGGCATCACTGAGAGCCTCGCAAATGTGGCCAATGCCTCTGCGAGTAGTACCCGATTACTGAGTAATCCCATAGTCAATCAGTTTACTATTTTATAACCCACAAAACTAAAAGATAAGTGATCAATGATGATGTGTTATTTAATGATTGTGATGTGAATGACGAATGCACTCTACGAGTGTTTTATGATGATGTGCTATTTGATGAGTGTGATGCGAATGACGAGTACACTCTACGAGTGTTTTATGGTGACATACCTTGAGTGGTTATTTATTTTATGATGATGATGGTAAGTACCCCGAGTGGGTGTTGGTTGAATTGCACATGTGTTATAGGATCTCATGGCATGTGCATATTATGATTTATATTGATGATGTTATGCCTTGAGTGGTTCTCTTCTATAATGAGGATATGCCTTGAGTGGTTTTTAAAGATGATATGGTACCATCATGCATATGCCCGTGTGTGGGTTGCATCTTCATACATAAACATAATTGTGAGTGGTGCTGTTGTGATTTGAGCTGGTGTTGTGTAATTATGATGTGGTGATGATACCTTGTGATTGTCCTTTCTTATTACTCTATTGTGTATCTGATTATGTTCCTTTGAAATTCTCACCCCTTCTGCTTGGAATGTTGCTCTATCGTGGCAACGCTGCAGGTGATCGCGAAGGAAGGAACTACTGCCTTCCTTGTTTAGCTGTTGGGAAGTCTTAGAGTCGCTCTCTGATACCGTAGCACCTAGGGGGCGTAGTTGAAGTTGTTAGTTTATTAATTAACTGTTTTATGATTATGTTAAGGATGTGAGACGTGTTTGAGCGTTGTTTAGTGAGCTATTGTTATTTCCGCTGCGACGAGATTATTTTTGAGGTTTAAATTTTATGACATGAGGAGTTTTATAAATGACGACGTGGCACTTCTTTTCTATCGATTAAATTTGTATTTTTGAAAAAGAAATTACTCTGATGATGACGCGTAAATTAAGGGTAGAAAAGGGGTGTTACATTAGTGGTATCAGAGCAGTTCGGTCTGTCCGGCCAAGTTGTCCAGTGTCGAGTCTAGTTATCTCCCGAGTCTTGGTACTCGTTCTAACTATAATTTGTGTTGCAGTGATTAGCTGAATTGGCCAGACGGTATGACTGCTATTGTTAATACTGGTGTTGCTTGTTGTCTTATTGCTACTATGTGTGTGTTTGCTCTGAGTACTTCGTGTATGACTGGAATGTGTTGCTTGGTGTGTTTTCTGTGTCTCTCGTCGATTTTCGACGAAGACTTTGTGGTGGATTTTGTTGTTTGCCGTTGGGTGTTTTTGGTATTGTTGATGAATTAATGATGTTGCCTGGTGATTGAGCATATGAGATGATGAGTTGGATTTCGATTTGGGTGATTATGTAGGGTAGAGGTCGATTTTTAGTATATATGGTGAGAACATGTGATTGAACCATTTTTGAACTTAAGCTCAAGATGTGATGTAAAATATGTGTCATTCTAGTTAGGATCGTGACATATGTGATGATTAACGATATGTTTGGGTAATAGGACGTGACTGACCCTGGTTTGACGGGTGTTGGATGTGGGGGTTTAACTTGTGTGTGTTGCTGTTCTTCTTTGAAAATAAAACGTTGCTGTTAGCCTTTAATGATATACTGTTAACCCTTTTTAGAAGTTGCTGTAAACCAGATTTTTAAGGTGGCTGTTTTTATAAATAAAATGGTTGAGGTTTTACCACTGTTTATGATTTAAAAAGGGATGCTATCCAAGCATGGAAATGAGATGTTTTCCAAGATTTCAAATACATGGTTACCCGAATTTTTAATGTGTTGTCTCTTGGAACTTGAAGATGTGCTACTAAAAATGTAGGGGTGATTTTACTTAAGATTGACGGGTGTATAGGTGAGAAATGAAATTGGAGACGTTTTGAAAATGGATTGATGTTTTGAAAATCGGTATCCTATACATCCCCACGGGTGTATAGGCGCCAAATTCTAAGTGTGGGTGAACTTCGAGCTCGGGGCATATTTTACCGTGCCATCTTTTTGCGTTCGCGTGCCCAAACTCAATTTTAAACATTTTGGCTCGAGTGGTTTTGTTTTTGCACTTGTCATTTTTGAGATGTGTATAGGCGCCAGTTTATGTTGTGATGTTGTTTGATGCCGTGTGCTATTTGTTTGTGTTATGATCTTTGTTTAATCTTTGTGATGTTGGTCTTTGGTACACCTTGTGTGTTAGTGTTGTTGTTGGGCAATTATTGATGTTCTCGACTGTTTGAATAAATATAAAATGATAGTGTAACGACGGGGGTCTAAGGACCAAAGCGACGAGTTAATGATGTTGATGATGATGGGTTGAGATTTTATTGTTGACGGGTGTTAGTGTTGTTGTGCGGTACCACTTAGATGGTTATTAAAATGATGCAATGAGTTCGAGGGTAAAAATCATGATGAAATCGAGGAATGCGGTGATAGTGATATTAAGAATAACAATTAAGTTCTTTGTTTCTTTATTTATCAAAAGAGCGTTGCTAATGTGCAAAATAAAATGTTCTGTTTTTCTACAATTAAAGGTCTTTGAATTCTTCAAATTTTAATGTCTTTCATTTACTAAAACTTGAAGTGCTATTTTTGTAAATCTTAAAGCTGCTTTGTTTTTCCCACAAATAAGAGTGCTATCATCTCGAATTCAAGGGTGTTGTTGATTAAAATAAGAGTGATGTTTTCTTCAATTTAATTGTCTTTGTTTTTAAAATTTAAAAGTCTTTGCCTCCCCATATTTAAGGGTGATGTTTCCTATTTTGCAAGTCTTTTATTTTATGTGGTTCATTCTGCCGTTTTTATAAATAAAGAGTCGTTGTTTTGCATCTTTGTTCTTGTTGTTATTTTTGCGAATAAAGGATCTTTGTTTCCTTAAGTTTATAGTCTTGTTTTATGAACTCACAGTGCACCGCTTTGAAAATTTAAGAGGAATTGTTTTTCCTATTTTTCTTTAATCTTTATTCTGAATTACTTTGGAGTTTTGGCTTAATGCCTATTTATTTTTGGAGTTGTTGTGTTGCTTGGCTTGGATTTGGTACTATAGTATTTTCCATGTTGTCTTGATAACTTAGGGAATAGAATATTGGTTTAAGATTAAGAATGTAGAAATTTGGGTGTGCATGAGTTGTTGCTTAGTATACCAAGATTAAAGCTAGGATTAAGATTATGTGAATCTTTGAAGTGACTAAGTGTGAAGTAGCTAGGTTCATCTTGTTGCTGAGATTAGCGTGATTTTCGAGGACGAAAATTCTTTTAAGGGGGGTTGAGTTGTAACACCCCGATTTTCGTGTGTCAGTTCTTTTAATATGTATTCGTTTTATGAACTATTTTATATTGATAAGAATAAACTATTTTAATTTATAGTGTGTTTGAGTTTGAAAATTAATTAAAATCATTTTTTAAATGTATTTTTATATACTCTTGATAATAGGTGATTGTTATTATATATTTATATTTATATTTATTCTATTTATTTGATTGTTCTATTTTATAAAATATATGCGTACTTTAGATGTTACTTATATTTAGAAAGTCATTTGGTGCTATTGAAGTGTTAAAATAATAGTTGCAGCGAGATTGGGTTTTAAAAATGAATTAAAATGGATTAAAATCGGTATTTAGACATTTTTACTTATACAACTCTCTTCCTTGCTTTGCTTGCACCTGTTTTAAACCAATTCTTCATGGACTAGCGCCCACCCGGTTCACGTGCAGCCACGCGAGACGGATCCCTAGTTCGACCCGACCCAAACTTATTCTCCTCCTTCTTCCTCGAACAAAAAGCACACGCAGCGCAGAAATGGAGCAAACCCCAATGGCTTCCCTTCTCCTCTTCGTTCTCCATCTCTAAACCGCAACCAACACCTAAACTTCACATTCTAACTCGAAATTTCTCTCGAGTTCAATTCGGCCTCTATTCAATAGATTTCAGCCTCTATATTGTGTTCCAGTCGTATCCCTTCCAACGTGAAAACCCCATGGCCGATTGCTACTCACCACCGGATTCCTTGAATTTCCAATACAACACTTTTTCCAATTGGAAAACTCGATGGCAATTAGTTTCGGCAGTAATGGACACAAATTCGTTATGCATTGGTAATTAAATAATTTGGAGTTGAAATTTGAAGCACCAAGGTCTTAGGCTTCCTTATGCAATCACTACGTCACTCTTCTTGCCTTTGATAAAGGTATTTTGAAAGGTTTTCATTCATATATTTATATATTGGATTCATATATTTATAAGAAGATTACCTAGGGTAATATTATTCATGTTTATGAAAGCCAATCAATTTACGTTGAACCTAGAATGACTTAGTATTTTAGTTTTCAAATTATTTAGAGTTTAACTTAGTTTAAGTTAAAAATATTTTAGGCTATCCTTTTTAAACTATTTTGACAATAAAAAGGGATTTTATAGTTAATTCAATTGAGTATCTTAGTAATTTTAGTATATGACTTTTGGACTATCTTTGTTGTTGTTACATAATTGCACGTGGTTGGGTCAAATATTGTCGTGCTGGGATTAAAGTGTGCTCGGGAACTCGTGCTTTGTCTTCATCGATTCGCCATTAGGAGTACACTCCGATATCAGGTAAGGGTGAGCGTTTCATCTAACATAATGGGATATATGATGGGTTTTGTTGGGTTTTGATGTCGTATGATGTATTATTGTTGTTATCACGTGATTACAATTATGGGATGATGAATTGAATTTCGAATTGTGTGAGTTGATGGGGTTAAAATCGATTTCCATGTGTTTTGGTGAATTAAAATTGTTCTTTGTTTGCCTTGTTTAATTAGGCGTGGTGGTTGTTTTAATTGGATGTAGTGCTGATTTTCTTGAAAATACAAGGGGCTATTTTGGTGAATTAATTTGTTGCTGTTTGCTTTGTTAAATCATGTGTTATTCTTTGTTTTAAGTGGAATGTAGTTCTTTGTTTTTGAGAGAAAAATATAAGGTGTTGTTTTGATTATTAAATTGTTGCTTTGTTTTGTTAACAAATAATTAATGTTTCATGAAAATATATAGTGCGATTTTATAATGGAGTATAGTTCTTTGTTTTTGTGAAAATATATATATAGTGCGCTTTTTATAATTGAGTATAGTTCTTTATTTTGTGAAAATATATAGTGCGCTTTTTATAATGGAGTATAGTTCTTTGCTTTTTGTGAAAATATATAGTGCGCTTTTTATAATTGAATATAGTTCTTTGTTTTTGTGAAAATATATAGTGCATTTTTATAATTGAATAATAGTTTCTTGTTTTGCGCAATATATAGTGCAGATTTTCAAAAAATTATAAGTTGCTGTTTTGTCACTAAAATGGGTGCTATTTTGCGAAATATATAGTGCAGATTTTCAAAAATGTAAGTTGCTATGTTTGTCACTAAAATCAATGCTATTTTACTGAAACATATAGTGTAGATTTTCTAAAATATAAGTTCTTTGTTGGTTATTAAATTGATGTTGTTTTTATGAATACAAGTTCTTTGCTTTTACGAGAATAGGAGCTACTGTTTTCTCTAATTTTGTTGTTGGTCAAGGACCGAATTTTCTGAGCTTGTTTTATGATTGAGTGGCTGTAAGAGGTTATACTACTAGTGAACTCCTTGACTATGGCTAGATTGTGGTTTACCACTAAGGCCAGAATTTCTTTCACTGGTGCATTTACAAGGGCATCACTGAGAGCCTCGCAAATGTGGCCAATGCCTCTTGCGAGTAGTACCAGTTACCTGAGTAATCCCATAGTCAATCAGTTTACTATTTTATAACCCACAAAACTAAAAGATAAGTGATCAATGATGATGTGTTATTTAATGATTGTGATGTGAATGACGAATGCACTCTACGAGTGTTTTATGATGATGTGCTATTTGATGAGTGTGATGCGAATGACGAGTACACTCTACGAGTGTTTTATGGTGACATACCTTGAGTGGTTATTTATTTTATGATGATGATGGTAAGTACCCCGAGTGGGTGTTGGTTGAATTGCACATGTGTTATAGGATCTCATGGCATGTGCATATTATGATTTATATTGATGATGTTATGCCTTGAGTGGTTCTCTTCTATAATGAAGATATGCCTTGAGTGGTTTTTAAAGATGATATGGTACCATCATGCATATGCCTGCGTGTGGGTTGCATCTTCATACATAAACATAATTGTGAGTGGTGCTGTTGTGATTTGAGCTGGTGTTGTGTAATTATGATGTGGTGATGATACCTTGTGATTGTCCTTTCTTATTACTCTATTGTGTATCCGATTATGTTCCTTTGAAATTCTCACCCTTACGCTTGGAATGTTGCTCTATCGTGGCAACGCAGCTGCAGTGATCCTTGAAGGAAGGAACTCTTTGCCTTCCTTGTTTATTTGTTGGGAAGTCTTAGAGTCGCTCTCGATACCGTAGCACCTAGGGGCGTAGTTGAAGTTGTTAGTTTATTAATTAAGCTGTTTTATGATTATGTTAAGGATGTGAGGCGTGTTTGAGCGTTGTTTAGTGAGCTATTGTTATTTCCGCATTGCGGCGAGATTATTTTTGAGGTTTAAATTTTATGACATGAGGAGTTTTATAAATGACGACGTGGCACTTCTTTTCTATCGATTAAATTTGTATTTTTGAAAAAGAAATTACTCTGATGATGACGCGTAAATTAAGGGTAGAAAAGGGGTGTTACAGTTTGCATTTGCAATTAATTGTAGTATTTTGCGAGACCTTGTACAGTGGAACTTAGTTATTGAAGAGACTGTTTGAAATTGACCTTAGTCATTTAGTGTGAATGCGTAAGCTGAAATTTTGTTAGTTACAGAGCTGTAATGTTTGGTTTTTAAGATAGCGAGATTGGATTAAATAGAGCGAGATAAATTTTATAGATGAGAGAAGGAAAATTAAATTAAAGTAGGACAAGACGAATTTTATAAATAAGAGAATGCAAATATCACATGAGTTGATAAGATTATATGTTCTAATTCTTTTCAGAAAAGCTTAGTGAAATAACATTGTAATTATTTGGAAGTACACGCTAGTTTAATGAAAGTGACCATGATGCCTACATGTTAACTTTTCTAAGACATTAACTTTTGTGACCGATATTTTCGCTTGTTTTGTGAGTTTTGCTGTATAGTTTATGGTTGGAGGCTCGCATGAATTTGTCATGTGGGTAATTCAACACTATTACTTTGACTTTATGAGTTAGTGAAAGCGTAGTATAAGGTATAATATGAATTGTTACAGTGGCATGTTCTTGATTACGCATGATTAATTTGTATGTTGAGTCGTGTGTAGACTAACCTCGCTCATGGTGTTAAGATGTTTCATTGTCTTGACTACTAAGAGTGATCCTCGTTGGGGTACCCGGTGACCCCGATTTGTGTTACATGTTATGTGGTTGTGAATGATTAGTTGAGCTTGTGAACTTTGATGCGAATGTTGTTGTTTATAGCCTGTTGAGTTCGAGGAGGATGGCTTAGTCGTCTCTTGAGTTGGGTTTGTATGACTGAGTCTGGTTATTATTTCTTGAGCTACGGGTGAAGAAGTAGGAGGGACGGCCGCTTAATCACTCACCAGCCGGTAATCAATGAAATGATAATCAATTTGGATAGATAGCACTAGTTGTCTAAATGGCGGTAGTTTGTTAGTGGGAGGTGGTTTAGTTTGGTCGATGAGTTGAGAGGACGAAACATTCTAAGTGGGGAGAGTTGTAACGCCCCAAAGATTATTGGATATTTATTTAATAAATTATGGGGATTAGATTGTGGAAAAATATCGAAATAAAAATATGGTATTTTTATATGTTATTGGTAATATATGATTAATAATATTATAGATTTATTTTATTTCTAGTAAATGCTAGTGTTGGAGATATTATTTATCTAGAAAATTATTTTGGTCCATTGAGGTGGTGTTAAAATAATAGTTATAATGATATTGGGATTTAAAAGTGTTTAAAATGGGCTTTTGGTTATTTTTACTCGCATGCACCCCTCGTTACCTCATTGGGCGCACCCCACGCGCAAATCACTTAAGCCCACACACTTACCCAGCCGCGGCGCGACCCGACCCACCGCTCTTCTCCTCCTCGCGTGAAGGCTGCACGTAACGAAGAACCCTATCCGCCTCCTCTTCCATTTCGTTCTCCATCCACACGCCACGAGCGAACCCAGAAATCCACCCTTCCACTCGAAATCGCGCTCTGAGTTCGATTCCAACGTCATTTCAGCCGTTTGTGGACTTCATCTCGTGTTTTATTCACCCTCTTGGAAGAAAGAACCGCAAGAAGAGAAGAGAGAAGAGGTGAAAACAGCGAGACCGTGGAGAGAGACGGAGAGATTGTGATCGGCGCGAGGGAAAGGAGAAGAAGAGCTCATTTTTGCCGTGGTTTTGTTGGTGACTCCGTAGAGAGAGCTCTGTCTTCGGTTTAATTAAGGTAAGGGTGAGCGTTTCGTCTAACATAATTGGGTATAGATAGGGTTTTGTGGGGTTTTGATGCTAAAGTGATGTGATTTTGTTGATGATTGATATTGTTGTTTGATAATTGATGAATTTGATGTGTTTGATGGTGTTCAATAATTTGAAATTGTTGAAGAGCAATTGATGTTATTTTGGAAATTATTTGGTGATGTTATTCGCATATAACTTAATGGATTTGGAGTTGTTGATGATTTATTTTGATGAGATGAGTTGCTGTTTTTTTTTGATTAAAAATGTTGTTGTTTTGTCAAAAAAATGAGCTCTTGTTCTTTGGGCAATTTTATGAATGAGTTGCTGTTTTTTTGATGAAAAATGTGGTTGTTTTGTCAAAAAATGAGTTGCTATTTCTTTGGGATTTTATGAAGGAGTTGCTGTTTTTTTATTAAAAAGGTTGTTGTTTTGTTAAAGAAATGAGTGCGCTTTCTTTGTGGAATTTTATAATGGGCTGCTTTTTTTTTTTAATTAATATGTTCTTTGTTTTACAAAATAATGAGGTGCGATTTTTGTATTAAAATCTTCTTTGTTTTTCTTCTTTATTATGCGCTTGACAAATCAACATTTCTCTTTGAATTTGGCTCGAAAGATTCTGCCGTTTTGGGTAATTCTACGCGCCTAAAAAGTCATTTTCTCTAGTTTGTTTGGTCAAGAATCAAATTTTCGAATTTATTTTGTTAACGAAAGGCGTGTTAAAGTGGTGAATTTATCAATAAAATGGGTGATATTTTATTTTATTCGTTTGCAAATTAAATGGGAAGTTCTCCAATTTAAAATTATGATGTTTTTCTCAAATGTAAGTACAATGTTTTCCAAACCAAATGGGTTGTTTCCACTACTAAAAATGGGATTGTTATGTTTATATAATTGAATTCTTTGTAAGAGATTATACTACTAGTGTACTCTTGACTATGGCTAGATTGTGGTTTACCACTAAGGTCGAAATTTCGTTCTTTGGTGTATTTACAAGGGCATCATCGAGAACCTTGCAAATGTGGCCAATGCCTTTTGCAAGTGGTACCGATTACTGAGTAATCCCATAGTCAATCGATCTACTATTTTATAATCCACCAAGCTAAAAGATAACCGTAATGTATATATATATATGCTTATGATGACGTGACTATATGATGTTGATGAATGTGTCGGTTCACGCTATGAGTGATTTTGATGATGTGTTATTTAAGATTGTGGCGTGAATGGCGAATACACTCTACGAGTGTTTTATGATGACATGCCTTGAGTGGTTATTTCTTTTATGATGATGATGATGAGTACTCAGAGTGAGTGTTGGTTGAATTGCACATGTGTTATAGAATCTCATGGCATGTGCATACCATGACTAATATTGATGATGTTATGCCTTGAGTGGTTTTCTTCTATAATGAAGATATGCCTTGAGTGGTTTTTAAAGATGATATGGTACCATCATGCATATGCCGCGTGTGGGTTGCATTTTCATACATAATCATAAGCGTGAGTTGTTCTTTGTTGTGATTGGAGGTGGTGTTGTGTATTTATGATGTGGTGGCGATGATGATACCTTGTGATTATGCGCTTTCATCTCTCTATTATGTATCCGATTATGTTCCATTGAAATTCTCACCCTTACGCTTGGAATGTTGCTCTATCGTGGCAGCGCTGCAGTACCATGAGTGAAGGACTTGCTTGCGCCTTATTCTTTTAGTTTTGGGAGGTATTGTTGTGTCGCTCGACGATCTTTGTAACACCTAGGGGCGTGAGGAAGTTGGATAATTTGTTTAATAGTTGTATACTTGATTTTTATTGTTACATTGAGGCGTGTTTGAGAGTATTTGGTGAGTTGGTGTTTATCTGCATTGCGATTGTGTTTTATGAGGATGGGATTTTCCATAAGCGTTGTTTGATTGCACAAATTTGAAGAGTGCATATTTGATGAGTTTTAAGGAAATTTGTAGCATTTCTTTTCTATCAATCAAAAACAATTTTTATTTTTGAAAAGAATTACTCACGATAAATGACACGTAATATGTAGAAAAGGGGTGTTACATTAGTGGTATCAGAGCAGTTCGGTCTGTCCGACCAAGTTGTCCGGTCGTAGAGTCTTCTATTCCTAACTGTTGTTTGTGTTGTAGTGCAGGTTGGTTCTAACTTAGGACCATTGTATTATCTGTTATGTCTTAGATGTGTGAACTCGAATAGAGTTGAATGTCTTATTTGTTTGATTCTTGAAAGTCGTGAAACTAACTAGTTTAGTTGGTTAAATCTTCAAAGGAGGTGATGTGTTAGATGAACTCTTGATTTGTAAGGGGAAGATTACCTTACTCATGGGTATAACAATGGTTGTGGGTAGAAGTGTTAGCCTTAGACCCAATTCCATCTCTATTTTAGTATTTCTGACTTCTATATAAATTATAATGAAATAGTTGTGTGACAAAATAACGTTGATTTTGTCGTGATATTTTGTGCTCTCTGTTTATTCTTTGAAATTACGAACGGATAGAATTATTAGAATTCTTGTCTTGTTAAGAGCCTTGAATTGATGTGGCGAATGATAACTTACGATTGTTTTATTCTTTTGGTGTTTAGAGATGTCAATATAAGGTGAAGTAGTGATTCATATTTCTGACTATGAATTATAGTTAGAAATGTTGAAGGACCTATAATATGAATTGTGGTGTGCAAGCAAATTTGCCCCACACTAGTAATGAAATTGATAGAAGGTCCAAATCATGCTATATATAGTTAAAGAGAAGTACTCAGGTGTGGTAATATAACTAGGATGTTATTTATTAGTATTAGTATTTGCTAATTGGACTAAGGTTGTAAATGTATGCTTACCTTTATAGATATATGTTAGTATATTAATAAAAGAACTAGTGCAGTGCGAACGCTAGTAAATAAGTAAGTGACGGTTAAAGATTATTCTTTTACATGGTGCTTGTTGTTGGAGTTCTTTGTGTTTGTGTTCTTTGTGTGCTAGTTTGTTTAAAAAAAAAAAAAAAAAAGAGAATAATTTCCTTCAGGTTGTTGTATTTGTAGTTTGATTATATTCTTTTTGATAGTTTGTAACTAATTGATGAGTCTGCTGTAAGGTATGCAAGCATGTTAGTGATTTTGTGCTCCTAGGATGTAAAGTAATGTTGCTATTCTTTACGGATTATTGTAATCATATATGATAAGTTGATTAACCTGGTTTTGTAGCCCTCTCGGATGTAGTTTGTTTGTTTGTCTCTGTATGTATTTTAGTGGAGGTTGAAGCCATTGTGCATTTGTAGTATACTTGTTTAGCTTCCGTTATTCGAGTTTCCTTTTGGAGATGCTTTTTTCGTACAACTTGAGGGAGTTATTTTGCAATAAAATGATGTATGTTAATTGATTGCTATATTGCATTTAAGGTTTATGATTTATGATACCTTGAGATTGGAAAATAATGTGGAATAGAGGTTTAGGTGCGGATATAATAAGTAGATGATTTATAATTGTAGTTGTCTTATTTTGAGTAGAATCTAGTATTATAAAAGTGATTTATATTTAAAATTAGAGATGATGGATTTGCCAAAGGAGTAGAATAATTTTTGGTCTGCAAGAAAATCGCCCCAATATAGTGATGGGATTGAAAAATAATCCAAAGCAAGCTATGGTTAACAAGAAAGACTAGGGGAGGAGTTAGTACCATGTTTTCCCCAATTTTGAAAATCCATGTAAAGGCTGTAGGGGTATATTAACCACTAGTTGGGATATGCTAGTATAGTCACATATAATAGCAGGAGTAGTAAGTGTGAGTATAATGATTTGGTCAAACACTTGAGCGATACCTAAATGGAGTAGGGTGTAGGGATTAAGGTTGAATAGTAGAAAGATACATTTTTAAGAAGCCAGTTGTTTGCATTTGCAATTAATTGTAGTATTTTGCGAGACCTTGTACAGTGGAACTTAGTTATTGAAGAGACTGTTTGAAATTGACCTTAGTCATTTAGTGTGAATGCGTAAGTGAAATTTTGTTAGTTCTGAGTTTGTAATGTTTGGTTTTTAAGATAGCGAGATTGGATTAAATAGAAGCGAGATAAATTTTATAGATGAGAGAAGGAAAATTAAATTAAAGTAGGACAAGACGAATTTTATAAATAAGAGAATGCAAATATCACATGAGTTGATAAGATTATATGTTCTAATTCTTTTCAGAAAAGCTTAGTGAAATAACATTGTAATTATTTGGAAGTACACGCTAGTTTAATGAAAGTGACCATGATGCCTACATGTTAACTTTTCTAAGACATTAACTTTTGTGACCGATATTTTCGCTTGTTTTGTGAGTTTTGCTGTATAGTTTATGGTTGGAGGCTCGCATGAATTTGTCATGTGGGTAATTCAACACTATTACTTTGACTTTATGAGTTAGTGAAAGCGTAGTATAAGGTATAATATGAATTATTACTGATGGCATGTTCTTGATTACGCGTTTATTTGTATGTTGAGTGCCGTGTAGACTAACCTCGCGCTCTTGGTGTTAAGATGTTTCATTGTCTTGACTACTAAGAGTGATCCCTCGTTGGGGTACCCGGTGACCCCGATTTGTGTTACATGTTATGTGGTTGTGAATGATTAGTTGAGCTTGTGAACTTTGATGCGAATGTTGTTGTTTATAGCCTGTTGAGTTCGAGGAGGATGGCTTAGTCGTCTCTTGAGTTGGGTTTGTATGACTGAGTCTGTTTATTATTTCTTGAGCTACCTGGCTGAAGAAGTAGGAGGGACGGCCGCCCAATCACTCACCGCCGGTAATCAATGAAATGATAATCAGCTGGATAGATAGCACTAGTTGTCTAAATGGCGGTAGTTTGTTAGTGGGAGGTGGTTTAGTTTGGTCGATGAGTTTCGAGGACGAAACATTCTAAGTGGGGGAGAGTTGTAACGCCCCAAAGATTATTGGATATTTATTTAATAAATTATGGGGGATTAGATTGTGGAAAAATATCAGAAATAAAAATATGGTATTTTTATATGTTATTGGTAATATATGATTAATAATATTATATATTTATTTTATTTCTAGTAAATGCTAGTGTTGGAGATATTATTTATCTAGAAAATTATTTTGGTCCATTGAGGTGGTGTTAAAATAATAGTTATAATGATATTGGGATTTAAAAGTGTTTAAAATGGGCTTTTGGTTATTTTTACTCGCATGCACCCCCTCGTTACCTACTGGACGCACCCCCACTGCAAATCACTTAAGCCCACACACTTACCCGGCCGCGGCGCGACCCGACCCACCGCTCTTCTCCTCCTCGGCGTGAAGCGCATGAGCGAAGAACCCTATCCGCCTCCCTCTTCCATTTCGTTCTCCATCCACACGCCACGAGCGAACCCAGAAATCCACCCTTCCACTCGAAATCGCGCTCTGAGTTCGATTCCAACGTCATTTCAGCCGTTTGTGGACTTCATCTCGTGTTTTATTCACCCTCTTGGAAGAAAGAACCGCAAGAAGAGAAGAGAGAAGAGGTGAAAGCAGGCGCGGCCGTGGAGAGAGACGGAGAGATTGTGATCGGCGAGAGGAAAGGAGAAGAAGAGCTCATTGTTGCCGTGGTTTTGTTGGTGACTCAGTAGAGAGAGCTCCGTCTTCGGTTTAATTAAGGTAAGGGTGAGCGTTTGCGTCTAACATAATTGGGTATAGATAGGGTTTTGTGGGGTTACGATGCTAAAGTGATGTGATTTTGTTGATGATTGATATTGTTGTTTGATAATTGATGAATTTGATGTGTTTGATGGTGTTCAATAATTTGAAATTGTTGAAGAGCAATTGATGTTATTTTGGAAATTATTTGGTGATGTTATTCGCATATAACTTAATGGATTTGGAGTTGTTGATGATTTATTTTGATGAGATGAGTTGCTGTTTTTTTTTGATTAAAAATGTTGTTGTTTTGTCAAAAAAATGAGCTACTGTTTGCTGGGCAATTTTATGAATGAGTTGCTGTTTTTTTTGATGAAAAATGTGGTTGTTTTGTCAAAAAATGAGCTGCTGTTTGCTGGGGATTTTATGAAGGAGTTGCTGTTTTTTTTTATTAAAAAGGTTGTTGTTTTGTTAAAGAAATGAGCTGCTGTTTGCTGTGGAATTTTATAATGGGCTGCTGTTTTTTTTTTTTAATTAATATGTTGCTGTTTTACAAAATAATGAGGTGCAGTTTTTGTATTAAAATCTTCTTTGTTTTTCTTCTTGTTTATGCTTGAGAAGTCAACATTTCTTTCTTGAATTTGGCTCGAAAGATTCTCGCCGTTTGGGAGTACCGATACGCGCGCTAAAAAGTCACTTTATTTTCTCTAGTTTGTTCTTTGGTCAAGAATCGAATTTTCTGAATTTATTTTGTTAACGAAAGGGCGTGTTAAAGTGGCTGAATTTATCAATAAAATGGGCTGATATTTTATTTTATTCGTTGCAAATTAAATGGGAAGTTCTCCAATTTAAAATTATGATGTTTTTCTCAAATGTAAGTACAATGTTTTCCAAACCAAATGGGTTGTTTCCACTACTAAAAATGGGATTGTTATGTTTATATAATTGAATTGCTGTAAGAGATTATACTACTAGTGTACTCCTTGACTATGGCTAGATTGTGGTTTACCACTAAGGTCAGAATTTCGTTCACTGGTGTATTTACAAGGGCATCACTGAGAACCTTGCAAATGTGGCCAATGCCTTTTGCAAGTGGTACCAATTACCTGAGTAATCCCATAGTCAATCAGTCTACTATTTTATAATCCACCAAGCTAAAAGATAACCGTAATGTATATATATATGCTTATGATGACGTGACTATATGATGTTGATGAATGTGTCGGTTCACGCTATGAGTGATTTTGATGATGTGTTATTTAAGATTGTGACGTGAATGACGAATACACTCTACGAGTGTTTTATGATGACATGCCTTGAGTGGTTATTTCTTTTATGATGATGATGATGAGTACTCGAGTGAGTGTTGGTTGAATTGCACATGTGTTATAGAATCTCATGGCATGTGCATACTATGACTAATATTGATGATGTTATGCCTTGAGTGGTTTTCTTCTATAATGAAGATATGACTTGAGTGGTTTTTAAAGATGATATGGTACCATCATGCATATGCCGCGTGTGGGTTGCATTTTCATACATAATCATAAGCGTGAGTTGTTCTTTGTTGTGATTGGAGTGGTGTTGTGTATTTATGATGTGGTGGCGATGATGATACCTTGTGATTATGCTTTCATCTCTCTATTATGTATCCGATTATGTTCCATTGAAATTCTCACCCTTACGCTTGGAATGTTGCTCTATCGTGGCAACGCCGCAGTACCATGAGTGAAGGACTTGCTTTGCCTTATTCTTTTAGTTTTGGGAGGTATTGTTGTGTCGCTCTACGATCATTGTAACACCTAGGGCGTGAGGAAGTTGGATAATTTGTTTAATAGTTGTATACTTGATTTTTATTGTTACATTGAGGCGTGTTTGAGAGTATTTGGTGAGTTGGTGTTTATGCATTTGCGATTGTGTTTTATGAGGATGGGATTTTCCATAACTGTTGTTTGATTGCACAAATTTGAAGAGTGCATATTTGATGAGTTTTAAGGAAGCTGTAGCATTTCTTTTCTATCAATCAAAAACAATTTTTATTTTTGAAAAAGAATTACTCTGATAAATGACACGTAATATAAGGGTAGAAAAGGGGTGTTACATATTGGGTGGCAAATGGCTGATATCCATGGGATTAGTCCAGCTATCTGCATGCACAGAATTGTTTTGGAGGAAAACTCTAAACACAACATTGAAGGGCAGAGAAGGCTAAACCCTATAATGAAGGAAGTGGTGAAGAAGGAAATTCTCAAGTGGCTAGATGTAGGAATTGTTTATCCTATCTCTGACAGTGCATGGGTGTCACCTGTGCAATGTGTTCCAAAAAAAGGTGGGGTAACAGTGATCACCAATGACAAGAATGAATTAATTCCTACAAGGACAGTGACTGGGTGGAGGATCTGCATGGACTACAGGAAGTTGAACAAGTCTACAAAGAAGGATCACTTCCCTCTCCCCTTCATTGATCAAATGTTGGATAGGCTTGCAGGTAAGGAATACTATTGCTTTCTAGATGGCTACTTTGGTTACAATCAAATAGCAATAGTTCCTGAGGATCAACAAAAGACTACATTCACATGTCCCTATGGTACATTTGCATTTAGAAGAATGTCATTTGGTTTGTGTAATGCTCCTGCAACCTTCCAGAGATGTATGATGTCTATCTTTTCTGATTTCATTGAAAAGTCTATGGAAGTGTTTATGGATGACTTCTCTGTGTTTGGAGAGAGTTTCCAACTGTGCCTGACTAAGAAGAAATCTTGGTGAGGTGTGAAGAGACAAACCTAGTCCTAAATTGAGAAAAGTGCCACTTCATGGTGCAAGAGGGAATAGTCTTGGGACATAGAATTTCAAAGAAGCGATTGGAGGTTGATAAAGCAAAGATTGAAGTCATTGAAAAATTGCCTCCTCCCACAAGTGTCAAAGGTGTTAGAAGTTTTCTTGGACATGCTAGCTTTTACAGAAGATTCATTAAAGATTTCTCAAAAATATCCAAGCCTCTAGGTCAATTACTACAGCATGATACTACTTTCAACTTTGATGAGGCATGCCTTGAAGCCTTCCAGAAACTAAAGAAAGCTCTGATCACTGTGTAACACCCCAAAATAGTTCAATTAATTATTTAGTTGAGTTATTTAGGGTTTACAACTTTTTAATTAAGCTAAGTATTAATTAGGAGTTTATTTCATTTAGGGGATGCTTAAGTGAAATGGAGAAGGTGGGCGTAGAGGCCCATGAGCCAATTGAGGCCCATGAGCCATTAGAAGCCCAAGGACTTACATTAAAGGAGAGTGTCGAAGGAAAGGAAGCAAGTTTCACCAAAGAGAATCTAAGAAAAGTCAAAGTGAAGTAAGAGAGAGAAGTTGGTAGGTGAGATCAGTTTTCTAGAGAGAAGGGAGAGCATTTTGGCGTGGAAGAAGCTCAAGCTCAACGGAGACGTGTTGCTGCGAGTGTTAACTGGAGGAATCGGTGAAGAGAGGGTCTGTAACATCCTGGAAATAATTTAATTAAATTATTTAACTGAATTACTAATTTATTAGAGGTGTGATTAAATCAAGAGAAATTATATGTGTTATTCAGGAGGTGAAGCGAGTAATGGGGGTGGTGTTGGCGTGGAGGGCCCAGTGGGCACTGAGCCCACTGCTTAAACCCTAGGAGTCTAGGCGCAACTCTCTCATTTGTGCAAGATTGAGAGAGCTGCGTTTTGAGAGAGTGAGAAGAGAAGGGAGATCGACGCAAAAAGGAGAAGAAGGAGGAGGATTTTCTCAAGTTTTCTCCAGAAGTGAGCGTGGCTACGGCTTCAAAGAGAGAAGGAGAAGCTCCGTTCGTGTGTTGCTGGGTTTTGTACGTGACTCCTTCGTTGTTCACCCGGAATATCCAAATTTAAGGTAAGGGTGAGCGTTTCGTCTAACATAATTGGGTATATAGTAGGTTTTTGTGGGGTTTATGGGAATCGATATTTTTGATGAAATTGATGATATTATTTTTGATGAAATTGATATGGATGATATTCTGATGAAATCGATGGTATTGTTTTGTGGGAATTAATATTGTTGAAGAGCTTTTGATGTTGTTTTAGTGACGTTAATGATGGATGAGTTTTTGAGTAGTTGATGAATTTTTGATATTAGAAGGATTTGGTAAATCTTGATGAACCTTTGATGATTTACCTTGATAGTTTTTAATGATTTCTTTGATTAGTTTCGGACAATCCCTTTGATGAATTTCCAGATTTAATTGATGAATAAACTGTATTTTCAAAGTCAGAAATGGTTTGAAATGAATTAGGATGCGATCGTTTGGGTGAAAAATCGAGTTTTTACGAAAATTCGCACAATACTACATATTTACAGTGATTTGGCGCTCTCTTGGCGCTGAAGTGGCGCTTCACACGCCGATGCAATGCCCGCATTCTGCGTGTTTTACGTCCAATGGCGCCTCATTTGTCGCCTCATTTGGCGCTTTCATGCGCCGATGGATATTTTCACTTGTCTTCATTTGTTTTGTCACTGTTTTTGAAAAATTCATATCTTTTGAACCGGGAACCCGATTGAGGCGTTCTAAGATGCGTTGGAAAGCTTATTCAGAGGCCTAACTGAATATTCTATTTTTAAGGCAAAATAAAATGTTTATTGTTGCTGTATTTACTAAGTAAATGGTGCTGTTTTATGAAAATTGCGATACTATGTTTATATAAGTGAATTACTATGAAACGTTATATTATTAGTACACTAATTGACTATGGCTAGACTGTGGTTTACCACTAAGGTCAGAATTTCTTTCGCTGATGTATTTGCTCTGTTTGGCTACCACGTGAACCCCACCAACTTTCGGGAGATAAATTCTTCTAGAGTGGCCAATGCCTATGGTGAGTTGTAACCTGGTCCAGAGTAATCCCATAGTCAATCAGTCTACTATTTTATGACACACTAAGCTAAAAGACAAATGAAGTATATATATGTACTGAATAATGATGAGGGTATGTGTGTTTATGATGATGTACTATGAATAGCGATGTTTTTGCGATGAGTGTACTCTATGAGTAATTGCTTGATGATGATGTATAATGATTTGTGATGATTGATGACGTGTATACTCTATGAGTATAATTATAGTGTTGATGTATAATGATTGTGATGATTTGCGAAGGATACACTCTATGAGTGTTTTATAACGATGACGAGGAGCACTCTAGGTGAGTTTTGGTGAGTTGCACATGTGTTTCATAGAGTCTCATGGCATGTGCATTATTTTGCGATGTTTTGCGATGTATAGGCTTCGGCCATTTTGCGATGTTTTGCGATGTATAGGCTTCGGCCATTTTGCGAGGTTTTGCGATGTATAGGCTTCGGCCACTTTTGCGATGGTTGAAGCGGCCATTTTGCGATGATATGGTACCATCATGCATATGCCACAGTGGGGTTGCATCTTCATGCATAATCATGACTATGTATTGTTGTTGTTTGTGATTGGAGTGGTGTTGCGTGATTACGATGTAATGCGATGATAATATTGTGTGATTGCACGCTCTCATTTCTCTATTATGAACTTGATTATGTTTTATTGAAATTCTCACCCCTTACGCTTGGAATGTTGCTCTATTGTGGCAACGCTGCAGTAACCGCGAGTGAAGGATCTGCTTTGCCTTCCTCACTAGCTCTTGGGATGTTTGTCGTGTCGCGCTCTCGATCTTTGTAACACCTAGGGGCGTGGGTGTAGTTTGTTAAAATGTTTAACTAGATGAATAATGATTTTATTGCTACATTGCGACGTGTTTGAGAGTTATTAGTGAGGTGTTGTTTATTCCATTTGTGATGTGACTTATGAGGATTTGATTTCCCTTAACGGATGTTTTGTTGCACAAGTTTTGAAGAGTGCAATTGATGAGTTTGCTTTAATGAAGTTGTAGCATTTCTTTTCTATCGATTAAAATAAATATTTTGAGAAAGAATTACTCTGATAAATGACGTGTAATATAAGGGTAGAAAAGGGTGTTACAATAGTGGTATCGAGCGATTTCGATCTGTCTCCACGGTGGTTGAGTCGTTAAGTTGAGTAGCATGTGAGTTTTGTTACTCGTTTCTGAATTTCGTTTCTGTTAAGTACTAGGTTGATATGGCCAGGAGGATGGACGCTGCTTTTCTTGAGGCCTTGCAGGCTATAGCGCAGACTGTGGGTACCCAGCAGAATGCTGAGGCCCGTAGTCTGGCTACCTTTAAGAGGGAGGACCCTCCTACCTTTAAGGGGAAGTATAATCCGGATGGTGCAATTGGTTTGGTGAAGGAGATTGAGAGGATCTTAGAGTAATTGGGTCGCAATGATGAGCGAGAGAGTCGGGTATGGTACTCATACTCTATCGAGGAGGCGATGGTGGTGGTTGGAGACCAGTGAGAGGTTAGGGGCTACTCAAGAGGAGGTTACTTGGGCTGTGTTCTGGGTATGGATGTCATTCTGGGTATGGATTGGTTGGTTGACAACCATGTTCATATCAACCGCCGAGAAAGGTCAGTGAGTTTTAATTCGCTGAAGAGGAGTGCAGTTTGCTATCTGCGGTCGGCTACATAGAGTGATGAGAGAAGAGGGTTTTTGTTTTCTCTGTCGGCGTCGTTGTCTGCCGAGAGCCAAGCAAAGATTGATGAATTGCCGGTAGTGCGCGAGTTCTCTGAAGTGTTCACGATGAAATTCCGGATGTACCACCGAGAGGAAGTGGAGTTTACTATTGATCCGATTCACGGCACTAAGCGGTGTCTATGGCACCATATAGGATGTCTGCGTGCGAGTTAGCGAATTGAAGAAGCAACTTGAAGATCTATTGGAAAAGAAGTTTGTGAGACCGAGTGTGTCACCCAGGGAGCTCGAGTCTTTGCTAGTGAAAAGAAAGATGGTAGTATGAGGTTGTGTGTAGACTATCGACGGTTAAATAAAGTTACAATCAAGAACAAGTACTGTTGCCAAGGATTGATGATTTGATGGATCGGTTGGTGGGTGCTAAAGTATTTAGCAAGATTGACTTAAGGTCCGGTTATCATCGGATCAAGGTAAAGGATGAAGATGTCGAAGGCGGCATTTAGGACAAGATATGGGCACTATGAGTATTAGTAATTCCTTTCGGTGTGACTAATGCAGGGAGTATTCATGGGATACATGAACCAAATCTTCCGTGCGTACTTGGACAAGTTTGTGGTGGTTTTCATTGATGACATTCTGATTTACTCTAAGTCAGAAGAAGAGCATGCTGAGCATCTGAGGTTGGTGTTGGAAATTCTGAAGAGCCGAAAGTTATATGCCAAGTTGTCCAAGTGTGAGTTTTGGTTGAAGGCAGTCAGTTTCCTCGGTCATGTGATTTCTAGTGAAGGGATTGCAGTGGACCCTTCCAAAGTTGATGCAGTGTTGCAGTGGGAGTCTCCAAAGTCAGTTACTGAAATAAGGAGTTTTTAGGGCTAATTTGGATATTATAGGAGATTCATAGAGGGTTCTCGAAGTTGGCTCTGCCATTGACTCAATTCACTTGCAAGGGCAAGGCTTTTGTATGGGATAACCGATGTGAAGAAAGTTTCAATGATTTGAAAAAGAGGTTGACTACGTCTCGGTGTTGACCCTACCTAATCCGGATGAACCATTTGTAGTTTATTGTGATGCCTCCAAGATGGGTTTGGGTGGAGTACTTATGCAGAATGGGAAGGTGGTCGCCTATGCGTCGAGACAATTGAGAACTCTTGAGGAGAATTACCCCACTCACGACTTAGAGCTTCTTTCTTTGTGGTATTCGCTTTAAAGATATGGAGACATTACTTGTATGGATCGAGGTTTGAGGTGTTCGGTGATCACAAGAGTCTTGGTATCTGTTTGATCGGAAGGAGTTAAATATGAGGCAGTACACAGGTGGTTAGAACTATTGAAGGATTATGATTTTGGTGAGTTATCATCAGGGTAAAGCTAATGTGGTTGCAGATGCTTTGAGTCGGAAGAGACTGCGCATATGTCGTCATTGATGGCTAGAGAACTTGGTGATTGAGCAATTCGGGGACATGAGTAGTTTGTGAAGCTACCCTCGGGCGTCAGTTGGGTATCTTTGAAAATTGACAATGATTTTGTGGCTAGTATCAGGAAGCGCAGAAATTAGATGTGAAATTAGTTGATCGATGAGTGGGATTGGTCAATGCGGGAGCGAGGACTTCAAGTTTGGCCTTCGAGAATGTGTTGAGGTATCGTGGAAGAATTTGTATTCCGAAGATGAGGAAATGAGGAAGGCAATTACGGAGGAAGGGCATAGGAGTAAGTTGAGTATCCACCACTGAGGCGGCGAAGATGTACCAAGATCCGAAAAAGATGTTTTGGTGGCTTTGGATTGAAGAGAGATGTGGCGCAGTTTGTGTATTCGTGTTTGACCTATCAGAAATCGAAGGTAGAGCATCAGAAGCCTGCGGGAATGATGCAACCGTTGAAGGTTCTAGAGTGGAAGTGGGACAGTATCTCCATGGACTTTGTGAGTGGGTTACCCAATACGGTGAGAGGGCATGATTCGATTTGGGTAGTTGTGGATAGATTGTGAAGTCGGCACATTTATTCCTATCGGTATTAAGTATCAGGTGTCGAGATTGGTGAAATCTACATTCGGTGATTGTGAAGTTGCATGGTGTTCCTTTGTGCATTGTGTCAGATAGAGACCCAAGGTTCACTTCAGAATTTTGGAGTAGTTTACAGAAGGAGTTAGGTTCGAAATTGAGGTTGAGCTCAGCTTATCATCCTCAAACCGATGGGGCGTGACGGAGAGAACGATTCAATCATTGGAAGATCTGTTGAGGTCATGTGTTCTAGAAGCGAGAGGAGGTGTGTGGGACACTCATCTTCCCTTGATCGAGTTTACGTACAATAATAGTTATCATTCGAGATCGGAATGGCACCGCAGTTTAGTATTTGTATGGTGGGGGTGTAGGACTCGGTATGTTGGTATGAGGCTGGGAAAGCCTAGTGCTTGGACTGAGTTAGTCGAGAGAGACTACGAGAAGGTAAAGATGATTAGGGGAGAAAATGAAAGCGTCCGCAGAGTAGAAGCGAGAGAAAAGCTACCATGATAGGAGGAGGAAGGATTTAGAGTTTGAAGCGGGTGACCATGTATTCTAAGGGTCACACCTATGGCCAGGTGTTGGGCGTGCCTTTGAAATCGAAGAAGTTGACTCCTCGTTTCATTGGACCGTATCGGTTACGGAAAGAGTTGGAAGTGTTGCATATCGGGTGGCCTTGCCACCTAATCTTCGAACTTGCACGGCGTGTTTCACGTGTCGCGACCGGAAGTATATTCCGGATCCGTCTCATGTGATTCAACCAGATGATGTAGAGGTGCGGGATAATCTCACCGTGGAGACCGTGCCTGTACGAATTGAGGATTGGGAAGTGAAAACCCTCCGAGGTAAGAAGATCAATCTGGTGAAGGTTGTTTGGTTTGGAGCAACGGGTGAAAGCCTGACTTGGGAGCTAGAAGATAAGATGCGAGAGTCGTATCCGGAGTTGTTTGGATCAGGTATGTTTTCGAGGACGAAAAATTCTAAGTGGGGGAGAGTTGTAACACCCGGAAATAATTTAATTAAATTATTTAACTGAATTACTAATTTATTAGAGGTGTGATTAAATCAAGAGAAATTATATGTGTTATTCAGGAGGTGAAGCGAGTAATGGGGGTGGTGTTGGCGTGGAGGGCCCAGTGGGCACTGAGCCCACTGCTTAAACCCTAGGAGTCTAGGCGCAACTCTCTCATTTGTGCAAGATTGAGAGAGGCTGCGTTTTGAGAGAGTGAGAAGAGAAGGAGATCGACGCAAAAGGAGAAGAAGGAGGAGGATTTTCTCAAGTTTTCTCGAAGTGAGCGTGGCTACGGCTCAAAGAGAGAAGAGAAGCTCCGTTCGTGTGTTCTTTGGGTTTTTGTACGTGACTCCTTCGTTGTTCACCGGAATATCCAAATTTAAGGTAAGGGTGAGCGTTTCGTCTAACATAATTGGGTATATAGTAGGTTTTTGTGGGGTTTATGGGAATCGATATTTTTGATGAAATTGATGATATTATTTTTGATGAAATTGATATGGATGATATTCTGATGAAATCGATGGTATTGTTTTGTGGGAATTAATATTGTTGAAGAGCTTTTGATGTTGTTTTAGTGACGTTAATGATGGATGAGTTTTTGAGTAGTTGATGAATTTTTGATATTAGAAGGATTTGGTAAATCTTGATGAACCTTTGATGATTTACCTTGATAGTTTTTAATGATTTCTTTGATTAGTTTCGGACAATCCCTTTGATGAATTTCCAGATTTAATTGATGAATAAATTTGTATTTTCAAAGTCGAAATGGTTTGAAATGAATTAGGATGCGTCGGTTGGGTGAAAAATCGAGTTTTTCGAAAATTCTGCACAATACTGCTTTATTTACGTGATTTGGCGCCTCACTTTGGCGCTGAAGTGGCGCTTCACACGCCCGATGCAATGCCCGCGATTCTGCGTGTTTTACGTCAATGGCGCCTCATTTGTGCGCCTCATTGGCGCTTTCATGCGCCGATGGCTATTTTCAACGTCTTTATTTGTTTTGTCTTTCATTTTTGAAAAATTCATATCTTTTGAGCAGGAACCCGATTGAGGCGTTCTAAGATGCGTTGGAAAGCTTATTCAGAGGCCTAACTGAATATTCTATTTTTAAGGCAAAATAAAATGTTTATTGTTGCTGTATTTACTAAGTAAATGGTGCTGTTTTATGAAAATTGCGATACTATGTTTATATAAGTGAATTACTATGAAACGTTATATTATTAGTACACTAATTGACTATGGCTAGACTGTGGTTTACCACTAAGGTCGAAATTTCTTTTTGATGTATTTGCTCTGTTTGGCTACCACGTGAACCCCACCAACTTTCGGAGATAAATTCTTACGGAGTGGCCAATGCTGTGGTGAGTTGTAACTTTGGTCGAGTAATCCCATAGTCAATCAGTCTACTATTTTATGACACACTAAGCTAAAAGACAAATGAAGTATATATATGTACTGAATAATGATGAGGGTATGTGTGTTTATGATGATGTACTATGAATAGCGATGTTTTTGCGATGAGTGTACTTTATGAGTAATTGCTTGATGATGATGTATAATGATTTGTGATGATTGATGACGTGTATACTCTATGAGTATAATTATAGTGATGATGTATAATGATTGTGATGATTTGCGAAGGATACACTCTATGAGTGTTTTATAACGATGACGAGGAGCACTCTAGGTGAGTTTTGGTGAGTTGCACATGTGTTTCATAGAGTCTCATGGCATGTACATTATTTTGCGATGTTTTGCGATGTATAGGCTTCGGCCATTTTGCGATGTTTTGCGATGTATAGGCTTCGGCCATTTTGCGAGGTTTTGCGATGTATAGGCTTCGGCCACTTTTGCGATGGTTAGGCTTCGGCCATTTTGCGATGATATGGTACCATCATGCATATGCCACAGTGGGGTTGCATCTTCATGCATAATCATGACTATGTATTGTTGTTGTTTGTGATTGGGTGGTCTTTGCGTGATTACGATGTAATGCGATGATAATATTGTGTGATTGCACCGCTCTCATTTCTCTATTATGAACTTGATTATGTTTTATTGAAATTCTCACCCTTACGCTTGGAATGTTGCTCTATTGTGGCAGCAGCTGCAGTAACCACAGTGAAGGATCTCTTTGCCTTCCTCACTAGCTCTTGGGATGTTTGTCGTGTCGCTCGACGATCTTTGTAACACCTAGGGGCGTGGGTGTAGTTTGTTAAAATGTTTAACTAGATGAATAATGATTTTATTGCTACATTGCGACGTGTTTGAGAGTTATTAGTGAGGTGTTGTTTATTCCGCTGTGATGTGACTTATGAGGATTTGATTTCCCTTAACGGATGTTTTGTTGCACAAGTTTTGAAGAGTGCAATTGATGAGTTTGCTTTAATGAAGTTGTAGCATTTCTTTTCTATCGATTAAAATAAATATTTTGAGAAAGAATTACTCTGATAAATGACGTGTAATATAAGGGTAGAAAAGGGGTGTTACAGGGTCGTTTACTCAACTGATCAAGGTTAGGGGGCTCTCTTCTCACGTATAATTTTGTAGTATGATGAGTGTTATGTGTGAGTAGTTGTAGCTGTGTTTTCTGAAATTTGTGTTGCATGTGTTTGTGTGTTTTTTCGATGTGTTGCTTAACGCTATGTTTAGCTCGTTTGATGAGCTTGTGTTGAGATGATGAGGTGATGGTCGTGAGAGACTAAGGAGTGAAATGGGAGCTGAGAAAACTCTCATAAAGTGAGAGACGTGAGAGTGTAAGGTTCTTATGGAGTAGAACGCTAGACTAACGAGGTGTAGGTTGGGAGTTGAGTGTTCATAACAAAGAGAACGTGTGTCTGGGCTTAAGCGAAGGGGTTTGTAACGCCCCAAATTTTATTAGAAATTATTTGGAGTTGATTTTATAGGGTAGTGGACCAAATTGGAGAGTTTTTGGCATATGGACCATGTTGAGAAGGACTAAAATTGATGTTATAAATACTTAATATAAGATGATTATTATTATTATTATTATTATTATTATTAATATTATTATTGTTATTATTAAAAGCAAGTTTCTAGGGAAAACCAAAGTGGTTATAGGAGGGAGGAAAAGTAGGAGGAAAAGTAGCATATGGTTGGGAATTAAAAATCAAATTAAAAAAAGGGTTAGAGTGTTGATGCTCATTTAAATAAGGAGTGGGCTGTGGTAAATAAATGGGGAGTGTTTTAGTTAAATAGGGAGAGATATGAGAAAGTAATTAAGGGGGTGCAAATAGGGCCATTAGTGTTAGGTGGCCCAAACCCAATTAATAAAACCCTTGGGTCTTAGGAGAAACCCTCATTAGAGCAAAGAGATCAAAAATTAGAAAGTGAGAAGAGTGAGAGAGGAGAGCGCGGCTACACAGAGGGAGAGAGAGAAAGCGCTAGTTCAAGGGAGAAAGAATGAGAACTTGGAGTGTTGGTGTCTTGGAGGGTTTTCTTGAGAGCTTTGGTGTCATCTTCTTCAATTGTAAAAGGTATGGGGGCTCTCTATCATAGTTAATAATTTATAAACCATGAAATCATAGGGATTAGGTGTTAGAAGTAGTTGTTTAAATTGATTCATGAAGTATTTGAGTGATTGGGTGATTGTTTGATTTTATATGTGATTATATTAATTGTTGTATGGAGATTGAAATGTTATTGCATTGATTGTTGATATTAAAGTGTTATAACATGATTTTAATGAAGAATAATAGGTAGAATTAAAGTGATGGCTAGGTGTTTGATGATTTGCTTGAATGAACATGATAATGTTTTACAAGATTGTATGGTGTGGTGTTTTGCATGTGAATGTTATTCTTGATTGTTGGTGTTAAGGTGAGTTACATGAATTTAATGCAATATGGTGTGTAATAGGTGTTAATTAATATGGAGATGATTAGTTGTTAAATTGATATAATTGAATAGGAGAAATATTGGTGCTTGTGAGGTGTTTGATTAATTGTTTGATTTAGAGTTGAGAAGGAGTGTGTATGTTGATGATGAGCTTTACTTGTTTATGGTTTTGTGTGTTTTGGACACTGTTTCAGTTTTTCTCAACTGGTACTGTTTGGTTGATCCAAAAATTGTGTGGCTAATTGTTTTTGAAAATAGACTTAAGGTCGGTCGTTTGGCACTTTGGTTTCGTTCAATTCGGAGTTGTGTAGCTCAAGTTATGAGTCTCCAAATTTAGGTCAAATTTCGGAGTCAAAGCGGGAGTAGGTTCGGTTTTTGCGGGTTTTGTGTTATCAATTGAACTCCGTTTTGAGTGATTCTTATTTCATTGAAAAATAGACTTAATTCT
Organism: Oxytropis ochrocephala; assembly: GCA_020916435.1. Classification (NCBI taxonomy): domain Eukaryota; kingdom Viridiplantae; phylum Streptophyta; class Magnoliopsida; order Fabales; family Fabaceae; genus Oxytropis; species Oxytropis ochrocephala. The sequence goes on from CM037089.1 coordinate 70,766,106, forward strand.
CTACGAAATGAGAAAGAAAATTTGGTTGCAAGTTGGGTAAAAGCGTTCAATCAGATTTTTCGTACCTCGGTGTAGTGTTTTGAAAAACTGTACCAACTGGACACTTATTTTGAAAAACTAAAATCATAGGTAGAAACTACACTCGAGGGCTTTCCAATGAGTGGTCTTTTGTAATTTTCCGATGTAGCTTTCTATTTTAAATAATTCGCAGAAGTAGAAGTGCTGCTTTGTAGGAATCCGGCACTTTGTGCGGGTGTTGCCAATGTTACCCAAAGTGTCAAAAATCTTGTTTTGGTCCCTCTGAACTTTTTAGTCCTCGGTGTCAAATCAATCCTTTTGGTGTCAAAATAGTCCCTAGGTGTCGAATGGTCCTTGAGGTGTCAAACTAGTCCCCTAGGTGTTAAATTAATCCTTACAGTGTCGATTAGTCCCCAAGGTGTCAAATTGGTCCTTAGGTGTCAAAATGGTCCCTGGGTGTTGAAATGGTCCTTAGGAGGTGGTTTGGTCCCTAGGTGTGGGTTTAGTCTCTGGTGTTGACTTTAGTCCATGGAGTGGCTTTAGTCCTTTGGTGTAGAATTAGTCTTGGTGATCTTTTAGTCCCTATAGAATTACTATTTATGGTGTGGTGTATTATTGGTGAATAAATATTGGTGAATTGGGGTCTATGACCTTTCTTTGGTGTTGGTGAGCCCACAAGGCTATTGGTGAGCATGCTATTGCATTATTTTGGTGATTTGGTGTTTCTGGTGCATAGTCATGGTGTCGCATTATCATATGCATATTTTGGTGAATAGGCCCCGGCCTCTTAAATTATTGGTGAATGCCCTCAAGGCTATTTTGGTGATGGATCCACATGCATATGCCCGTGGAGTATTGGGTTGCATTTCATACATTACATACATGTTCTGGTGACTGATTGGGTGTTCATAAATTAATGGTGTATTTGACTGAACTATATTTCTGGTGTGACTGTAATTCTTGGTGAACTGTAATTCTTGGTGAACTGTAATTTTTGGTGAACTGTAATTCTTGGTGAACTGTAATTCTTGGTGAACTGTAAATCTTAGTGAACTGTAATTCTTGGTGAACTGTAATTCCTGGTGTAGCTGTATTGGTAGTGTATTTGAACTGACTGTACCCTTGGTGTGCCTAGTCTCTTTGTGTTTCTGTTTTATTTATTATTATCTATGCATTGAGACTCACCTCTCTTTGTCGTCGTGTTGCCTCGTATGTCGGCAACCTGTAGGTGACAGTGACTGAAGGTGACTAGAGATCCTTCTCCTAGTGTGGTCGAGTCGCTCTGATACATAGCACCGGGGGGATGTTTATTTGTTATTTCTTTTACATTTTGAACTATTGTTTAAGTTGTTATTTTTCCCTTCCTTGTAATACTTTTTCCCGGATATTATTTGGTGCTATGTATCCTAGGTTTGGAGTTTTATTTTAATTATTCTTTTTGGAGTTTTGAAAAGGTGTTTTGTTTAAATGTGGCACCCTCGTGTGGCTGCACTGAAAGTTTTTATTGCACTCTGATATTTCAAATAATTCAAATAGTAATTATGGTAGAAGGGGGTGTTACATTAGTGGTATCGGAGCGAACAGACCTCTCTCCCAAGACGGTGTGGTTCGAGGACGAACCAAGCTAAGTGGTGGGCATGTGACATCCGGGTGAGGAGGCGGGAGTGATCGCGGTGCCCAAAAAGGTGGCATGGCAAAGAGCGGCTCTGGCGGCTTCAAAGCAAAGGCGCGTGAATGAACCGAATACGCACCGGAATGAGAGGGATCCCGAGGTCGTGCGGTATGGGGACTGCATGATTGAAGGAAGGCTTAAAAGAATTGATTTGAACTACCTATACCAACAAGGTGCATCTTCTTTGCCGGGAGCTCATCCCATAAGAACTCCATAGTTAAGCGTGCTTGGCTTGGAGTAGTAGTGGGATGGGTGACCTTCTGAGGAAGTTTCTGGAAAGCATGCAAGTGAGGACAAAACATCTTTGAAAAGACTCGTGTTGGTTCGTGGGGCGATCGGCGATTCGAAGGCGATGCAGGATGTTACAAATGGTATCGGAAGCGATTCGATGCGTCGTCCGCCAAGTTGTCGAAGTCTGTTAACCCTCGAGTCTTGGTACTCGTTCTAAGTTATAGTTATGTGGTTGTTTATTCTTTGTCGAATGTTGTGAACGTATAGGTCTTGTGTTGTATGCTATGATTGATCTTGTATTGCACGGTGTGTTCTCTCTGTGTCCCTTGTCGATCTTCGACAGAGACTTTGTTATGAATTTTTGTTTGCCGTTGGATGGGGTAATTGTAATCTTGGGTATGGCTGGTTAGAGCATAACCATATTCCTATTAGTTAAATTTTCGAGGACGAAAATATTCTAAGTGGGGAGAGTTGTAACGCCCAAATTTTATTAGAAATTATTTGGAGTTGATTTGATAGGGTAGTGGACCAAATTGGAGAGTTTTTGGCATATGGACCATGTTGAGAAGGACTAAAATTGATGTTATAAATACTTAATATAAGATGATTATTATTATTATTATTATTATTATTATTAATATTATTATTGTTATTATTAAAAGCAAGTTTCTAGGAAAACCAAAGTGGTTATAGGAGGGAGGAAAAGTAGGAGGAAAAGTAGCATATGGTTGGGAATTAAAAATCAAATTAAAAAAGGGTTAGAGTGTTGATGCTCATTTAAATAAGGAGTGGGCTGTAGTAAATAAATGGGGAGTGTTTTAGTTAAATAGGGAGAGATATGAGAAAGTAATTAAGGGGGTGCAAATAGGGCCATTAGTGTTAGGTGGCCCAAACCCAATTAATAAAACCCTTGGGTCTTAGGAGAAACCCTCATTAGAGCAAAGAGATCAAAAATTAGAAAGTGAGAAGAGAGAGAGAGAGAGAGCGCGACGGCCCTAGAGAGAGAGAGAGAGAGCGCTAGTTCAAGGGAGAAAGAATGAGAACTTGGAGTGTTGGTGTCTTGGAGGGGTTTTCTTGAGAGCTTTGGTGTCATCTTCTTCAATTGTAAAAGGTATGGGGCTCTCTATCATAGTTAATAATTTATAAACCATGAAATCATAGGGATTAGGTGTTAGGAGTAGTTGTTTAAATTGATTCATGAAGTATTTGAGTGATTGGGTGATTGTTTGATTTTATATGTGATTATATTAATTGTTGTATGGAGATTGAAATGTTATTGCATTGATTGTTGATATTAAAGTGTTATAACATGATTTTAATGAAGAATAATAGGTAGAATTAAAGTGATGGCTAGGTGTTTGATGATTTGCTTGAATGAACATGATAATGTTTTACAAGATTGTATGGTGTGGTGTTTTGCATGTGAATGTTATTCTTGATTGTTGGTGTTAAGGTGAGTTACATGAATTTAATGCAATATGGTGTGTAATAGGTGTTAATTAATATGGAGATGATTAGTTGTTAAATTGATATAATTGAATAGGAGAAATATTGGTGCTTGTGAGGTGTTTGATTAATTGTTTGATTTAGAGTTGAGAAGGAGTGTGTATGTTGATGATGAGCTTTACTTGTTTATGGTTTTTGTGTGTTTTCTGGACACTGTTTCGGTTTTTCTCAACTGGTACTGTTTGGTTGATCCAAAAATTGTGTGGCTAATTGTTTTTGAAAATAGACTTAAGGTCGGTCGTTTTGGCACTGGTTTCGTTCAATTCGGAGTTGTGTAGCTCAAGTTATGAGTCTCCAAATTTAGGTCAAATTTCTGGAGTCAAACTGGGAGTAGGTTCGGTTTTTGCAGGTTTTGTGTTATCAATTGAACTCCGTTTTGAGTGATTCTTATTTCATTGAAAAATAGACTTAATTCTCTACGAAATGAGAAAGAAAATTTGGTTGCAAGTTGGGTAAAGCGTTCTGTCCGATTTTCGTACCTCAGTGTAGTGTTTTGAAAAACTGTACCAACTGGACACTTATTTTGAAAAACTAAAATCATAGGTAGAAACTACACTCAGAGGGCTTTCCAATGAGTGGTCTTTTGTAATTTTCCGATGTAGCTTTCTATTTTAAATAATTCGCCGAAGTAGGAGTACTGCTGTAGGAATCCAGCACTTTGTGCGGGTGTTGCCAATGTTACCCAAAGTGTCAAAAATACTGTTTTGGTCCCTCTGAACTTTTTAGTCCCTCGGTGTCAAATCAATCCTTTTGGTGTCAAAATAGTCCCTAGGTGTCAGAATGGTCCTTGAGGTGTCAAACTAGTCCCTAGGTGTTAAATTAATCCTTACAGTGTCAGATTAGTCCCCAAGGTGTCAAATTGGTCCTTAGGTGTCAAAATGGTCCCTGGGTGTTGAAATGGTCCTTAGGAGGTGGTTTGGTCCCTAGGTGTGGGTTTAGTCTCTGGTGTTGACTTTAGTCCATGGAGTGGCTTTAGTCCTTTGGTGTAGAATTAGTCTTGGTGATCTTTTAGTCCCTATAGAATTACTATTTATGGTGTGGTGTATTATTGGTGAATAAATATTGGTGAATTGGGGTCTATGACCTTTCTTTGGTGTTGGTGAGCCCACAAGGCTATTGGTGAGCATGCTATTGCATTATTTTGGTGATTTGGTGTTTCTGGTGCATAGTCATGGTGTCGCATTATCATATGCATATTTTGGTGAATAGGCCCCGGCCTCTTAAATTATTGGTGAATGCCCTCAAGGCTATTTTGGTGATGGATCCACATGCATATTCCCGTGGAGTATTGGGTTGCATTTCATACATTACATACATGTTCTGGTGACTGATTGGGTGTTCATAAATTAATGGTGTATTTGACTGAACTATATTTCTGGTGTGACTGTAATTCTTGGTGAACTGTAATTCTTGGTGAACTGTAATTTTTGGTGAACTGTAATTCTTGGTGAACTGTAATTCTTGGTGAACTGTAAATCTTAGTGAACTGTAATTCTTGGTGAACTGTAATTCCTGGTGTAGCTGTATTGGTAGTGTATTTGAACTGACTGTACCCTTGGTGTGCCTAGTCTACTGTGTTTCCTGTTTTATTTATTATTATCTATGCATTGAGACTCACCCTACTGCGTCGTGTTGCCTCGTATGTCGGCAACCTGTAGGTGACAGTGACTGAAGGTGACTAGAGATCCTTCTCCTAGTGTGGTCGAGTCGCTCTGATACATAGCACCGGGGGGATGTTTATTTGTTATTTCTTTTACATTTTGAACTATTGTTTAAGTTGTTATTTTTCCACTGCTGTAATACTTTTTCCCGGATATTATTTGGTGCTATGTATCCTAGGTTTGGAGTTTTATTTTAATTATTCTTTTTGGAGTTTTGAAAAGGTGTTTTGTTTAAATGTGGCACCCTCGTGTGGCTGCACTGAAAGTTTTTATTGCACTCTGATATTTCAAATAATTCAAATAGTAATTATGGTAGAAGGGGGTGTTACAGGGTTGACTTGGGGTAGTAGAGGTGCATCTACCTACCACTAGTGTAACGAAACTTAAGTGATGATCGTAAGTCAAAACGTAAGTAACGAGGCATAGAAGCCGAGATGAGTGATAGAGCACCAGTAACTAAGTGTATGAGTACATAAGACTAGGTATAAGGATCGGTTTGTGCTTGCTGAGGTGTAGAGTGGCCGAGATGCTTAGGTCGAGGTACAGTACTTAGGCTTAGCTGCTGAAGTGCCGTTGATAACGTGTAGCGTGTAGTAACCGAGGTGTTATGGCCGAGACGTAGAGTATATCATACCTCGGTGCACTTGACGAGGTGAGATGTACGTTCGTGTGAAGTGGAGTGACTAGGAGTGAAGCAGAGTGTAGGCATGCCGAGGTGCCAAGCGTGTCGAGGTGCCGAGTGTGCTGAGGTGCTATAGGTGCCGAGGTGTGGTTTTAACGCTAGTGTAGCGCAGGTTATTGCTGGGCGCGACTGTGAGTGTCGTTTTGGAGTGACAAGTGCGTGAGGGGTCAAATGGTGTAGTCGTTTTAGTCCCTAATGGACGTTTTAGTCCTAAGGGACATGGTAGCTCCGTGAGTGGACCGATTGGTCCACTACTAGGCGCCGAGGTGGTTGATGGTGAGGCGGTGACCTTTAGCGCTGTGGCCGATGTAGAGACGTCGGCCTTAGCCTGAAAAATGATATAGGTGCGTTGTTTGGCCCTATGGCTATGTGTAGAGGAGTATTACATGATGAAGTCCCACGAGGGCATTAAATAAATGAAAATGGTGAATCTGAGAGGACTTGGTCCTATGGAGAAAGCAGAGGACTTAGGTCCTATTTATGAATAAAAGGTTGCGGTCTAATTGGTGAGTTCTTTGGAATTATGTTATGACTTAATTGAATAATGTGTATGTTGTGTGATATGCATTGTTCATGGCGTCGCATAAATCATAAGCGTAAGGTGATAGCGAGAGGACTTGGTCCTAAGGTGATAGCAGAGGACTTCGATCCTAAGGTGATAGCGAGAAGACTTTGGTCTTAATGGATCCATCATGCATATGCCCGTGGAGTTTTGGAGTGCGCATCATTCATATAACTCATGCAATTGAATAATTGTTATTTGTGTCTTTGTCTAGAAGTGTTTATATGTGTTTGCTTAGCATAATGCTTGTCATAAACCTTATTATATGTGTTTAGAGACTCACCCTCTTTGCTTTTATGTTGCTCTCATGTGGCAACTTGCGGTATCCCACGAGTAGAGTCGGTTCTCACTCGATTGTCGTTGGCGTCGTCATTTTGCTCTGGTAGTGTAACACTTTGGGGCCGAGTAGTGTAGTGGTGCGTATGTAGGTTATTTTGTGTTGTAAACCTATGTCTTTTGGAACTTGTATTATTTTGACTAAGTTGTAACTAATAACTTGTTACTTGATGAGCTCGGTTCCTTCTAGGCCGAGGTGATATATGTGCATTACACTACCACCTTTATTTTTATTGCGCAAGTGTTTTATTGTTTTGCTTGGTTAAGTTCATGTAGAAAAATGTAGCACTCCTTGAGTGTTTTTTTGAAAAACTCTGATTTAATTGCTAAGTAGTATTAGAAGTAAGGGGGTGTTACACACTGCACCTATCATTGTTACCCCTGATTGGAGTAAACCATTTGAGCTCATGTGTGATGCAAGTGACTATGCTGTTGGAGCTGTGCTAGGTCAAAGGTATGATAAAGTCTTTCATTCCATATATTATGCAAGCAAAACACTTGCTGAAGCACAATTAAATTACACAGTCACTGAAAAAGAGCTATTAGCTGTGGTTTTTGTAACACCCTAAATAATTTAATTAAGTAATTGATTAAATTCATTAAGTGTTGCACTATTTTAATTATATTAAATCATTAATATAGTCTTTTATTTTTAAATGAAGGGGATGGTGGAAGAAATGGAGAGGGGGTGTAAAAAGGGCCCAAGTGCGTTTGGCCCAATGTATATATAGCCAAATTAGGCATTTGCTCTCATTTTGTGAGAAGGAAAAGAAAAGAGAAGAGAGAAGAAGAAGAGGAGAGCTGCGCGGCGCAAAGAGGGAGAAGAGAAGGAGATTTCGATCGTGAGAAGAAGAGGAAATCGCTTGGATTGTTGCTGGGGTTTCGTAGGTGACTTGCAAAGATCCTTTTCTACGGTGAATTTAAGGTAAGGGGAGTCTCACTCTATAATAGAGAGTATAATAGGGTGTATGTAGATTATAGGGTCTCTATGGTTGTTAATTGATGTTGAATTTGATTGTGGTATGTTTGATTTGGATGGATTGAATTGAATTGAGTAGGGGAATCGATTTAGGGCTTGAAATTGGGGTTTTATGTTCTTGATTGGGTTTTGATGCATGATTGAGTGCTATGATGTGAAATTGAATGTGTTGACATGATTATACAATGTATTTGAGTAGTATATGATGATTAGAATTGAAAGGGTTTGTGAATTGGGGGTTTTTGGGTCATGGGGCGCCAATGTGCTAGGGATTTGGCGCCCTGTGTACTGTTCACGTGTAGGAAAATATGTGATTCTGAGTTGTCTCTGCCAGGGCGCCACATTGCTGGGAAAATGGCGCCACAGGCGCTATTCATGTCTTTGGAATGTGTTCTTTGTGCAGTGTGTTCTCGCCAGGCGCCAAGTTCTTTGGGAAAATGGCGCCCGCGGCAATGCCGCTTATTGCGTGTTGGGTGTGTGTGTGTCGATGTGAGGCGCCAATGCTGCCCAGGGTGCCAGAATGGCGCTGTGTCACCTATGAGATGGATCGTGTGTGTGTGTGTTTGTGTCTGGGCGCCACATTGCTGGGAAAAGGGCGCCCAGTGCACTGTTTTTAGAGTTCTAGGCATATTTCACCGTGCCAAATTTTGTATTCACCTGCCCAAAAACATTTTTAAACATTTTGGCTCGAGTAGTTTTCTGTTTGCATGTGTCCTTAGAGGGATGTGCTAGTGGGCATTGCTGTGGCGCTATAAGCGTGCGCCTAGGGGGTGGTTTGAGTGAAATTTAGAGTTCTAGGCATATTTCACCGTGCCATTTTTTGTATTCACCTGCCCAAAAACATTTTTAAACATTTTGGCTCGAGTAGTTTTCTGTTTGCATGTGCTGGTTGTGTTGTGTCAAGAGTAGGCGCCAAGCAGTCTTTGCCAGGCGCTAGCAGCAGCTCGTGTGTCAAGCGTGTCTCGATCGTGTCTTAGTTTGTGTGCTGGATCGTATGTTGCCCGTGGGGCGCCGATTGCTAGAAAAGTGGCGCCCAGTGGCTGTGTTGCCACAGGGGGCGCCAGATTGCTGAGTTTCTGGCGCCTAGTGCTGTGTTGCACAAGGTGGCGCCAGAATGTGGGGAATTTGGCGCCTGGTGCTGCCATGTGCCTAAGTGAGTGCTGTTTTGGTCCCTAGGTGACAGTTTGGTCCCTAGGTGACTGTTTTGGTCCTAAGAGGTGTTGTAGGTCCCTGAGCGAGGATTAGTCCTCTAGTTGTGTTTGGTCCTTGGGACTCGATTGTGTTGAGCTAGTCACAGAGGTGATTGAGGATGGGCCATGGGGGCCAGAGTCATGGGGACTCAATTGATTGATGAGAATGATGAGTAGTGGGCTGCGGTCTTGGTGTATAAATGATTGTGATGATGTATGATGTGGTGATGATGATGATACCGTGTGATTGCCTGCTCTGATTATGTTTTATTGAAATTCTCACCCCTTCTGCTTGGAATGTTGCTCCACTGTGGCAACGCTGCAGGTAACCCGAGTGAAGGTCCTGCTGCCTTCTTTGATAGCCTAAGGGATGTCTGTCGAGTCGCTCTTTGATACTGTAGCACCTAGGGGGCGTAGTTTGAAGTTTGTTAGTTTAATTACTCAACTGTTTAATGATTTTGTGGTTGATGTGAGGCGGTTCGAGTGGTTTTGGCGAGTTATGATTTTATTTCATTTGTGACGTAAAATTTCTTTTATTAATGAGGTTTAATTTTTATGACGGTGGTTTTGCTGCGCAAACTTTAATGAGTGCAAATGATGAGGTTTTTGTTATGACGAGGTAGCATTTGTTTTCTACCAATTAAATTAATATTTTGAAAAGGAAATTACTCTGATAATGACGTGTAAATTGAGGGGTAGAAAAGGGGTGTTACACGAACAACTGCTTGCCCCCTTTTCCACAACGCGTGTGAAGACACGCAACACTTGTTTATGACTTGCGACTTCGCTCAATGGGTTTGGTTAGAAACACTTATTTTGGCTTTCTACGCGTTGGAACATTTGGCTAGAAAGGAATGGCGTCATCTTCAAAGAGGAGGAAGCGAGTGTAGATAGGGTGTTAACCCGAATAAAGAGCTTATGTTGGAGCTGGTGTCTATACAAATTGAAATGTAAATCCCCTTTGTCTATTTCTATGTGGGGTTCTGACCCTATCTCATGCCTTAAAGGGGGAGAAACTGTGGGTTGACATTCACACTGTTGCAATCCACATCTGTTTTGAGGTACTCTTTTCCTGCTTGAGTCTTTTTCCCACTGGTTTTTAGCTCAGGGAGGTTTTAAGGAGGCTCTCCCCCTTCCATTTTTGTATATGGGTTGGTGCACTCCTAGGGCTCCCATTAATACAATTATTGCTTATAAAAAAAAATCATCACTATCAACCAACTTCAAGACCTTGGCAATTGGTTCAAATACCTTAAGTATTTCGGTTGCCTTAGTCCATAATTCTTTGCTCATTAATATATTTTTGGATTCATATGCAGCTTCTCGAGATTTGTCTTTTCAATATATGGAATTCTTGTATTCCTCAGAATCAAACATAAAGCCTGTTTCTCTTTCATAACAGATTCAAGGGTTAAAAGCTGTGTAGCAAAACGAGTAATCGTTGGACGAATAATTTCTTTCCCACCAGTATATTTCTTCATCGAACGCATTGTCCAAATATGATTATATATAAATAAAGCTACAGTTTCTTCTTTTTCAAGTAATTTTTTGACATTTGACTTTTTTCCAATATCTTCCAAACACAAATCCAAACAGTGAGCTGCACATGGAGAACAACAAATACGTGGTCTTTTTTCCATCAATTTCAGACCAACTGCTTTCAATGTAGCCCCATTATTAGTGACTATTTGGACAAAATACTCTCCCCTACCTCTTCCACCATGTTGTCAAGCAACTTAAAGTAATAATTAGTGTTTCTACTTGCAACATCAGAGGCATCAATAGACTTTAAAGAATGATGTTCGTTGCCAAAAATATACTAAAATATTCATGATATGCATATGATTTATACCATTTGTCCAACCATCACACATTATAGTCACCCATTTTTCTTTCCAATTTAGTTTTACCTCATCTATATATGTTTGTATCTCCTTACAATTTTTATTCAAGTATATGTCTAAAAATCTCATAAGCAGAGGGGCATTTGACACCTGGCCCCAACTTTGCAGTTTCATCTAACAAGCCGTGTAGCCAAGGAGAAGTGCTCAAGTTCATAGGCAAACACTCATGTTACTGCTCTCTACATCATGATCTACTTGCCTTATTTTTTGTTGAAGATTTCTCTGTTGATGTTCAAATGAGGCTCCAATACTACTACCAATGCCACTTGCACAAAATCTTTGTCTATCTTCCCATTGTCTATGTAACATCATGCTTTCTTGTGTAGCATGTCTCATAGTTGCATCTTCATCAATAAAATCTCCACCTTCATCGTCGTTGTCCCCTCTTAAATGTGAGACAAATTCTTCCTTTCTTTTTCGTTGGTCATTTTTCTTTGCTTTATTATCTAATAAAAGCTTCACCATGTTTTCTCTAACAAAAGTGCCAACTCTAGCACAACGTTTGACTTCTCCTAACATGTGTACAAGATGTTCCTTCAATCAAGTTATTACACTAGTTAACTATCTTTCAAAATACTTACATGGCAAAATATCTACCCAAGTCCCTTAACTTATTTATTTGTAACGAATAAGTCCCTTAACTTTTTTATTTGTAACGAATAGGACCCTTAAATTTTTTTGTAACACATAGGTCCCTTAACTTTTAAAAACGTAACACTATTGCCCCTTTTAACTTATTTAAGGGAGAGATTTTAAGGGGCAACGGTGTTACATTTTTAAAAGCATGTGCAAGTATACACAGTCCTTAACAAGTAATATATTGTAAAGAACAGGTCGAACCCACATGTATTGATGAACTCTCTTTTAAATTCAATACAAAGTAATATAGTGCAAAAGTAACCAAATAACAATTTATAGTGTAGTTGATGTGATCACAACTAAGTTAGATAAGAAAGAAAAGTACAAGTGTTTATAATGCAAATGAGAAAAGCTAGTTGGAATGTCTTCACCAAGTAATTTACTTTTAAGTGTTTGATGCATTATGTGATGCAGTTGCATTGAATGTTGTTGCATTAGCTATGTGCCTTTCAGTCACTTTCTTCAAAGTTTCATTACAAGCTTCCTATATCAAGGCATGCTTAAATAAGTTCACTCTTGCATCTTAAGTTCCCACAGATTCACCCTATGGACTATACTATCCTATGTCTAGGTCTTAGCATGGTTTTCACAAAGTTTCCTTATGTAAAACACTTACCCATATTAGTTCTTGAGTTCTTAATTGTAAGCCATGTCTGCTCTTACAAATCTACTTATTCTAAGTGATCAATCTCAAAATAAGTGTTGAAAATACTATCAAGCAAGAACTAAAGTGCACACATTACATACATGCATCATACTTACTTAAAAGCTCAATAAATGATTAGAACATTCCAACTAAGAGAGATTTAGCTCATAATAGACATTGCAAGGTGTTCCTGGGTGTATCGGAAATACGAAGCGCCAGCGACAAAGCTGGACTGCGGCCCAGCCCAACTCGATCGGCCCAATACGCTGCTTGGAGCGCAATTCTCGCCGGCCGAAAATCTCGCAAAACGGTCGGACCTCGCAGTATATATACGCCATTCGCATATGGTATCAGGTACGTTCTCTAACCTTGTGCTATCTGCCCGAGCGACCTCTCTCTAGATCGTCGGAGTGTCTTTGCAGGTACCACCCGAGGTCTTCAACGCGTGAAGCCCGGACCGGTCCTTTCACTCATTCAACGACCGGCCCGTTCGACGAATCAATCAACACTTCAACTCTTCATTGGTCAAGGTACGATCAATTGGCAACCACAGTGGGAGGCCCGTGCGCTATCCTACCTCCTTCATGGCTCCACGCGACCGGCCCCAGACGCGGGCCACTTCTCGACTCAATCCCTCCGGGCAGAATCAGCAGCAGACCCCGGAGGGCGTGGCCGTCACCGTCCACGAGTCTCGAGGACTTCGCGACAAGAACCGGTGCACAACGGCCGCGGACGTCCTCCAAGCCAGATTCAACCGTCCGTTCCTGGCGACTTGCCGCCCGAGCTGATTGAAGCGGGCATTCAGGAACCTCTGCCGGACCATATCACTCAAGCCGTTTTGCAAATCCTGCAAAACAAAAATCGGTGATCATGATCGAGACGCGCTCATCTCTCTCGACGAAAGAGGTCGATTCGGGCGCCGCGTGCGGAAGGCGGAGAACCCTCGCTCGCCGCCGGCCGGGCGCGAAGACACCGCTCCCTCCACGAAGGAGCATCTCTCGCCGGGAGAGCACCACCCACCGCTTCTCCAAGCAAGGCGAATCGGGCGCATAGGTCGCCGGAAGCAGAACGCGTGAAGCGCCGTTCGATGTCCAATGACTATGAAGATTCTAGCTACATACGACACCGGTCGCTCACCCACGAGTACTCCTCCAATGAGTCGTCCGGTCACGTCGGTCGAGAAGCGGATCTTGGGATTCTCGAGAAGAGCTGGAAGATTACTGAGAGATGGAAGAATCGGGGACGTTCGCGATCGGCCAAGGAGAGGCTAAAGCGGCGACCCGAAGGCCTCCTCGGCTTCCACCAATGGCCCATCCGGAGGATTCTATGGAATGTTTGGGCAACGAGGCATGCCTCGCAATGCAACCCTTTGGGTCGAACAAAGATCCGAATGAGCACGCCCGTTCTCCGGGAGATCGGGCGTTACAAAATTCCGAGAGATCTCCGCAAGCCGCCCAATCTCAACAAGTTTGACGGCCGAGGAGACCTGCACAAACATCTCGCTACTTCAATAACTCTCTGGTGTTATAGGAATTGGGACCGACCATGAAATGCGAGCTTTTCCCCGATCCACCGGACGGCCGAGCATTGGAATGGTGGGAGTCTCTGCGACCAATTCCATCTCCTCATGGGACGACTGATCGAATATTCTTGTCTCACTACACCGCAAACCGCATTTGCCAATATCGGTATGAAGAATACTTGACTCTGTTGTTCAAGGAGATAATGAGACGGCGAGGCGATATATCGGCCGGTTTAACATCGAGGCCGAGTCCGTTCGTGACTTGTCGAGACAAGGACAAGCTAAAATATCGAGCGTGGTATTCGGCCAGGACCAGGTTCGTAGAAGTACCAAGATCTCGGCTACTTCTTAACGAGGCTACGCGTCCACATGGCGTATGAAGAAACCTTGGCAAAGAAGGAAGGCCGTCGCGCACGACCTAAAGAAGAAAATAGTAAGCGGCCAAAGGGCATGAAGGTCGCCGCGACAATCGGTCGACTTTCGAGACAAGAAGTTCGATCATCGCACTCGGTGAACACCTCTATTGCATGATCTATAGCGAGTGCCAAAACAATGAATTTGTGGGAGTAAAGCGGCCCGATCCACTTGTGCTCAAGAAGGGGCACGGCCGACTAAGAGGTATTGCCGTTACCACAAAAGCAAGGGTCATGACACAAATGATCGTATGGCCTCGAGGGCGATATCGAAGAACTCATCCGTAAGGGATAGTTGGGAAAGTATGTGAGGTCGGAGGAAGGCGACCGACCTCAAGAGAAGCGAGAAAGAAGTCGATCCGGATCGAGGGAAGGGTGCTCTAGTTGTCTCAAGCACCCAAGACAAAGACCCGGTGCGAGGATCGAGAAGCTCCACGATCCGGGGGCATAGCGTCGCAATGGTCATTCACGGTGGAAACTGTTGGACCGTAGAGAATCAAATAAAGCCACAAAGAGAAAGTGGGGCGAGCTCGATGGCGGTTCAACATCGGCCGGTCCCACCCGGTCTCAAATAGACCCCATCTCGTTTGGAGATAGCGACCTACACGATGGTAGGCGCACGGTTATGTTCCGTTGGTAATCGAGGCGGTTATGGCCATCACGAAGTTCAAAGAATTCTAGTCGACGGTGCAGTAGCTCGGTCGACATCATGTTGAAGGCTTGATTGACAAGATCAAGGTCGATCGGAGTGAGATAATTCCCCGTGCCGAGCCTACTCCTAACGGGCTTCAATGGAGCGATCACCTACCGTTGGGGACGATCGAACTCATGGTCACATTTGGTGGCGACCATGGAGATAGCACTTTATGCGGACGGTCCATACGGCGTTCCTTGTACTCCCCCTCAAATCATGCTATCGATTGCATCATTGGTAGGCCGACCACTGGCAAGCTAGAGGCCGTGGCGTCAACAAAGATACACGAAGATGAAATTCTACAAAGCAAGGGCGACCGGTAGTTACCACTGGCGGCCGACCTAGAGGCAAGCAAGAGCGAAGCCACGACTGTATCGAGCAAATTTGCGATGAGGTAGATCTTGGCCCAAACGTTCAAAGCATCGGTGAAGGCCATCAAGTCAACGTCAGCGATTTGGATGCTCGGTATGATCCGGACATAAATGACCCGAGGATAACGATGATGACTTAGCCCGAGAACCGAAAAATAGGTTGAAAAGGCGAGAACCTCATGGAGAACTAATGGATGTGCGGTTGGGAGAGCGACCCAACAAAGACGATCCAAGCTTCGGTAGCGACCTACCGGAGCAAGTGAAGCAAGACCTTGTGCAATGTTTGAGAGACTATGCTGACCTGTTCGCATGGCAGGCATCAGACATGCCCGGTATTCCTATTGAAGTAGCCTGCCATCAGCTTTAAGTCGATGAAGGGGTCAAGCCGGTCGCTCAAAGAAGACGTACTCAGAACGAGGAAAAATCTCAAGCCGCTGCAAATGCCGTTGAGGACCTCATAAAGGCCAATTTCATAGAAGAGATCAAGTACACGACCTGGCTATCCAATGTCGTGTTGGTCAAAAAGAAGAATGGCAAATGGAGGATGTGTGTAGACTACACCGATCTCAATAAGGCGTGCCCGAAGGATGCGTTCCCCGTACCCAACATCGACAAGCTGGTCGATGGGGCCTCGGGCTACAAATTGCTGTCTTTTCTGGACGCTTACTGATCGTACCTAGACCAATGAAGAGTTGAAGTGTTTGTTGCTTCGTCTGACGGGCCGGTCGTTGAACGAGAGAAAGGACCGGTCCTGGCTTCACGCGTTGTGCACCTCGGGTGGTACCTGCAAAGACACTCCGACGATCTAGTGAGAGGTCGCTCGAGGCGAGATAGCACAAGGTTAGAGAACGTGCACGATGCCATATGCGAATGGCGTATATATCTTGTGTGGTCCGACCGTTATCAAGATTTCGCCGCGGCGAAGTGCGCTCCAAGCGGCGTGTATGGGCCGTCGAGAGGCGGTGGGCGCGCAGTCCAATTGCTGTTGGCGATCCTCGTATTTGCTAATACACCCAGAACGATTGCCCCCAAGCCTAGGTCGCTTAAAGAGCGGTGAGGCTTGAATCGATGCCCCAGAGTGAAGTTCCCTTGATGAAACGGACGCGCCGTTTGCTTTTTCTGAGCGGTGTCGGCCGCTCGTCAACCATCGTACGGCCGCCGCGACGGTTGGTCTTTCCTGACATTTAAGACGTGACGTTTGGTGTTTCCGAGGTTGTCTGGAGACAACCATTGGTGAGAAGACGAAGCGTTGTGACTCTTCGTATCCCGGTCCCCTTCGCGCCAGATCCTGTGCTATAAATAGCCCTCCTGCTGAGTTCATTTCTCACACTTCCAAGATTTGCTCGCTAACGACCGACTCGCTAAATCGCGCGCCTTGCATTGAAGGCTATCGTCTATCTGCGACCGATCTTCAACATCTGCTTAAGGTACGAATCGATCGCTCCTCTTGCTCTTTTAAACTTGGGTTTTTATTTTTGAAAGTACTTCGTGCTTTTCCACGCCTCGTGATAGGGGTGTCAGGTCGAGGGATGGCCAGCTCGCCCCTCTCATGAGTGCTTTGCTCGATCGACCTGACTCGATCCCTTTATCACAGGTGTTTGTGTATGCCACGGACAAAGTTAACTGCCCGTATTCCCGGAAAACCACCGCAATCCTTTGCTACCTATATGTCGAGACCGGGCGAGCCCAATTCCCAAGAGGCGGAGTCTAAGTCGTCTTGGGCGACAAAAGCTCTAACTCTTCAGCGGTTCTTCGAGCAAAGACGAGCTCGAGTTCTCATTCTTCCGGTCGGGATCGGCCAGCCCAAGAGCCCCGATTCCAGATCTCGTCCATTGCCGCCGAAGCGCCGAGCAACTCTCCACCGCCCGGGGGCGTCGTATCCCGAGTGGAGAGGAGAAGAAGAAGATGCCGGCGTGATTATCATTGGCGATGACGAGGCGCAGAGTGCCGCCCGGCCGTGGGCGAGGAGATGGCGAGGCCGAAGGCGGCCGAGCGAGAGGTTCTGAAGAGGAGGCGAAGGTGGCGAGGCGAGGAAGTTCTCGAAGAAGAGGCGGCTCACCGAGGTCAATATTTTCGGTCCGGAGGCCAACATCGGAGGTCGAGCGAAGGGTCGGCCGAGGTCCAAGCCGATGTAGCTCGAGAGGTATCGATATGTCTTGGGTGTCGGAAACTCTTCGCTCCAACGGGGAGCATTCTCACGATCGGCCACGATGCCTTGCCCGATCTGGAGCCGTCTTGAAGACTCACGTTTGGAGGATAAGAGGCATGAAGAGAGGCGAAGATATCGCGACTTACTCTTCCAACTTCAAGTTCACGATGTATCGGCTCGTGTTCGAGAAGATGAAGATTACCCCTCCTTTCACCGAATTCGGTAGCGACGTCTTGCGCCATATTGGGGGTCGCCTTCACGAGCTTCATCCAAACGCATGGGCGCGTTTTAAAGACCTTTGAGGTCTTTCTTGACCAAAGCTGGGTCGGCCGGTGTCGATGATGCTTTTCTTTGCTATCTTCGGTGGTGGCTCAGAGAAGGCCAACAAGGAGAAAAGGAGCAAGTCTCCTTCAAGATGCGAAAACCCATCACACCGATTTTTCAAAGCGTTCAGAGTCGTTAGGAGCGGCACCGAAAAGCCGAGACTTTTGGATCGTTCCAATCAAGAGGCGGCAAGGCCGTTTGTGAGTTCAGCCGGACGGGATCTTTGGGTCCCCTTACTTCCCGATTATGTGGAATGAGGCTCATTTCTGCAGCGGCCAGGGAGATTACATCTACACACGATGAAAGATCCGGGGAGGCCGACACGGAGACTTTGGAGATGATAAAGTCATTTGGCGGGCATGATGCGCGCCCAGATCCTAAGGGCGACATACCTTGTCGGCCCTTTGTCTTGTATGAAAGGCTAAGAACTGGAGGCCGAGATTGGTTCGCTTTTGGACTCTTTCGTCCTTATATTCTGTTGTTGACTTTCTCTTTTTCTTTTAACTCATGACTCGTTATTTTGCGAAAGGATGGCCGGTAAAAGGCGAGGAACCGCCGCTCGCAGTCCCGAAGCCGAAGAAGGGGGCTAAAAGATACGACGGTCCTCGGCCGGGGGATAACCCCGAGTCTTCCTCAAAAGCCCAACAAACTCCCAAGAGCCAAGCGAAGAAGCCGGTCGGCAGGCCTCGGTCGCCTCCTCCCAGTGCCGATCGCTCACCCAAGCGGGCCAAGCGTGATCGTCTGGTCTCGGCCCCTGAAACGGAGGAAATTCCCATCATTCACTCGAAAGCTTGGGTGCGGCCGATCCGAGCGATCAGAAGGAAGCCCATGGCGCTCGCGCTTCTCTCGTATGGGGTCGAGAAAGTCATGGCCGAGCTGGTGGCCGAATCTGATGGTAATTTTATTTTCTTAGTCTTGTAATCTTCATCTTACCTTTGTTCGACCGTCTAACCAACCTTCGACCTGAATTTCGCAGGGAAGGGCAAGGCTTTGACTGAGCTGCAGCAGAAACATGACAAGCTCCTCCAGTCGAAGAAGGAGGCCTCAAACGGGGAGGAAGAAAGGCCAGGCGGTGCAAAGAGAACAAGGAGCTTAGGCGGTGAATAGTCTGAAAACTGACCTTGAATCCGTCGAGAAAGAGAAGGTCAGGTTGGAGGCCGTAAATGCCGAGCTGCAGGCGAAGATCCAAATGGTGGCCAAGGCCGGTCAGGAGGCTGCTCGAGCAGTTCTCTCACTCTTGCAAGATAACTCTTCAGCACGTCGTCTTTAGCATCATACAATTCTTTGATCTGTGAGACTACGAGTAGGGAATCTGATCTGAGTTCAACCCGGTCAACATTGAAGTCTCTGGCGAGCTGCAGGCCGGCTATACATGCTTCATACTCGGCCTGATTATTCGACGTGTGGAAAGCGAAAGTCAAAGACACCTCCACGGCCAGGCCTTCAGAATTTTCTAGAATTAGGCCGGCTCCACTTCCTTTACTATTAGACGACCCATCTACGTGCAAGATCCAGGTCGTTCCAGCTTGATCTTCTGGAGTAGGAGTCATTTCTGCTATAAAGTCGGCCAACACCTGCGCTTTTGCGGCCGATCTGGATTCAAATTTGATGCCAAACTCACTGAGTTCTACCGCCCACTTTATCATTCGTCGCGGATCCGCCGATGAAGGACTTGCTCGATAGGTTTGGTCGGTCCTTACCACGACACAGTGGGCCACAAAGTAGGGTCTCAACCTTCTAGCGACTATTAGGAGCAAGAGGCGAACTTTTCTATCTTACGGTATCTCGGCACCGCCCTCGAGTACTTTACTTATGAAATAGACTGGGTTCTGCTTTAGCTCGTTCTCTCTAACTAGCACAGCACTGAGAACTTCTTCTGTTATGGCCAAGTACAGATATAATGTCTCGCCCGGTAACGGCTTGGTCATGATCGGCGGGCTAACCAAAGCTTGCTTTAATTCATCCAATGCTCGCTGGCATTGCTCGGTCCACTCAAAATCCACTTCTTTCTTGCCAGTCTAAAGCGATTGGAAGCGACTTACGAGCGCTTTGGGGATGAACCTGGATAGAGCGGCCACCATGCCATTGAGCTGTTGTATTTCTTTTTTCGATGTGGGCGGCCTCATATCGGCGACCATCCTACACTTTTCAGGGTTTGCTTCTATCCCTCTTTCAGTCAGGTGAAAACCCAAGAATCTGCCGGCCCTCACCCCAAAGGTACACTTTTCAGGATTCAGTCTAAGTGAGTTCCTCCTAGCTTCTTCAAATATTTCTCTGAGGTCGCTCACGTGATCTGGGTCGGTTACGCTTTTAATGATCATGTCGTCCAAATACACCTCTGAGATGCGACCGATCTGTCTTTTAAAAATCTTGTTCATCATCCGCTGGTAGGTCGCTCCAGCGTTCTTCAGACCGAAGGGCATCACCTTATCTTGAAAATTTCCCGATCGGTCATGAAGGTCGTCTTGTGCCGATCGGGCGGATACATCGTGATCTCGATTGTATCGAGTAAGCATCCGAAAAGACAAGATGGTTGTAGCCCGAAGCCCCATCGACCAGCTTGTCAATGTTAGGCACGGGGAAGGCATCCTTCGGGCATGCCTTATTTAGATCAGTATAGTCCACACACATCCTCCACTTTCCATTCTTCTTCTTAACCAGCACGACATTGGATAGCCAGGTCGTGTATTTGATTTCTTCTATAAAATTTGCCTTTATGAGGTCCTCAACGGCCTTTGCAGCGGCTTGAGATTTTTCCTCGCTTTGAGTGCGTCTCCTTTGTGCGGACCGAAGCGACCCCTTCATCGGCCAGAAAGTTGATGGCAAGGCTACCGATAGGAATGCCGGGCATGTCTGATGCCTGCCATGCGAACAGGTCAGCATAGTCTCTCAAGCATTGCACAAGGTCTTGCTTCACTTGCTCTGGTAGGTCGTTACCGAGCTTCACCGTTTTGGATGGGTCGTCACCCAATTGAACATCTACCAACTCTCCATGAGGCTCTGGTCTTATCAGCCTGTTTTTCAGTTCTCGAGCCAAAACGTCATCATCGTCCTCTGGGTCGATTTATGGATCATACCGAGCGTCCAAATCAGCGACATTGACTTGATGGCCTTCACAGTGCTCACGAGCGTTTGGGCCACGATCTACCTCGTCACATATTTCTTGGTATAGAGCGTGGCTTCTTCTCTTGCGATTCAAGGTCGGCCGCCGTGGTAACTACTTGGTCGTCCTTGCTATAGAATTTCATTTTTAGATGCACCGTCGATGTAACGGCCTCGACTTACCCAAAGTCGGCCTACCAATAATACATTGATAGCGAGGATTTGAGGGGAGTACAAAGGCGTCGTCTGACCGGAGTCTGCATGCAGTACTATCCCGAAGTGTCGTCACCAAGCGTGACCGGCGGACTCGATCGTTCCCAGCGGATGAGTCGTCACCCCATTGAAACTCGTTAGAGAGTAGGCTCGGCACGGGAATTATCTCGCCGATCAACCTTTATTTTGTCGATCAAGCCTTCAAACATGATATCACCGAGCTACCTTGATCGACCGAGATTCTTCGCATACGTGTTTGCCATAACGGCTACGACACCGATGGAACATAGCTATTAGGCTTGCCGTCGTATAGGTCGCTATCATCGAACGAGATGGGAGGTCTGCTCGAGACCGGTGGTGGTGCTGAGGTGGATGCGACCATTAACAACTCGTCCCACTTTCTCTTAGTGGCTTTATTAGATTCCCTGCGATCCAGGGGGTTTCCACCATGAATAACCATCGCAACATTACGGCCTCGATCGCCGAAAGTGTCACGATCTTCGATCGATCCTTGTTTTGGGTGCCCTCTATGGCCAGAGGCCCCTTTCCTCTGTCTGGATCGGCTTCTTTCGGCTTCTCTTGAGGTCGGTCGCCTTCCTCCGACCTCACATACTTTCCCAACTTGCCTTTCTGTATAAGCTCTTCAATATCATCTTTGAGGGCCATGCAGTCATTGGTATCATGACCCTTGCTTTTGTGGTAACGGCAATATCTTTTGGTCGGTCCGTGCCCCTTCTTGAGCACGAGTGGTTCAGGCCGCTTAACTCCCACAAACTCATTATTACGACACTCGTAGATCTGCGCGCAATGGAGGTGTTGAGTCGGGTGCGATGATCGAACTTTTTGTCTCGAAAGTCAAGCCGATTGTCGCGGCGACCTTCATGCCCTTTGGCCGGCTTGCTGTTTTCTTCTTTAGGTCGTGCGCGGACGGCCTTTCTTGCTGCCAGAGTTTCTTCATACTGCATGTGGACGTTAGCCCTTGTTAAGAAGTGGCTGAGATCCTGGTAATGATTCAATGTAAACTCTTCAACGAACCGGTGGTCCGGTCGAATACCACGCTCGAGATATTTCAACTTGTCCTTGTCGACAAGTCACGCAATGCGAACTTCACCTCGGTGTTAAACCGGTCGATGTATTGTCTCAACGTCTCATTATATCCTTGAACAACAGAGTCCAAGTATTCTTCATACCGATATTGGCAGCGGTTTGCAGTATAGTGAGACAAGAATATTCTAATCAGGTCGTCCCACGAGGAGATGGAATTGGGTCGTAGAGACTCCCACCACTCCAATGCTCGGCCGCCCGGTGGATCGGGAAAAAGCACGCATTTCATGGTCGGTCCCAATTCCCTATAGGCGAGTGAATTATTGAAGTAACGGAGATGCTTGTCTGGATCTCCTCGGCCGTCAAACTTGTTGAGATTGGGCGGCTTGCGGATATCCCTCGGAATCTTGTAACGCCTGATCTCCCTGGAGAACGGGCCATGTTCATTCTGAATGTCGTTCGACCCAAAGGGTTGCATTGCGAGGCATGCCCGCTGTTGCCGGCATTCCATAGAATCCTCCAGATGGGCCAGTTGGTGGGAGTTGAGGAGGCCTTCTGGGTCGCTCGCTTTGGCCTCTCCTAGGCCGGTGCGAAACGTCCCTAATTCTCCCATTTCTGTAATCTTCCAGCTCTTCACGAGAATCCCAAGATCTACTTCTCGACCGACGTGACCCGGACGACTCATTAGAGGAGTATCTGGTGGGCGCGGCCGTGTCGGGGCGGTAGCTAGAATCTTCATAGTCATCGGACATCGAGCGCGCGTCACGCCGCGTTCTCGCTCGGGGCGACCTATGCGCCCTGCTTCTTCTGGCCGGAGAACGATGAGTAGTGCTCTCTCGGCGTGAAATGCTCCTTCGAGGAGGGGAGCGGTGTCTTCGCGCCGGTCGGCGGCGAGTTGAAGGTTCTCCGTCTTCGCGACGTGGCGCCCGAATGAACCTCTTTCATACTGCGGGAGATGAGTGCATCTCGGTCTGCGATCACTTGATTCTTGTTTTGCAAGATCGCAAAACGGCTTGAGTAACATGGTTCGCGAGAGGTTCACGGATGCCCGCTTCAATCGGCTCGGGCGGCAAGTCTCCGAGAACGGACGGATGGATCTGGCTGGATGACCGGTCCACGATCAGTTGTTGCCGAAGGCTCTTGTCGTGGAAGTCCTTGAGATTCGTGGATCAGACCGCCACCCGAGTCCGGTTGGGCTGGTTTCGCCGGAGGATTGAGTCGAGAAGTGGCCCGCGTGCGGGGCGGTCGCGTGGAGCCATGAATGAGGTAGGATAGCGCACGGGCCTCCCATCGTGGTCGCCAATTGATCGTACTGGACCAATGAAGAGTTGAAGTGTTTGTTGCTTCGCTCGACGCGGGCGGTCGTTGAGCGAGAAAGGACCGGTCCCGGCTTCAC
The DNA here is from genome assembly GCA_020916435.1 of Oxytropis ochrocephala. NCBI lineage: Eukaryota > Viridiplantae > Streptophyta > Magnoliopsida > Fabales > Fabaceae > Oxytropis > Oxytropis ochrocephala. The sequence goes on from CM037089.1 coordinate 70,789,360, forward strand.
GCGCGTTGTGCACCTCGGGTGGTACTCGCAAAGACACTCCGACGATCTAGTGAGAGGTCGCTCGGGCAGATAGCACAAGGTTAGAGAACGCACTGATGCCCATGCGAATGGCGATATATATCGCGGAGGTCCGACCGTTATGCGAAGATTTCGCCGGCGAGAATTGTGCTCAAGCGGCGTGTATGGGCCGATCGAGGACGGGTGGGCGCGCAGTCCAATTAGCGCTGGCGATCCTCGTATTTGCTAATACACCCAGAACACTTACTCGTGGTACAATCGATCACGATGTATCCCCGATCGACACAAGACAAAGATTCATGACGGATCGGGAAATTTTCAAGATACAAGGTGATGCCTTTACGCTCAAGAACGCCGAGCGACCTACCAGCGGATGATGAACAAGATTTTCAAAAGGCAGATCGGTCGAATCTCAGAGGTGTACTTGGACGACATGATCATCAAAAGCGTGACCGACCCAGATCATGTGAACGACCTCAGGGAAATATTTGAAGAAGCTAGAAAGAATTCGCTTAGACTAAATCCTGAGAAGTGTACCTTTGGGGTAGGTAATGAGATTTTGGGCTTCCACCTAAGCGAAAGAGGGATAGAAGCAAACCCGAAAAATGTAGAGGCGATCGCCGATATGAGGCCGCCAACATCGAAAAAAGAAATACAACAGTTAAATGGCATGGTGGCCGCTCTGTCCAGGTTCATTCCCAAAGCGACTGCAAGTCGCCTCCATCATTTAGGCTGGCACAAGAAAGAGGTGGATTTTGAGTGGACTGACCAATGCCAGCGAGCATTGGACGAATTGAAGCAAGCTCTGACCAATCCGCCAATTATGACTAAGCCGCTGCCGGGCGAGACATTGTACCTGTACTTGGCTATCACAGAAGAAGTTCTGAGCGCCGTGTTGGTCAGAGAATGCGAGCTGAAACAAAATCCGGTCTACTTTATTAGTAAAGTGTTGCAAGGGCCCGAGCTGAGGTACCAGAAAATAGAGAAGTTTGCTCTTGCACTCCTGATCGCTGCTCGAAGGTTGAGGCCCTACTTCGTGGCCCACCAGGTCGTGGTAAGGACCGATCAGCCAATCAGGCAAGTCCTCCATCGGCCAGACCTGGCGGGACGAATGATAAAGTGGGCGGTGGAACTCAGTGAGTTTGGCATTAAATTTGAATCCAGATCGGCCGCAAAAGCGCAGGTGTTGGCCGACTTTATAGCGGAAATGACTCCTACCCCAGAAGATCAAGCTGAAACGACCTGGATCTTGCACGTAGATGGGTCGTCTAATAGCAAAGGAAGTGGAGCCGGCCTAATACTAGAAAATTCTGAAGGCCTGGCTGTGGAGGTGTCTTTGACTTTCGCTTTCCATACGTCGAACAATCAGGCCGAATATGAGGCGTGTATAGCCGGCCTGCAGCTCGCCAGAGACTTCAATGTTGACCGAGTTGAACTTCGATCGGACTCCTTGCTGGTCGTCTCGCAGATCAAAGAATTATATAATGCTAAGGGGCGACGTCTTGAAGAATTACCTAGCGAGGGTAAGAGAGCTTCTCGCGATTCGACCAGGCGAAGTGACCCATGTGCCTCGAACCGAAAATGTTCGAGCAGATATCTTATCAAAAGCGGCAAGTACCAAAACTCCGGGAATCACGAAGTGTGATTCAAGAGACTCTAAACCGCCGTGGCGTTTCAACCAAGCCAAGTCGATCGTTGGCGTTACGTGTGTCGAAGCACGGATTCAAATTGGATCGCCCCTATCCTAAGGTACATTGTTGAAGGGGAAGAGCCGAGCGATCCAAAGCAAGCCAAGTTGGTCAGACTCAGAGCGACCAAGTATTCGGTAATAGAAGGAAAGTTGTACAGAAGAGGGTTCTCCTCTCCGTTGTTAAGGTGTCTTACGTCGGACGAAGCCGACCATGTGCTGAGGGACATTCATGAAGGTGTTTGTGGGAGTCACCAGGGCGCTCGTTCCATAGCTAAGAAGGCTCTCAGGGCCGGCTATTATTGGCCGACCATGGACGAGGATGCCAAGAAGCTCGTTCAGAAGTGCAAGAAATGCCAAATACATGCTGATGTCCACATTGCACCTTCCACAGAGTTGCAAAGTCTCGTCTCACCTTGGCCGTTCGCTTGGTGGGGCATGGATCTGCTAGGCCCGTTTCCACCTGCTCCAGGCCAGTTCAAGTTCTTGATCGTGGCGGTAGATTATTTTAATAAGTGGGTCGAGGCCGAGCCTCTTGCAACCATCACCTCGGCGAAAGTAAGCAAATTCTTCGGCCGGTGTGTATTGTCCCGTTTTGGGATCCTCAAAGAAGCGATAATGCACAACGCGGCACCCGGTTCCGCAGACAAGAGATTCAGTGGAAATGTTGGCGACTTAGGGGTAAAGCAGCGTTTCACCTCGGTCGAGCACCCTCGGACTAACGGTCGGTAGGCGCGCCAACGAGTAATTCTGCGTGGGTTGAAGCGAAGACTCGATGAAGCGAAAGGGGCCGGGTCGAAGAAGCGCGATCCGTTCTATGGGCCTCTGGGGCGACCCTCACTCAACGGCCGGAGTCCCCATTCGCATCGGTATATGGGATCGATCTTTGTGATACCCATAGAAATGGGCGAAAGTGAATTGGAGAACTTCGAATCCCCTACGGTGGTTGACAATGGACCAGAGCTATTCGAGAAGAATTGGACCTAATTGAAGAAGCTGCGCACCAAGCGTCACTAAGAGAGCAATTGATCAAGCGTAAGGTCGCGGCCGGATACAATACTCGCGTGCAAAGAGAGAGACTTCACGGTCGGTCACTTCGTTCTAAGACGGGCCAACGTAGGGAACAAGAATGCACGCCAAGGGAAGCTCGCACCAAATTGGGAAGGTCCATACAGGGTCATCAACAAGACTGGAAAGGGGGCTTACGAGCTGGAAACCATGGATGGGGCGACTATCCCCAGAACATGGAATGCAAAAAACTTAGAAAGTATTACGTTTGAATGTAACGAACGACTTGAATGTATTGAATGACCGACCTATTAATGAAAAGCAGGCAGGCGCTCTTTTTCCCATCGGGTTTTTACGAGGTTCGACCTTTAGAAACACGATGTGTTCTTTACTTTCTCGCAAGAATGTATGACCGGTCGCTCAAGGTTGCCCGTGGCAAAGGAGCGATCGAAGATTTATCAAACTTGATCGTCGAAACGATCTACCTCGAGAGCCATCGAAATGGCCCAAGGGTTAAGTAACAACCCACAACGTTAGGTCGTCGAAACGATCTGTATCGAGCGCCATCGAAATGGCCCAAGGGTTAGATAACCCCCGAACCTCGGGTCGTCGAAACGATCCGCAGCGTGTGCCGCCGAGACGGCACAAGCAACTGTCACCGAGTTGACTCCAAAGAGTGCCATCGAAAATGGCCCAAGGGTCAAGTGATAACCCATCGCAATAGGCCGTCGAAGCGACCTACCTCGAAAGGTCATCGAAGTGATCCCAGCGAGTGCCGTCAAAACGGCCCAAGCAAGTGTCACCGAGTGGGCACCGTTTATCGGATAAAAAATGCCGAGCGACCTAAATCTAAAGTTCGTAAACTTAGAAAAATAAATGCGAAACAATCAGATTCAAGCAAATAAACAAAGTAAATGAAAAGAAATTGTCATTACAAACACGGGACGCCCGGTCGAAGCCGAGCGCCCATTAACTAAAAACTGCACGAAGGCAGGAAAATTGTTGTGCCCGAAGGCAAGTTAAACGGTTACAAGAATTACACCGCTCGCAGGCGGGCTTCAGAGGTTTCAGAAAAGGACGGTGGCCGGGCGAACAACATTTCCTTGCTCGTCAACTTGCTCAGGCAGCATGATCTTGTTCTCCACCACGTAATGGGTGGGCTTAATCATCTTCTCATCGAAGTTGATTTTCAGATCTGCATTCAAGGCACGCGCCTGAGCAAGAGCATTATAGAACTGCTCGATGGCTGCCTCCCGACCGGCCTGGGCCACCATCTGAATCTTCGCCGCCAGCTCAACATTCTCGCCCTCCAGCCTGGCCTTATCCTTCTCCACGGATTCAAGGTCGGGTTTTGATCTGTTTCAGCGCCAAAGAAGCTCCTTATTCCTCTTGGCAAGTTTAGCCCGGTCCTCCTCGCCCCGCTGAAGGGCTTCTTTCTTGGCCTTGGCGAGCTTGTCATACTTCACCTGCAGCTCAGTCAAGGACTCCTTAGCAGCACGAGCCCCTGCAAATAGAGATCGTCCAGCTATTAGTCGGTCGATCTAAGACAAAAGAAATAACGGACTGAAAAAGTAAAGTACCTTCAGCTTCGGCCCCCAGCTCGGTCATGATCTTATCTATCCCCAAGCAGAGAGAAGCACAGACCTCCATCGGTTTTTTCCTGAACCACTCAAGCTCGACCTGTCCTAAACGCTCAAGCGAGAGGATGGGGAGGTCGGCCTTGGCGGAATCCATGTCTCGGTCGTCGAGCCTTATCCGCTTGGCGGAGCGATCATCAGCACGATGGGGCGACCGAACAGCTTGGCAAATTTGTGCTGGTTTCTTCTTTTGGCCCTTGGGAGTAGGGGGCAACTTGGAGGACGATTCAGGGACCTCCCCTGGCCGAGATCCGTCGTACCTCTTAGCTCCTGGAATTGCGGCAGGGTTCAGAACTGAGTCGATCACGGCCCAATTTTTACCGGCCATTCTTTCTGCAAAATAACGAGTTATGAGTTAGAAGAAAAGATTGACAGCAAAAACGTAAAGGCAAAGTTCAAAGGCAAACCAATCTCGGCCTCCAGGTCCTGGCCCTCGAGCAAGACAAAGGGTCGACAAGGTATGTCACCCTTAGGATCTGGACGCATCATGCCCGCCAGCGCCTTGATCATGTCCAGAGATTGCAGGTCGGCCTCCCCCAAATCGTTGGTTGAGTAAATGTAATCCCCAGGCCGCCTGCAGAAGTGAGCCTCGTTCCACATGATGGGAAAGAAAGGTGGGCCGAGCATTCCGTCCGGCTGGACCTCTGACACGGCCTTACCAGCCTCCTCAGTGGGAACGATCCAGAAATACTGGCTTTTCCAGGCCGCTCCCAACGACTCCTGGAATGCTTTGAAAAACCGGTGGTGAGTCTTCTGCATCTTAAAGGAGACTTGCTCCCTCTTCTTGTTAGCCTTCTCCCTGAGCCAGCTCAGCTCAAAGAGAGTAAAGAAAAGCATGACCGACACCGGCCGACCCAGCTTGGTCAAAAGAACTTCAAAGGTCTTTAGAAACGCCCATGCGTTAGGGTGGAGCTGAGAAGGGGCGACCCCAATGTGACGAAGGACGTCACGCTGAAATTCAGTAAAAGGAGGGGTAATCTTCATCTTCTCGAACACGAGCCGATACATCGTGAACTTGAAGTTGGAAGAATAAGTTGCGATATCTTCGCCGTCCTTCATGCCTCTCACCCTCCATCCCGGTGAATCATCAAGGCGGCTCCGCAGATCGGGCAAAGCATCGTGGCCGACAGTAATAATGCTCCTATGAGAGCGAAGAGTTTCCGATACCCAAGACATATCAGATACATCTCGGGCTACATCCGCTTGAACTTCGGCCGACTCTTCATTCGACCCTCCAATATTTACTTCTGGACCAGAGCTACTGACTGCGGGCTGAGTCACTTCTTCCTCGTGGGCCGCTTCAGCTCGGACGCCCTCGGCCTCTACCATCTCTTCGTCCGCGACCGGGACGGCTGTTCGCGTTTGTGTAGTAGTATGATTTTCGCAATTATAGTGCAAGTATACACATCGTACAAGTAATAAAGTGGATTTAAGTAAGAGATCGTTCCCACGAGGATTGGTTATACTTTCAAAGTTCAAGCTCAAAACATAAGAGAAACAAGTAACAAATCGGCAATAAGAGTTGATGGTAAGGCTAAAGATGTAATTAAAACAAGGAAATTAAAGTTGGTCGTGAAAATGGATGAGAAATGAGTTGAGTTGTTGTATGCAAATAAATCCTTCCTAGTCGACGTCATAACGTCTAGACGTTATGACGTTCAAATGTTAATGCGTGTGAACGTGGCCACGCCCTCAACATTGTTGTAAAAGAGCTATGCTTTTCAAAGATAAAACGCCGAGTTTCAAGTACAAGAAATCCTATGTCTAGGTTCTAAATAGACCACTCCACGTATTTTAAGTACCCACAGCAATGTTCCATGAACTATTATCCATTCTATGTCTAGACTTAGATAAAGATGCCTAAATGTCTTTAGTGCATTGTTCGTTCATGTAAATCTTTGATTTCTTTTCATAGACCATGTATGTACCTATGAATCTACCTATTTTAAGAGGCCAACCTCAAAACAAGTTTGGAAATATTATTGCACAAAGATTTAAAACGGGCAACGTAAACACTTCATGACTTTAACTAGAAATTCATTAAAAAGCAAAACAACAACTCAACTACAAAGTGTTTAGCTCATGCTGAGCATCTTTACAGAATGAAGTGGATTTAAAACCCAAATACCACACATTACAGAAAAGTAACTAAGTGCACAAGATGCAACTAAGTAGCTCTTCAAAGATGTATCATATGTATAGACGTTACAACGCCCGAGCCTTACACTCTGCAGAAAATAAACTAAGTTGAAGTCCTGTTTCGGATCTTCTTTACAAACAAATTCTGAGTTTAATGGTGGAGATGGTGAGATGATGAAATTATGCAGAAAATAGGTGAAAGAGATGATGATCGTGGGTGTGGTTGGTGATGCCTTGAGAGAGTGCTGAACCTTCATTAAATAGCCACCTTGCTTACAAGTGCGCGATGTCACTTGCTCACCTACCACCGCTTTCTGTCTTTTCCCCGACACGATCGCTCATTGCTACGATTGCTTACGCGTGTCACTCGTGGGGAAACCAAGATCTTCGACTTTTATATCTTTGACTATCATTGCTCGCGCGCCAAAATTAAGATCCTTCGCTTCTTGCTCTGTTGCACTATTGTAGGCGTGGTGAGGGACGTGGTAACGTTCAAAGATCGAATTTTCTGCACATGCACAAAAAGCATCAAAAGCGCTCTCAAAGGGCACCAATTGGTGCCTAAATGCAGATTTATCTTTATAATTCTTATTCACCTAAAACTCAGAAATCATTATAAAACTAATTAATTAAACCTTGTATTGCTCAAGAACTTGCATGATTTATTCGTGAGTGAGTATAAATAACTCATATAAATACGAGTTATCACACCCCCAAACTTAAATCATTGCTTGTCCTCAAGCAATCAAGACAACAAAACAATTAAGAATATGAAATGAACTACACTAGCAGGTTCTGTGTTATTCAGCCAGCAGGTCAAAATTTATTCTCAATGGGCTATTTCTTCACATACTCACATACCAATGCATAATTAAATTCCAGATTCATTAAAGCTCAAAGTGAGTGTGTGACCTCTGTATTAATTCTTCCTCTAGTTAGTTCAGAAACTACCTTAGCTAATGAGAGAGTGGTTCCCAAATGGTGACAGCAAAATATTTTTCAAAACAAAGAATAGGCTAACATTTTTCACATAAGAAATGGGGATTCATTTAAAGCATGACAAAGGGTCTTAATTGGGTGCTAGGACTAGGTTAGTGCTACTAATTTATTGACTCACACACACAAAAAGGATCAGAACCCTCACATTCTTGAGCAACTCCTCTTTATTTTGCTCCATTTTTGGAGTTCTTTTTTTTTTTTTTTTTTTTTTTTTTTTTTTTTTTTTTTTTTAACATTGGAGTGCTTCAGCATTTGTTTCAGGGTATTACAGGGAACACATGTGGATTTTCCACTTATTTGTATCAACACACTCTTTTTGGTATTTTTGGGAATAGAGCGTTACAACGTTTATAGGTGAGACGTTGCAACGCCCGAGCACACAACACTACACACACGGCGGCAGACGTTATAACGTTACGGGTAGACGTTACAACGTTGCACTCACGCTTACACCCGCACTTAACCATCCTATAGTCTTTGCACCCAGCCTTAGTACGACTTGATTTACCCCCAAACTTAGCTTCTACTGCTATTCTAGGTTTTTAATCAAGTTTTACTCTTACCACAGTTTGCCAAACTAACTTCAGCACAAAATATTCCCTAGCTAACTAGATTCCTTCTTAAAACAGAGTTTGTGTAGGAGCAACAATCAATTCTTTCATCTAATCATGCATAGGTTACTCACACACACTTTTTATTATCCTTAGCCCAAAGAGAATTATTTTCATGCTTGACAGATTAAGAGCAGAAACTGCTTTTGCATTTCATTTCATGTACAGAGCTTAAAACATTGAAACATTGAGATTTTCCCCCCCCCCACACTTAAAGTTGAGCAGTGTCCTCACTGCTCAAAAGCAAACAGCAAAGTTTTTTTTTTTTTTTTTTTTTTTTTTTTTTTTTTTTTTTTTTAGAAGGGGGATTCTCATTCATGACATTGAAATTAAAAATTACTAAACTACACTACGCTTAAAACTAGAAAAATAAAACTAAAACTACTATTTGGATTGATAGGGACTTACTTGTTTGCAGCACCAGACCTAAGCCTTCCGCTTTGTCCGTGGATATCTCACGACTTTCACCTTTCTTCTTTTCCTTCTTTCTCTTCTTGACCTTCACTCCTCCTTGCTCGGTTGTGGTTCTTTGTTGTTGTCTCATCAGATTCTTTCTCACCACACTTGCAAAGAAAGACATTTGAAGCTTCAGCAACCCCTCTTTTTAGCTTCCTCCCACATCTTCAGTGCCAAATCGGCAGGGTTGAATTGCATTGGATCGTTGGGGATCACCTGGGCTTTTTCCACCTCTGGCTCTATAGACGTCGCCACGTCTGATGATGATCCTCCAATTCCAGCAACTGACCCCTGGGCTTGCTTCAACAGGTGCTCTGCCAGCTTCTGAGTGGCCTCCTCCATTGCTTGCTGTCTAACTTTCTCCATGGCAGCTTCTCTTTCATTAGTGACTTGCATTTCGCAAGTTTGGCTGCAGACCTCTCTTTTTTTGACAGACGTTACGACGTCTGCAGCAGCAATTCTTCAAAGAATAGCAGGAAGTGGCTTCTCAGAAACACTAGTGGCTACGAATGCAGACTAGTAGCAGTAGCAGGTTTCCCTGCAGCACCTTGAGTTTTTCTCTTTACTGGTAGCTTTGGCCTTAAGGTTGAGGAGGCTACAATTTCCTCTTTCTCTCCACTCCCCTTGAGCTTGTTTTGACTCAAAAGACTAGTTCTTGCCTTTTCTTCCTACCAAATGGGTTGTATGCCGGTCTGATTTTGACTCGGGTCTTTTTGGGTGGGGAAATGGGTTGGGATCTGGGATTGTTGGTTCGAGACGTTGCCACGTCTGCATTTTTAGGAGTGAAGGTTGTTTTGAGGCTCGTGTTGGGGTGGGGCGGTTGTGGAATTGGTTGGTCTGAGCTTTGGATTGTGGGGTTTTTGGTGTGTGTTGCTCATGGGTGGAGGTTTCTTTTGGTGAAGGTGGTGGTTGTGTAGCTTGTGGGGATGGTGGTTTGGGGCTAACTTCTTTGGATTTTGTTGGGGTTGGCTCTTTGTTTGTCTGATTGGTTGGGGACTCACTTACAGTCTTCTCACTAGAGCTCCCTTTTTCCTCAGGGCTCTCCTCCTCTTCTTCTTCACTAATTACTTCCATACTTGCTTTCTTTGTTTCCTCTGCATCAAAATCAGAAATATCATCCAATTCATCAGAGTTAAAATCTTCCTCACTACTTACCTTCTTTTGTTTCTTTGCTGGGCTCTTCCTCTTAGGTGGGCTTCTTGCTCTCTTTGCTCTTTCCTTCTTGACAGCTCTTCTTTGGATTGTGGATAGGGGCACTTCATCGTCATCTTCTTCCTGCATCCATTCAGGCAACACAGGCTCTGCAATTGCTTTCTTACCCTTGGACACTTGGGCAAACACCTTCTTTTGCCATTCAAATTGCTCTTTGATAAACTTGGCGAGGAATTTCTGTCTCTTTCCTCCGGACGTTGCAACGTCGAGCATCAACAGAACTTGCGGCACTGCATCTTTCACTCTAGGCTGAAATTTTGTTGAGAAGGGGCCTTGAGGTTGCTCCCTAAGCTCAAGCTTCTATCTCCTCCCGCTCCATGCACAGTCGGCTTATCAAACAAGGGAAGTATAAATAGCCGTCCTTCCTGTTCTTCCATTTGTTGAGCTCACGGTTGATTAGCTCCCCACCTCCACTTTGTCTCTTGACATGATTGCATCAATCACAATCATTCTTTCCTTGTCAACCAGGATGTGTGAGAGGTAGGAATCGACAATGCCTTATGAAATGGAACCAAGTGTTGGCTTCATCACACAGTATTTCTTCATTATCTTGAATTCGCTCCCATGCTCGCCTCTTCTTTCCCAGACAGCGCCTTCTACACATATCCTTTCTTTAATGGCATCCATTTCAGCCAACCCATAACTCTTCTGTTTGGTCTCTACTTGCTTGCCATAGTATCCTAACCCAAAATAGTCATTAATGACCCTTACCCCAAATTTGACTTCCTCTCCTCGCACCTTTGAGACGATAGATGGCTCTCCTTCAGGCCTCTCAACGATCCCCTTGTAGAAATCATGGACCAGAGTAGCTATGTATTCTTTTCTGTGCACAACAAATTTCTGCCAACCTAGCAGCTGCGCGACGGTTGCAAGAAAATTAGGATTGGGGTTTTCTTTGATAGTGAAACCCCTTCTCAGAAGCGTGGCTTTCTTCTTAGATGGGTTTGGTGTTTCAGGGATGGGGGCTGAGGATGAACTCAGGTCAGCATGCTTTCCTTTTCCAGAGGATTTGGTGGCGGATTGCTTCACTTTTGTCATAGTGCTTGCGCAGAAAATTTCTTGGAAGGCAATGGGGAATTTCTGGAAATTTAGGTTTTCTGAGGAAGAGATGGAAGATTTTGGTTCAGAGAGAGAGAGATTAGAAATAAGTTGCAGGAGGTGGAATGATGGTGAATGGTGAGATTTTTATGGGGAAATGGTTATGGGGAGTTGAGAAATGGAAGAGTGAAGTAATGGAGAAAGTAACCGTTGATTAGACATGTTAAGTAAGGGGGGTGACGTCGTGGTCAGTTACCACGTTCGTTTTGCAGAGGGAAATCATTTCTGCCACGTCATCACTTACGCCCTTGACTTAATTTAAACTTTCCTTGACTGCCCAGACGTGCCCACGTCTGGTAATTACTGAGACGTTACGACGTCTATCATCTTACTCCACATTTCTTCAACACTTATCCCTGCAAAACGAAAATTAAAAAGACACAAAAAATTTGTTAATTTAAAAAAATCATTGGGTTGCCTCCCAAGAGCGCTTGCTTTAAGAGTCTTCAGCCAGACTATTGTTTCTTTTATTCAAGAATTGTTGAAGGACATTTGGATCTTGTCCCTTTCCACATGCTCTCCATGGTATTGTTTCACACGTTGGCCATTAACTTTGAACATGGTGTTAGTCTTTTCATCAAATAAATCCACGGCACCATGAGGATAGATCTTCATTAATCTGAATGGACTCGACCACCTTGACTTCAATTTTCTGGAAAAAATTTTAAGCCTTGAATTGAATAGCAACACTGCTTTGTCCTTCGTTTAGCTCTCTCCTTTGGATTCTCCGATCATGCCACTTCTTGGTCTTTTCTTTATACATTCTTTGAGCTTTCATAGGCATGGTGTCTAAACTCTTCTAGCTCATTCAATTGCAACAATCTTGCTTCACCAGCCTTTGCATGATCTAGATTCAATTGTTTTATTGCCCAATAAGCCTTGTGTTGGAGCTCAATTGGCAGGTGGCAAGCTTTACCATAAACTAGCTTGTAAGGAGACATACCCAATGGTGTTTTGTATGCTGTTCTATAGGCCCAAAGTGCATCATCTAGGTGTAATGACCACTCTTTTCTGTTGGGACCAACCATCTTTTCAAGTATTCTTTTGATCTCCCTGTTGGATATTTCTGCCTGGCCACTGGTTTGAGGGTGATAAGCTGTAGCAATTCTGTGTTTCACTCCATACTTAGCCAGGAGGTTCTCAATTAACTTATTGCAGAAATGAGAGCCTTCATCACTGATTATGGCTCTTGGAGTACCAAACCTTGTGAATATGTTCTTTTTCAGAACACGCGCTAAGCGATTTAGCTTCATTGTTTGGTAATGCCACCGCTTCAACCCACTTTGACACGTAGTCCACAAACTACGAGAATATATAGATTCCCATGGGACATAGGAAATGGTCCCATGAAATCCATTCCCCAGACATCAAACAATTCAACTTCCAGAATGTTTGTGAGAGGCATCTCCTGCTTGCTTGATATATTCCCTGCTCTTTGGCACTTGTCACATCTTCTAACCAACTCATGTGCATCTCTGAATAATGTTGGCCAAGAGTAGCCCTGATTGTAGGACCTTTGCAGCTGTCCTAGTACCTCCAAAATGTCCACCATAAGGTGCTGAATGACATTGTTGTAGCACATGGAGTTGTTCTTCCTCAGCTAAACACCTTCTTAGTAATTGATCTGGGCACATTTTGTACAAGTATGGCTCATCCCAGAAATATTGCTTTGTAGTGTGGAAGAATCTCTTCTTTTGTTGGTGGTTGAATCCTACAGGCACAATCTTGCTAACAAGGAAGTTAACTATGTCAGCATACCATGGTGCAGTAGTATCAGACGTTATGACGTTTGACGAAAATGTCATAGACGTGGCCACGTCTTCAACTACTGAGGCTACCACCAATAGTCTCTCATCAGGGAATTTTTCTTTTATCTCTTCTTCTTCTTCAGACTGCATCAACATTCTCAAGCCTAGAAAGATGATCAGCAACTTGGTTCTCCACCCCCTTTTTGTCACGGATTTCCAGGTCAAATTCTTGGAGGAGGAGAACCCATCTAATAAGCCTTGGCTTTGCATCTTTTTTAGAAATTAAGTACTTAATGGCTGAGTGATCAGTAAAAACAATAACTTTTGCACCAACTAAGTATGATCTAAATTTATCAAATGCAAACACAACAGCCAAGAGTTCTTTCTCGATCCACAAAGTAATTTAATTGGGCATCATCTAAGGTTTTACTGGCATAATAGATAGAATGAAAATTTTTCCATACCTTTGCCCCAACACAGCTCCTACAGCATAATCACTTGCATCACACATTAACTCAAATGGTTTGGACCAATCTGGAGTGACTATTACAGAGCAGTCACCAAGGCAGTCTTTAGTTTGTTGAAAGCTTCATGACATTGCTCATCAAAGTTGAAGACGTGGTCACGTTGCAACAACAGACACAAGGGTTTTGAAATTTTTGAGAAATCCTTGATGAATCTTCTGTAAAACCCTGCATGTCCTAAGAAACTTCTGACTCCTTTGATAGTTGTGGGTGGAGGTAGCTTGTCAATAACCTCAATCTTTGCTCTGTCCACCTCTAACCCTTTCTTTGATATTCTGTGTCCCAACACTATTCCTTCTTGTACCATGAAATGGCATTTTTCCCAATTGAGCACTAGGTTGGTCTCTTCACACCTTATCAGAACTCCTTCCAAATTATCCAAGCATGCCTTGTATGAATCTCCATAGACTGAGAAATCGTCCATAAAGACTTCCATGGAATTTTCAATGAAATCAGAAAACAAGGCCATCATACACTCGAAATGTTGCAGAGCATTACACGTACCCCAAATGGCATCCTTCGAAAGCAAAGGTACCATAGGGCAAGTGAATGTTGTCTTCTCTTGATCTTCAGTGCTATGGCTATCCTGGTTGTGCCTGAATAACCATCAAGGAGCGAAGAGAAATCTTTGCTGCGAGTCTATCTAGCATTTGATCAATGAATGGAAGAGGAAATGATCCTTCTTCGTTGCTTTGTTTAACTTTCTCGTAGTCCATGCATATCCTCCAAATTCAAGCATCGTCCTTGTTGGAATTAGCTCATTTTTATCATTTGTTACCCAAGTAACTCCACCCTTCTTTGGCACACATTGTAATGGACTTACCCAGAGCTATCACTAATAGGGTAGATGATTCCCTGCATCCAACCATTTGATGATTTCTTTCTTCACCACCTCCTTCATTATGGGGTTCAATCTCTCTCCGCCTTCAATGCTATTCTTGGCATTCTCCTCCAAGACAATCTGTGCATGCAGATTGTGGGACTGATACCTTTAATGTCCGCCATTTGCCAACCAATTGCCTTTTATGTCTCTTCAGGGTAGTAATGAGATCATCTTCCTGCTCTTGAGTGAGCTTGGAAGAAATGATCACTGGTAGGGAATCATGTTCCCCTAAAAAGACATACTTCAAATGATCAGGTAACACCTTTAACTCTAAGGTAGGTGGCTCTTTAATGGAAGGTACATTCTTCTTCAGATTTGACTCCTCTTGCCCTAAAGATTCATACCTTTTTGTCCACGACTTTGGTGCAGGGGTCTCAGACGTGACCACGTCTGTGACAGACGTTACGACGTCTAGAGGGATAACTTCTTCTGCTAACGATTCCTGTATTTCATTGTTGCCCAGAATCTTCTCCAGGTGATCATTGTCCTTGTTGAACTGCTTTTGGACCATTTGATCAATGGCAACGACATACGAACATTCCTTAGTGTTTGGCTCTGGATATTTGAGTGCATTGAGGACGTTGAACTTGACTTCTTGGTCATTGACTCTCATGATTAATTCTCCTTTCTGCACATCAATTATTGTCCTTCCAGTTGCTAAGAATGGTCTCCCCAGAATGATGGGAACTTCTTTATCTGCATCAAAGTCTAAAATAACAAAATCCACTGGAAACACAAACTTGTCAACTTTAATCAAAACATCTTCTAATATTCCTTCAGGATAAACCCTACTTTTATCAGCTAAAGTTAAACTTAAAGAAGTAGGTCTAGCAGTTCCTATACCAAGTTTATCATAAATGGACTTGGGCATCAAGTTGATACTTGCTCCCAAGTCACACAAAGCTTTTCCAATGTAAAAATCTCCAATGGAGCATGGTATAGTGAAACTGCCAGGATCCTTGAGTTTTCTAGGAAGCTTATTCGGCATAATTAAACTACATTCTTCAGTTAAGGCAACAGTTTCAAACTCCCCTAGCCTTCTTCTTTTAGTGATGATATCTTTCAAGAACTTGGCATAGTTAGGCATCTGTTGTAAGGCTTCAACCAAAGGGAGGTTGATGTGTAGTTGCTTTAGCATATCCATGAACTTACTGAACTGCTTGTCTTCATGAGCCTTTTTCAATCTTTGAGGGAATGGTGGAGGAGGATACTGGGTACATTGCAGGTACGTTTTGATTCTGGTTCAAAGTTAGACGTCATAACGTCTGGGTTGGACATCACAATTTCTGGAGTATCCTTCTCACCACTTGAGCTTGTCTCTTTTCCTTTCTTTTTCTCTGATATTTGCTTATCCTGCATTTCTTCATTCACAGGTATAGGTGGTTCAGGGTATTCAGTACCACTTCTTAAAGAAATTGCATTTACCTGTCCATTTACCCCATTATTACCATTAGGGTTGGATGATGGAGGTGGTGTTTCTGTTGTAGAAGGAAGAGTTCCATTCTGCCTCTGAGTAAGAGCTGAAGCTATCTGTCCAATCTGGTTTTCCAGAGTTTTGATTGAAGACTCATGAGTTTGCAAAGTAGTCTTACAGTCACTTATGAAGCTCTTCATCATGGCCTCCAAGTTGCTATTGTTGTTATTCTGCCCATACTGCCTCTGTTGTTGAGGAGGAAATCCTGGTGGTATTGCAGGAGCAGTATTGTTGGCATTCAATGCATTGTTGTTTCTCCAACTGAAGTTTGGATGATTTCTCCAATTTGAATTGTAGGAGTTGGAATAGGGACCATTCCCCTTATTCTGAGATACAAAGTTCACTGACTGAGGGTTGTAGGGACACTCCTCATACACATGCCCTTCTTCACAGTAAACACAAACTACTCCACCAGAATGAGTAGGTTCAACTGCAGCAACAGTCTGCTTCTCAGACGTGGCCACGTTTGAAGTATTCAAAGTTTTGATCATGTTGGTCAGTGTAGCCACTTGAGCAGAAAGAGCAGTCACTTCACTTATCTCATGCACACCTGCCTTCTTTCCAGGAGTAAATCTATCTGATGGCCAATGAGAGTTATGGGTGGCTATGTCATCAATGAGCTTGCATGCCTCAGAGAAGGACATGTTCAGAATGACACCACCTGATGAAGCATCAAGTATCAACCTTGTGGGCTGATCTAGACCATTATAGAAAGTCTCCATTTGAATAACCACTGGAATGCCATGGTGTGGGCACATTCTTAGTAATTCCTTCCACCTTTCCCACGCTTCAAATAATGATTCCCCTTCCCTTTGTTTGAAGGAAGTGATATCATTTCTCAACTTAGCATTTTTGTTGGGAGGGAAGTATTTTGCAAGGAATTTCTCAGCTAGCTCATCCCAAGTGTGAATGGAATTTGGTTCTAAGGAGTTCAGCCAATTTTTAGCCTTATCCTTGAGTGAGTATGGGAAGAGCTTCAATCTAAAGCGCCCTCTGAAACTCCGTGGATGATAAAGTTGTTGCACACATCCGTAAATTGTCTCAGGTGAGAGTATGGATCTTCTTGAGGGAAACCTCCAAATTGGCCTGCAGTTTGCAGCATTTGGAACATCATTGGCTTGAACTCAAAGTGACCAGTATGAAGGGTTGGTCTTGCAATGCCTGTTTGTAGATGAGCGAGGGTTGAGCACGGCATAATCACGCATAGGCACATCCTCGTCATTGACCATGTCTTGTGGTCTGCATTGATGAGTTCACGCTTTGGTAGTGTTCATCATCTACAATGATTGTCTCAGTGTGAGTTTGTGGTCCACGACCATGTCCTCTTCCTCCTCTTGGGGTGTGTCCACCTCTAGAACCGGTGTTATGCTCAGACATGGTTGGGTGTTGTTCTTGTTGTCACGCTTCTTCTTAACCTTTGTTGTCTCCTTAGTTATTCAGAAAGTCCTTTCGGTGTTCGGATCGAACTCAGGTTTGATTCACTCGTGGTTCCGTTGAACTAGAGCTTGAGTTGGAACTAAGCATACGCTGTAACGTCTCTACTGTTCAAACACGAAACAAAGAAACAACACAGTAAAATCCTTTCAACTTATGCTTTAATACTTTTGAACAATAAAAGTTTTACAATCCCCGGCAACGGCGCCAAAAACTTGTTCGCGTTTGTGTAGTAGTATGATTTTCGCAATTATAGTGCAAGTATACACATCGTACAAGTAATAAAGTGGATTTAAGTAAGAGATCGTTCCCACGAGGATTGGTTATACTTTCAAAGTTCAAGCTCAAAACATAAGAGAAACAAGTAACAAATCGGCAATAAGAGTTGATGGTAAGGCTAAAGATGTAATTAAAACAAGGAAATTAAAGTTGGTCGTGAAAATGGATGAGAAATGAGTTGAGTTGTTGTATGCAAATAAATCCTTCCTAGTCAGACGTCATAACGTCTAGACGTTATGACGTTCAAATGTTAATCTGTGTGAACGTGGCCACGTCTGAACGCTGTTGCAAAAGAGCTATGCTTTTCAGCATAAAACGTCAGAGTTTCAAGTACAAGAAATCCTATGTCTAGGTTCTAAATAGGCCCACTCCTGTATTTTAAGTACCCACAGCAATGTTCCATGAACTATTATCCATTCTATGTCTAGACTTAGATAAAGATGCCTAAATGTCTTTAGTGCATTGTTCGTTCATGTAAATCTTTGATTTCTTTTCATAGACCATGTCTGTACCTATGAATCTACCTATTTTAAGAGGCCAACCTCAAAACAAGTTTGGAAATATTATTGCACAAAGATTTAAAACGGGCAACGTAAACACTTCATGACTTTAACTAGAAATTCATTAAAAAGCAAAACAACAACTCAACTACAAAGTGTTTAGCTCATGCTGAGCATCTTTACAGAATGAAGTGGATTTAAAACCCAAATACCACACATTACAGAAAAGTAACTAAGTGCACAAGATGCAACTAAGTAGCTCTTCAAAGATGTATTTGTATAGACGTTACAACGTCTGAGCCTTACACTCCTGCAGAAAATAAACTAAGTTCAGAAGTCTGTTTCCAGATCTTCTTTACAAACAAATTCTGAGTTTAATGGTGGAGATGGTGAGATGATGAAATGATGCAGAAAATAGGTGAAAGAGATGATGATCGTGGGTGTGGTTGGTGATGCCTTGAGAGAGTGCTGAACCTTCATTAAATAGCCACCTTGCTTACAAGTGCTGATGTCACTTGCTCACCTACCAGCCTGCTTTCCTGTCTTTTCCCTGACACTGTTCATTGCTACAGTGCTTCTGCGTGTCAGCTCATGGGGAAACCGAAGATCTTCTGACTTTTATATCTTTGACTATCATTGCTCAGCGCGCCAAAATTAAGATCCTTCGCTCTTGCTCTGTTGCACTATTGTAGACGTGGTGAGGGACGTGGTAACGTTCAGCACTGAATTTCCTGCACATGCACAAAAAGCATCAAAACGCTCTCAAGGGCACCAATTGGTGCCTAAATGCACAGATTTATCTTTATAATTCTTATTCACCTAAAACTCAGAAATCATTATAAAACTAATTAATTAAACCTTGTATTGCTCAAGAACTTGCATGATTTATTCGTGAGTGAGTATAAATAACTCATATAAATACGAGTTATCACACCCCCAAACTTAAATCATTGCTTGTCCTCAAGCAATCAAGACAACAAAACAATTAAGAATATGAAATGAACTACACTAGCAGGTTCTGTGTTATTCAACTACAAAGTGTTTAGCTCATGCTGAGCATCTTTACAGAATGAAGTGGATTTAAAACCCAAATACCACACATTACAGAAAAGTAACTAAGTGCACAAGATGCAACTAAGTAGCTCTTCAGCATGTACGCTGTATAGACGTTACAACGTCTGAGCCTTACACTCCTGCAGAAAATAAACTAAGTTCAGAAGTCTGTTTCCAGATCTTCTTTACAAACAAATTCTGAGTTTAATGGTGGAGATGGTGAGATGATGAAATGATGCAGAAAATAGGTGAAAGAGATGATGATCGTGGGTGTGGTTGGTGATGCCTTGAGAGAGTCTTTGAACCTTCATTAAATAGCCACCTTGCTTACAAGTGCCGATGTCACTTGCTCACCTACCACCTGCTTTCTGTCTTTTCACGATTAATCGCATTCATTTGCTACGGTGCTTTCGCGTGTCACTCATGGGAAAACGAAGATCTTCGACTTTTATATCTTTGACTATCATTGCTCCGCGCGCCAAAATTAAGATCCTTCGCTCTTGCTCTGTTGCACTATTGTAGACGTGGTGAGGGACGTGGTAACGCTCAAAGATCGAATTTCCTGCACATGCACAAAAAGCATCAAAACGCTCTCAAGGGCACCAATTGGTGCCTAAATGCACAGATTTATCTTTATAATTCTTATTCACCTAAAACTCAGAAATCATTATAAAACTAATTAATTAAACCTTGTATTGCTCAAGAACTTGCATGATTTATTCGTGAGTGAGTATAAATAACTCATATAAATACGAGTTATCAACGGCGCTAGGCTCTTCATCATCAATTATCACCACCTCAACGTCTTCCTCTCCTCCCGGTGGAGTGTTGCACGGTCGCTCTTCAGAATGAACGGACCTTGACCCGCAGCTCTTTTGGCTGGTGGCCAATTTACGGAAGAACGGGAAGTCGAGCTCGTACTGCTCGAGGAACTACTCGAAGAATAAGAACCTTTGTCGACCGAAGACGACTTAGGCTCTTCCTCGTGGAGATTGGGCTCGCCCGGCCTCGACATGTATGTAGCGAAAGATTGCGGTGGTTTTTCCGAATACTGGCGGTCGGTTTCGTCGTGGCATGCAAAAACACCGTGATAAAGGGAACGAGTCGGTCGGTCGAAAGGAACACTCATGAGAGGGGCGATTTGGCCATCCTCGACCGACACCCCCTATCACGAGGCGTGGAAAAGCACGAAATACTTTCAAGTAAAAACTGAAGTTTAAAAGAGTAAAGGGAGAGATCGATCCATACCTTAAACAGATGTGGTGGATCGGTCGCTAGTA
Source organism: Oxytropis ochrocephala (assembly GCA_020916435.1). Classification (NCBI taxonomy): domain Eukaryota; kingdom Viridiplantae; phylum Streptophyta; class Magnoliopsida; order Fabales; family Fabaceae; genus Oxytropis; species Oxytropis ochrocephala. The sequence continues at coordinate 70,809,400 of CM037089.1, forward strand.
GACAGAAGCAGCTTCGGATGCAAGTCGGTGGCGGACAAGTCGGTCGCTGGCAGAGCAATTCTTGGAAGTGTGAGAAATGAACTCAGCGGAAGGGCTATTTATAGCACAGAATCATGGCGCGAAGGGGACCGGGATACGAAGCGTCGTAACGTTTCACCTTCTCCCCAATGGGCGTCTCCAGACAACCTCGGAAACACCAAACGTCACGTCTTAAATGTCAGGAAAGACCAACCGTCGCGCTAGCACGGCCGATGGTTGACGAGCGGTCGCCACCGCCCTATAGAGAAAGCGAACGGCCGCGCCCGTTTCGTCAGAATAACTTCACCCCTGGGGGCATCGATTCAAGCCTCAGCCCGCTCTTAAGCGACCTAGGCTTGGGGGCAATCGTTTTGGGGTATCATCGGCAAATACGAATCGCCAGCAAAGAATCGGACTCGCGCGGCCCTTCAACTCGATCGCCCAATACGCCGCTTGAGCGCACCAATTTCGCCGCGAAAATCTCGCAAAACGGTCGGACCTCGCAGTATATATACGCCATTCGCATATGGTATCAGGTACGTTCTCTAACCTTGTGCTATCTGCCCGAGCGACCTCTCACTAGATCGTCGGAGTGTCTTTGCAGGTACCACCCGAGGTCTTCAACGCGTGAAGCCCGGACCGGTCCTTTCACTCATTCAACGACCGGCCCGTTCGACGAATCAATCAACACTTCAACTCTTCATTGGTCAAGGTACGATCACAAGGTAAATATAAACTGAATAGAACATGTTTATATAATTGAAATCACAAAAGAGAAACAACAAGATAGAGATTACACAAGTTGTAGCCCTTTGTATGAAGTCTCCTAGCAATGCACTAGCATTACTCCTTAGCACTATGTAAACACTATGAAATCGAAGTAAGGAGGATTTGTTAATTCCTTCCTTTCCCTCTTTCAAAATAGAAACTAACTATGTATATTGAAACTCTAATCTAACATATGGATTGTGATATATTTCCAAATGAAGATGTGAGGTCTTTTTATAGTCTTCAAGAGAGGTGATTCCTTCCTTCATGTTGAAGTAATCTTGAGAGGATTGAGCTGTAGTTACTTTTTAGAGGTTGTTCCCCAAGTTGAGATCTTTGATCAAGTGTATAGGGAGGTCCAATGACGTATGAACATGTGTCCCTATGTTGATGACTCTTCAAAGCTATGCTCAAGGCTATGTGGGAATGGTAGGCGCCGAAATATAAAGTGTTCATTCTTTAGGGGACCAAGCAGGAGGTCAGCATTGCAAGTGGATGAGCAAGTGGATGTGCAAGTGGCTAGCTGCTCTCTCTCCAAGTGATGCAGATTTAGTGCAGGATCAATGCAGGAGCATCTGTAGACTGCACTGAACAAAAACATCAACCATACCACAATATATCCAAAATGGCCTATTAACAACTATAACCATGTCAATTACTCAAGTTATCATATATCACACAAAATACTATATAAACTCCTTATCTTTACTTGAAAGAGAGCAATTTACTAGTTTAAACATATGAATAACTCTATATAAAATAGAGTTTAAACCATTGTTTGTCCGCAAGTAATGACAACGACAAACTATTAATACTATAATTCTAGAAGATAGATCAGCTTGATATTTTGGATTTTCATGAGGAGCTCCCTATGAACTTCATTTTTCAGCAATCTTTCTTGTGCCTTTATTTCTTTTAAACTGCTATTCAAACTCTTTTGTGTGTGTGTGAACCCACTGAGTTGAGATTAGTTCCAAGACTAAGTGAAAAACTTCCTCCTAGCCTTTGAAAGGATTGGTTTACCTTTGGTCACACCAAAATATTTTTCAAAAGAAAGAATTTAGTACAACAAAGGACTTGGTTGAATTTCTTTCAAAGCTTTTGAGCCAATGCATTTTTCTATGGTTTTTTGTGTGGATCTTTTTGTGCAGATGCATTACTTCTTTGAAGTGATTTGTGCATTGATTTTTTTCTGCATTTTTGCTTTTCTTGATCTGATTGCATTGATGCTTCTGCACTGATGATGCTTTTTCTTTTGATAGCTCATATTGCCTTCCTCACTGACCTCCAGATGCAATTGCACTTTGGCACAGATCTTTGACCTCCAGATGCATATATTTTTTTTCTTTGCACTTTGGCACAGGTTCAGTTTTGAACTATCCTCCAGATACATTTATTCCTAAATGGCACAGGTCTTTGACCTCCAGATGCATTCATGTACTTAGGCACAAGTATAGTTTCAATTGAGTCAGGATAATATGGCTTTGATCTTTGATCTTATGTCCACATTTTTGTAATCATTGTTTACTCTTTACACTTTTCAAATTCAGCCTTCGTTTTCATAAAACACCCCCAAACTTAATTCTTTAAGCTCTTCTATCTTTTTGATAAAACTTTGTTTTCACCTAAGCTTACCAAAAATTCCCCTTGAATCTAGCAAGGTTCTTTTCACAAACTCAGTTTTGAAGTGTTTAAGAAAGAATAATTATGGTTTCTAAGAAATAAGGCTTCTTTTTCTCCTTTTCATCATTAAAATTCCATTCATAGGATTGCACCATATTTTCTAAAAAAAAACTGATCCATACTTCTACTAAAATACTTTTAACAATAATAGTATTCTTCATACTTTCCATTATTTCCAAAAGAGATTCTTTGGAGAATAATTTCATGTATTTAGATACTACTTTGTTAAGTACATCTAATATTTAAACAAAATATAAAATACTTTAAAACACACATATTTAATAGATGAAACAAACATATTTAAATACATAAACATACTTAATAGATAAATCCCCCCCCAAACTTAAGGGGTAGCAGTGACCTCACTGCTAATTTAGTTCACAAAACACAAACCAAATTTTTTCAAAATAGGGGAGAGGGATTAACAACACAACCAGGGAAATAGTTTAGATAGTAGAAATAGGGGAGAGGGATTAATGTAACACCCTAAATAATTTAATTAAGTAATTGATTAAATTGTTTAAGTGTTGCACTATTTTAATTATATTAAATTATAATATAGTGCTTTATAATTTAGTATTTTATTTTAATAGAAGGGAGTGGTATTAGAAATACCGGAGCTGCTGTTATGGGCCCAGGAGCCCAAGCCCAATGACTTAGGCTCCTAGGGTTGGTGCATTTCGCACCAATTGAGAAAAGAAAGAAAGAAACGAAGTGAGGAGAGAAAGGAAGAGGAGAACGACGCTAAGAGAGAAGGAGAAAGGAAGATTTTGATCGTACCAAGCAAGGAGAGCTCATTTGTTGTTGTGGTTTTTGCACGTGACTCAAGGAAAAGGAATTTCTACGGTTAAAATAAGGTAAGGGGAGTCTCACTCTATAATAGAGGGTATAATAGGTTGTATAGGAGTCATAGAGTCTCTATTTGGTGTCAATTGATTGATTGGTTGAATTGTGTTGATGAATTTGATGATTTGCATGCTAAAATCGATTTAGGGCTCAAGTTAGGGTTTATAATATGTAATTTTCGTTATTCGTGATGTGTTTAATGATTGAGCGTGAATTTGATTGTTAGAATATGAAATTAGGAGTATTAGAGTGATTATGGAGTGATTTGATTTGGGAGAATTTGGGATTTTTGGGTTTGGGGCGCCAAATTGCTAGCAATTATGCGCGCGTGTAATCGTGATGAGGCTATGGTGATGTGTTAGCCGTCTGGCGCCAATTTCTTTGGGAATATGGCGCCTGCATCGCTCATAGGGTGTGTTGTGTGTTTGTGCAGAATATCATCGCTGTGGCGCCACATTCTTTGGGAAATGGCGCCCGAGCATCATTTATTTTTGGGTTGTGTTTCGCATGCGTGTGTGTTCGCCAGGCGCCAAGTTCTTTGGGAAAGTGGCATACCGTGCAATCGCTCACGTGCACATATGGGGTGTTTTAAGTGAAATTAGAGTTCTAGGCATATTTCACCGTGCCATCTTTTGCGATTGCTCGCCCAAAAACAATTTTAAACATTTTGGCTCGAGTAGTTTTAGTTTTTCATTTGTCATTTGAGAGATGTTACGGTGGACATTTCTTTGTGGCGCTATATGTGTGCGCTAGGGGGTGTTTTGAGTGGAACTTAGAGTTCTGGGCATATTTCACCGTGCCATCATTTGCAATTGCCTGCCCAAAAACAACTTTAAACATTTTGGCTCGAGTAGTTTTAGTTTTTCATGTGTCATTTGAGAGATGTTCGTGGACATTCTTTGTGGCGCTATATGTGTGCGCCTAGGGGTGTTTTGAGTGGAACTTAGAGTTCGGGGCATATTTCACCGTGCCATCTTTTGCGCTGCTCGCCAAAAACAATTTTAAACATTTTGGCTCGAGTGGTTTCCCCCTTTTCATCTCATTGTGTGTCTTTGTGTCTAGTGCGGGCGCTAAAGCAGTACGCTAAGGGCACGGGCATGCGCTACGTGTCTCGAGACTCGTGTCTCACTTTGTGTCTAGGGATCCGTCTTGTGGGGCGCTAGATTGCTAGAAAAGTGGCGCCCAAAGTGTTTGTGTTGCCTGCGGGGCGCCAAATTGCCGAGTTTCGCACCTAGTCTTTGTGTTGCACTGAGTGGCGCGAGAATGTGGGGGAAATGGCGCCTAGTGCCGCCTTGTGCCTAAGTGTGTCTTTGTTTTGGTCCCTAAGTGTGAGTTTGGTCCCTAGGTGACTGTTTTGGTCCTAAAGGGTGGTTTAGGTCCCTGAGTGAGGTTTAGTTCTCTAATTGTGATTAGTGTAACACCCTAAATGATTTAATTAAGCAATTGATTAAATTATTTAAAGTGTTACACTGTTTTAATTATATTAGAATATAATATAGTGTTTTATAATTTAGTGATTTATTTTAATTAAAGGGAATGGTGGAAGAAATGGAGAGGGGTGTAAAAGGGCCCCAGTGCGCTTGGCCCAATGTACATATACCCAAATTTGGAATTTGCTCTCATTTGTGAGAAGAAAGAAAGAACTTGCGAAGAGAGAAGAGAGAAAGGAAGAGGAAACGGCGCAAAAGCCCTAGAGAAGGGAGAGAGCTTGATCGCACCTTGAGAAGGAGGAGAAGAAGGCTCCGGTTGCCGAGGTTTTGTAGGTGACTACGTGAAAGAGCTTCTCTACGGTGTAAAATAAGGTAAGGGGAGTCTCACTCTATAATAGAGGATATAATAGGTTGTATAGGAGTCATAGAGTCTTGATTTGATGTCAATTGATTGTTAATTGAGTTGTTGTTGGGTGAATTTGAGAAATTGCATGATAAAAATCGATTTAGGGCTTTGATTTGGGGGTTTTATGTTCTTGATTGGTTTTTGCGCATGATTGAGTGCTATGGCCTGAAATTGAACGTGTTATAATGATTATAGAGTGAATTTGAATGATATATGGTAGTTAGAATTGGAAAGAATTAAGATTTGGGAGTTTTTGAGGTATAGGGCGCCATATGGCTAGCAATTATGCGCTACGTGGTAATGTGCTGTGATGTGAGGCTATAGGTTGTGTTCTTGTTTTCGCGCCACTTTCTTTGAGGAATTGGCGCACCGGAGTTCTCGTTCACGTCTTTGGAATTGTGTGCGAGTGCGGGTGTGTCGGTGGATCGGGCGCCGTAATGTGGGTGTTTTGGTGCCTCGGGAGTGAAACTTAGTGTTCTAAGCACATTTTCCCGTGCCAACTTTTGCATTCACCTGCCCAAATCCAATTTTAAGTGTTTTGGCTCGAGTGGTTTTCTGGTTACAGGTGTTATTTTACAAATGTCCCGGTTGGGGTGGCTTTGTGTGTGTAAATGGGGTGGGTTGAGTGAAACTTACATTTTTCGGGCATATTTTACCGTGCCATATTTTGTATTTACACGCCCAAAAAACATTTTTAAACATTTTGGCTCTAGTGGTTTTTAGTTACTGGTGTTATTTTACAAATGTCCGGTGGGGTGGCTTTGTGTGTGTAAATGGGGTGGGTTGTGTGAAATTTACATTTTCGGGCATATTTTTACCGTGCCATATTTTGTATTTACACCGCCAAAAACATTTTTAAACATTTTGGCTCGAGTGGTTTCTGTTTGCAAGTGTTGTGTGTCTTTGGGTCGGGTGTGTGGGCGCTAAATTGTGCCGCTTTGTGGCGCCTAGGTGGTGCTCGTGGTATCGAGGCCGTGTGCGAGGCGTGTCTTAGTTTGTGTCTCAGGGATCGTGGTGCCTGTGGGGCGCCAGATTGCTAGAAAAGTGGCGCCCGTGGGTGTGTTGCCACAGGGGGCGCCAAATTGATGAGTTTCTGGCGCCCAGTCTTTGTGTTGCCCTGCGGGCGCGCATCGTGGGGAAAATGGCGCCCAGTGGTGCCAAGTGCCTAAGCGTGTGCTGTTTTGGTCCCTAGGTGACAGTTTGGTCCCTAGATGATCGTTTTGGTCCTAAAGGGTGGTTTAGGTCCCTGAGTGAGGTTTAGTTCTCTAATTGTGATTAGTGTAACACCCTAAATGATTTAATTAAGCAATTGATTAAATTATTTAAAGTGTTACACTGTTTTAATTATATTAGAATATAATATAGTGTTTTATAATTTAGTGATTTATTTTAATTAAAGGGAATGGTGGAAGAAATGGAGAGGGGGTGTAAAAGGGCCCAGTGCGCTGCAGTCCAATGTACATATAACCAAATTTGGAATTTGCTCTCATTTGTGAGAAGAAAGAAAGAACTTGCGAAGAGAGAAGAGAGAAAGGAAGAGGAAACGGCGCAAAAGCCCTAGAGAAGGGAGAGAGCTTGATCGCACCTGAGAAGGAGGAGGAGAAGAAGGCTCAGGCTTCGAGGTTTTGTAGGTGACTACGTGAAAGAGCTTCTCTACGGTGTAAAATAAGGTAAGTGGGAGTCTCACTCTATAATAGAGGATATAATAGGTTGTATAGAGTCATAGAGTCTTGATTTGATGTCAATTGATTGTTAATTGAGTTGTTGTTGGGTGAATTTGAGAAATTGCATGATAAAAATCGATTTAGGGCTTTGATTTGGGGTTTTATGTTCTTGATTGGTTTTTGCGCATGATTGAGTGCTATGGCACGAAATTGAACGTGTTATAATGATTATAGAGTGAATTTGAATGATATATGGTAGTTAGAATTGGAAAGAATTAAGATTTGGGAGTTTTTGAGATATAGGGCGCCATATGGCTAGCAATTATGCGCCGTGTAATCGTATGTGAAAGAGGCTATAGGTTGTGTTCTTGTTTTCGGCGCCACTTTCTTTGAGGAATTGGCGACCGGGTTCTGTTCACGTCTTTGGAATTGTGTCCGAGTGCGGTGTGTGTCGGTGGATCGGGCGCCAGAACGTGGGTGTTTTGGTGCACGGGAGTGAAACTTAGTGTTCTAGGCACATTTTCCCGTGCCAACTTTTGCATTCACCAGCCCCAATCCAATTTTAAGTGTTTTGCTCGAGTGGTTTTCTCAGTTACGGTGTTATTTTACAAATGTCCCGGTGGGGTGGCTTTGTGTGTGTAAATGGGGTGGGTTGAGTGAAACTTACATTTCGGGCATATTTTACCGTGCCATATTTTGTATTTACGCCTAAAAACATTTTTAAACATTTTGGCTCTAGTGGTTTTTAGTTACTGGTGTTATTTTACAAATGTCCCGGTGGGGTGGCTTTGTGTGTGTAAATGGGGTGGGTTGTGTGAAATTTACATTTACGGGCATATTTTACGTGCCATATTTTGTATTTACACGCCAAAACATTTTTAAACATTTTGGCTCGAGTTGTTTTCTTTTGCAAGTGTTTGTGTGTGTGCCGGGTCGGTGTGGGCGCCAAATTGTGCCGCCAGGCGCCTAGAGTGGTGCTCGTGTTCGAGACCGTGTGTGCAGAATCGTGTCTTAGTTTGTGTTCAGGACTTTGGTGCCTGTGGGGCGCAGATTGCTAGAAAAGTGGCGCCAGTGGTCGTGTTGCCACTGGGGCGCCAAATTGCCGAAGTTCTGGCGCCGATGGTTGTGTTGCCCCTGGGGCGCTGTAATGTGGGGAAAATGGCGCCTAGTGGTGCCAAGTGAATAAGCGTGTGCTGTTTTGGTCCCTAGGTGACAGTTTGGTCCCTAGATGATCGTTTTGGTCCTAAATGGTGGTTTGGGTCCTTGAGTGAGGTTGAGTCCTCTAGATGAGGTTAGTCCTTGGGACTTAATTATGTTGAGCGTGTATCTTGAGGTGACTGAGGATGCCATGGGGGCATGAGCCGGAGGGCCAGGCCATGGGGGCTATAAATGAGATTAATAATGAGGTAAAAGTTAGTGCGTGAATTGAGATATTTGAGAATGTGTTTGTGTTGTATTCATGGAGTCTCATGCATACATTCGGCTGCGGTCGCGGAGTTTATAAACTGATTGTGAAGCCTGAGGGCCAGGCCGGAGGGCCAGAGTCATGAGGACTCCATTTGATAATGAGACAGCCGGAGGGCAAATAATGAGACTGCCGGAGGGCAAATGGTACCACATGCATAACTACATTGCATACATTCACATGAATACATGAACATTATTGAGTGATGATTGGTATGATTGATTGTGCTGTGAACTGTGATTGTATATATTGCCTATGATCACTTTTATTATATAGATCGAGACTCACCCTTTCTGTTGTTGTTTACCACAGGTAGTCATGAGTGAGGGCTTGCTACCTTCACTACTTCCCGAGTCGGTCTGCTCTGATACGTAGCACTTAGGGGGATGGGATTTAGACTTTAGCTGTTGTTTGGCTCACTGTTGAGCTTTTATATTGATATTTTATGTATTGTTGAGACTGCTAATTATTCTGTTGAGATAGTGTTTTATTCCGCTGCGTGGCACTTATTTTTATAGTGCGTGGTTTTAATTGCTAAAGTTTGTGAGTTCTATCTTCGAAATGGTGTTACGTATTTTTGAGTAAAGAGACGTTTAAGTTATTTGTTGTTGAGTTTGATGAAGTAGTTGTGTAACATTCCATTGGATGATTTTCAAATGAAAAATGATTTTTATACTCTGATTTTCACTATAAAGTACCGGGTAGAAATGGGTGTTACATTAGTGGTATCAGAGCAAAAGTTCGGTCTGTCCGACCAAGTGTGTCTGTTTGTCATGTTGTGTATGACAGTTAGGAGTCTTGAATTAGTTCTGAATGGTTGTTTAGGCTGCATTGCTAGGTTGATATGGCCAGAAGAGTTGATGCTGCACTTGCTGAGGCGTTGCAAGCCATAGCACAAGTTATGGGGACGCATCGAATCATCGAGACCCGTAGTCCGCAACATTCCCGGAGAGAGAACCCCTACCTTCGAGGGAGGTACAATCCGGATGGTGCATTGACTTGGTGAAGGAGATTGAGAGGATCTTCGTGGTGATTAGTCGTGACCGATGAGCGTAAAGTCGTGCACGGACACATACTTTATCTCAAGAGGCTGATGAGTGGTGGTGGAGACCAGTGAGAGGTTGGGTGCTGCGCAGGAGGAGATCACTTGGGCTGTGTTCCGAAGGGAATTCTTGAGGAAGTATTTCCCGGAGGACGTTAGAGGTAAGAAAGAGCTGGAATTCCTTGAACTGAGGCAGGGAAGTATGTCTGTTACTGAGTATGCTGCCAAGTTCACGGAGCTGGCTAAGTTCTACCCCCATTATGCTGAGGCTGGGGCTGAATTCTCAAAGTGCATTAAATTTGAGAATGGATTGAGAGCTGATATCAAACAGGCTGTAGGGTATCAAAAGATTAGAGTATTTGCTGATTTGGTAGGATAACTGCGGGATTTATGAGGAAGACAACAATGCCCGCTCTAGGGTCATGAGAGACCAGAGGGGGAAATTTCATAACAGGGGTAAGCCATATGAGACGTCTGCTGACAAGGGAAAACAGAGGTATGCGGGTAGTAACAAGTATGCTGGTGGAAGCAGGTCTGCTGAGGGTAGGAGGTATGCTGAGGGCAAGAAGCCAAGTGGGGGAGACGCCCCATCTGATGTTGTGTGTTTCAAGTGTGACAAGCCGGGTCACAAGAGCTTTGATTGTAAGATGGAGGTGAAGAAATGCTTTAAGTGTGGGAAGAATGGTCACATGGCATCCGAGTGTGATCGCAAGGAAGCTGTGTGTTTCAACTGTGGTGAAGCTGGTCACTTTAGCTTCAAGTGCACCAAGCCTAAGAAGGAAAGGTCCACTGGGAGAGTGTTTGCACTAGCAGGTTCAGAGGGACCCAATGATATCAGAGGTACATGTTTCATCTATGGTACACCTTTAGTTGCTATTATTGACACGGGTGCTACACACTCTTTTATTGCATCTGTTTGTGCTGAAAAGTTGAATTTAGCGTTGTCTACTATGGAGAGAGGGATGGTTATCGACACTCCCGGCTAAGGGTCCAGAACTACTCTAATGTGTGCTAGGTGTCCTCTGTCCGTCTTCGGCAGAGATTTTTCGTTGATCTCGATTTGTTTGCCTTTGGGGGTTGGATGTGATTTCGGGCATGGGGTGGTTAGTAGATAACCATGTGCACATCAACCGTTTCAACAAGTCTGTTAGTTTTCTTCTTCCAAGAGGAAGAGTCATTTCTTTGTCTGTCTCACGAGCAATTGCGCGGGGTAATGAAAGAGGGTGGTGTTTGTTTGCTTTGATGGCGTCTATGTCTGCTGAGAACCAAGTTTGTAGTTGATGGGTTGCGGTGGTGTGTGAGTTCCCTGAAGTGTTCCCGGATGAGATTCCTAGTGTGCCCCAGCAGAGGGAAGTTGAGTTCGGGATTGAGCTTGTGCTCGTACTAGGCTCGTGTCTCATGGCACCGCACTGGGATGTCGGCCTTGAGTTGTCCGAATTGAAGAAGCGATTAGAGGAGCTTCTTGAGAAGAAATTTGTGAGGCCTAGTGTGTCACCATGGGAGCTCGGTTTTGTTGGTTAAGAAGAAGGAGGGAGTATGCGTCGTGCGTGGATTACGCATAACCGAACAAAGTAACTATCAAGAATAAGTATCCTCTTCCGAGGATAGATGATCTGATGGATCAGCTGGTGGGTGCTAAAGTGTTTAGCAAGATTGACTTGAGGTCAGGGTATCACCAGATTAAGGTGAAGGATGAAGACATCTAGAAAACAGCATTCAGAACGAGGTATGGGCATTATGAGTACTCTGTAATGCCGTTTGGTGTCACAAATGCACCAGGGGTGTTTATGGAGTACATGAACCGAATCTTCCATAGCTACCTGGATCGGTTTGTGGTCGTTTTTATTGATGATATTCTAGTGTACTCAAAATCTGAGGAAGAGCATGCAGAGCACTTGAGGTTGGTGCTAGAGGTCTTGAAAGAGAGGAAGTTGTATGCCAAGTTGTCAAAGTGTGAGTTCTGGTTGCATGAGGTGAGCTTCTTGGGTCGCATTATTTCTGGGGATGGTATAGCTGTAGACCCAGCCAAGGTTGATGTAGTATTGCAGTGGGAGAGCCCAAAGTCTGTGACTGAGATCAGGAGTTTCTTGGGGTTGGCTGGTTACTACAGGAGGTTTATTGAAGGGTTCTCTAAACTAGCCCTTCCATTGACTCAATTGACCTGTAAGGGAAGAGCCTTTGTGTGGGATGCAAAGTGTGAAGAGAGCTTCCAAGAGTTGAAGAGAAGGTTGACAATGTCTCCAGTGTTAGTGTTGCCGGTGCCAGGGCAACCTTTTGTTGTGTACTGTGTTGCCTCCAAGATGGGTTTGGGAGGTGTGTTGATGCAGGATGGGAAGGTAGTTGCTTATGCGTCCGACAGTTGAGGACACATGAGAAGAACTATCCTACTCATGATTTAGAGTTGGCTGCTATTGTGTTTGTCGTTGAAGATTTGGAGACACTATCTCTATGGTACCAGATTCGAAGTGTTCGGTGATACAAGAGTCTGAAGTACTTGTTTGACGAGAAAGAGTGAATATGAGCGCGAGGCGTTGGTTAGAGTTCTTTGAAGGATTATGATTTCGGCTTGAACTATCACCCAAGCAAAGCTAATGTCGTGGTCGATGCTTTAAGTCGGAAAACTTTGCATATGTCGGGTATGATGGTGAGGAATTGGAGTTGATTGAGCAATTCCGTGACTTGAGCCTGTTTGTGAGGTGACACCCTGCAGTGTCGATTGGGTATCTTGAGGATTGGGAATGACTTCTTGGTTAGTATCGAGACGCCCGAAGTTAGATGTGAAGTAGTAGACTTCTTTGGTTCTTTGGTGAACAAAGTTGTAGATGGGGATTACAGGTTGGATTCCCAGGGTGTGTTGAGATTCAGGGACAGAATTTGTGTTCCGGATGATGCTGAGTTGAAGAAGATGATACTTGAGGAGAGCCATAGGAGTAAGTTGAGCATTCATCCAGGTGCTACTAAGATGTATCATGATCTGAAGAAACTGTTTTGGTGGCCTGGTATGAAGAGGGATGTAGCACAATTTGTTTATGCATGTTTGACTTGCCAGAAGTCAAAGATTGAGCACCAGAAACCTGCGGGGTTGATGCAACCTTTAGAGATTCCGGAATGGAAGTGGGACAGCATTTCCATGGACTTTGGATTGGGTTGCAAAATCGTGAGAGAGAAGGTCGACACTATTTGGGTGATTGTGGATAGGTTGACCAAGTCTGCCCATTTTATTCCTATCAACATCACCTATCCTGTGCCAAAGTTGGCTAGAATATATATTCAGGTGATTGTGAAGCTTCATGGGGTTCCGAAGAGTATTGTGTCGGACAGAGACCCGAGGTTTACATCGGAGTTTTGGGGAAGCTTGCAGGAGGCTTTGGGGTCCAAGCTGAGGTTGAGTTCAGCTTATCATCCTCAGACTGATGGTCGATTGCAGAAGAACCAAAGTGTTTGGAGGATCTTCGAGAGCTTGTGTGCTAGAGCGAGGAGGAGGTGCGTGGGATACACATCTCCCACTCGATTGAGTTCACTTATAATACATGCCTATCATTCGAGCATAGGGATGGCTCCTTTTGAGGCACTGTATGGGCGGAGGTGTAGGACTCCTTTGTGTTGGCATGAGTCCGGGGAGAGTGTTGTTCTTGGACCAGAGTTGGTTAGGGAGACTACGGAGAAAGTGAAAATGATCAGGGAGAAAATGAAAGAGTCTCAGAGTCGGCAGAAAAGTTACCATGATAGGAGGAGAAAGGACTTGGAGTTTCAGGCTGGTGAGCATGTGTTCTTGAGGTCACGCTATGACCGGTGTTCAGCGCGCTCGAAGGCAAAGAAGTTAACTCCAAGGTTTATTGGGCCGTACTCAAATCAGCGAGAGAGGTTGGAAAGGTTGCTTATAGGGTGGCTTTGCCACCTAATCTTTCGAACTTGCACGATGTCTTCCACGTGTCACAGCTTCGGAAGTATATTCCAGACCCGTCTCATGTGATTCACATGGATGATGTGGAGGTACGTGAGAACCTCATGGTGGAGACTATGCCAGTGAGGATTGATGATAGAGAAGTGAAGGTGTTGAGAGGTAAAGACATTGCCTTAGTCAAGGTAGTGTGGTTGGGAGCTGCTGGTGAGAGTATGACTTGGGAGGGTGGAGAGCAAGATGCGGGAGTCTTATCCAGAGTTATTTGACTCAGGTACGAATTTCGAGGACGAAATTTCCTAAGTGGGGGAGAGTTGTAACACCCTAAATGATTTAATTAAGCAATTGATTAAATTATTTAAAGTGTTACACTGTTTTAATTATATTAGAATATAATATAGTGTTTTATAATTTAGTGATTTATTTTAATTAAAGGGAATGGTGGAAGAAATGGAGAGGGTGTAAAAGGGCCCAAGGTGCGCTTGGCCTAATGTACATATACCCAAATTTGGAATTTGCTCTCATTTGTGAGAAGAAAGAAAGAACTTGCGAAGAGAGAAGAGAGAAAGGAAGAGGAAACGGCGCAAAAGCCCTAGAGAAGGGAGAGAGCTTGATCGCACCTTGAGAAGGAGGAGAGAAGGCTCAGGTTGCCGAGGTTTTGTAGGTGACTACGTGGAAGAGCTCTACGGTGTAAAATAAGGTAAGGGAGTCTCACTCTATAATAGAGGATATAATAGGTTGTATAGAGTCATAGAGTCTTGATTTGATGTCAATTGATTGTTAATTGAGTTGTTGTTGGGTGAATTTGAGAAATTGCATGATAAAAATCGATTTAGGGCTTTGATTTGGGGTTTTATGTTCTTGATTGGTTTTTGCGCATGATTGAGTGCTATGGCCTGAAATTGAACGTGTTATAATGATTATAGAGTGAATTTGAATGATATATGGTAGTTAGAATTGGAAAGAATTAAGATTTGGGAGTTTTTGAGGTATAGTGGCGCCATATGGCTAGCAATTATGCGCCTCAGATAATCGTGAGTGATGAGGCTATAGGTTGTGTTCTTTTTGGCGCCACTTTCTTTGAGGAATTGGCGCTGGGTTACTGTTCACGTCTTTGGAATTGTGTCTCGAGTGCGGTGTGTCGGGGACAGGTGCCGAATGTGGGTGTTTTGGTGCACGGGAGTGAAACTTAGTGTTCTAGGCACATTTTCCCGTGCAACTTTTGCATTCACCGCCCAAATCCAATTTTAAGTGTTTTAGCTCGAGTGGTTTTTCGTTACTGGTGTTATTTTACAAATGTTAGGTGGGGGTGGCTTTGTGTGTGTAAATGGGGTGGGTTGAGTGAAACTTACATTTCTGGGCATATTTTACCGTGCCATATTTTGTATTTACCTGCCCAAAAACATTTTTAAACATTTTGGCTCTAGTGGTTTTTCGTTCTGGTGTTATTTTACAAATGTCCGGTGGGGTGGCTTTGTGTGTGTAAATGCGGTGGGTTGTGTGAAATTTACATTTCGGGCATATTTTACCGTGCCATATTTTGTATTTACTCGCCCAAAACATTTTTAAACATTTTGGCTCGAGTGGTTTTCTGTTTGCAAGTGTTGTGTGTCTTTGGGTCGTGTGGGCGCCAAATTGTGCCGCCAGTGGCGCCTAGGTGGTGCTCGTGTTCGAGACCGTGTCCGAGGCGTGTCTTAGTTTGTGTCTAGGACTGTGGTGCCCAGGGGGGCGCCAGATTGCTAGAAAAGTGGCGCCCAGTGGCTGTGTTGCCACAGGGGGCGCCAAATTGATGAGTTTCTGGCGCCCAGTGCTGTGTTGCCCCAGGGGGCGCCAAAATGTGGGGAAAATGGCGCCCAGTGGTGCCAAGTGCCTAAGCGTGTGCTGTTTTGGTCCCTAGGTGACAGTTTGGTCCCTAGATGATCATTTTGGTCCTAAATGGTGGTTTGGGTCCTTGAGTGAGGTTGAGTCCTCTAGATGAGGTTAGTCCTTGGGACTTAATTATGTTGAGCGTGTATCTTGAGGTGACTGAGGATGCCATGGGGGCATGAGCCGGAGGGCCAGGCCATGGGGGCTATAAATGAGATTAATAATGAGGTAAGAGTTAGTGCGTGAATTGAGATATTTGAGAATGTGTTTGTGTTGTATTCATGGAGTCTCATGCATACATTCTAGTATGATCGCGGAGTTTATAAACTGATTGTGAAGCCTGAGGGCCAGGCCGGAGGGCCAGAGTCATGAGGACTCCATTTGATAATGAGACTGCCGGAGGGCAAATAATGAGAATGCCGGAGGGCAAATGGTACCACATGCATAACTACATTGCATACATTCACATGAATACATGAACATTATTGAGTGATGATTGGTATGATTGATTGTCTTTGTGAATCGTGATTGTATATATTGCCTATGATCACTTTTATTATATAGTTCGAGACTCACCCTTTCTGTTGTTGTTTACCACAGGTAGTCATGAGTGAGGGCTTGCTACCTTCACTACTTCCCGAGTCGGTCCGCTCGTCACGAGCCCTGTGGGGATGGGATTTAGACTTTAGTCGTTGTTTGGCTCATCGTTGAGCTTTTATATTGATATTTTATGTATTGTTGAGATCGCTGATTATTCCGTTGAGATAGTGTTTTATTCCACGCGCGTGGCACTTATTTTTATAGTGCGTGGTTTTAATTGCTAAAGTTTGTGAGTTCTATCTTCGAAATGGTGTTACGTATTTTTGAGTAAAGAGACGTTTAAGTTATTTGTTGTTGAGTTTGATGAAGTAGTTGTGTAACATTCCATTGGATGATTTTCAAATGAAAAATGATTTTTATACTCTGATTTTCACTATAAAGTACCGGGTAGAAATGGGTGTTACATTAGTGGTATCAGAGCAAAAGTTCGGTCTGTCCGACCAAGTGTGTCTGTTTGTCATGTTGTGTATGGCGAGTTAGAGTCTTGAATTAGTTCTCAATGGTTGTTTAAATTTGCATTGCTAGGTTGATATGGCGAGAAGAGTTGATGCCGCGACTTGGCCGAGGCGTTGCAAGCCATAGCACAAGTTATGGGGACGCATCAGAATACTGAGACCCGTAGTCTGGCAACATTCCAGAGTGAGAACCCCCTACCTTGAAGGGGAGGTACAATCCGGATGGTGCATTGACTTGGCTGAAGGAGATTGAGAGGATCTTGGGGTGATTAGTCAGACCGATGAGCGTAAAGTCGTCACGGACACATACTTTATCCGAAGAGGTCGATGGTCGTGGTGGAGACCGGTGAGAGGTTGGGTGATGCGCAGGAGGAGATCACTTGGCCGTGGTTCGGAAGGGAATTCTTGAGGAAGTATTTCTGAGGACGCGTTAGAGGTAAGAAAGAGCTGGAATTCCTTGAACTGAGGCAGGGAAGTATGTCTGTTACTGAGTATGCTGCCAAGTTCACGGAGTTGGCCAAGTTCTACCCCCATTATGCTGAGGCTGGGGCTGAATTCTCAAAGTGCATTAAATTTGAGAATGGACTGAGAGCTGATATCAAACAGGCTGTAGGGTATCAAAAGATTAGAGTATTTGCTGATTTGGTAGACTGCTGCGGGATTTATGAGGAAGACAACAATGCCCGCTCTAGGGTCATGAGAGACCAGAGGGGGAAATTTCATAACAGGGGTAAGCCATATGAGACGTCTGCTGACAAGGGAAAACAGAGGTATGCGGGTAGTAAATTAAAATGAAGTTTGGGCAGGTGAATACAAAATTTGGCTCGGTGAAATATGTACAGAACATCGAGTTCCACTCAAAACACCCCTTATGTGCACGTGAACAGTGCACAGGGCGCCACATTCCTAGCAAAGCGGCGCCAGACACAAAGAAACACACCTCCCAAAGACTAAACAAGACGATCGGGCGCCATTTCCAAAGAACTTGGCGCCCGCAGCGGTGACACCGCACAAAACACATAACTCAGCCCATGAACAGTAACCCAGGCGCCAATTCCTCAACAAAGTGGCGGCTGAATAAAGAACACAAAGACCATATAGCCTCTCTTGCAAGACGCAGGCGCTGAATCCTAGCCATTTGGCGCCCCATACACCAAAAACTCCAATTTCTCAAATTCTTTCAATTCAAGCCCTCTCATATCACCCAAATACGAATTATCAGCATGCCAACACACTCAATTGCATACCATAACACTCAATCATGCGTAAAAACCAATCAAGAACATAAAACCCCCAATTTAAAGCCCTAAATCGATTTCTAGCATGCAATTTCTCAAACTCACCCAACAACAACTCAATTAACAATCAAATAACATCAAATCAAACCCTATGACTCCTGTACAACCCATTATATCCTCTATTATAGAGTGAGACTCCCCTTACCTCGAATAAACCGAAAACAGAGCTCTCTCTACGGAGTCACCAACCGAACCGCAGCAACTGAGCTCCTCCCTTCCCTCTTTCTTCCTTTTGACACAGTGCAAGGACGAGTCACGAACTCCCGAGCGGGATCTAATTTCAACGGCAGAACGTTGACTCGCGCACATACAATTAAACACAAGAACAATCAATTTATTACCCAATCACAGTTTATTGGAAATACGAAATCGTTCGTTTACAAATTATTAACTAATGTTTGGAAAAAGGAGTACCTATCGGAAAGTACCGAACGAGATTCAAGTCGAACCAGAAGGACTCAAATCTAGATCTGAACAAGCTTCCAATGGCAACAGGACCGTGAGATTCTGAACATCTACCCAAGTCTGAGCGTTTCGAGTCTAGCAACCGAAAACGTAGCATCACCGTGAGTTTCCCATGGCTACGCGTTCGTGAGTGAAGAGGGGTTAGAAACGGGACCACGATTGAAGAAACAGACCCCATAATCATGCTCAGTGGCCATTTTCGAGTGGGAGAGTGGAGTTTGAGGGTCAACAATGGAGAGAAGAGTGAGAACGAAAATGAGACCGTGAGGAGAACCATGGTGCTGCGTTTGCAGTGAGCTTCACGCCGAGGAGAAGAGGATCAGGTTGGGTCGGGTCCTAGGTCTATTCGTGGGCTGGGAATGTCTTTGGGCTTAAGTGACTCGGTGGTGGGGTGCGCTTAGCACCGGAGAGAGGTGTATGCAAGTAAAATGACCCAAAACTCCTTTTAAATACTTTTAGAGCCCAATATCACTATAACTATTATTTTAACACCTCAATAGACCAAAATAACTCCTTAAATAAATAATATCTCCCACACTAGCATTTTAATAGAAATAGAATAAATATATAATATTATTAATCTTATAATACCAATAGCGTATAAAAATACCGTATTTTTATTTCTAATATTTTCCACAATCTAATCCCCAACAATTTATTAAATAAATATCTAGTAATCTTTGGGGCGTTACAGGGTGTGTTTGCTGTCTGGGCGCCAGTTTGCTAGGAATGTGGCGCCCTGTGCACTGTTCACGTGCACATAGAGGGTGTTGAGTGGAACTTGATGTTCTGTGCATATTTCACCAAGCCAAATTTTGTATTCACCTGCCCAAACTTCATTTTAAACATCTTGGCTCGAGTGGTTTTTGTTTTTCACGTGTCATTTGGGAGATGTCCTAGAGAGCAATTCTTTGGCGCTATACGTGTGCGCTTATAGGGTGGGTTAAGTGACACTTAGAGTTCCAAATATATTTTACTGTGCCATATTTTGTATTCACCTGCCCAAAAACATTTTAAAACATTTTGGCTCGAGTAGTTTTCTGTTTGCATGTGTCCTTTGAGAGATGTGCTGGTGAGCAATGCTGTGGCGCCATTAGTGTGCGCCTAGGGGGTGTTTTGAGTGGAACTTAGAGTTCTAGGCATATTTTACCGTGCCATCTTTTGCCGCTTTCGCCCAAAACCTTTTTGAACATTTTGGCTCGAGTGGTTTCTGCTTAAACGTCTTTGTGTGTCTTTGGGTCGGTGTGGGCGCCAAGCAAGGTCGCTTGTGGTGCCTCGGCAGCGCTCGTGTTCGAGTTTGTGTCTAGGACTGTAGTCGCCCGTAGGGCGCGATTGCTAGAAAAGTGGCGCCCGATGGGTGTGTTGCCACGGGCGCCAGATTCCGAAGCCTCGGCGCCTAGTCTTTGTGTTGCACCAGGGGGCGCCAAAATGTGGGGAAAATGGCGCCTAGTGCTGCCTGGTGACTAAGTGAGTGCTGTTTTGGTCCCTAGGGGACAGTGTGGTCCCTAGGTGATTGTTTTGGTCCTAAATGGTGGTTTAGGTCCCTGAGTGAGGTTAGTCCTCTAATTTTGAATAGTCCTTGGGACTTGAGTATATTGAGCTAGTAACTGAGATGGTTGAGGATGCCATGGGGGCATGAGCCATGAGGGCTAGAGCCATGAGGGCCATAAACGAGATTAAATATGAGGTGAGAAAATAATATATGAAGTGATATTGTAAATGTGTTTGTGTTGTGTTCATGGAGTCTCATGCATACATTCGGCTGCGGTCGCGACGTTATAAACTGATTGTGAGGCCATGAGGGCCAGAGTCATGAGGACTCAATTTGAGAATGATACTACCATGAGGGCAACTGGTACCACATGCATAAATACATTGCATACATTCTCATGAACGCATAAATATTATTGAGTGATGATTGGTATGATTGATTGTGCTGTGAACTTTGACTGTATATATTGCCTATTATCACTTTTATTATATAGTTCGAGACTCACCCTTTCTGTTGTTGTTTACCACAGGTAGCCATGAGTGAGGGCATTCTACCCTCACTACTCCCCGAGTCGGTCTGCTCTGATACGTAGCACCTAGGGGTTGGGGTTTAGAATGTCATTTGATTTTGTTTTGCTCATTGTGGAGCCTTTATGTGTATTGTGTACTATTTGAGACTGCTGGGTACTTATTTTGAGATGTAGCTTTACTTCCGCTGAGTAACATGAGATATGATCCCACGTTTTGTATGGTGTTATGTATTGATATATGTTTTCTGAGTTGAACCGACTGTTTGAGTATTTTTAAGAGAGGAGCGTAACACTCCATTTAATGAAAAATAATTTTTATTACTCTGATTTTTGAATTAAACTGCCGGGTAGAATTGGGGTGTTACAATTATGATTTCGGCTTGAACTATCACCCCGGCAAAGCTAATGTCGTGGCTGATGCGTTAAGTCGGAAACTCTACATATGTCAGCTATGATGGTGAGGGAATTGGAGTTGATTGAGCAATTCCGTGATTTGAGTCTGGTTTGTGAAGTGACACCCCAGAGTGTCAGACTGGGTATGCTGAAGATTGGGAATGACTTCTTGGTTAGTATCAGAGACGCCCAGAAGTTAGATGTGAAAATTTGGTTGACTTCTTTAGTTCTTTGGTGAGCAATTTGTAGATGGGGATTACAGGTTGGATTCCCAGGGTGTGTTGAGATTCAGGGACAGAATTTGTGTTCCTGATGATGCTGAGTTGAAGAAGATGATACTTGAGGAGAGCCATAGGAGCAAGTTGAGCATTCATCCGGGTGCTACTAAGATGTACCATGATCTGAAGAAACTGTTTTGGTGGCCTGGTATTAAGAGGGATGTAGCACAGTTCGTTTATGCATGTTTGACTTACCAGAAGTCAAAGTTGGCTAAGATTTATATTCAGGTGATTTTGAAGCTACATGGGGTTCCGAAGAGTATTGTATCGGATAGAGACCCAAGGTTTACGTCTGAGTTTTGGGGAAGCTTGCGGGAGGCATTGGGATCCAGCCGAGGTTGAGTTCAAATTTTATCATCCTCGGATCGATGGTCGACAGAGAACCATCCGATCCTTGGAGGACCTTTTGAGAGCTTGTGTGCTCGCGCAGGAGGTGCGTGGGATACACATCTCCCACCGATTGAGTTCACGTATAATAACAAACTATCATTCGAGCATATGTGGATGGCTCCTTTTGAGGCAATCAGATGGACAGAGGTGTAGAACTCCCTTGTGTTGGCATGAGTCCGGTGAGAGTGTGGTTCTTGGACCGGAATTGGTTAGGGAGACTACAGAGAAGGTAAAGATGATCAGAGAGAAAATGAAAGAGTCCCAGAGCCGACAGAAAAGTTACCATGATAGGAGGAGAAAGGACTTGGAGTTTCAGGCTGGCGAGCATGTGTTCTTGAGGGTCACACCTATGACTGGTGTTGGGCGTGCTCTGAAGGCAAAGAAGTTAACTCCGAGATTTATTGGACCGTACCAAATCACTGAGAGGGTTGGAAAAGTTGCTTATAGGGTGGCCTTGCCGCCTAATCTTTCGAACTTGCACGATGTTTTCCACGTGTCACAGCTTCGGAAGTATATTCCAGACCCGTCTCACGTGATTCACATGGATGATGTGGAGGTACGTGAGAATCTCACTTATTTTTAATTATATTAAATTATAATATAGTATTTTATAATATGGTATTTTATTAATTGAAGGGAGTGGTATTGGAAATACCGGGACTGCAAGTTTGGGCCCAAGAGCCCAAGCCCAATGACTTAGGCTCCTAGGGTTGGTGCATTTCGCACCAATTGAGCAAGGAAAAGAGAGAAACGAAAGAAAGGAGAGAAAGAGAGAAGAGAAACGACGCTAAGGGGGAGAAAAGAAGATAGTTGCATCGCACCAAGCAAGGAAGGGAGAAGAAGGCTCTAGTTGTTGTGGTTTTTGCACGTGACTCAGAGAGAAGGAATTTCTACGGTTAAAATAAGGTAAGGGGAGTCTCACTCTATAATAGAGAGTATAATAGGGTGTAGGTCGATTATAGAGTCTCTAATGTTGTTAATTGATATTGATTTTGAGTGTTGTGTGATTGATTTTGGTTAATTGAAGTGAATTGAGCATGAAAATCGATTTAGGGCTTTAATTTGGGGTTTTTATGTTCTTGATTTGGCTTTGATGCATGATTGAGTGTTATAATATGAAATTGAATGTGTTGGCATGATTATAAAGTGTATCCGAGTGGTATATGATGATTAGAATTGAAAGAATTTGGGAATTGGGGGTTTTGGGTCTTGGCGCACCAATGTGCTAGGATTTGGCGCCCGTGTATCGTGAAAGAGGAGTTTCGTGTTGTGTTCTTGGCAGTGGCGCCAATTTCCTAGAGAAATGGCGCTCGTGTCACCGTAGCATTGATGTGTGTGGGTGTTCTTTATGCAGGGGCGCCAAGTTCTTTGGGAATCGCGCCCGCGTAATCGCTCATGTGCCGGAAATGTGTTGGTCTTTGGGTTGTCACCGCTGTGGCGCCACATTCTTTGGGAAAATGGCGCCCAGGCATTATTCACGTCAGGTGGTTGTGTCTTGTGCAGAATGTCCTTTGCACAGGCGCCAAGCTTCGGAAAAAGGCGCCAAAGGTGCAGTTTTGAGAGTTCGAGCATATTTTACCGTACTAACTTTTGTATTTACACGCCCAAATTCAATTTTAAACATTTTGGCTCCAAAGTGGTTTTAGTTTTGCAAGTGTCATTTGAGAGATGTTCTAGTGGGTATTCTTTGTGGCGCCATATGTGTGCGCTACGGGGTGGTCTCGAGGGAAACCT
This sequence comes from Oxytropis ochrocephala, assembly GCA_020916435.1. NCBI lineage: Eukaryota > Viridiplantae > Streptophyta > Magnoliopsida > Fabales > Fabaceae > Oxytropis > Oxytropis ochrocephala. The sequence continues at coordinate 70,832,123 of CM037089.1, forward strand.
AGAGTTCTCGAGCATATTTTATCTTGTGCCATCTTTGGTATTTACACGCCCAAAATCAATTTTAAACATTTTGGCTCGAGTAGTTTCTTTTTGCATGTCTTGTGTGTGTCTTTGTGCCAAGTGCGTGGCGCCAAAAAAAGTCTTGCCAGGCGCCAGCAGGCGCTCGTGTCTGAGATCGTGTCTTAGTTTGTGGCTGGGGACTGAGGCGCAGGGGGCGCCAGAATGTGGGAAAAATGGCGCCCATGTGCTGTGTGTGCGGGGGGGCGCCAGAATGTGGGGATTTTGGCGCCTGGTGTGCCCAATTGTGTTCTAAGTGTCATTTTGGTCCCTAGGTGACAGTTTGGTCCCCTCGGGCGACACGATTTAGTCCCAAGGCGTAGTTTTGGTCCCTAGGTGTTGTTTTGGTCCCTAGGTGCCAGTTTGGTCCAAAAGGTGTCAATTTGGTCCCTGAGTGTGGAATGGGTCCTAAAGGGTGTTTTAGGTCCCTGAGTGAGGTTTTAATCCTCTGGTTGGGTTTGGTCCTTGGGACATGATTAGTGATGAGCTAGTGAATGAATGTGATAATGATGATGCCATGGGGGCATGGGCCATGGGGGCCAGGCCATGGGGGCCAGAGAATTGGGGAATCAATCTATTGATGAAAATGATGAATGGTGGGCTGCGGTCTTGGTGTATAATTGATTTGATGATGTGTGTGTTCATGGGTCACATGCATACATTCGGCTGCGGTCGCGATGATATATTGTAAAGGCTGCTGATCGGTGTTTTATTTAATTTACGCGGTCGCGACGTATAATGAGTAATGATGAGGCTGCGGTCTGGTGATAATGGTACCACATGCATCTTTGCATTACATTGGATCCATTCTTATAAATGATGTTGAATTGGTTGGGATGATTGTGATCGATTGACTACTATAAACTTGATATACTGCTTATTATTCCCTTTATTATATAGTACGAGACTCACCCTTTCTGTTGTTGTTTACCACAGGTAGTCATGAGTGAGGACTTGCTACCTTCACTATTCCCTAGAGTGGTGCGCTCGATCACGTAGCACCTAGGGACGGGGTTTAGGCTTTTGGTTGCTTTGTTTTGCTCATTGTGGAGCTCTTACGTTGTTATACTATGTATTTGTTGAGATCTTATGATTACACTTTTGAGATTATGGTTTATCTTCCGCTGCGTTATTGAAAATTATATATATCCACGGTTTTTCATGGTGTTACGTATTTTGAAAATATTATTATGAGCTGAACTGGCTGTTGAGTGTTTAAGAGATAAATGTAGCATTCCATTAATGAAAAAAATTGTTATACGATTTTTTTAATTAAATTCTTAGGGTAGGAATGGGGTGTTACAGGTCTTGCTCTATAATAAGGGGTACAATGGGTTGTAGGTTAGAATTAGGACGTTAATTGTATTATTTGATGCGTTTTTTATGTTAGGATTGTGCTTAGAATTGTTTTGAATGATTGGGTGATTGAATGGTTTATGAAAATTGAGTGGGAAATCGATTTCATGTTGATTGATTGTTAAAATGTGAAATTGATGTTGTTGGAATGATTAGAAGTGTTTTTAGGATTGTTATGGATGATTGAGTTTAGGAGAATTTGGGAAATTTGGGTTTTAGGAAACCCTAGGTGTATGGGGCGCCAAGTTGCTAGAGGACTGGCACCTGTGTGCAGTGTGTGCGCGTGTGTGTTGCTTCCTGGGCGCCACTGGCTGCCTAGAATGGCGCTGTGTGTGCGCTGTGTGGTGTGTGTGTGTGTGCAGGCGCCAAATGGGCGCCTCAAGCGCGCCTGAGATGGTGCTAGTATCTTTGGTTGTGTTCTTTGTGTTGTGAAATTTGTGTGTGTGTTGCTGTGTTGGGCGCCCAAGGCCGCTGAAATGGCGCCCGTGCGCTGCGTGCCTGGCGTAAGGCGCTGGTGGGGTGCAAGTCGCGTGTGGTGATTGTGTTCAGGTGCGTGGCGCCAAATGTGGCTGCCCATGCGCGCTGTTGCGATCGTTCAAGTCGTGCAGGCGCCAATGTGGTCGCCTGTGGCGCTGGTGTGGCGCCAAGTTTCGTTGTGTGTGTGTCTAAGTCTTCGGGCGCCATTTTGCTGCCCATGGCGCCTAGTGTGGCGCCCGATTTGTATGTTGGTGTGTGTGTGCATGTGCGCAAAGATAGGGCGCCAAATGGCTGCCCCTGGCGCGCTGTGTTGTCGCTCGTGTGTCTCAGGCAGGCGCCAAATGTTTGCCACTTGCGCGCCGTGGAGTGCGCCTGTGTCTTAGACTGTGTCTCAGTTTGTGTCTTAGTTTGTGTCTAGGTGTGTGTTGCCCCAGGGGGCGCCAGATTGTTGTGTTCTTGGCGCCTAGTGCCTGTGTTGCTGGGCGCCATTTTCTTTGGTGTTTTGGCGCGGCAGGTGTCTTTGCAGGCGCCAGCAGGTGGTGTTCTCGCACCTTTGTGTGTTGCAGTGCTGGGCGCCAGTTGTGTGGGGTTTTGGCGCCTGGTATTGCCAAATTGTGTCTTATGTGCTGTTTTGGTCCCTAGGTGCTAATTTGGTCCTTAGGCGAGGTTTAGGTCCTTGAGTGAGGTTTTGGTCCTCTAGTGGGGTTTAGTCCTTGTGACACAAATTATAATGATGAAGTGAACGATGTAAGAATGATGATGATGAATAATGACGATGGATCTATTGACCAAAACTAAAAATGATGAGGATGATATTGACGATGGGTCTAATGACCGATTAAAATTGATGATGATGTGGGATGTGATTTTTATTATGCATGAATTTGGTTGTTGGTTGTTCATGAGGTCTCATGCATACATGTGCATCTATTGACGATGATGCCATGGGGGCTAAAACTATTAACGATGAATGGTACCACATGCATGACTGCATTACATTGCATTCATTCCCATAAATGACTGCATTACATTACATTGCATTACATAGCAAGATCAATCTCTCTTTGGTCATTGCATATGTGTGTGATGCATGTAGGATTGAAGTTGCTATGAACAAATGCCAATTTCCTAATGCATCAATCAAATATGTGCTTCTAAGTTTGATTTCATTAGGTGTGAATTTTTCCCAAACAGCTTATGGTATTGCTATCCTACTTTTCACTTCTTCCATTTCTTTCCTAAAGGCCTTTGCCACTTTCTTTTCAAATTCATTTCCATTATACTTCAGCATATAATGTTCATTCAGTTTCTTTGCATGAAAGTGTACAAGTTTACCTCTCACCATAGAAGTGTAGGAGTGTTCTGTCCCTTCTTGTGGTGTGACTCCTCTTGGCAGAACAAAGTGATCCCAATTGAGATTGGCCACTGTTGATGTAACACCCCCTTACTAAACAACTATTATTTAATATTTACATTATCAGAGTTTTCAAAATAAAATCATTGAAGGGGAATGTCACATTCCAACGCTTACAAAAACATCCAACTTATAGTCAAATAACACGAAGTCAATAAAACATTAATACGATACGCAGCACATTAGTTTAGGGACGGCCCACAACACCTGTTTTAGTTTACAGCACCAAAATATAAATAACGTCTCCAACACAAAATGGAAGAATCACTAAGTTTAACATTATACTTAGTACATCATCAATAAAAGTCTAAAGCATCAAATAATAAATAAAGATGACTACGCCTCCCCCTTTGCTACATATCAGAGTGAGACACGACTACTAGTAGACAGGCATAAGGATGCCCTCACTCGCGGGTACCTGCAGGTTGCCGACATAAGAAGCAACACGACGCAGTAGGGTGAGTCTTTCATACAAATAATAATAGATAGGATAGGCATTACATATTGGCAAGGCAACAAACACTACTAGTTCACCACATTATCAACACATCATCATAATTATAATGCATTCACAAGGTATAACCACCAAAGGAAACATCAATAACATATGTATGGGTACATGCATGGGTGCAACATGCATGAGGATCCTTCATCACCGCAAATTTGCCTGGAGGGCACCCACCGCTTTGGCCGAAGCCTACACACCGCTTTATGCACATGCAATATGTGACTCTATGTCAATGCACCACAAACAACACCTATGCCACAATATTTTATTATGCACACCTCTCTATTTATTTCCTCAACTCCATCTCACCAACAAATTAGCCTTGAGGGCTTCCCATCGCTTTTGGACCGAAGTCCCACACCGCTTTCACACTCCACTTAATTACAATTTAATTTATACTCTTACGTTAATATTTTAGCTCACAATTACTCCACAACACAAGAGTTGGACCAACTAACGCCCTAGGGACCACAAGACACCTAGGAACCACACTAGGCGCCACTTGGCGCCACGGGGCAGCCACTTTGGCGCCCCACCTAGCACGCAACCAAAACTCTGCACTAGGCGCAGGTTGCACGCCATTTTGGCGCCCTGTGCCACACACCCACCTTTGCACAACACACACAGCGCACGGGCAGCCACATTTGGCGCCCGCGCAACACACTCACACACCCACATGCTGCCCAGTTCAACCGGGCGCACTAGGTCGCCACATTTGGCGCTGCGCGCGAACACACACACACACGCACACGCCCGCACAACTGTGGGGCGCATACATTACGCAGGCAGCCACATTTGGCGCCGCGACGCCGACGTGGGGCTGCCCATTTGGCGCCCGTGCCTCGCATAACACACACAAAGACACCTAAAACGAACACAAAGCGCATCGGGGCTGCCCATTTGGCGCCTCGTGCTGCCTGCACAACGCACACCCAAAGACACACGCATCGTCATGGCGCCAGTTGCTAGGCAATTGGCGCGCCAGCCGTAGCCAACTCTTCCCACTTGCATAATTCTTTTAACACTTCAACAACACCAATTACCCAACAATTTTCATACTTAATCCACACCATACTACCAACAATCATCAAACATTTCTTTGATTAGTCTACAACTAACATGTTCACACACTTCACTCTATTGAGGAGTTCTCACAAACAATTTACATGCACAATTTAATCACATACCCACTTCCAATCATCACAAAGACATAGCATTCCAATTAGGCATCAAACACGACAACAAGGATAGGTTTCACAAATACAATCAATCATTCAACACCCTCAACACCTAGCCCACATACAACACAAATCCTAAAGAGTATTATATGTATAGAAAGAGCCCCATACCTCAATGAAAAGATCAGATAGTCAACGTGGGTGGAGAAAACTTGGAAGCAGAGCCAAAAACGGCGAGATGACAGAGTTAAGAGGAGTCCGATGTCAACTTCACCAAAACTCACAAAGCGGTAGTGCTTCTCAAAGATTTCGATGTGAGGAATCCAAAACGGTGTCTCGGTTTCTCCAAACGAAGACCGAGGTGGACCGGAAAAGTCAATATACTGGCTCGCCCAAATGTGTTTGAATGTGATGAACGATGCTCCATTTGCTAAAAGCGAGGTTGTAAATGGATTTGGGAGATGATTTTGAGTTGGGTGGTAAATTTTCGAGTCAAACGGCAGCCAAACTAGTGAGATCAAGAAGAGAGAAGTTTAAAATGTGAGGGTTTTGTTAAGGCTGCGTTCTGTTCTTCACGGGAGCTTAGGGATGATGATATTTATTATTAGTAATAGGGTTAGGGACGGGGGTGTATCTACTAATCATGGGGTGCCAAGTCAAGTTTTGTCTTATTGACCAAATTTAAGGCTCGAACTTCATCTTTGCCTACTAACGAACCCAACCTTCACTCTCTTTATTTTTTTTATTTATTTTTTTATCCCTTAACATAACTATTAAAGATACAAAATATAATAGTATACTATAACAAGTAATTGCACATAACGTCTAATGCTTATCATTTATAAAGCACAATATTTTATTGTTAAAATATACTAATGGATTCGACAAGTATAAATAAATTTATCACAAAATTATTTATATTTGCACACATAGTAATACACATATTAAGGAAAGGAAAAATTGGGGTGTTACAACTCTCCCCACTTAGAATATTTTCGTCCTCGAAAATCACGCTAATCTCAACAACGAGATGAATCTAGTTCGCACTTAATCTCTTCGAAAATTTGCACGATTTAAATCCTAATGTTAACCTCGGTACACCCACCTGCAATCCTTTCAACGTCCTATTCTTTGGTCTGTGAAACACTAACGTATGCGTCTACTTCTCATCATGGGTCTCAACCTAATATCTCGACTCCACCTCTTAGGTCACATCACTTTGTGCATCTTCATTCTAAGCGTAAATCGCCACCACAGGTTCAAGAACGACACACCAACTAAAATAAGGTATGAGATGAATTCCTACCCCCTAGGACTACACATAGAATAACACATACGCATTTGCAACACACACCAGTATCTAGAATTTGCTAATCAACTCTCGCATCATCGTGCAATTCAAGAGAACAATCTTTTTAACATATCATAATTAAATTAGGGGTATCTGCTAAACAACACATAGTCCTGAAACCCAATGATCTAATCATATTAAACAATGAAACCTCAAAAACAATAATCACATAATAAAAAAAAATTAATTAAATACTCAGGCATCGTTTTAATCTATTTATCAGAAGGCAGTAGTTAGCATGTGGTTTGACTATTCTTCACGGAAGTTAAATGAAACATATACTCCTACCAGGACAAGTTATCGCACACCGTAGTGTAAAATCAAGACACAAGTAAGCTTACTTCAGTCCTATATATCAAGTTTATTTCTAGTAAGCCCCTATAAGAGTTCTAGACTCGTTAGAAGATACAAGCACAATTCACATATGTACTTATAGATTCAATTCTTAAGTTCGTAAACTCATTTAGAAAAACTTACAACATTAGACAATTATCTTAAACCTCGTTAGCACACACTTAGCACAATTCAAGACACATAGATAAAATAACTTCCAATCATATTACTTGTTTAGAAAACATATGCATCTTCACAAATAAACACGTTCACCACATCATCATATATATATAGAGAAAATTTTGGACAAGTGAAATAAATGAAACAACACAGGTGAAGATGCCCTTAACACATCCAAATCAAATAGTACTCAAAACAAAACCATTAGTTCTCGTCGCCTCTTTCATCGGTGGTGAGTACTTGGGGTGATCAGTCCCTCCCACTCACGTAACCAATTAGTGAAGGTAATGAATTACAATTCAATCTATTTACGCAATTGCACAACAATAGCGACTCAAGCAACATATAACCAACACTTAAATATTTTTTTTTTTTTTTTTTGTAAACATCCTCATAAAATTTTGGATAAACCGTGTGCTTAAAATCGAGTATACAAAGATACATTGAAAGTTGCAAGAACATGGCAATCAAATCTTCTTACTTATGACACAAAAGCAAACCATACCCTTTTTATTTATAAAACAACAGAAAATTTCATTCGAAAACGGCATCAAGACAGAGTGAAAAACAACAGCCCTTTAGCGCAAAACATCATCAAAACAACAGCAAAACATAGAGTGAAAATAACACTTCTTTTTAGTGCGCAATGGCAGTGAAAACAACACGTTTACAACATAAAAACAGCGCTTCATTTTCATAAAACAGCAGTACAATTTAAGCCACCTCACATAGCATCCTCTCAATTTATTCCCAATTTTGTTTATCATCTAAACACACAATTCAAACTCTACAAAGTCTTTCTAAATTACTAGTGATTAAGTTCCATGAAGTCTCTCTAACAAATCTCGAATTCAATTTACAAGTATTAATATTTCCTATACGACAACTTTATACCTATCACCTTTATAATACTAAGTTCTACACAAAATGAGACAACTATAATTATAGACTATCTACTTATTATATTTGAACCTAAACCTCTATTCCACATTATTTTTCCATCTCAAGGTATCATAAATCATAAATCTTAAATACAATATAGCAATCAATTAAAATACATCAAATCAATTCAATACAATACACTCAATTAGATAAATTACGGTCAACAGATATTACACATAAATCAAATAATACATAGGGCATACATAATTTCGTAGCCAAATTCAACGTCATGGAGCACACAAGGTTTCATAGCCAAATATACCTAAAACCAAAATTTAGACAAAAATGGGGTCTAGGATCAACTATCACCCTAGAGAAAACACATCAAGCAGTCAAGCATCCTTTAAACACATAACATTTTTGGAATTTGAGAGTCAACAAACACAAAATCATAGTTAGAACGAGTACCAAGACTCGAGAGGTAACTAGACTCAACACAGGACAACTTGGCCGGACAGACCAAACTTCAGCTCTGATACCACTAATGTAACACCCCCTTTCTAAACAACTATTATTTAATATTTATATTATCAGAGTTTTCAAAATAAAATCATTGAAGGGGAATGTCACATTCCAACGCTTACAAAAACATCCAACTTATAGTCAAATAACACGAAGTCAATAAAACATTAATACGATACGCAGCAAATGGGGTGGGTTGAGTGAAACTTACATTTCTGGGCATATTTCACCGTGCCATATTTTGTATTTACCTGCCCAAAAACATTTTTAAATATTTTGGCTCTAGTGGTTTTCTGGTTACAGGTGTTATTTTACAAATGTCCCGGTGGGGTGGCTTTGTGTGTGTAAATGGGGGTGGGTTGAGTGAAACTTACATTTCTGGGCATATTTTACCGTGCCATATTTTGTATTTACACGCCCAAAACATTTTTAAACATTTTGGCTCGAGTGGTTTTCGGTTTGCAAGTGTTGTGTGTGCTGGGTCAGGTGTGGGGCGCCAAATTGTGCTGCCCAGGGCGCCTAGGCTGGTGCCTGTGTCTGAGACCGTGTCTGGAACTGTGTCTTAGTTTGTGTCTAGGGATCGTGGTGCCCTGTGGCGCCAGATTGCTAGGAAAGTGGCGCCAGTGGGTGTTGCCACGGGCGCCAAAGTCCGAAGTTCGGCGCCCAGTCTTTGTGTTGCACCAGGGGGCGCTAGAATGTGGGGAAAATGGCGCCTAGTGCTGCCAAGTGCCTAAGCGTGTGTTGTGTTGGTCCCTAGGTGACAGTTTGGTCCCTAGATGATTGTTTTAGTCCTAAATGGTGGTTTAGGTCCTTGAGTGAGAGGTTGAGTCCTCTAGATGAGATTAGTCCTTGGGACTTAATTATGTTGAGCTTGTATCTTGAGATGACCGAGGATGCCATGGGGGCATGAGTAGGAGGGCTGTGCCATGGGGGCTATAAATGAGATTAATAATGAGGTAAGAGTTAGTGCGTGAATTGAGATGTTTTGAGAATGTGCTTGTGTTGTATTCATGGAGTCTCATGCATACATTATTTGCGGTCATGAGTTTATAAACTGATTGTGAAGCCTGAGGGCAGGCCGGAGGGCCAGAGTCACGAGGACTCCATTTGATAATGAGACTGCCGGAGGGCAAATAATGAGACTGCCGGAGGGCAAATAATGAGACTGCCGGAGGGCAAATGGTACCAAATGCATAACTACATTGCATACATTCACATGAACACATGAACATTATTGAGTGATGATAAGTATGATTGATTGTGCTGTGAACTGTGATTGTATATATTGCCTATTATCACTTTTATTATATAGTTCGAGACTCACCCTCTCTGTTGTTGTTTACCACAGGTAGTCATGAGTGAGGGCTTACTACCTTCACTATTCTCTGAGTCGGTCTGCTCTGATACGTAGCACCGAGGGGATGGGTTATGAACTGTAATTTGTTCTGTTTTGCTCCTTATTGAGCCTCATATGTATTGTTTTGAGACTACTGATTTATTTCTGTTGAGATAGTGTTTTATTCCGCTGCGTGGCACTTATTTTCATAGTGCGTGGTTTTATTTGCTAAAGTTTGTGAGTTCTATCTTTGAGATGGTGTTACGTATTTTTGAGTAAAGAGACGTTTAAGTTATTTGTTGTTGAGTTTGATGAAGTAGTTGTGTAACATTCCATTGGATGATTTTCAAATGAAAAATGATTTTTATACTCTGATTTTCACTATAAAGTACCGGGTAGAAATGGGTGTTACAGAATCCACCTTATCAGCCTTGGTTTTGCATCTTTCTTTGAAATTAAATACTTAATGGCAGAGTGGTCCGTATAGACAATAATTTTAGTGCCAACTAAGTAAGATCTAAATTTTTCAAATGCAAATACTACAGCTAATAATTCTTTTTCTGTGACTGTGTAGTTCACTTGAGCTTCAATTAAAGTTTTGCTAGCATAAAAAATGGAATGAAAAACCTTATCATACCTTTGCCCCAGGACTGCTCCTACTGCAAAGTCACTAGCATCACACATTAATTCAAATGGCCTGCTCCAATCTGGTGTTACTATCACTGGTGCTGTCACCAATGCCTTTTTAAGCTTTTCAAAAGCTTCCATACAGGAATCATCAAAGATAAATGATACATCATGTTGCAAAAACATACATAATGGTTTTGATATTTTTGAGAAATCTTTGATAAATCTTCTATAGAAACCAACATGGCCTAAGAAATTTTTGACTGTATTTGGTGGTGGCAAATTCTCAATTACATCAACCTTAGCTTTGTCTACCTCTAGACCTTTCTTTGAAATTCTATGTCCTAGCACAATGCCCTCTTGTACCATGAAATGACATTTTTCCCAGTTTAGTACTAAATTTTTTTCTTCACATCTCTTGAGAATTTGTTCCAAGTTTTCTAAACAAACTTGAAATGTTTCTCCAAAGATAGAGAAATCATCCATAAATACTTCCATTGATTGCTCAATGAAATCTGAGAATATTGACATCATGCATCTTTGGAATGTAGCAGGTGTATTACATAATTCAAATGGCATCCTTCTAAAAGCAAAGGTTCCATAAGGGCATGTAAAAGTTTTTTTTGTGTTGATCCTTAGGCTCAATGGCTATCTGATTATAGCCTGAGTAGCCATCTAGGAAACAATAGAATTCTTTCCCTGCTAGTCTATCTAACATTTGGTCTATAAATGGTAAAGGAAAGTGATCCTTTTTGGTAGCCTTGTTGAGTTTTCTGTAATCCATACAGATTTCCCACCCTGTGACAGTCCTAGTTGTTATCAACTCATTCTTTTCATTGGCTATTACTGTCACTCTCCCTTTCTTTGGTACACATTGGACAGGGCTTACCCAAGCACTATCTGATATGGGGTATATGATTCCAGCATCTAGCCACTTAATGATTTCCTTTTTCACAACCTCTTTCATAATAGGATTTAGTCTTCTTTGACTTTCTATACTATTTTTGGAATTTTCTTCCAAAATGACTCTATGCATACATATAGAAGGACTAATTCTCTTGATATCTGCCATTTGCCAACCTATTGCTTGAGTATGCTTCTTTAGAGTATTGATGAGATCACTCTCCTATTTTGATGTTAAATCAGAAGCAATGATAGCAGGTAAAGTATCATTTTCTCCTAGAAAAACATACTTTAGGTGCTCAGGCAGTACCTTCAATTCTAACATAGGAGGATGTTCTATTGGTAGATTTTCCTTTTCTTGCATTTCATTATCTAGCAATGTTGCTGCATCTAATGCATCTACATTGGCTAAATGATCATACTGTTTGTAAAACTATTTTTCTACCAATTGATCTAGAGAAACTAACGATGAACACTCTTCTGTGTTTTCAGCAGGATACTTCATAGCATTCATCACATTGAATTTTATCTCTTGATCATTGACTCTCATAGTGAGTTCACCTTTTTGCACATCAATTATGGTTTTGCCAGTTGCTAAGAATGATCTACCTAGGATAATAGGAACTTCCTTATCTGCATCAAAGTCAAGGATAATAAAATCTACAGGGAATACAAATTTATCTACCTTAACTTGGATGTCTTCTATGATACCTTCAAGATAGGCTATTGATCTGTCAGCTAATTGAAGTGTCATTATGGTTGGTTTTGCATTTCCAATTTCTAACTGGTTAAAAATAGATTTAGGCATCAAATTGATGCTTGCACCTAAATCAACTAAAGCTTTACCAGTATAAGATTGTCCAATGGAAAATGGAATTGTAAAACAACCTGGATCCTTCAACTTCCTAGGAATCTTATTTTGCATGAGCAAACTACAATCTTCTGTCATGGCAACTGTTACTCTCCTAATTTTCTTCTCTTAGTAAGCACATCCTTCATAAACTTTGGATAGTTTGGCATTTGTTGGAGTGCATCTACTAAAGGAACATTGATGTGTAATTGTTTTAGTACCTCTAAGAATTTACCAAATTGCTTCTCCTCATGTGCTTTTTTCAATCTTTGAGGATAAGGAGGAGGAGGGTACTCAGGTACTAACTTAGGTATTTGAGCTTGGACTTCTTGTGATGCATGAGCATTAGATGCTTCTGCATGGCTTTCTTTTTTATTTTTGGCTTTTTCTCCCTTTTCTACACTTTCCTTCTCAGTTGACTCTATAAGATCCTTACCACTTTTCAAAGAAATAGCCTGAACTTGTTCCTTTCCTTGTTTTTGGGAAGGAGTAGCTTCTGTATTTGAAGGTAAGGCACCTTGTGGCCTTTGATACAAAGCTGTGGCTAATTGACCAACTTGATTCTCTAAGTTCTTAATGGAAGCATCTTGGGCTTGTCTAGCAGTTCTAGATTCACCTATGAATGCTTTAAGCATGGATTCTAGAGAATTCTCAGTGGTAGGTTGAGAGTTTATTTGGTTATTCTGTGTTGGGAATCCTAGTGGTGTAGTTGGTGCAGTTCTAGGTGCAGGTGCACTGTAACACCCCAAAAATTAATTAGGTGAGTATTTAACTAATTCATTTAGGTGATTATTTAATTTACTTAATTAAGTGATTATGACTAATTTAATTAAGTAATATGTTAGTTGGCCATATTTAAACAATAATAAGGTAATCAATTCATTTAAAGAGTGAGGTGTAGTAAATAAATGAGGGGTCTAATTTAATTAAGTGGAATAATTAAGTTGGGATTTATTTCTATTAGCTAGGAGGTGTTTAAGTATTAGGAGTGGTGGTAATAAAAAAAGGGTGTAAGTAGTAAGGCCCAAATTGATTGGGCCTAGGGTTAAATGATGATCAAAAGGAATGAAATTGAGAGGAAGAAGGAGCTACAATTTGGAAAGGGATAAGGGACGCGGTAAGAGGAAAAGAAATAGAGAGAATAGGGGACGACGTGAGAGGGAAGGGGAGAAGGCAAGGAATCATGAAATCATTTCTTTTCCTTCTTAATCAGTAAGCTTTTCCAAATTCTCTCTCAAACATAGAACAAGCCAAAACCCTTATTCCTCCTTGTTTTATATTATTTTATATTCCTCATCTCCTTCTCCAATAAACAAGCGATTGGTACTTCTCCCATCAACACATATTACTTTTGTTCACTTTGACTCTAAGGAGGAAGGGAAAAAGGAGAGAGCCTTCTCTTAGGTGTTGTTTGGTAAGTTGATTTTAGTTCCAATCTCTCTAGTTTTTCATGCTCTTTTCATTGATATAAGTTTCAATCTCTCAATCCTTTTATTGTTCATTTCACCATGGATGAGTATTGGAAGCTCAAAGTTGGATTGAGTGAGTTTTGGTGGCTCTTGGAGCTTTAAGTGGAGGAGAGCTTGTGTCTTCAAATTCCCAAGGTTAGGGGGTCCTTTCATTCATAATAGCTTATAAGATTTGTATTGTATGGAGGTTAGGGTTTTAAAATAATTGTTGAATTATTTGGTGAAGATGATGAATAGTGATTATATGTTGATTGAGTGTTATTTGGTTGATTGTTGTGTGGAATTGATTTTTGAGGAAAACACTATGTTGTTGTTGAAATGGAATTGATATGCATTTTTGTGTGGTTTATGAGTGTGGTTGGTTGTTGTGAATAAATGGGTGTTATGTATTTGGATTGTTTTGATGATATGTTTGTTGGAAAAAGATGAAGTATGAGTATATATGTGCAATAGGTGTATATGACTTAATTGAATAATTGATTTGTTGAATTAAAATGCGTCTAAGTGATGGTTTAGTCCCTAAGAATTAATTTAATCCTTGGTGTGACAAATTAGTCCCTAAGAATTAAATTAATCCTTGGCGTGACAAAATATCTCTTAGTGCCTAATTAGCTCTACTATACCATATAAGCCTCAAGTAATAAATCAATTAATAGTGTGACATAATGATCCCCTAGTGTCTAATTAGTCCCAAGGTGTCAAATAAATTCCTAAGTTCTTAAATTAATTCTTGATGTGTCAAAATGGTCCTCATAGTGAAGAGAAGGCCTTGGGAGGTATTTTGGTCCTTAGGAGAGGTTTAATCTAATAATTGTGAAGTGGTGATTAATAATTGTGAAGTGGTGATTAATAATTGAGGTGGTGGTGGTTAATAATTGAGATGGTGATGGTCAATGATTGACAATGGTGGTGAGTTAATAAATGACGGGTTTTGGTCATAAAGGTGATTTAATATATATCTTGATGAACTGTGATGATGCATTTGTCATAGTGTCACATAAATCATATGCATTACGCGATGGTGAGGATGGTGATGTGGCTTGGCCAAAATGGTGGTGTGTTGCCCGACGCGGGTTTGGTGATGGTTATGGATCCACATGCATATTGCACACATGCATATACTCATACATTTGATTGATGCCTCCCGATGAGTGAGAGTTGAATGCTATATGACGGATGATGAGTGTTTGTGTAATCGAGCGGTGAGGCTTCTCAAGATTTGTATTTAGTGACGTATGTTAGTATGGTTGTAGAGCGTGTTCTGTTTCCCTTCCTCGTATAATACTTATATTATTTGTTATTATTTATGTAAAGAGACTCACCCTAGCATTTCTTGTTGCACCGCTTCTCGTGGCGACAAACAGTGATTCTGAGTGAAGGTGCCTATGCCTTCCGAGTTATTGTGTCAAGCTCTGTAGAGTCGGACTAGGAATGGGGAGTATAGTATCGTTATTTCACTTATGTATTAAACTATTTTGGAGTATGTATTGATTATGTAATGGATAAGTTAAACTTATTTTCATTCATTTGTGCTAGTGGACTAGTTTCGGATTGTTGTAAAACTAAAGCAGGTATTTTTGAGGTTCTCCCCATTTAAGTCGTGATATGTAACACATAATATATTTTATTTAATGAAAGAGTAACGTTGACTAATTTTAAGTCATATGTATGGTGAACGTAGCATCCGCGAGGATGTATCTTTTAAAAGAAAAACAATTTTTAAACTTTGATTTTTAATTAAATATTTAAAGAAAGTAAAGGGGGTGTTACAAGTTGGTATCGAGCAAAAGTTCGGTGCAATAGGCCAAGTTTGTCCAATCGTAGTGTCTCAGAGATTCCTTGTCGATCTCCAACAGAGACTTTGTTAGAGATTTTATTTGGTTTGGTTGTAGCCATTGATTGTGACATTGTTGGTAATTGCTTGTGATTGTTGGAGTGTATTAAGTGAGGTATGTGTGATTAGAAGAGCATTTTAACGACGTCAAGGAGTAGGAATCGTGACGACGACGCCGTACTACTGGATGCAAAAAAGCCCTTCAATGTGAAAGGTGTGAATTTTGAAAAGACGTAGTTTTGTGACCTTAATTAGTTGGATGCGCGTGAGTAGGAGGGTGATCACCCCGATAACTCATTCCCAATGAAAGAGGTGACAATAACTCATAATTATTATAAATTTTGAATATATAATAATTTCAACTTGATTGATTGAGTGGTGTGTGCAAGTTTGGTTGACTATTAATTTTTAGATAAATAGGGCCTTATGGAAGGTTGAGTTTGATTTGGGGAGATGTCAAAATAGGGATTGACGTAAGGTAGGAGCATTAGTACTTAAATGAGTGTCATGGCGTAGTTCCCTAGTGATCAATTAATGGTGTTTGGATAATCGAGTGAGACTTTGGTGACCTGAAAATAGAGTTTTTGGTACAAAGTAAAAGGTGTAGATTAAGTATGCCTAAGGGTAGCTATTTGAGTTAGGTGTATTATGATCAAGGTATGTTCATCACAAGGTGAAGAGGTATTAAGGGTGTTGTAACCTTCGTGAAATTCTTAATGAGTGTTAGACTAATTGTGAAGGGAAAGTGTTTGGTAGTTGACTTAAGTATGATCATAGTGTGAAGATCAAAGGAAAGAAGGAAGAGGAAGGCTAGGTGCATAGGACTACATATGAGCTGAGGTGTAGTTGCTTAACCATAGGTATGTTGAAGTGTAATAGGCATGCGACGTAGTATGTGGGAGTCAAAATATGTAGTACCGAGGTTTAGGTACGTTTGAATAGTAAGTGTAGTGAAGCTTAACGTGACGTAGTGTAGAGAACCGAGGTACCAAAAGAGTGTACCGAGACGTTGTGTAGTGTAATGGCCAAAAATTAGGGAGTGTTTAGGTGTAGTGTGCCTAAGTGTAATAGTCGAGGGTGAAATGACTAAGTGTAGATGATGGGGTGAGTTGCGAATAAGCCTAAGTGTAGTGGATAGGCAATAATTGAAGGATTGCTTGTTGAATATTGTTACCCTTGACTGACGTTTTGCTATAGGTTGATTGTTTCTGTAATGCACATGAGTTTAATTTTGATTTGTACTAAATTGTTTTGAAGTTATGTACTGAAATGAAATGCGGTGCTTGGTTATAACAATTACGGTTAGAATTCGCGTATAGTTTTCCCTTTTGGACAAAGATTGTGCATTCTATGATTTTCAAAAAGAAACGGTACTTGGAAAATTCTGTGTTTTTGGGAATGAACGTGATGTCAAGATTTGTGTTAAATTCTGTTCCAAGTTGTTTAGAATTTTATTACGAGATGTGACATGATTTTAACTTTAGGACCGATTAGGTCAGGGATTGATGTTGTTTGAAAATGATGAGGTCTTACAATAATTTCATGGTTTGACGAGATAAAATCTTTTGAAACAAAAAGGTGAGTTTTACTCACGTTTAGAGAATTTTAAAATGTGTTTGTGTGTTTATGTGTTGACATGTGTTTA
This sequence comes from Oxytropis ochrocephala, assembly GCA_020916435.1. Classification (NCBI taxonomy): domain Eukaryota; kingdom Viridiplantae; phylum Streptophyta; class Magnoliopsida; order Fabales; family Fabaceae; genus Oxytropis; species Oxytropis ochrocephala. The sequence goes on from CM037089.1 coordinate 70,849,045, forward strand.
TTTACTGTGATGGAAAGTTTAGTTACGGAGAAAGTGCAAATTTCACGAAATTGGAAATTTTACGGTTTTTGAGCATGTTTTGGTTTGTGACTTTGTAACTCGATTGTGCTTGAGTGAATTGATGAAATTATGCCTTAGTTGTATGTAAACCATGTGTTAGAATATCCGATTGAAAACGATTTCTGTTCCATTGGAAACTAGACACTCTAAGGTTTCTAATGAATATTTGTTTGTTTAATCCCGATAACGCTTGCTATGTTATGTTTGAACGGTTTTCGAAAATTGGAATTTCGTGAATTTTCGAGTCAAAAACGCCATTTTGAGAAATTATGTTGTTGAAACTTAGAACGAAACCATAAAGATTTGATTGTTAAATTGTTATGCTTGAATATGGTTTCCATTGTGGGTCTGTGTTAGCTGAATTCACAAATCTTTTGGAAAACCGTAAATTTTGTATACGTACGCATGCGCGAATTAATGATTTCGAACAAAATTGATGTCCGGATTTGGTTATACAGGTAAAAGTCATTTTGGGATGTCCATATTTCAGAGGAAACTCTGCCGAATTTTCGTTAGAAATTTTGATACATGTTCAAAGTGTTACTTGAATTGTGTGGTTAGATAGTAAATGAAATTGAGAAAATGTTGTGTGTGGTGACTTAAATTGTATGCTGTTTTGTTATTTAGAAAGTCACGGTTCGCAATTTAATGTCATTGTTTTGAACAAAATCTTCTACCGTCTTTATAGATAAAAGGGTGCGGTTCATTCTTTGTCTTTATAAATACAAAGGTGATTGATGAGTGAGTGTCGAAGTGTATAGGTATCGAAGTGTGGTGTTAACTAAGCATAGTAGAGGAGCAGAGTTGTTGAAATAGGTGTAAGTATCTAAGTGAAGAGTATGTCCGTCAAGTATATATATTGTCGAATCTAGTAGTAGGTATGTGCAATTAAGTATATCGAAATCTAGTATGGTATACAGATTATGGAGATATTGAGGTATGCAGTAAGTCGAAGTTAGTGTTTGTCGAGACGTAGGTAAGTTGAAGTATAGAGTTGTTGAAATGAGTAATGTCTAAGTGTATTTTCTAAGTTAGAGTGGAAGGGTCGAAATATTGAAGTTGTCGAAGTATAGTGTGAGGTATCTAAGCTCAAGCGTAAAGGAGTGGGTGTAATGTATGGGAGCCTAAACTAGTATTGATGAGATGTTGTGTTTAAGAGTGATGTGCTCAAGTGTAGTGTAACCAAGGTGAGTGGCGAGGAGTAATTCTTTGTAGTGTGCGACACCTAAGTCTGAGATGCCGAGATGCCGTTTGATGTTGACATGGCTTAGAATTATTGCTAAGCACCGAGTGCGGTTGTTATGGAACTCGAGGAGGAATTATTAGTAATGACGACGAGTAGGTTAATTAGATGAATGAGATAGTTTGGATTAGGAGGTTGAGTTCGGAAGTGAGCACCAGAGATTGGAAATTTAAAGAGGGTAAGCTAATCACAAATCGTAGTTGAGGGTATAGTGCCCCTGCATCGGAATAGATGGTAGTTGAGTAGTCGAGTAGGATCTGGATACCCTACAGGTTAGAATATCTGCTAAGGGTAAGAGTGTAGAGAAGGTGCGTGGTTGGTTACCGTAGTGTACGATAGATTATGATGAGTACGGTTAGAGGCGAGAAGGAGTTGGGTATTGCTTCGTGAGTATTTTCGAGGACGAAAATATTCTAAGTGGGGGAGAGTTGTAACACCCCAAAAATTAATTAGGTGAGTATTTAACTAATTCATTTAGGTGATTATTTAATTTACTTAATTAAGTGATTATGACTAATTTAATTAAGTAATATGTTAGTTGGCCATATTTAAACAATAATAAGGTAATCAATTCATTTAAAGAGTGAGGTGTAGTAAATAAATGAGGGGTCTAATTTAATTAAGTGGAATAATTAAGTTGGGATTTATTTCTATTAGCTAGGAGGTGTTTAAGTATTAGGAGTGGTGGTAATAAAAAAAGGGTGTAAGTAGTAAGGCCCAAATTGATTGGGCCTACAGGTTAAATGATGATCAAAAGGAATGAAATTGAGAGGAAGAAGGAGCTTACGGCTGGAAAGGGATAAGGACGGTAAGAGAAAAGAAATAGAGAGAATAGGGGACGACGTGAGAGGGAAGGGGAGAAGGCAAGGAATCATGAAATCATTTCTTTTCCTTCTTAATCTATAAGCTTTTCCAGCCCTCTCAAACATAGAACAAGCCAAAACCCTTATTCCTCCTTGTTTTATATTATTTTATATTCCTCATCTCCTTCTCCAATAAACAAGCGATTGGTACTTCTCCCATCAACACATATTACTTTTGTTCACTTTGACTCTAAGGAGGAAGGGAAAAAGGAGAGAGCCTTCTCTTAGGTGTTGTTTGGTAAGTTGATTTTAGTTCCAATCTCTCTAGTTTTTCATGCTCTTTTCATTGATATAAGTTTCAATCTCTCAATCCTTTTATTGTTCATTTCACCATGGATGAGTATTGGAAGCTCAAAGTTGGATTGAGTGAGTTTTGGTGGCTCTTGGAGCTTTAAGTGGAGGGAGAGCTTGTGTCTTCAAATTCCCAAGGTTAGGGGGTCCTTTCATTCATAATAGCTTATAAGATTTGTATTGTATGGAGGTTAGGGTTTTAAAATAATTGTTGAATTATTTGGTGAAGATGATGAATAGTGATTATATGTTGATTGAGTGTTATTTGGTTGATTGTTGTGTGTGGAATTGATTTTTGAGGAAAACACTATGTTGTTGTTGAAATGGAATTGATATGCATTTTTGTGTGGTTTATGAGTGTGGTTGGTTGTTGTGAATAAATGGGTGTTATGTATTTGGATTGTTTTGATGATATGTTTGTTGGAAAAAGATGAAGTATGAGTATATATGTGCAATAGGTGTATATGACTTAATTGAATAATTGATTTGTTGAATTAAAATGCGTCTAAGTGATGGTTTAGTCCCTAAGAATTAATTTAATCCTTGGTGTGACAAATTAGTCCCTAAGAATTAAATTAATCCTTGGCGTGACAAAATATCTCTTAGTGCCTAATTAGCTCTACTATACCATATAAGCCTCGAAGTAATAAATCAATTAATAGTGTGACATAATGATCCCCTAGTGTCTAATTAGTCCCAAGGTGTCAAATAAATTCCTAAGTTCTTAAATTAATTCTTGATGTGTCAAAATGGTCCTCATAGTGAAGAGAAGGCCTTGGGAGGTATTTTGGTCCTTAGGAGAGGTTTAATCTAATAATTGACGAAGTGGTGATTAATAATTGTGAAGTGGTGATTAATAATTGAGGTGGTGGTGGTTAATAATTGAGATGGTGATGGTCAATGATTGACAATGGTGGTGAGTTAATAAATGACGTGGGTTTTGGTCATAAAGGTGATTTAATATATATCTTGATGAACTGTGATGATGCATTTGTCATAGTGTCACATAAATCATATGCATTACGCGATGGTGAGGATGGTGATGTGGCTTCGGCCAAAATGGTGGTGTGTTGCCCGACGGGGTTTGGTGATGGTTATGGATCCACATGCATATTGCACACATGCATATACTCATACATTTGATTGATGCCTCCCGATGAGTGAGAGTTGAATGCTATATGACGGATGATGAGTGTTTGTGTAATTGAGCAGTGAGGCTTCTCAAGATTTGTATTTAGTGACGTATGTTAGTATGGTTGTAGAGCGTGTTCTGTTTCCTTCCTCGTATAATACTTATATTATTTGTTATTATTTATGTAAAGAGACTCACCCTAGCATTTCTTGTTGCCTGCTCTCGTGGCGACAAGCAGTGATTTCGAGTGAAGGTGCCTATGCCTTACGAGTTATTGTGTCAAGCTCTGTAGAGTCGGACTAGGAATGGGGAGTATAGTATCGTTATTTCACTTATGTATTAAACTATTTTGGAGTATGTATTGATTATGTAATGGATAAGTTAAACTTATTTTCATTCCGCTGTGCTAGTGGACTAGTTCTGGATTGTTGTAAAACTAAACAGGTATTTTTGAGGGTTCTCCCCATTTAAGTCGTGATATGTAACACGCAATATATTTTATTTAATGAAAGAGTAACGTTGACTAATTTTAAGTCATATGTATGGTGAACGTAGCATCCCCTTGAGGATGTATCTTTTAAAAGAAAAACAATTTTTAAACTTTGATTTTTAATTAAATATTTAAAGAAAGTAAGGGGGTGTTACATGCACTATTGTTGCTCCATATAAAATTTGGGTGATCTTTCCAACCAGGATTATAAGTGTTGGAATAAGGGTTGTTATTCTTATTATAACCTACATAATTTACAGAGATAGGGTTTCTAGAACACTCCTCATACAAGTGACCTCCTCCACAGTACACACAACTAGAGGTGCCTGGAGGTACTTGTTCTAATGCTGTTGTAGTGCTGTCTGGTGATGCAGCTGCATTAGATGCAGGTGCATTGCCAGAAGTGAAGTTTTTCATCAAGTTAGCTAGAGTGGCTACTTGAGCGATATAGAAGCGTATATATCATTAACTTCATGTACCCCTGATGGTTTCTTTTGGGCACTCACCCTTTTAGTAGGCAAACTAGAGCTATTAGCTGCTATTCTATCTATCAATTCACATGCTTTATTATATGACACATTTAATAACACTCCACCAGATGATGCATCAATCATTATTCTGGTTTGAGGTTCTAAACCATTATAAAATGTTTCCATTTGAATAATAACAGGTAAACCATGATGAGGGCATTTTCTTAAAAGTTCCTTCCATCTTTCCCATGCTTCAAATAAAGATTCAAATTCTTTTTGTCTAAAAGAAGTAATATCAGTTCTCATCCTGGCATTTTTGATAGGTGGGAAATATTTTCCTAAATTTTTTTCAGCCATTTCATTCCATGAATGGATAGAGTTAGGCTCTGAAGAGTTTAACCAAGCCTTAGCTCTATCTTTCAAGAATAAGGAAACAACCTTAATCTAAATGCATCTTCTCTAACACCAGGTATGATAAAGTTACTACATACTTCTAGAAATTGCCATAAATGCAAATGAGAATCCTCATGAGGAGTTCCTCCAAATTGACCAATAGTTTGAAGCATTTGAAACATCATAGGTTTAAATTCAAAATGCATGGCATCAATATGAGGTCTAGATATGCTAGTTTGCATGTTTTGATGATCAAATTGAGCATAATCCCTCATAGGTCTATCTCTATCATTAATCATACCTATGTGATCCATGTGAATGAATTGTTCTCTCTGATCTTTTTCAGTAGCTTGATGTGAACCAGGGCCTCCTCTCACTGAGTGTGGCCTTGAACTTTGTCCTTCACTGTGATACATGATGCAAGTTTGTTGATTTTGCTTTTGGAGTCTTAGCAATCTCCTAAATCTTCTTTCTATTTCTGGATCTAAACTATATTCGAGTCTGTTTCGGTCTGTACACATATACTAAAGCACCATGTGCTCTGCATGTGTAAACTACAAATATCAGAAGTAATAAAACGCTAAATTACAGTATATCAAATTTTCAAAAGAATTTAACTTCAATCCTCGGCAACGGCGCCAAAAACTTGGTGTGAGGAAAGCATGTGCAAGTATACATAGTTCTTACAAAGTAATATAGTGTAAAGAACAGGTCGAACCCACAGGGATTCATGAACTCTCTTTTAAATTCAATACAAAGTAATATAGTGCAAAAGTAACCAAATAAAAATTTATAGTGGAGTTGATGTGATCACACCTAAGTTAGATAAGAAAGAAAAGTACAAGTGTTTATAATGCAAATGAGAAAAGTTAGTTGGAATGTCTTCACCAAGTAATTTACTTTTAAGTGTTTGATGCAGTTGCACTGAATGTTGTTGCATTAGCTATGTGTCTTTCAGTCACTTTCTTCAGAGTTTCATTACGTACAAGCTTCCTATATCTAGGCATGCTTAAATAAGTTCACTCTTGCATCTTAAGTTCCCACAGATTCACCCTATGGACTATACTATCCTATGTCTAGGTCTTAGCATGGTTTTCACAAAGTTTCCTTTTGCAAAACACTTACCCATATTAGTTCTTGAGTTCTTAATTGTAAGCCATGTCTGCTCTTACAAATCTACTTATTCTAAGTGATCAATCTCAAAATAAGTGTTGAAAATATTATCAAGCAAGAACTAAAGTGCACAAATTACATACATGCATCATACTTACTTAAAAGCTCATTAAATGATTAGAACATTCCAACTAAGAGAGATTTAGCTCATAATAGACAATGCAAGGTAAATATAAACTGAATAGAACATGTTTATATAGTTGAAATCACAAAAAAGAAACACTATGAAATCGAAGTAAGGAGGATTTGTTAATTCCTTCCTTTCCCTCTTACAAAATAGAAACTAACTATGTATATTGAAATTTTAATCTAACTTATGGATTGTGATATATTTCCAAATGAAGATGTGAGGTCTTTTTATAGTCTTCAAGAGAGGTGTTTCATTCCTTCATGTTGAAGTAATCTTGAGAGGATTGAGCTGTAGTTACTTTTCAGAGGTTGTTCCCCAAGTTGAGATCTTTGACCAAGTGTATAGGGAGGTCCAATGATGTATGAACATGTGTCCCTATGTTGATGACTCTTCAAAGCTATGCTCAAGGCTATGTGGGAATGGTAGGTGCCGAAATATAAAGTGGTCTTGCTTTAGGGGACCAAGCAGGAGGTCAGCATTGCAAGTGGATGAGCAAGTGGATGTGCAAGTGGCTAGCTACTCTCTCTCCAAGTGATGCCGATTTAGTGCAGGATCAATGCAGGAGCATTGCAGGAGTATCTGTAGACTGCACTGAACAAAAACATCAAACATACCACAATATATCCAAAATGGCCTATTAACAACTATAACCATGTCAATCACTCAAGTTATCATATATCACACAAAATACTATATAAACTCCTTATCTTTCCTTGAAAGAGAGCAATTTACTAAGTTTAAACATATGAATAACTCTATATAAAATAGAGTTGTCACCTACTGCTAGGGTCAGTGCTTCGAAGAAAGTAGCTAGAATCCATGAAGTGTCAGAGGTAACTGTATTATATGCACAGGTTGCTTCCCTCACAAACATACTGAAAAGTTTGGCAACTACCCCTGCTACTTCTACTGCTACGGTTGCTGCTGCCACTGCTACAACAGAGATAACAACGACTGAGAACGGGGTGCCTAATTGTACCTACTGCAATGGGGGACATGAATTTGATGAATGCCCAGGAAACCCTATTTCTGTTAATTACATTGGCAATTTCAATAAGAATAATAACCTCTATTCCAACACATACAATGTAGGGTGGAGAAATCATCCAAACTTTGGGTGGAGAGGTATAGGAGAACTAAAGCTGCAACTGCCAATCAAACTAAACCTGCTACCCCACCAGGATTTCCAACACTTTGGTTGAGGCCCTCAAAGCATTCATGAATGAAATAAAAGCCCAATACCAAAGCTAAGGAGCTGCCATCAAGAATATTGACAATCAAATTGGTCAAATTGCTACTGCAATTACTACACTGAGACCTCTTTGGTAGCACTACTGAGCAAGCAAACCCAGCTGGTGAAGAGCAACTAAAGGCCATAACACTTAGAAGTGGTAAGGAAACTGTTCCTGGGTGTATTAGCATTTATGAGGATCGCCAACAAAGAATTGGACTGCGGCCCACCATCATCACGATCGCCCAACACGCTTGGAGCGCAATTCTCGCCGCCGAAATTCTCGCATAACGGTCGGACATCATCAGATATATACGCCATTCGCACATGGCATCAGCACGTTCTCTAACCTTGTGCTATCTGCCCGAGCGACCTCTGTAACACCCCATTTCTACCCGGTAATTTAAATCAAAAATCGAGTGTACAAAAATCTTTTCGATCATTTTCTAGTTTAGTGTGTTATAAAATAGTGGGGTGGTGACTATGGGATTACTCGTAATCGATACTACTTGCAATGAGCATTGGCCACTTTTGCAAGGCTACCGATGATGCCCTCGTAAATACACCAAATAAAGAAATTCTAGCCTTAGTGGCGAACCACGGTTTAGCCATAGTCATTCAAAGACACTAATAGTATAACATAAGTAATACTCAATGAAATGGAGCGTCACAACTCTTTCTCTTAAACCAAAAACCAAATACGTAACACCAGAAGATAACTCATAGAAATATAATTTCACATAATGCAGCGGAAAACAATCATTATCTCAACAGCATAATCCAGCAATATCAAAACAAATACATAAAGGCTCAACAAGGAGCAAAACAGGCAACAACAGTCTAAACCCCGACCCCTAGGTGCTACGTGATCGAGCGGGACCGACTCGGGAGTAGTGAAGGTGGAAGGCCCTCACTCCCGACTACACGTGGTAAATAACAAATGAAAGGGTGAGTCTCGAACTATATAATAAAGGTGATAATAAGCAATATATAAGCATAGTGTACAGCACTCAAACACACCAATCATTGATCAATAATATTCATGCACTAATGAGAATGTATGCAATGTCATCATGCATGTGGTACCATTGGCCCACCGGCCGCCCTCAGGCTTCACAATCACTTTATAAGGCCCCCCGGCCGCCCTCAGGCTTCACAATCATTTTATAAGGCCCCCCGGCCGCCCTCAGGCTTCACACATCATATTATAACCTCTACGATCGCACCCAATGTATGCATGAGACTCCATGTACATCACAAACATCATTTCAAACAATTCAATACCCCATTACTCTTACCTCAAAGTGTCCATCTCATTTTATTGCCCTCCCGACTTGGCCCCACCGCCCATGCCCCCATGGCATGCTCAATCACCTCATTATAAACCCTCCACACCATTATGTCCCACCTGACTATTCTCTTCTAGGGCACTCAACCTTACTCAGGACCTAAACCACCACTTAGGACCAAAAGCAGTCATCTAGGAACCAAAGCTGTCACCTAGGGACCAAAATAAAGACCCTCTTAGGCACTTGGCGGCACCAGCGCCATTTTCCCCACATTCAGCGCGCCCGGTGCAACACACAAAGACTAGGCGCCGTAAACTCAAGATTTTGGCGCCCCGTGGCAACACGTGCCCACCGGGCGCCACTTTCCTAGCAATCTGGCGCCCCACGGGCAACACGGACCTAGACACAAACTCGCATACGATTTGGACACAAACTAAGACACAGCAAAGACACGGTTGGCGCCCCCTGCTGACCCAGCTCACCCAACACCTTCAAACCAAAAACCACCCGAGCCAAAATGTTTAAAAATGAATTTGGGCAGGTAAACACAAAATTTGGCACAGTGAAATGTGCCTAGAAAAGTAAGTTTCACCCCCCGGGCTCCAAAACACACCCAAAACGAGCCCTACCGGGACATTTTCAAAAATACACTTGCAATCAGCAAACCACCCGAGCCAAAACACTTAAAATTGAAAGTTGGCAGGTGAATACAAAAGTTGGCACGAGAAAATGTGTTTAGAAATATAAGTTGCACTCCCCGGGCCCCAAAACGCACACAAAACGAGCCCCACCGGGACATTTTCAAAAATACACCTGCAACCAGAAAACCACTCGAGCCAAAATGTTTAAAATTGAAAGTTGGCAGGTGAATACAAAAGTTGGCACGAGGAAATGTGTTTAGAAATATAAGTTGCACTCCCCGGGCCCCAAAACGCACACAAAACGAGCCCCACCGGGACATTTTCAAAAATACACCTGCAACCAGAAAACCACTCGAGCCAAAATGTTTAAAATTGAAAGTTGGCAGGTGAATACAAAAGTTGGCACGAGGAAATGTGTTTAGAAATATAAGTTGCACTCCCCGGGCCCCAAAACGCACACAAAACGAGCCCCACCGACATTTTCAAAAATACACTGCAACCAGAAAACCACCCGAGCCAAAATGTTTAAAATTGAAAGTTGGCAGGTGAATACAAAAGTTGGCACGAGGAAATGTGCCCAGAAATGCAAGTTTCACTCCCGGGCTCCAAAATACCCACATTCTGGCGCCCAGACCAGCAACTCACTCACCCAGACACTGCTAAAGTGACACAGGCGCCATTCTGGGCACCCTGGGGCAGCATTTGGCGCCCACATCGCACACACGCACTCCAACACACAAACAAAGGCACAGGCGCCATTTTCCCAAAGAACTTGGCGCCCTGGCGAACAACCCCTGCACAAAACATATTCCAAAGACATGAATAAAGATTATTGGCGCCATTTTCCCAGCAATGTGGCGCCCTGGCAGTAGCATTCCTGCACAAACTCTAAACTTAGCGATGAAAGACATTACGTGGCGCTGAGAATCCTAGCATCTTGGCGCCCCAAACCCCAAAACCCCAATTTTCCCAAAATCTTCCAAACCAATTCACCCAATAATCCTTCTAACACTCCTAATTGCATAATCAAACAACCAATTGCATACTCAAATCACCAATTAACATCAAAATCACAAAATCATACATCACAAAACCCTAACTCACGCCTAAATCAATTTTTACCAACAATTTCATCAAATTTAAGGAATCAATCAACATGCAATCATCAATTAACATCAAAACAGCCCCTATGACACATATAATACCCATTATCTCCTCTATTATAGAGTGAGACTCCCTTACCTCAAAATAACCGTAGAGAAGAACCGGAAGGAGTCACGAACAAAAACCACCGCAACAATCCAAGCTTCAAGCCACGAAATTGCTCTTCTCCTCCTCTTCTCCTAGGGTTTGCTTGTAGTGAGCTCTCTCTTTTCTCTCCTCTCCTTCGCAACTTTCTTTCTTTCTTTCACAAATGAAAGAAAATTCCACTTTGGGTATATGTATATTGGGCCAAGTGCACCTTGGGCCCTTTTTACACCCCCGCCCATTTCTTCCACCACTCCTTCAATTAAAATAAAATACTAAATTATAAACACCATATTATAATTTAATATAATTAAAAATTAGTGCAACACCTAAACAATTTAATCAATTTCTTAATTAAATTATTTGGGGTGTTACAACCTCTCACTAGATCGTCGGAGTGTCTTTGCAGGTACCACCCGAGGTGCTCAACGCGTGAAGCCAGGACCGGTCCTTTCAACCCTCTCAACGACCGGCCCATTCAACATTGGTCAAGGTACGATCAATTGGCGACCACAGTGGGAGGCCCGTGCGCTATCCTACCTCTTTCATGGCTCCACGCGACCGGCCCCAGACGCGGGCCACTTCTCGACTCAATCCCTCCGGGCAGAATCAGCAGCAGACCCCGGAGGGTGTGGCCGTCACAGTCCACGAATCTCAAGGACTTCCACGACAAGAACGCCCGGTGCACAACGATGCGTGGACCGGTCCTCCAGCGAGATCCATCCGTCCGTTATCGGAGACTTGCCGCCGAAAGCCGGTTGAAGCGGGCATCCAGGAACCTCTGCCGGACCATGTTACTCAAGCCGTTTTGCAGATCTTGCAAAACAAAAATCAGGTGATCGAAGACCGAGATGCACTCATCTCCGGTATGATGAAAGAGGTTCGATTCGGGCGCGCGTGCGAAGGCGGAGAACCTTCAACTCGCCGGCCGGGCGCGAGGACACCGCTCCCCTCCTCGAAGGAGCATTTCACGCCAGAGAGCACTACTCATCGTTCTCGGCCGGAAGAAGCGAGTGGCACGCAGTCGCGCCGGCGAGCAGAACAGCGTGACGCCGTTCGATGTCCGATGACTATGAAGATTCTAGCTACCGCCCCGACACGGCCGCTCGCCCACCGTGATACTCCTCTAATGAGTCGTCCGGTCACGTCGGTCGAGAAGCGAGATCTTGGGATTCTCAAGAGCTGGAAGATTACGAAATGGAAGAGTTAGGGGCGCCGCGATCGGCCAGGAGAGGCCAAAGCGGCGACCGAGAAGGCCTCCTCGGCTTCCACCAACCGGGCGATCCGGAGGATTCTATGGAATGCCGGCAACGAGGCGTGCCTCGCAATGCAACCCTTTGGGTCGAACGGCATCCGAATGAACACGCCCGTTCTCCGGGGACATCAGCGTTACAAGATTCCGAGGATCTCGCAAGCCGCCCAATCTCAACAAGTTTGGCGGCCAAGGAGATCCGCATAAGCATCTCCGTTACTTCAATAATTACTGCTGCTAGGAAGGTGGGACCGACCATGAAATGCGTGCTCTTTCCCCAATCTCGGGACTCACGCATTGGAATGGTGGGAGTCTCTGCGACCCAATTCCATCTCCTCATGGGACGACCTGATCAGAATCTTCTTGTCTCACTACACTGCAAATCGCTGCCAATATCGGTATGAAGATTACTTGGACTCTGTTGTTCAAGGAGATAATGAGACGTTGAGGCAAAGACATCGGCCGGTTTAACTGCGAGGCCGAAGTTCATTTCGTGACTTGTCGACAAGGACAAGTTGAAATATCTCAAGCGTGGTATTCGGCCAGGACCACCGGTTCGTCGAAGAATTTACGTTGAATCATTACCAAGATCTCGATCACTTCTTAACGAGGCTAACGCCCACATGCGTATGAAGAAACTCGCGGCGAGAAAGGCCGTCAGGTGCACGCCTAAAGAAGAAAAGCGATAATAAAGCGGCCAAAGGTCATGAAGGTCGCCGCGACAATCGGCCTGACTTTCGAGATAAGAAGTTTGACCATCGCGCTCGACTCAACACCTCTATTGCGCAGATCTACAGCGAGTGTCAGAATAATGAGTTCGTGGGAGTTAAGCGGCCTGAACCACTCGTGCTCAAGAAGGGGGCACGACCGACTAAAAGATACTGCCGCTACCACAAAAGCAAGGGTCATGATACTGACGACTGTATGGCCCTCAAAGATGACATTGAAGAGCTCATTCAGAAAGGAAAGTTGGGAAAGTATGTGAGGCCGGAGGAAGGCGACCGACCTCAAGAGAAGCGGAAAGAAAGCGATCCTGACAGAGGAAAGGGCGCTCTAGTTGTTTCAAGCGTCCAAGAGAAAGACCGGTCTGAGGACCAAGAAGCCCCGCGATCCAGAGGTCGCAACGTTGCTATGGTCATCCACGGTGGCAACCCTTTGGACCGTAGAGAATCAAACAAAGCCACCAAAAAGAAGTGGGACGAGCTCCTGATGGTCGGTTCAACATCAACAGTCCCACCGGTCTCGAACAGACCCCCCATCTCGTTTGGAGATAGCGACCTACGCGATGGCAGGCCAAACAATTATGTTCCATTGGTAATCAGGGCAGTCATGGCCAATACGGAAGTCCAAAGAATCCTGGTCGACCAGGGTAGCTCGGCCGACATCATGTTTGAGGGCTTGATTGACAAGATCAAGGTTGATCGGAGCGAGATAATTCCCAAAGCCGAGCAGCGCTCGCCGACGGGCTTCAATGGAGCGGTCACCTACCCGTTGGGAACGATCGAACTCATGGTCACATTCGGTGGCGACACACCGAGATAGCACCTTATGCTGGGGCGGTCCGCACGACATTCCTCGTACTCCCCCTCAAATCATGCTATCAGTGTATCATTGGTAGGCCGACCCTGGGTAAGCTAGAGGCTGTGGCATCAACAACACACCAAGATGAAATTCTACAGACAAGGACGACCCGTGTAGTTACCGCGGCCGACCTAGAGGCAAAGAAGGCGGTGCCACGACCGTATCAACAAATCTGCGACGCAGGTAGACCTTGGCCCAAATGTTGAAGCTAACCGTGAAGGCCATCAAGTCAATGTCACTAATCTGGATGCTCGGTGCCACGTTTGAATGTAATGAACAATTTGGGTGTAATGAACGACCGATCTATGAATGAAAAGCAGGCAGCGCTCTTTTCCCACCGGGTTTTTATAGAGGCGACCTTTAGAAATATGATGTGTTCTTTACATTCTCGCAAGAATGTATGACCCGGTCGCTCAAGATTGCCCGTGGCAAAGGAGCGATCGAAGATTATCAACTTGATCGAACATAAGCGGATCGTCGAAACGATCTAAACCGAAAGCGACCATCGAAATGGTCCCAACCGAAAGTGCCATCGAAATGGCCCAAGCGGTTAGATAGCCCGCAAACAACGGTCACCGAGTTGACTCAAACGAGCGCCATCGAAAATGGCCCAAGGGTTAAGTGATAACCCAACAAAACAGGTCGTCGAAACGATCTAAATCGGCGACCATCGAAATGGTCCCAATCGAGTGCCATCGAAATGGCCCAAGGGTTAACACCGCGAAACCTTAGATCGTCGAACGATCCAAATCGGCGACCATCGAAATGGTCCCAACCGAAAAGTGCCATCGAAAATGGCCCAAGGGTTAAGTAATAACCCATCGCGGTAGGCCGTCGAAACGACCTACCTCAAGTGCCATCGAAAGGGCCCGATTGAAGGTCGCCGAGCGACCCAAGGCCCCGTTGGGATATTAACTTATCGAAGAATGGATGCTTTCGGAATAAGCGCGAATGACGACCGAACGGTCTTAAAAGCTCAAAGACTTAGAGAAAAATAAACATACAAGGCGCACAAAGAAAAGCGACCAAAACGCAGCGCCATCTCAGTAGACGTAAACGGCCACGAAGCGCCCACAAGTTCAAAATGAATAAGGCGAATAAATGCAAGAAGTACGCAGACAGCGATATAAATTTAAAAGGGCGTAATTAAAAGCAAGTAAAGATTGTCATTACAAATATGGGACGCCCGGCCGAAGCCGAGCGCCCACGAATTAAAGAACTGCACGAAGGCAGAAAAATTGTCGGGCCCGAAGGCAAGTTAAAGTTACAAAATTACACCGCCGCAGCGGGCTTCAAAAGAGAATGGTGGCGAGGCGAATGACGTTGCCCTGCTCGTCATATTCTGCAGGCAACATGATCTTATTATTTTCGACATAGTGCGTGGGCTTGATCATCTTGTCATCGAAATTGATCTCGCAGTCGGTATTCAACACCCGCGCCGCCAAGAGCGTTGTAAAATTGCTCGATTGCAGCCTCTGGCGACCGCCTGGGCCACCGTCAGATCTTTTTCTCGGCTCGGCCTTCTCGCCACCCAACGGCCTCTCGCTTCCCACGGCCTCAAGGTCGCCCTTCAAAGTCGCGACCTGAGCAGAAAGCTCCTTGTTCCTCTTTGCAAGCCTGGCCCGGTCTTCCTCCCCCCGTTTGAGGGCCTCCTTCTTCGACTGGAGGAGCTTGTCATATTTCTGCTGCGCCTCAGTCAAAGCCTTGCCCTTCCCTGCGAAATTCAGGTCGAAGGTTGGTTAGTCGGTCAAACAAAGGTAAGAAGAAGATTACAAGACTAAGAAAGTAAAATTACCATCAGATTCGGCCACCAGCTCGGCCATGACTTTCTCGACCCCCATACAGAGAGAAGCGCAGAGCGCCATGGGCTTCTTCTGTGATCGCCCGGATCGGCCGCACCCAAGCTTTCGAGCTGAATGATGGGAATCTCCTCCGTTTCAGGGGCCACGACCCGACAATCACGCTTGGCCCGCTTGGGTGAGCGATCGGCACTGGGAGGAGGCGACCGAGGCCTGCCGACCGGCTTTTTCCCCTGGCTCTTGGGTGTTTGGTGGACCTTTGAGGAAGATTCGGGGTTATCCCCCGGCCGAGGACCGTCGTATCTTTTAGCCCCTCCTTCGGGCTTCAGGACGGAAGCGAGCAGTTCCCAGCTTTTGTCGGCCATCCTTTCTGCAAAATAACGAGTCATGAGTTAAAAGAAAAAAGAGAAAGTCAACAACAGAATATAAGGACGAAAGAGTCCAAAAGCGAACCAATCTCGGCCTCCAGTTCATAGCCTTCGTATAAGACAAAGGGCCGGCAAGGTATGTCGCCCTTAGGATCTGGACGCATCATGCCCGCCAGCGACTTTATCATCTCCAAAGTCTCCAGGTCGGCCTCTCCTAGATCTTTCACTGTGTAGATGTAATCTCCCGGCCGCCTACAGAAATGAGCCTCATTCCACATGATTGGGAAATAAGGGGGGCCCAGCATCCCGTCCGGCTGAACCTCACAAACGGTCTTCCCGGCCTCCTCGGTGGGAACGATCCAGAAATACTGACTTTTCCAGGCCGCTCCCAACGACTCCTTGAACGCTTTGAAAAATCGGTGGTGAGTCTTCTGCATCTTGAAGGAGACTTGTTCCCTCTTCTCCTTGTTGGCCTTCTCTCTGAGCCAGCCCAGCTCGAAGATAGCGAAGAAAAGCATCATCGACACGGTACGACCCACTTTTGGTCAAGAAAACTTCGAAAGTCTTTAAAAACGCCCATGCGTTTGGATGGAGTCGGAGAAGGGCGACCCAATGTGGCGCAGAACATCGCGTTGGAATTCAGTAAAAGGAGGGGTAATCTTCATCTTCTCGAACACGAGCCGATACATCGTGAACTTGAAGTTGGAAGAGTAAGTCGCGATATCTTCGCCCTCCTTCATGCCTCTTATCCTCCAGCCCGGTGAGTCTTCAAGACGGCTCCGTAGATCGGGCAAGGCATCGTGGCCGACCGTGATAATGCTCCTGTTGGAGCGAAGAGTCTCCGACACCCAAGACGTGTCAGACACATCTCGAGCTACATCAGCTTGGACTTCAGCCTCAGCTTGAACCTCGGCCGACCCTTCGTTCGACCCTCCAACGTTGGCATTCAGACCAGAAATTTGGACTTCGGGCTGAATCACCTCTTCTCCTTGGACTTCTTCTGGACGGCCGCCTTCGGCCTCCACCATCTCCTCGTCCACGATTGGGAAGGCACTCTGCGCCTCGTCATCTTCAATGATAATCACGTCGACGTCTTCTTCTTCCCCCTCCACTCGGGATACAACGTCCTCGGCGGTGAAGAGTTGCTTGGCCGCTTCGGAAGAATGGACGGACTCGGAACCGATGCTTTAGAGTGGCCGATCCGATCGGAAGAATCAGAACTCGAGCCCGTGCTGCTCGAAGAACTGCTTGAAGAGTTAGAACTTTTGTCGCCCGAAGACGACTTGGGTTCGCCCGGCCTCGACATGTATGTGGCGAAAGACTGGGGCGGTTTTCCGGGAATACGGGCAGTTAACTTTGTCCGTGGCATACACAAACACCTGTGATAAAGGGATCGAGTCAAGTCGATCGAGCAAAGCACTCATGAGAGGGGGCGAGCTGGCCATCCCTCGACCTGACACCCCCTATCACGAGGCGTGGAAAAGCACGAAGTACTTTAAAGAAAAAACTCAAGTTTAAAAGAGTGAAGGGAGCGGTCGATTCGTACCTTAAGCAGGTGTTGAAGATCGGTCGCAAATAGATAGAAACAGCTTCGAATGCAGGTCGGCGGTAGACGAGTCGGTCGTTGGCGGAGCAATTCTTGGAAGTGTGAGAAATGAACTCAGCAGAAGGGCTATTTATAGCACAGGTCTCTGGCGCGAAGGGGACCGGGATGCGAAGAGTCACAACGCTTCATCTTCTCACCAATGGTTGTCTCCAGACAGCCTCGGAAACACCAAACGTCATGTCTTAAATGACAGGAAAGGCCAACCGTCGCGACAGCCCGGCCGATGGTTGACGAGCGGTCGACACCGCCCCGTAGAAAAAGCAAACGGCCGCGTCCGTTTCTTCAAAGTAACTTCGCTCCTGGGGGCATCGATTCAAGCCTCAGCCCGCTCTTAAGCGACCTAGGCTTGGGGGCAATCGTTCTCGGGTGTATTAGCATTTATGAGGATCGCCAACAAAGAATTGGACTGCGGCCCGACCCATCACGATCGCCCAACACGCTGCTTGGGAGCGCAATTCTCGCCGCCGAAATTCTCGCATAACGGTCGGACATCATCAGATATATACGCCATTCGCACATGGCATCAGCACGTTCTCTAACCTTGTGCTATCTGCGCCGAGCGACCTCTCACTAGATCGTCTGAGTGTCTTTGCAGTACCACCCGAGGTGCTCAACGCGTGAAGCCAGGACCGGTCCTTTCAACCCTCTCAACGACCGGCCCATTCAACATTGGTCAAGGTACGATCAGAAACTGCTGCCTTGCCCAAGGCTACTAAATTGAGTGTTGAAGGTGGCGGTAGTTGAGAAGACCGTTGGGAACTAGACTTCCTTTACTCCTTCTCAGGAACGTCAGAGTTCTTGCCACTCTTGGAGGGAGTTCCCTTGGAGCCATTAACGCCTGCTTCAGCATTTTTGGTGGTATCAATGCTGGCAGTATAACTTTGCTTCCGCTTTTGTTCTTCCCAGATCCTCCTCCTTTCTTCCACACTGAGTGTCGACATGCCGAAAAGTCCTGTAGATAATAACAGCAAAATTAGACCACCGACCGCGGAATAAGGTAAAACTCACAAGGTTAAAGTACAAAGAAATTACTTAGATATCTTATCAGCCCAACCGGATCATCCACCTTCTTTATAATTTGGGATGACCAAGGATGATTACCCGACTGAACATACGACCAAATCCGATCCACATCTTCCTGGTCATCCGTGGACAAACTACACCTATCTACCGTAAACTTGTGATATGGATTCTGGGTCCAATAAAGAGGGAAATATTCAACATTATTCTTGTCAACCAATAACAGGGGATCGTGAGGCCCGACTTCTAGGCGAAAGATGTAACACCCCAAAATAGTTCAATTAATTATTTAGTTGAGTTATTTAAGGTTTACAACTTTTTAATTAAGCTAAGTATTAATTAGGAGTTTATTTCATTTAGGGGACGCTTAAATGAATGGAGAAGGTGGGCGTAGAGGCCAAGAGCCATTGGAGGCCCATGAGTCATTAGAGGTCCAAGTGTGTGCCTTAAATGAAAGTGTCGTAAGAGAGGGAGCATGTTTCCACCAAAAAGGAATCTAAGAAAAGTAAGAGAGAGAAGTTGGTAGGTGAGATCATTTTCTAGAGAGAAGGAGGAGCTTCCAAATGAAGAAGAAGCTCAAGTTCAAGGGAGAAGTTGTTGTTTGCGAGTGTTAACTAGAGGATTTCGGTGAAGAAAGAGTGTTCTACTCAGTGAACAAGGTTGGGGGCTCTCTTTTCACGTATAATCATGTGTTATGATGAATTGTTATGTGTGAGTAGATTGTAGCTATGTTTGCTGAGTTGTTTTGCATGTCTGATGTGCTTTTATGTTTTGATGTTGTGTTTGGTTCACTTCAGTGGAGTTGTGTAGAGAGGATGAGAGAGTTGGTCATACGAAGGAAGAAGGAGCGAAATGGGAGTCGAGAAACTCTCACCCAAGTGAGCGAGAGTGAGTGAGGTGGGTAACATAATCTTGGAGAGGTCCTTAAAGAATAGACTTAGGATAACAAAGGAGTAGCTGAAAACGTATAACATAAGGTGACGAGTGTGCGTTTGAGTTAAATGGAGTAGTCGGTTTAGGATTGCCGAGGTGAAGTTACCTTCCCATACGTAAGCTGGAACTTAAGTGAATATGTAAGTGTCGAGAGATGTGTGCGTCGAAGTATGTAAGTGTCGAGAGATGATTGTGTGCGTCGAAGTATGTAAGTGTCGAGAGTGTGTGCGTCAAAGTATGTAAGTGTCGAGAGTGTGTGCGTCGAAGTATGTAAGTGTCGAGAGATGATTGTGTGCGTCGAAGTATGTAAGTGTCGAGAGATGAGTGTGTGCGTCGAAGTATGTAAGTGTCGAGAGATGAGTGTGTGCGTCGAGGTATGTAAGTGTCGAGAGATGTGTGTGTCGATATATATATATACATGAGTCGAAGGAGCGTACGTAGAAGTATAAGAGTGCGTTGGACTAAGTATAGGTATCGAATTGTACTTGCCGTAGTGAGGCGTATATGTACCAATGCATAAGTGTCGAATATAGGTGACGGAGCGTAAGTGATGATGTATAGGAGACGAAGGGTAAGGAAGTGTAAGCCGAGGTGCTTGGTGAGAGTGCCGAGGTGTTATTTCCACGCTAGTGTAGCACAGGCTGAGTGCTGGACGCGATGGTGAGCGTCGCTTGAGTGCTAAGTGCGTAAAGGGGCTAAGTAGCGTAGTTATTTTAGTCCCTATTCGACGTTTTAGTCCTAAGTTACAGGGTAGTCCTTGTGGGGGACTCTTTGGTCCACCACTTGGAACCGAGGTAATCGGTGAGTTGAGGGCGATCCCAGTCTTTGTGAGTCAGTTATGGAGACGTCGGCCTTAGTGCCGTGATGGTGTATGAGAGTTGTTTTGGCCGTAGGGCTACGTGTAAAAGAGTAATGAATGGTGAAGTCCCTGAGGGGCATTAATATAAATGAAAATGGAGAAAGCAGAGGACTTAGGTCCTATTTATGAATAAAAGGCTGCGGTCTAATTGGTGAGTTACTGGAATTATGTTATGATTTAATTGAATAATGTGTATGTTGTGTGATATGCATTATTCATGGCGTCGCATAAATCATAAGCATAAGGTGATAGCAGAGGACTTCGGTCCTAAGGTGATAGCAGAGGACTTCGGTCCTAAGGTGATAGCAGAGGACTTCGGTCCTAAGGTGATAGCAGAAGACTTCGGTCTTAATGGATCCATCATGCATATGCCCTGGAAGTATGGGTCTGCATCATGCATATAACTCATGCACTGAATAAATTGTTATTTGTGTGCTGTGCCGAGGTGTTTATATGTGTTTGCTTAGCATAATGCTTGTCATAAACCTTATTATATGTGTTTAGAGACTCACCCTACTGCTTTTATGTTGCTTCTCATGTTGGCAACTTGCGGTATTCCCAGAGTAGAGGTGTTCTCACTCGTGTCTTTTTGGGCGTCGTCATTGCTCCGGTAGTGTAAACTGAGGGGGCGGGTAGTGTAGAATGCTGTTATGTAGATGTATTTGGGTTATAAACCTATGCCTTTTGGAACATGTATTATTTTGACTGTGATGTAACTAATAACTTATTAATTGTTGAGCTCGGTTCCTTCTAGGCCGAGGTGCTGTATTTACATTACACTACACTGTTAGCTGCGCAATTACTTATATTGTTTTGACTTGATTGAAATTCATTGTAGAAAATGTAGCACTCCTTGAGTGGTTTTGAAAACTCTGATTTAAAATTGCTAAGTAGTATTATCAATAAGGGGGTGTTACAAAAGAAACTATCTTTGAATGACTTGTAACTACTCTTATACACTTTCATAAAGGGTCGGCGAGTGTGGTTTCCCAGGAATACCCAACGGGGGGACTTTTAACTGAAGACCGGAGAAAATGGAGTAGCTTCTCCGCGGTCACCGAAATATTGAGACACTCTCCCATAATCTCAAAAGCCCGAATGTAGGCCCAACTGTTGGGATGAAGCTGTGAAGGAACCACATTCAATAGTCTAAGTATTTTTTGGTAATAGGAAGAAAAGGGAACCCTAATGCCTAAATGTTCAAATAGGGTGGTATACATATAGGTGAAGGCTCTATCTTCGGCTTCAGGCCGATCACACACTGCCTCATCTGAATCCACCGGTTTCGCTACAACAGTACCCTCATCCACTGGGTGGCAAAGCATTTTCTGAATTCTCTCTAAGGATTCCTCGGTTGTCAGTGTAGAGTGTGAATCCAGAACGTCTAAGTCAATACTGTCCCTGTCTCCTCCAGAGTTTTCATTTGAGTAGTCACTATGTTCTTCAGCCATAGGTTTATCGATGGAAGGAAGATTTGACCCTATTGAATGAGAGGTTTCGTCAGAGGTGTTCATATCGCGCATGATTTGTCTGATAGACTCTAAACCGCAATAACAACATCGCCCGTTCACGCAAGAAAGGTTGCCACACCTAAAGTTAGAAGTAACCTCTCCTTCACTCTCAGTACTAATGCTTATTACACACACCATGTAAAACCGTTTTGCAGGAATTTAAAGATCAACGAATAAGTAAGAAGGACAACACACGCAGTAGCCACAAAAAGATACAAAAGGAAAGAGGAAGCGTACCTGAGAATGTGGCATGTCCTAAGTTGCAGAAAGGTGAAGAATTGGCGCATTTCCACCAATGGAGCCAATGAAAAATGAAGAAATTTAGCAAAAGGAGGAACACAGAACGAGACATTGCAATGGAGAAATGAGAAATGGGAAGAAAAGGGAGCGAAAGAGGCAAACAACCAAACACTTCAATTTTTGAAACCCACTTGTAGCGACCGAAAAATCCGGGAATAGGATTCTTCGAAAGGTTCATAGGAAGCCGCCACCAAATTTTAGTTTAAGGGCAAATTCGGAAAATCCCTTTAGGTTTTGGAAAAGACATGTTTAGGGTTCGGGAATCGTTATGCGTGGGGAAGGTATTAGCACACCACGACATCCTTTGGTCTAATTAATTGTAGTTTAATTTAATATTTACCCTTTTATTTGAATGTGAAGGAAAGAAGACTTAATTAAAAATTATTAGTTTTTAGTGCTTGACAAGAGCGGACTCTTGCTCCTACGTACCTCCGGATGCAATGGAGGAATCAAAGCTACGTAGTTCTTCCTGAAAAAGGTTTATGGGTTGGTGTTTTTT
This sequence comes from Oxytropis ochrocephala, assembly GCA_020916435.1. Lineage (NCBI taxonomy): Eukaryota > Viridiplantae > Streptophyta > Magnoliopsida > Fabales > Fabaceae > Oxytropis > Oxytropis ochrocephala. The sequence goes on from CM037089.1 coordinate 70,871,427, forward strand.
AGTGTAGGGGTCCTAGGATTCCTTGAACTGTACAACTCACTGATTACTAGGACGCTGACTAACCCGATTGTACAACCGACTTAGTCCCCTACTTTTTGAAAATAATTTTTGAGTTTTTGAAATAAATTGGTTTGGTGTGAGGTGGGTCCGTTTTAGAATAGGAATTCTAGAACATCTGAACTATACAGCTCATTAGTTCTAGAACGCTGACTAACCCGGTTGTACAACCGACTTAGTCCCCTATTTTTAGGAAAAATAGTTTATCCGTATTTTATTAAATTTTCAGGGTTACTGAACTGTACAGCTCATTGGCCCTAAAATAATGACTAACCCGATTGTACAACCGACTTAGCCGTTTATTTTTAGGAAAAATAGTTTATTCGTATTTATTAAATTTTCGTGGTTCTTGAATGCATGTGACTCATTGGCCCTAAAATAATGACTAACCCGGTTGTACAACCGACTTAGCCGTTTATTCGACTTCGAGAGAAAAATTATTTATGTTTGAGTTAGAAAAGAATTAAAAAGAAAGACAGGGGGTGACAATTGTAAATTGGGGTTTTATTAGTCGCAGGGGTTGTATAATTAATAGGAGGTGTAAATAGGAAGCCCATTCGCATGTGGGAGCCCAAAGATCTAAACCAGGCTTAAGTGGGGGTAATGCGCGTGAATCGGAGGGTGTGACTAGCAATCTGAACATTAAAATAAAAAATAAAATAAATATAAAGGATACTATAAATAACTAACCCTAATCAAAAAACCCTAAAAAACCGATCCACCCTCTTCACATCCCATTGTGTGCACAGCCTTCTTCTCCCAGAGAGAAAGACCCAAACTTGGCCGAAAATCATGGCAAACATGGTGGGCTTGGACGAAACGAGAGAGGGAAACCGAAGCTTGGAGGAAGCTCGCGACTGGGAGGAGATTGCGCCGGCCATGGCGTCCACGCCGGCCGGAGGTGCGACGGTGAAGCTTCACCGACGACAAGAAGTGCGTGAGGTGATTTAGAAACGGTTTGGGTCTCTCTCTGTGGCTGCTCTCTGCATTGTTTTTAGGAGTTTTGGTCTCGGTTGTGGGGGTCTCGGTGGCTGCTGGCTTCGTTTTGGTGGTGGCTTGTTTGAAAGGAGTTTCAGTTCTGGTGGTTTGGTGGCTGTGGGTTTCGTTTTGAGGGGAATAAGGCTTCGGTTTGGGTGAAATGGTGGTTATTGGCTCTGTTTGCGTGTGAGCTTGCTGTGGGGGGGGATTTTTCGTGGTGGCTCGCCGGAAAAGATGACCGGAGCTCCGGCGAGCAAGCTAAGCGGTTAGTTTTTTCTTTTTATCTCATTTTTCTTTGTCTCTAATCTGTTTTTTTATACTCCTTTTTGTTTTTGATTCTGAGCTCTATATTTGTTTAATACTACTAACAGGATGAACAAAGCATATATTTAATCGCATGCTGCTATTATATTTTTACTCTAATTTACAGAAAAATAGCCTAAAACTGATGTAGCGTAACAACGATTTTGAGTACTGCTTACTTACTTGGGTACTTGATAACTTCCTTTCTTGCTACTGAAACAATGTTGTTCTCGTTTTCGTTTCCTTCTTGCTTGATCGCTGCTTACGCAGTTGCTATTGATTGAACCAAATTCTTTTTTCGAAACTTCGAACTCAAAGTTTCGGGGATTAAGGTTTCGATTTGAAACCCTAATAATTTTTAGGTATTTTGGTCTAAAATCTGTTGTCCCTACCCTGATGGTTGACTGCTCTTTTATATTAAGATATTAGGTTTAGCATTAACTGCATCTTGACTGGGCCCTGAATTATTTTTCAGGTTTTGGAGCGGATCAACCAAGGCCCAGCAACTTGGAGAGAAGCTGCTGGAACCCTAGATTAGCTGTGCTGTTGTTTCCTTTTTTTGTATTTTTCGGATTTGTATTTTTTTGTATTTTTAATATTATCATTTTTTGTATTTTTGGACACTTTGGACAATTAAAGAATGTGCGAAAAGATCGATCATTCGCGCGCATTCTTAATTTAAACAACGACATTTCGACTTAGTTGAACAGGTTAGTTGAGATTGGCTTAGGTGAGACACATTTTTTTTTATAATTCTCGTAATTGCGCGACTTCAGAACAAATGTAGCGACAGAAAAATCCGGGAAAGGATTCTTCGAAAGGTTCTTTAGGAAGCCGCCACCAAATTTTAGTTTAAGGGAAAATTCGGAAAATCCCTTTAGGTTTTAGGAAAAGGCGTTGTTAGGGTTAGGAGTCGTTATGTGTGGGGAAGGTATTAGCACCTTTACGACATCCTATTGTCTAATTAATTTAAGATTTATCTAATTGTTACCCTTTTATTTGTAAAGAAAAAGACTTATTTAAATTTTGGTTTTTTAATGCTTGAGAAGGGTTGAGTCTTGCTCCTACGTACCTCCAGATGCAATGGAGGAATCAAAGCTACGTAGTTCTTCCTGAAAAAGGTTTGTGGGTTGGTGTTTTTTAGTGTAGGGATCCTAGGATTCCTTGAACTGTACAGCTCACTGATTCCTAGGACACTGACTAACCCGGTTGTACAACCGACTTAGTCCCCTACTTTTTGAAAATAACTTTAGACTTTTTTGAAAGAAATTGGTTTGGTGTGAGGTGGGTCCGTTTTAGAATAGGTATTCTAGAACTCCTGAACTGTACAGCTCATTAGTTCTAGAACGCTGACTAACCCGGTTGTACAACCGACTTAGTCCCCTATTTTTTGGGAAAATAGTTTGTCCGCATTTATTAAATTTTCGGGGTTACTGAACTGTACAGCTCATTGGCCCTAAGGTAATGACTAACCCGGTTGTACAACCGACTTAGCCGTTTATTTAGGAAAAATAGTTTATTTGTATTTATTAAGTTTTCAGGGTTACTGAACTGTACAGCTCATTGGCCCTAAGGTAATGACTAACCCGGTTGTACAACCGACTTAGCCGTTCATTTTTAGAAAAAACAGCTTTATTCGTATTTGTTGAGTTTTCAGGGTTACTGAACTGTACAGTTCATTGGCCCTAAAATAATGACTGACCCGGTTGTACAACCGACTTAGCCGTTCATTTTTAGAAAAAACAGCTTTATTCGTATTTGTTGAGTTTTCAGGGTTACTGAACTGTACAGTTCATTGGCCCTAAAATAATGACTGACCCGGTTGTACAACCGACTTAGTCGTTTATTTAATTTCGAGGGAAAAATTATTTATGTTTGGGTTAGAAAAGAATTAAAAAGAGAAATAGGGGTGAAAACTGTAAATTAGGGGTTTATTAGCCGCAGGAGGTTGTATAATTAATAGGAGGTGTAAAAAGGGAGCCCAGTTCGCATAGGAGAGCCCCGTATGCGAAACTGGGCTTCAGTGGGGGGAGGTGTGCGCGTAAATAGGGCGGTGCGAATAGCGTTCTGAACAAAAAATAATAAAAACATAGAAAGATACTATGTAGGCCCAACAACAGATAAACCTAAACCTAAAAATCACCTCCCTTCCTTCCTGCTTGCACTTTGTGAATTTGAGAGAGAGAGAAGAGCGCGCTTCCGCGAGACTTGAGGGAGAGAGAGAGGAAATTCAGCGAGGTTTTTGGCGAGAAAGGTAGCGGAGATCGCGCCTGAGGGAAAGAAAATCACATATCTCCTTCCTTTTTCGGTTGGCACTATTCTTCTACCCTCTTTCCGATCTGTTCCTAGTTTCCATGGTGGTGGTTCGGTTTTGGACGATCAGAGATGGCTTCGGGGTGGTTTGGAGAGGACGACCAGAGGGGGTTTCCGGCGAGGGTAAGAGAAAAACGAAGGGGAAGGCGAATGGAGAAGATGGGGTTTTGTGTTCGGGGTTCATTCTCATTGATTTGGGCTCGGTTTGGTGGAGTTCGCCGGAGAAGACGCCGGCGACCGGAACGCCGGCGATTCCACAGCAACCTAGGTTCGACTCTTTCTCCCTCTATTCCTATTTCGTTTTTCTCGTTTCTATTCCTGGTCTGTTCTTGAATTTTGGCACTTTAATGTGTACTCCTCTCTAATTTTGTAATCTGATTCACAACTCTATGATGTCTATCGTTTAATTTAGTTTTCAGTAACAAGAAAAATAATGTTCAGGTCTGTTGGTTGATTTCATGTTCATGGCAATATTTTCATTCACAAAACATATCTAAACTAAACTTACATTTTGAGTTGTTACTGAAAACATAAATTAGTTCACGTAAGCTATTTTATTTCTAGTTGTTAATTGTTTTTAGAGGGACCAACCTTGATTCCAGCTTCAGATTGGCCTCCTAGTATGTTCTTTAGAATCTTTGTATTTGTGTATCGCTTCTTTGAATCCTCGATCACTCACGCTTCTACTCTTTAACAATCAGAACTTCAGAACCGTGTTTAGTGGATTAGGGTTTCGATGTGAAACTCTAATCCTATTTTTGGGTGATTTTAGCAGTAGTTTTCTGCCTTGATTTATGTGTGTTTTTGACTGCTAATTGACTGCTTATTTATAGTTAAAAATTAGGTTAGGGCATTTATTGTTTTTGACTGGGTTTTGAATAATTTTCAGGTCTTGGTCCAAGCCTATCAAGACTGCAGCACTGAATCACGCTCGGAACCCTATTTCATTTGTTTAATTTGTTATTTTCGGATTTGTGTATTTTTTATATATTTTGTATTACTATTTTTGTATTTTTGGATTTTTGGACTCTTAAGGGCTTTAAAATTGTAAAATTAACTAAATAGCATTTTTTTGACATTTTTGGACTTATTTGACTCTTAAACATTTTTAAATTGTAAATTAAAATAAATAGAATTTTTGACATTTTTGAATTATTAAGTGTTTAAATAAATTAAGTGAACAAAATAAATAAGAATAAAAATAATAATAGGAAAAAAGTAGTTCGGCCAAATACAAAGACGCGAAGCTACGGATTCGACAAACTGCGCTAAAACGAGACCAAAAATAAGAGAAATGGGCGCGTTAACTAAAACCCCAAAATTAACTCGGAATCGCATTATTAAATCTGAATTTAAACCAACTTTTTGTGAAAAAGACTTTAGGTAGACTTGCTTACGTACGACTAAACTCGAATACGGATGTTAAATTGAAGAACGCGCGAAAAGATCGATCATTCGCGTGCGTGCCTAATTTAAACAACGGCGTTTCGATTTAGTTGAACGGAGTGATTGAAATTAGTAACTGAGACTCTACACTAATAATTCTCGCAATCATGCGACTCCGAAACACGCCCTAACTAAAAATAAACGACTAAAGCGAGAAAAAGAAGACGGACAAAATTGGGGTATAACAGCTGCCCCTCTTTATTAATATTTTACTAGAAAGTGCTGAGCTCTAGAACTTTCGTAGTAGAAATAGGAATAAAGATAAGATAGATGCTAATTTTGTCCGTTTAAGGGGGAAGTGGAAGGTTTGAGAGATAAGAGGGAATGGTTAATGCTTGGCGCATTAACCGAGAGTTGAATGAAGGGTCAACAAGGACCTGAAGGAGCACTAAGACTCTGAAGGACCACTCAGGGTCTGAAGGAGCGATAAGGCTCTGAAGGACCTCTCAGGGTTTGGAAGGTTGCCTAAGCCTTAATTGAAGGACCATCGTGGTCTGAAGGAGCGCAACTAGCTACGGTACTAGTAAAGCGGCCGACGGGGCCTTTATACTCGGCGGCCATGATGGGTCAAGATCGGTCTAGAATCGATATGTTGACCATGAAGGACGTACACCGCGTGTCTTAGGCCGACACAACTAGTGCGAAGGACCACGCGGAGTGCGGAAGGTCCGCCGGGCTCGACTCGAAGCGTTTGCGACACGGGCCACTTAGGGCGAAGGAGCGTAGTGCTCGAAGGACCACTCGGTGCGGGATCACTCGGTGATCACGTGATGCGATCACGGGATCAACGCTTAGAGCTTTGATCTTAGAGGAACAAAATATGGGTATCGACACTTGAAGTCGATTCAGAGGCAATACATCATGTAATGGACATACAACGCCAATAATACATGCACATGCAATGGTGATTTTTGGTGGGGTGATGGATGAAGTAGGTGATTTTTGTTTTTTTTTTTATTTTATTTTGCTTTTTGCTTTTTTTGCTTGCTTTTTTATTTATTTATCTGATGGATGCATGAAGTATGAATGTTAATATGATGCAAATGAAATGTTTGGATGCAAATGCTATGGTGCATGGTGTGATGATATGAAATGGTGATTGAGTGCGAAACATTTTTTGTGATGATGAGATGTGAGACTTTGGATGCGAGAGGCGGAGATGAATATTGATAATTCTTTGGAAAGATTAGATTTGATTCAAACTTCGGCAATCTCAAGGCTGTTATCTACAGGCACTTATGTGAAAAAGTACTGTATTTGCAAACTCGCTTCTTTTTCTTTTCCACTATGATGTCCCATGATAACTGAAGCTTTAGGTCCACAAAGTTAGCTAAGCGGATCCTTAGCATTACATGATGATGAATGAGTCAGTTAACTTGGGGTTCTAAAGGCCTGGGGTGAGGACATTTGTGGCGCATGAAGGGGTGAATGACTGACTGGTCTTTGTCAAAGGTCATGAAAGGTAGGTTTTTCCGAGCCAAGAAATGTAGGACTGCGCCCCAATTTAGATTTGATGACGGTGAGTGAATAACCTGCCCCTGTCTAGTGATGACAAGCTAAGGGTATAGAGGATGATGAATTGGGAATGCATTGGCTTTTGAAAGGCGGAGAGCAAGAGATTTTGTCTCAACCCATAGAGTTTGGTGTTGCCCCATTTATGGTAAGGACAAGATTGCCCTGGCTAGAGTAGTAGCATTTTGGGTAATGAGTTGAGAAATTGCCCCGGTATGGTTTTATGGTTGTGAATATAATTAAGGGATGAGATGGGTGTCGGGTGAATTTCCCCATTTGTAGGTGGAGTGAAGAATGACAGGATTGCCCCACTTGGAATTGTGTTTCGAATGGTTGGCTTTAGTGAGATTGGGAAAGGTGACAGAATTAGGGTTATGGGTTTTTGTGGATGGTCAAATACTACTTGTGTATAAATTTGGGAGTGGTATGGGATGCACACTGGACAAATTCCCAAGTTCAAATAGATGGTGAAAGGATGCCCCACTTTAGGATCTAGGTGACGATCCTAGTATAAGCTCTTGGTTATCTTTAGAATGACTCTCAGACTACAATAGTCTTGAGTTTGCTATGAAAGCTACACTTGGTGATCAATAGACATTGTCTTCGTATAATTGTAACTTGGATGGATCTTATAGTGCAAGTCCTCTGATTTTTCCTTTATTTGAGTTTTTTTTTTTTTGAGATTTTTTTTTGAGCAAACATATTGTACATAAATAAACTTATTTGTCCTAAGATTAAAACTTTGAGAAAACAAAAGCAATCGGTCCTTGATCGGAATAAACTCTGAGAGGTTGTAACGTGGGCCGATGGTTTAGTGATTTATGAGGAAATGATAATTGGGCTCAAAGTAGTGTTTGGGGATTGATGGGACGGATGATTTTTATTGAGCGGTATGATTTGGCTAACGGTTAATGGTTTGTGAAAGAAGGGGTTATTAGGCTCAATGAAGTGTTTGATGATTGATGGGACAAATGATTTGGTGATGTAACTTGGCCAATGGGTGATGATTTATGAAGGAAAAGGGTTATTAGGCTTAAATGAGTGTATGAGGTTTTATTTAGGCAACAGTTGACGTGCCTCATGGTAGAATGGGCCTGTTTAGAGATGTAACTTGGCCAAGGGTTTATGGAGGATATGATATTGAGGACAAGGGAAGTGTTTGGGGGGTTTATTTCAGACAAGGACCTCTTATGCATTTAATGGTAGGAAGTATCAGCTCATAATTGTACCACTTTTGATTTTCGTGGTTTTTCGATCCTCTTTTTTCACTTTTTTTATTTTGATTTTTCTTTTTCTTTCTTTCGAGCTGAGTGACTTGATAAAAATGATACACCATTTTTGATGTGGAATTGATCCTTGCCTAAAGTGTTATTTCACTAGGGGAACCAACCAGAAACGTCAACTATGTACTGATGTGGGGAGTATGTACTTTATGGGTGGTCGGGCTGGGATTAGACTTTGACAGGGGATGATGGTAAGGTAGGGACATTAACTGACTCAAACAAGAATGAAGACACATGTTACGCACAAGTTACTATACAAATGCTTCGTAGAGAGTTAATGATAGAAATTTTTGACGGACATTTCGGTCATTTATCATGGGATGGAAGAGGTGCAACGTTTGGTTAAAAAATGTGAGCAAGCTAAAAATTTGAAAAACTGAGTGACTTAAAACATTTTGAGCTTGCAATGAAGTATGACTAAACTCTTTCCAAAAGAATGATTTATTTCACAAGAATGTCTCACCTCTCATCACAATTTTTCTAGAGTTATGCTCATTTTTTTTTGTAATGCAAGATGTAAGTATGCAAGTGAATCAGTGTGCATGAAATGCGAATGAATGTATGTGAAATGCAAATGTAATGATGATGCATGTGAATATATGATTTTATTTATCGCGTCGGGGAATTATAAACTTTTCATTGGAGAGTAAAGTACAAAATTTAATTTTGACTTTGTGCACGCTTCTCTCCAAGGTAAAGATTTTTAATTCTCTGACGGTCATAAAAGTGCAAGCAACAGTAGATGTTCATTTGCCGTATTTTTGTAGTGCAAAGAAAAAGAAAAATGCATGTGGTATATTTTCTAAAAAGTAGTAAATAATGATTTTTGATTTTTGACTTTTTGATTTTAATAATTTTTTTGGATAAAAGACGGTATGCATTAATGTTCGTTTGAATGCAAGGGTGTTAAGCTCCTTTGTGAACCTAGGAAGGTACCTTATGGAGTGGGTCTAAAGTTTCCTTTCTAGTGAACCTCACAAGGATGGTTCTAAAGAATCCTACACATGGTTCCTAGAGCCAAGGACTCGATCAAGAACATTGACCCCAACAATAGGCAAGCTATTAGGAGGGAAACATCCTCAAAAGGAATCAAACTCTAGGTGAGATTTTCATGACCACCCAACGAGACGTACGTCCCGCAGGCCATCACTACGCAATCTCGTTCTAACTTAGGTTTATGCTCGAGTCCGGGTATAGGACCTTTCTCACAAGTGTGTGATGTGTAGAAGTGAAGTGTGTGTAGGAGCAATTTAACAACAACCCAAAAACTGCAAACAGACAAACAAACATATATACAAATATCGTCTTCTATCCTAGGGTTTACACAAATAAATAATATAATTATGCAAAAGCGAATAAATAAATAAATAAATAAAAGGGTAAAAATTGAATTAATCCTAAATTAATTAGACTAGGTTTTGACTCTCTAAAAATAAATAAGTCCCCAGTGGAGTCGCCAGCTGTAGCGACAGAAAAATCCGGGAAAGGATTCTTCGAAAGGTTCTTTAGGAAGCCGCCACCAAATTTTAGTTTAAGGGCAAATTCGGAAAATCCCTTTAGGTTTTAGGATAAGGCGTTGTTAGGGTTCGGGAGTCGTTATGTGTGGGGAAGGTATTAGCACCCCACGACATCCTATTGTCTAATTAATTTAAGATTTATCTAATTGTTACCCTTTTATTTGTAAAGAAAAAGACTTATTTAAATTTTGGTTTTTTAATGCTTGACAAGGGTTGAGTCTTGCTCCTACGTACCTCCAGATGCAATGGAGGAATCAAAGCTACGTAGTTCTTCCTGAAAAAGGTTTGTGGGTTGGTGTTTTTTAGTGTAGGGATCCTAGGATTCCTTGAACTCTGACTCAACGATTCCTAGGACATCGACTAACTTGGGTTGTACAACCGACTTAGTCCCCTACTTTTTGAAAATAACTTTAGACTTTTTTGAAAGAAATTGGTTTGGTGTGAGGTGGGTCCGTTTTAGAATAGGTATTCTAGAACTCCTGAAATGTACAACTCATTAGTTCTAGAACGCTGACTAACCCGGTTGTACAACCGACTTAGTCCCCTATTTTTTGGGAAAATAGTTTGTCCGCATTTATTAAATTTTCGGGGTTACTGAACTGTACAGCTCATTGGCCCTAAGGTAATGACTAACCCGGTTGTACAACCGAATTAGCCGTTTATTTAGGAAAATAGTTTATTTGTATTTATTAAGTTTTCGTGGTTCTTGAATATCATGTGACTCATTGGCCTAAGGTAATGACTAACCGGTTGTACAACCGACTTAGCCGTTCATTTTAGAAAAAGCGCGACTTTATTCGTATTTGTTGAGTTTTTCAGGTTCTTGAATCGCATGCAGTTCATTGGCCCTAAAATAATGACTGACCCGGTTGTACAACCGACTTAGCCGTTCATTTTTAGAAAAAATAGCTTTATTCGTATTTGTTGAGTTTTCAGGGTTACTGAACTGTACAGTTCATTGGCCCTAAAATAATGACTGACCCGGTTGTACAACCGACTTAGTCGTTTATTTAATTTCGAGGGAAAAATTATTTATGTTTGGGTTAGAAAAGAATTAAAAAGAGAAATAGGGTGTGGCGTAAATTAGGGGTTTATTAGCCGCAGGAGGTTGTATAATTAATAGGAGGTGTAAAAAGGAGCCCGGCCAGCATAGGAGAGCCCCGTATGCGGCCCGGGCTTCGATGAGGGGTGTGCGCGTAAATAGGGCGGTGCGAATAGCGTTCTGAACAAAAAATAATAAAAACATAGAAAGAGAAGGGCGCCGTTTCCGGCGAGACTTCAGGGGAGAGAGAGAGGAAATTCAGCGAGGTTTTTGGCGAGAAAGGTGGCGGAGATCGCGCCTGAGGGAAAGAAAATCATAGATCTCCTTCCTTTTTCGGTTGGCACTCTTCTTCTACCCTCTTTCCGATCTGTTCCTAGTTTCCATGGTGGTGGTTCGGTTTTGGACGATCAGAGATGGCTTCGGGGTGGTTTGGAGAGGACGACCAGAGGGGGTTTCCGGCGAGGGTAAGAGAAAAACGAAGGGGAAGGCGAATGGAGAAGATGGGGTTTTGTGTTCGGGGTTCATTCTCATTGATTTGGGCTCGGTTTGGTGGAGTTCGCCAGAGAAGACGCCGGCGACCGGAACGCCGGCGATTCCACAGCAACCTAGGTTCGACTCTTTCTCCCTCTATTCCTATTTCGTTTTTCTCGTTTCTATTCCTGGTCTGTTCTTGAATTTTGGCACTTTAATGTGTACTCCTCTCTAATTTTGTAATCTGATTCACAACTCTATGATGTCTATCGTTTAATTTAGTTTTCAGTAACAAGAAAAATAATGTTCAGGTCTGTTGGTTGATTTCATGTTCATGGCAATATTTTCATTCACAAAACATATCTAAACTAAACTTACATTTTGAGTTATTCTTGAAAACATAAATTAGTTCACGTAAGCTATTTTATTTCTAGTTGTTAATTGTTTTTAGAGGACCAACCTTGATTCCGACAGTTGGCCTGGCCTCCTAGTATGTTCTTTATGCTTCTTTGTATTTGTGTATATCTGCTTCTTTGAATCCTCGATCACATCGCTTCTACTCTTTAACAATCGTAACTTGAATCAGTGTTTAGTGGATTAGGGTTTCGATGTGAAACTCTAATCCTATTTTTGGGTGATTTTAGCGGTAGTTTTCGCCTTGATTTATGTGTGTTTTTATTTGCTAATTGATTGCTTATTTATAGTTAAAAATTAGGTTAGGGCATTTATTGTTTTTGTGGGTTTTGAATAATTTTCGTGTCTTGGTCCAAGCCCATCAAGACCTGCAGTGCGGCTTGAAGCTAGCGCTGGAACCCTATTTTCATTTTAATTTGTTATTTTGGATTTGTGTATTTTTTATATATTTTGTATTACTATTTTTGTATTTTTGGATTTTGGACTCTTAAGGGCTTTAAAATTGTAAAATTAACTAAATAGCATTTTTTTGACATTTTTGGACTTATTTGACTCTTAAACATTTTTAAATTGTAAATTAAAATAAATAGAATTTTTGACATTTTTGAATTATTAAGTGTTTAAATAAATTAAGTGAACAAAATAAATAAGAATAAAAATAATAATAGGAAAAAGTAGTTCGGCCAAATACAAAGACGAACAGCCGGATTCGACAAACTGCGCTAAAACGAGACCAAAAATAAGAGAAATGGGCGCGTTAACTAAAACCCCAAAATTAACTCGGAATCGCATTATTAAATCTGAATTTAAACCAACTTTTTGTGAAAAGACTTTAGGTAGACTTGCTTACGTGCGACTAAACTCGAATACGGATGTTAAATTGAAGAACGCGAAAAGATCGATCATTGGCGTGCGTGCCTAATTTAAACAACGGCGTTTCGATTTAGTTGAAGCGGAGTGATTGAAATTAGTGCGAGACTCTACACTAATAATTCTCGCAATCATGCGACTCCGAAACACGCCCTTACTAAAAATAAACGACTAAAGCGAGAAAAAGAAGACGGACAAAATTGGGGTATAACAACAAATAAAATAATAAACGACTAAAACGAGAAAAATGAAGACGGAAAAAATTGGGGTATAACAGCTGCCCCTCTTTATTTATATTATATTAGAAAAAGTGAAATGTATTCAAATTTTTGTAGGAGAAATAGAAATAAAGATAGAATAGACGTCAATTTCGTCCGTTTAGGAGGAGGCGAAGGGTTTGAGAATGGAGGAGGAACGATTAACACTTGGCGCATTGCCGAGAACAAAATGAAGGATCGCCGGGATGCGAAGGAGCACTAAGGCTCGAAGGACCACTCGGGGTTTAGAAAGTTGCCTAGGCTTTAATAGAGGACCATCGTGGTGCGAAGGAGCGCTACTAGCTACGGTACTAGTAAAGCGATCGCGAGGGCCTTAAGATTCGGCGGCGGGGTCAAGATCGGATCCGGGCGATATGTTGACCAATAGAGGACGTCCACCATGTCTTAAGCTGACACAGCTAGTCTGAAGGACCACGCGGGGTCTGGAAGGTCTGTCGGGCTCGACTACGACGTTTGCGACCTGAGCCACTTAGGGCACTAAAGGAGCGTAGTGCTCTGAAGGACCACTCCGGGTCTGAAGGATCAGCTTTGTGATCCGTAATAGGATATGGGATTAATTTGGGAATGAAATATAGGAAACGACACTTAGCGTGTCAATCTGAACACTTAGTAAGTGCATTGAAAAATGAAAAGGTAATCTCCACTTGGCGTATTTAATAATGCAATAAAATTGATATGCTTGTATGTGATGTATGCACATGTAATGATTGACATGTGGTGGGATGATGAATGAAATGCGGGATGACACCTTTCTTTTGATTCTTTTCGGCATTTTTTTTTCTTTTTTTTTTGACAATCTCTTTTCGACTGGTTTCTTCAACTCGTGGAACTTCCGGTGTGAGAGATGAAGCCTTCTTGTGTACTTGTATTGCTGGATCGACATGCTGGTGATTGATGATTCATTTGAAGTGACCTTAAGTGCATTTGTTCATTTCCTGTGATGAGAGATTACGTCCTTTCTGTGATTTCCAAAAATTTCGTAATGGTCGTAATGCTTATGATATGCCACATGTTTCACAATTCAGTATCATTTATCATAAAACACCATTTCGAAAACGAGGGAGAATAAAAGAGAATGGAAAGTGTTTGATATTTCATATTGGAAGCCGGGTATGCAAAAGGCACACCGACTGGAGATTATATATGTAATGAAAGGAAAAGAAAAGCTGAAATGCTAAGCAGATTCGTTGATAGCTAGTGTCCTTGAGATAACGCTGTCAGTCACCCATACTGCAACCTTGATCGCTCATTATCTGACTTCCGGAAGTGTTGCTTGCCTCAATATTTTAGTCCAACTTCTTGACCCTAATTTTTGCCTGGATCGCCCTTTTGGGTTCTCGATCCACCGGTCGCTCAAACTTTTGCTAAGTCGCCCTTTCGGGTTTCGGCGACTAGCTTGAGCTTATTCTTGCTTGGCTCATTTTTCTCTTTTTTCTATATCATTTCTTTCAGGCATAGTATTTCTTGGCGGCATCTAAGTTGATTGGGAGTGGGAGGTCTTCACCATTGTCAGAATTAAGGTTCTTCCAGAGAACGATTTCTTCACCACGTAAGGTTCTTCATAATTCGAGCTCGAGAATCCTTTTGAGATTTTCTTGGGCACCAGGTCCCTTTCTTGAAATTGTCGAAGAAAGGCCTTCTTCTATTAATCTTTCTTTGTTCTTGTCTGATACAATTGGTCATGACATAGGGCAAATATTTTGCTTTAATGGAAGTACTACTCCCATTGTGTGGGGTTGCCCCTGTCGAAGTGTGAAATGAGGCTTGACTTCCCTGTGAGGTCAAAGGGAATGTTTGTCGCGTTCTGCGGGATCTCTTTGATATTCTTTGTTTGTTGCTGCAATTGCCCCATTCATCTTTGGGTGGTATGGGGAGGGCTATGATGAGCACGACACGAGGTCTCCAAACGACTCTGCCACCATGATGTTTTTGGAAGATCAGAACGGTGACTAAATTTTTATGAACTTTAGCAATCAAAGATCTTGTTACACCGGTGGGCGTTTAATAGCCTCTTATGACTTGATTTATCCATGCCATGACGTCGACCCAATCAGACAAGATTGGAGTGAGTTTTCTCTGTTTGTTGTCCTTAATTTTTGTACTCTTTTTTTGTCTTCTTCCGCGCCCAAGTTAGTTATTTCAGTTGATTCCTGTTGAATTTTTATGGGGACCTGTAACGCCCCAAAAATTATTGGCTATTTATTTAATAAATTATTGGGGATTCGATTGTGGAAAAATATTAGAAATAAAAATATGGTGTTTTATTAAATAGAAGGGGGGTGGTGTTAACAATTAATTAAGTCAAAAAAAGGGGGCCCACGACCCAAAGGCCCATTAGGCGCATGAGGTGATGGGGTTTACCTAGGGTTGGCTCATTTTGGAGCAGAGGAAGAAAAAGAAAGAAAGAAAGAAACGTGAGAAGAGAAGAGAGAAGAGAGAGCGCACAAGAGAAAGAAGGAAATCACACAGAGAGAGAAGAGAGAGGAAGAGCACATTCTTTGTGGTTGCTTTGGGGTTCGTAGAAGGATCATCATCTTCGAAAAACTTAAGGTAAGGGTGGGTCTTACCTTATAATAGGGTTTATAATGGGATGTATGTGGGTTGTAGGATTTATATTGATCTTGTGATTTTATTGTTGTTTTTGATGTATGATTGAAATGTATGATGAATTGATGTTTTCTATGTGTTGTATGTGATTGATTGATGAGTGTATATGGATGATTCTGAACAGTGATGTTGTAATTGTGAATTTTAAACCAATAGAAGAATCTATCGTTTTTCCTCCAAAATGAGAGCTAGAAATCGCTTTCCCACTTTGAAAAGAAGCTAGAAATCGATTTACAACTTTGAAATGAGAGCTAGAAATCAATTTCCCACTTTGAAATGAGAGCTAGAAATCGATTCCCTCCTTTAGAAAAGAAGGCAAGAATTGATTTCCCCCTTTAGTAATGAAAGCAAGGAATCGATTCCTTCCTTTAGAAATGTAGCAAAGAATCGATTCCCTCTTTAAAAATGAAAGCTATGAATCGATTCCCTCTTTAAAAATGAAAGCTATGAATCGATTCCTCTATAAAAATGAAAGCTATGAATCGATTCCTCTTTTGAAAACAAGTAGCTATGAATCGATTCCTCTTTTGAAAGTCTTAGGTGCTGTTGTAGTCCTGATGGAGTTGTTTTAGTCCTTAGGTGTTGTTGTAGTCCTGATGGAGTTGTTTTAGTCCTTAGGTGCTGTTTGAGTCCTTGAGTGTTGTGTTGGTCCTTTATGTGCTGTTTGAGTCCCTGAGTGTTGTGTTGGTCCTTTATGTGCTGTTTGAGTCCATGAGTGCTGTGTTGGTCCTTTATGTGCTGTTTGAGTCCATGAGTGCTGTGTTGGTCATTTATGTGTTGTTTTTGATTCCCTAAGTGCTACTTTAGTCCTTAGGTGATGTTTTGGTCCTAGGAGTGCTGTTTTGGTCCCTAGGTGGTGTTTTTGGTCCCTAGGTGAGGTTTGGGTCCTTTAGTGGAAGTTTGGTCCTTGTGACATAATTATTAATGACGAAGTGGGTAATGTGTGGATTGATGATGATGCCATGGGGGCTAAAACTAAAAATGATGTTGATCTTATTGATGATAATGCCATGGTGGCTAAAACTAAAATTGATGATGAGTTGTGATGTGATTTTGACGATGCATGAATGTGCTAGTGGTGTGTTCATAGAGTCTCATGCATACATTCGGCTGCGGTCGCGACGTATATTTATTGACGATGAGGCCATGGGGGCTATAACCATGGGGGCTAAAACTATTGATGATGAGGCCATGGGGGCCAATGGTACCACATGCATGACTGCATTGCATTGCATTGATTATCATAATTGGTACATGTTTGCTGGTTGATGATTATTATGACTAATGCTGCTGTATAACTGTATGTGTGTGATGCTGTGATTGATAGAACTCTGTGATCAATATACTTCTTATTATAAGCCTTATTATGTGGTTTGAGACTCACCCCTTATGTTGTTTATTACCACAGGTAACCATGAGTGAAGGCTCGTTTCCTTCACATCCCGAGTCGGTTTGCTCTGATACGTAGCACCTAGGGGATGGGCTTAGATTTCTATTAGTTTTGTTGGTTTCACTGTTGAACTACTTTATGAGAATAATGCATTATTGTGAGACATTGATTTGGTTTTTCTGAGATTTAACTTCATTCCGCTGTGAGATGTATTAGGTTCTATTATGTGAACTATATTAATGAGTTTTGAGGATTCCATTCCCACTTGATAGATGTTACGTATCATTTTGATTTAATAGATGATTTGTTTTATTTTGTCGTTGTTTTAAATGAAGTAAGTGTAGCATCCCGTTTGGATGAATAGAAAAATAAATTTTTAAACTCTGATTTTTTATTATAAATTGCCGGGTAGAAATGGGGTGTTACATTAGTGGTATCAGAGCAGTTCGGTCTGTCCGACCAAGTTGTCCGGTCGTAGAGTCTTTTAGTTCTAACTGTTGTTTATGCTGTAGTGCAGGTCGGTCCTATCCGGACTGTTGTATTGTCTATTGTGCTTTCCGATGTGTGAACTCTGAGTAGAGTTGCTTGTATTACTTATTTTAATTCCTTATTGTCGGAAAGTTGACCAAATTAGTTGGTTAAGTAATCTATGGAATGAGATAAGCAATAGTTATTCCTTAGAAGAGTCATTAAAGTTTATAGCAGATAGAAAGAAGTTAGAATTCAAGTAAGAACACAAACAACTCATTTCCTTTGGAGAGAGTTTTTCAAAGAGCCTAGCCTATTACTTACGCCATGTGTTGTGTCTGTTATGTTTTCTCTGTGTGAACTTTATATTTTTGTCATATGCTTGTTGCTTTCGTGTTTTTGAAACTCTAAATTTATATAAGTTGAACTTCTATGATTGAAATTTTAGTTGTTACCTATACAATATTTGTGATATATGGTTTTATGGTTTACGAATAATATTTGTATTGAGACTGCTTTTGAGATTCTATTAAACTAGTTGTAATTTGTTTACGCTCACAAATGCATTTAATTTACTTTAATTAAGCATCAAGTGTTTTGTGTTAGTGTATTTTACTTGTGAATTAATGCTTTAGATTTGATGTTCTGTTGATTACTTTAAGTTGTGTTATCACTACAACTTGATGCAATGTTGTGATTAGTCTCATATTTATAATGGTACGAGAACTATTGTTTTACTACTTTTATAAATGCCATTGGATATACTAATCTTAGTGTTCACAATCATTATCATGTTATCACTACATTCAGTTGTTTTATTTTATTTTATTCTATTTTTCTAATTGTTCTCACAGCGCAATGTTGGGAACTCTGAATCTTTGAGAAGCTGTTTCGTGACTATCATGCTATCTGACCACTTGAATGTGAATTCTAAATGTGTAGAATCTTTGAGTTTTATGATTTAATTATGATACTAATATTTTCTAAAGAATGATGTTACGTGGTTTTGTCGTTTAAAAATAAATATATACTCAAACTGCTTATAAACTTCTATTTAACTAGCTTTAATGTTGGATGCTTATGTATTAAGTTTATTTTGATGGATAAATACTAAGTCTTGTATAAGTTTTTATTTTTTTTATTATTTTGGTGAACTGTTTTATCCGTGTATTGATATTCAAAAAGTGAGTAAGTGTTTTGTGGATTGGTCTTATTAGTATTATATGATCCATTTTGTTTTCCGCAGAACTTAGTAGAATAATATGTTAGTAACTGAATTAGTAATGCGTGTTAGTTACTCTTTAAAATTGAAAGGCTTTGAAAAAAAAAACTAAAATCTATGCCTACTAATTAAATTATTTTCCCTATGTCATACTATATTGGTTGTTATGTCTAAATCATTAACTGTTGTTTAAGCTATTTTTGTGATTGGTGACTAATTTCATTTAAATTGATTTTCCTGCTTGTTTGGAAGATGCTTAATTTTCGGGAAATGCATAGTTAAAGATCATATACTATTGTTTGTCAAAAAATAAAAAAAAAATAAAAAAAATTATGTTGTGTAAGTGTTATCCTTTATCCTTGTATTACACTCTACTTTTTATTACATATGATATGATATTGGGAGTTATATTAGGAGACAATGTCTTAAGAACTAAGATTAATAGTCTAGATTATAATTTTGCACATGGAACCCAATGGTTGTTCGGTAGTTGACTCACTGTTAAGGTACTTGGATTGCTACCGTTTACAATTGTCAAAGCTATGAGGTGTACATTTGTAGGAATAAATAATTTGTAGGTTTGAGGATAATGTACACTTATATAGTCTAGGTATCTGTGCAACCCATTCTTATGATAATGGCGTATTCGTCAATGTACTCTTTGGATTTGGTACTATAGTATTTCCATACTGTCTTGATAACGTAATTATGCCTCTGCTTCTAGATGAATTACTTTCTTAACTGTGCAAGGGATTACTTACTTCCTATCTTTGTAGTTAGACTCAAGATATGTTGTCCTAGTTATACCGGGGCTCAAGTTTATGTATAAAACTACTAAAGTTAGACTTTAGGAATGTTTTCACATGTGTTTTGATTTGATTATAATTGATATCGTGCAAATAATTTGCCTTGATAAAATTATATGTTCTAATTCTTTTCAGAAAAGCTTAGTGAAATAACATGGTAATTATTTAGAAGTACATGCTAGTTTAATAAGAGTGACCATGATGCCTACATGTTAACTTTTCTAAGACATTAACTTTTGTGAACGATATTTTTGCTTGTTTTGTGAGTTTTGCTGGATTAGTTTTATAGTTGGAGGCTCGCATGAACTTGTTATGTGGTTAATTTAACACTATTACTTTGACTCTATGAATTAGTGAAAGCATAGTATAAAGTATAATATGAATTTTTACTGTAACATGTTCTTGATTACGTATTAATGTCGTGCTAAGTGCCTTGTAGACTAAATCTTGCAACTGGTGTTAAGATGCTTCATTGTCTTGACTACTAAGAGTGATCCCTCGTTGGGGTACCCGGTGACCCCGATTTGTGTTTTTTGTGCTATGTGTTAGGTGAGAACCATTGTAGGGGCAATTAATGGTGAAGTTGTAAATCGTGGTTTGATGTCACAATCTGTATTCATTGTAGGAGCAATGAAATAAATGTAAATGACGAGTCCTTCATGGTAAGTTGATCAGGTACATGTTTTGATGATGACATGGTTAAATATAATTGTGATCGATTGATGATTTGTTTAGTGTGTTGTGACGATGAGAGCGATTTGCTCATAAACGTGTTGTGTATGATCATGAGAATAGTCTAATGGCACAGGTTGATCGATTGATTTTATACCTAACAGTATGTGGTTGTGAATGATTAGTTGAGCTTGTGAACTCTGATGTGAATGTTGTTGTCGCCGTCCTTGTTGCTGTGGTCGTTAAAACCTTGTTCAAAAGATACTAAAGTTGTTGTGGTTGTTGATGTTGTTGTTGTCGATAGCAGCTTGCGTTCGATTAGGTTCATTCCTCCCGATGTCCTTTCGGTTTTTCTTTGTACCTCGTGGTTCTTTATCGTTGATGTTGTCAATAAGGTATCCTGTTCGGGCAGGGTATCCGGTCCTTTCTGGTGTTGTTGTTTATAGCCTGTTGAGTCCGAGGGGGATGGCGTAGTCATCTCTTGAGTTAGGTTTGTATGAATGAGTTTGGTTTCCTCATGTTTGTATTGATTTGACCAATTTGTCTGTGATAGTAGAGTTTGATGTGCTTGCTCGTTCCCTTTTTACTGCCGAGTTGTGTGTTTGTTGGTTGCGCAGGCTATAATAGGGAGGAACTTTAATAGAGCATGGGGGTAATCATGTGGTACCAACGTGGTTACGCTCGAAAACTCTATCAATGATCCTTACATAACCGCTGGAGGATGAGTCTGGTTATTATTTCTTGAGTTACCTGGCTGAAGAAGTAGGAGGGACGGCCGCCCAATCACTCACCGTCGGTAATCAATGAAATGATAATCAGCAGGATAGATAGCATTAGTTGTCTAGATGGCTGTAGTTTGTTAGTGGGAGGCTGTTTAGTTTTGGCCGGTAAATTTCGAGGACGAAATATTCTAAGTGGGGGAGAGTTGTAACGCCCCAAAAATTATTGGCTATTTATTTAATAAATTATTGGGGATTCGATTGTGGAAAAATATTAGAAATAAAAATATGGTGTTTTACTAAATAGAAGGGGGGTGGTGTTAACAATTAATTAAGTGAAAAAAAAGGGGGCCCACGACCCAAAGGCCCATTAGGCGCATGAGATGATGGGGTTTACCTAGGGTTGGCTCATTTTGGAGCAGAGGAAGAAGAAGAAAGAAAGAAAGAAACGTGAGAAGAGAAGAGAGAAGAGAGAGCGCACAAGAGAAAGAAGGAAATCGCACAAGAGAGAAGAGGAGAGGAAGAGCTGTTGTTGTGGTTACTTTGGGGTTCGTAGAAGGATCATCATCTTCGAAAAATTTAAGGTAAGGGTGGGTCTTACCTTATAATAGGGTTTATAATGGGATGTATGTGGGTTGTAGGATTTATACTGATCTTGTGATTTTATTGTTGTTTTTGATGTATGATTGAAATGTATGATGAATTGATGTTTTCTATGTGTTGTATGTGATTGATTGATGAGTGTATCTGGATGATTCTGAACAGTGATGTTGTAATTGTGAATTTTAAACCAATAGAAGAATCGATCGTTTTTCCTCCAAAATGAGAGCTAGAAATCGATTTCCCACTTTGAAAAGAAGCTAGAAATCGATTTCCCACTTTGAAATGAGAGCTACAAATCGATTTCCCACTTTGAAAAGAAGCTAGAAATCGATTTCCCACTTTGAAATGAGAGCTAGAAATCGATTCCCTCCTTTAGAAATGAAGGCAAGAATCGATTTCCCCCTTTAGTAATGAAAGCAAGGAATTGATTCCTTCCTTTAGAAATGAAGCAAAGAATCGATTCCCTCTTTAAAAATGAAAGATATGAATCGATTCCTCTTTAAAAATGAAAGCTATGAATCGATTCCTCTTTTGAAAACAAGTAGCTATGAATCGATTCCTCTTTTGAAAGTCTTAGGTGCTGTTGTAGTCCTGATGGAGTTGTTTTAGTCCTTAGGTGCTGTTGTAGTCCTAATGGAGTTGTTTTAGTCCTTAGGTGCTGTTTGAGTCCCTGAGTGTTGTGTTGGTCCTTTATGTGCTGTTTGAGTCCATGAGTGTTGTGTTGGTCCTTTATGTGCTGTTTGAGTCCATGAGTGTTGTGTTGGTCCTTTATGTGCTGTTTGAGTCCATGAGTGCTGTGTTGGTCCTTTATGTGATGTTTGAGTCCATGAGTGTTGTGTTGGTCCTTTATGTGCTGTTTGAGTCCCTAAGTGCTACTTTAGTCCTTAGGTGATGTTTTGGTCCTAGGAGTGTTGTTTTGGTCCCTAGGTGGTGTTTTTGGTCCCTAGGTGAGGTTTGGGTCTTTTAGTGGAAGTTTGGTCCTTGTGACATAATTATTAATGACGAAGTGGGTAATGTGTGGATTGATGATGATGCCATGGGGGCTAAAACTAAAAATGATGTTGATCTTATTGATGATAATGCCATGGGGGCTAAAACTAAAATTGATGATGAGTTGTGATGTGATTTTGATGATGCATGAATGTGCTAGTGGTGTGTTCATAGAGTCTCATCCATACATTCGGCTGCGGTCGCGACGTATATTTATTGACGATGAGGCCATGGGGGCTATAGCCATGGGGGCTAAAACTATTGATGATGAGGCCATGGGGGTCAATGGTACCAATGCATGACTGCATTGCATTGCATTCATTATCATAATTGGTACATGTTTGCTGGTTGATGATAATTATGACTAATGTTGTTGTATAACTGTATGTGTGTGATGCTGTGATTGATAGAACTCTCTGATCAATATACTGCTTATTATAAGCCTTATTATGTGGTTTGAGACTCACCCCTTATGTTGTTTATTACCACAGGTAACCATGAGTGAAGGCTCGTTTCCTTGACATCCCGAGTCGGTCTGCTCTGATACGTAGCACCTAGGGGATGGGCTTAGATTTCTATTAGTTTTGTTGGTTTCACTGTTGAACTACTTTATGAGAATAATGCATTATTGTGAGACATTGATTTGGTTTTTCTGAGATTTAACTTCATTCCGCTGTGAGATGTATTAGGTTCTATTATGTGAACTATATTAATGAGTTTTGAGGATTCCATTCCCACTTGATAGATGTTACGTATCATTTTGATTTAATAGATGATTTGTTTTATTTTGTCGTTGTTTTAAATGAAGTAAGTGTAGCATTCCGTTTGGATGAATAGAAAAATAAATTTTTAAACTCTGATATTTTATTATAAATTGCCGGGTAGAAATGGGGTGTTACAGGACCCCCCAGTTATACTCCATATTTCCTCAGTTTGATTAATGGGGTGATCAAGGTTGTGATATGAGTTACCGACATTGTTATTTTCAAGAAAATCTTTTTATCTGCATTAGCTGAAGGTGAGAGGGGATAGAAAAGAAAGCGAAGCGAATGAATCAGAAAGGAAGAAAGAAATTTGCTAGAGAATTCAAAAATGTTATTTTATTAATAATGATACTGAATGAAACATGCGTGCCCTTATTGAGATGTCCTAAGGCCTTGGGCAGAGCCATAGGATTTGCATTACAGAAACTTAAGTTTGAGTTAAAAAACACAGGACAATCGACAATCTCTTAGTTCTTGAACTCTTCAGGTCAAAGACACACTAAGTTGACGGTGTTGTCTTCGGTACCTTGATCAACCGCTAATTGATCCATCGTCATTTTCTTTAAAGTTTAGCTGCTTTGATCAATGAGGCCTTGAACGATGCGCTTTAAGGGATAACATTTTTAGGTCGAGTGGCCTACTGCCACAGCATGGAATTCACATTTGGCTTTTGGGTCGTACCATCTTGGGAATGGAGGCTGAACTGGTCTCATCCGACGAGGAGAAATCAAATCGTGGCTGACAAGTTGGCTGCACAGGTCAGTGTATGACACGGGGATGGGGTCGTATTGGGATGACCCTTGATGATGGTGTGATTTTCCTTGATCTAGAGCGTTGATTTCTCCCTTCTTCTTACTAAAAGTTGTAGGGGATCCATCAGAACTATGGGTGATCTTCCCCTTCTTTATTGCACTTTCTATTCTTTCTCCTGTGGTAACCATGTCTGAGAAGTTTGAGGATACTCCCCCTATCAATTTGTCAAAGTAGGTGATGGAAGAGTTTCCATGAACATGGCAACCATTTCTTTTTCTAATAGAGGTGGTGCTACCTGTGCGGCTAACCCTCCAAATGATGAGCATACTCCTTGAAGGACTCATTGTCTTTTTGGTCATACTTTGAAGTTGTGTTCTGTCAGGAGCCATATCAATGTTATACTTATAC
The DNA here is from genome assembly GCA_020916435.1 of Oxytropis ochrocephala. Taxonomy (NCBI): domain Eukaryota; kingdom Viridiplantae; phylum Streptophyta; class Magnoliopsida; order Fabales; family Fabaceae; genus Oxytropis; species Oxytropis ochrocephala. The sequence goes on from CM037089.1 coordinate 70,895,313, forward strand.
TGCTTTACGAAAGCTTCGGCTAGGTCTTTCCAACACCGAATACGAGTGCGCTCCAATTGCATATACCAGCTCGATGCTGCCCCAGCTAGGCTGTCTTGGAAGTAGTGAATCAGGAGTTGGTCATTGTGCGCAAATTGAGCCATTTTCCTGCAGTACATGGTCAAGTGGCTAAGAGGACATGTTGCCCCCGGATACTTCCACAGCTACATTGGATCCTTCCACAGCTCTTAGGCGCTCCTCTAGTATTTGTAGCTTATTTTCAGCCTGAGGATATTCAGCTTGGTAACCATGAGGAAGCCTATTCATATTGCGGTACGAGAACCTGGGAAAGCCCTTGGGTGATGCCAGGAGTTTGGCGCTGAATTTGTTCTGTCTCGTCACCAACATTGTTTCCTACTGTTCCAACTTGATTCTGCGCAACAACCCCAGAAGTATCCTCTTCAAAAATAGCACCCTCGGTTGGAGGTGTGTAATCCAGTGGTAGACCCCAGCGAGGCCATTGTGTGTCTTGAGAGTTGTGAGGATGAGGTACATTCGTAGCCTGATTATTGGTGCACCCAACTGAGATGTTTTTGCCCGCATTCTGCTCGGCTAGAAGCTTCAAAACCTCAGCCATCTGATCCTTCAAACCCAGCATGTTCTTCATTTGTTCTTTCAGCTTTTCAATCTCATCCTTCAACACCTGATTGTCTTGGTTTTCGGCCATGTTCCTTGCTTGAGAGCGAGTCCAATAACGATGTTGATGAACCAGCTTGCCTTTTTTCTGTTTTTTTCAATGCATGATGTTAGTATGAAATGTAGATGAAATGGTAATGTATGCGCATGGAATGTATGTGTATGAGATATTTGTGCATGAGATGATAACATATGATTTGGTTTTATCACATTGGGGAGTTATAACTTTCATTTGGAGAGTAAAGAACAAAATTTGATTTTGACTTTAGCACGCATGGCTTCTCTCCAAAATAAAACTTTTAACTCGCTGATGGTCATAAAAATGCATGCAAAAGAAGAATACATACTTCCTAAGAAACTTTGGGAAATAACAATTTTGTTTTTTTGGATAAAAGACGGCATGCGTTAATGTTTGTTTGAATGCAAGGGTATAGAGCTCCTTCGTGACCCTAGAAGGGTACCCTATGGAGTGGGTCTAAAGTTTCTTTATAGTGAACCTCACAAGGATGGTTCTAAAGAATCCTACACATGGTTCCTAGAGCCAAGGACCCCAGTCCAGAACACTGACCCTAACAATAGGCAAGCTATTAGAAGGGATAGCATCCTCAAAAGGTACATACAAAATATTGTCTTCTATCCTAGGGTTTACATATCAAATAAATAACATAACATGCAAAATTAAATAAATAAAAAAGGGTAAAAATTGAATTAATCCTAAATAATTAGACTAGGTTTTGACTCTCTAGAAAGAATTAAGTCCCCAGTGAAGTCCCCAGCTGTAGCGATCGAAAAATCCGGAAATAGGATTCTTCGAAAGGTTCATAAGAAGCCGCCACCAAATTTTAGTTTAAGGGCAAATTCGGAAAATCCCTTTAGGTTTAGGACAAGACATGTTTAGGGTTCGGGAGTCGTTATGCGTGGGGAAGGTATTAGCACCCCACGACATCCTTTGGTCTAATTAATTGTAGTTTAATTTAATATTTACCCTTTTATTTGAATGTGAAGGAAAGAAGACTTACTTAAAAATTATTAGTTTTTAGTGCTTAACAAGAGTGGACTTTTTCTCCTACGTACCTCCTGATGCAATGGAGGAATCAAAACTACGTAGTTCTTCCTGAAAAAGGTTTATGGGTTGGTGTTTTTTAGTGTAGGGGTCCTAGGATTCCTTGAACTGCACAACTCATCGATTCCTAGAATGATTGACTAACCCGATTGTACAACCGACTTAGTCCCCTACTTTTTGAAAATAATTTTTGAGTTTTTGAAATAAATTGGTTTGGTGTGAGGTGGGTCCGTTTTAGAATAGGTATTCTAGAACATACAACTGCATCTGACTCATTAGTTCTAGAACATTGACTAACCCGGTTGTACAACCGACTTAGTCCCTATTTTTAGGAAAAATAGTTTATCCAGTATTTTATTAAATTTTCGTGGTTCTTGAATATCTGACTCATTGGCCTAAAATAATGACTAACTTAGATTGTACAACCGAGCTTAGCCGTTTATTTTTAGGAAAAATAGTTTATTCGTATTTATTAAATTTTCAGGGTTACTGAAATGTACAGCTCATTGGCCCTAAAATAATGACTAACCCGGTTGTACAACCGACTTAGCCTTTTATTCGACTTCGAGAGAAAAATTATTTATGTTTGAGTTAGAAAAGAATTAAAAAGAAAGACAGGGGGTGACAATTGTAAATTGGGGTTTTATTAGTCGCAAGGGGTTGTATAATTAATAGGAGGTGTAAAAAGGAAGCCCAGTTCGCATATGGGAGCCCAGTATGCGAAACTGCGCTTGAGTGGGGGGTGTACGGGTGAATCAGAGGGGTGTGACTAGCAATCTGAACATGAAAATAAAAAATAAAATAAATATAAAGGATACTATAAATAACTAACCCTAATAAAAAAAACCCTAAAAAACTGAAGCTTGGAGGAAGCTTCTTACTGGGAGGAGATTGCACCCTTTTCACATCCTAGCTGCGCCGCGCAGCTTCTTCTCCCAGAGAGAGAAAGACCCAAACTTGGCCGAAAATCATGGCAAACATGGTGGGGCGAACCCTCAAAAACACTTATTTAGTTATTTACAACATCCTGATTATAAATCACCAGCACAGCAGAACATCGACCAGTCTCAAAGTATTTAATACAACATCCTATATCAGACTGAATACATCAAAATAAATTACTAAATATCTAAGACTTCCCGCCCCCGGTGCTACATATCAGAGCATGACCATCACTAGACTACTTCATTTGCTATCACTGCGCAGTTGCCGACATACGAAGCAACACGACACAGTAGGGTGAGTCTATTTACATAAATAATAGCAAATAGGATAAGCATTATATTAGGGAAGGCAACTAACGTAAATCACATTTAGCATCTTGCATTAAGTATGCATGAGTGCAAGTATGCATGTGGATCCATCATCACCGCAATAAGCCTTGAGGGCACACACCGCTTTGGCCGAAGCCTACACACCGCAATGGCCGAAGCCTACATTGTAACACCCCCTTATCTAATCAATTCGATCTACTAAATTAAAATCAGAGTTGCAAAATTCCACTCAAAGGAGGGCTACATTTGATGATTTAAAAAGGAAAACAGAATTTCAATTAAGTTCAAACAGCTGCACAACATTATACTAAACATGTAATCATGCGCATCACATCGGCAAAAGGGTCTAAGCCCATAACATAAGGCACCTCGGCCAGTAAGACATCAAGCCATAATACTTAGTAAAAAGTTACAACAAAATGTGATAGTTTTAGTTCAAAAGACTATCTAGCAGAAAGTACACAAGATCGGCATAAAAAGCACTAAAATCTACTCGGCCCCATCCCGGTGTTACGACGGGCAGAAGACACAACCGACTTGAGCTAGGCACAACTATCACTCATGTGTACCTGCAAGTTGCCGACATGAGAAGCAACATAAAAGCAGCTAGGGTGAGTCTCTTAACACAAGTAATATAATGTGAAGAAGCTTAAGGTTAGAGATAGCACTAAAGCACCTCGGTTGACTAATCTGACCCACTCACCGATAGTTCAAATAACCACAACAATTATCAATCAGCTCAAAAACACATTAAATTATGAAATGTATGCATGTATGCAACCCAACCACAGGGCATTATGCAATGAGGTACCTCCACCGTCGTTATTTAGCCTATCGGCGCTCGTGCGTTAACTCGTCGTTATTTGATATGGAGACCGAAGTCCTACCACATCGAGGCCGAAACCTCCTCCGTCGTAATATGCACATGAACATGTGACTTCATGACAAATGCAATCACACACCAATCAATCATAACGCATGTGAATGCTTACACCGTCGTTACTCCGTCGTTCTACTCCGTCGTTCTACTCCGTCGCTCACACTGACGTCCACACCATCTAGACATCATCACAGTGCTAAGGTCGACCCTACTACACCGGTAGAATCACCCTAGGACCTACAACCGACCTCTCAATCACCTCGGCACTCCATGGTGGACTAATTGTCACACCGAGGACCGCAACGACACTTAGGGAACAAAATGTCACCTAAGGACCAAAATGGACTCTATAGCTCCCTTACTTATGCACATTTGGTGCTAAAATAGCACTCACAGTGGCGTCCCACAATGTTCTAGGCAACATTGGCGCCTAACATCACTTCGGCACACTATGTGTGTACCTCGGCTAACTACTCCAACTCGGTATTCTACATCACCTCGGCACCTAGCTCAGCTTTGGCACCTCGGCATGTTACACTCAAACCCCTCACTTGGTAGCACGCTCACGATTCTGCGCGCCCCTTACGCTAAATTCGCCTAACTCATGGGGATTCACTTCTCGGCATTCCCACGGTTCGGTTCACCTACACTTAGGCATTTGGGCGTTTCACCTCGGTGACGCTACCTCGGCTTTGAGGACTTGGTTCACTCCTACACACCTCGGTAACCTTAAGGCGAAACAAAACACACACCGGTTTATGCGTCCCTACCCCTCGCTAATGGTGTTTAGACACATAAACTCCTCAAACTCACCAATGGACTCTCAACACTAAGACACTCTAGGCGTTGACTTCCCTCAACTCGGTTTCTCTCACTCTAAGCTGAAGGGTACTTTGTTTTACGCGCGTAATAAAGGCGCTTAACTCCCATTTTACTTCTTTTACTCTGTTTCTTTACTTAAACCCAACATGCAACCCATTTCCAGCATACCACACTCATGCACACTCGGATACTCACTCCATTGGCTCCGATCCTCTCCCTAACTCTACATGCAAACTCATTTTCTTCACACTACACCGATTTACCCTCGATGCCTCACCATGCAATGCTCCTTCCGTACCACAGAGCAATGAGAGAGTGTGTTACACTCCTCTCTCTTTCCCAACCGATCCACCATCGTACCTCACCACAAATCACAGCAAAGAGCAAAACACAGCAAAACACGTTATGAACAACACATAAAACACACATGCAAGGTGATCAGAACCACTCACACCAAAACACTACCAAACACAAAACATTACAAGGATTAAAAGAGCCCCCTAACCTGATCACAACCGTAGACACGCCCTCTTCACTAGCACTTCTAGGAATCCTTCAAGGTTCAGCTCACTCTTCCCCTTTTCTCTTGGTTCTCCCTTCGGTTCTCTTCCTTCTCTCTAAGTCTCACTTCTCTCTACTTTCTTAATTTTGGTAACTTTGACTATTTTTGGAACAATGTAAATGGTCTCCTACGAAGGCACCATTTAACATGTCCTAAGGGACTTAAATGAGGCCTTGGCCTTATTAGGCCGTGGGCTTCTTCTACCCACACTCTTTCCTAACTTAGACATTTTCCTAAAATGCCACACATGCTTAACCTTCACTTAATGAATTACTTGACTTAAAAGTAAAATGTTGCAAACCCTTAATAACTCAACTAAGTTAATTAATTGAATTATTTTGGGACCAACACAACACACAAGGACTAAACCAACACCCCAAGGACTAAACGGTCACCTAAGGGACTAAAAAGTCACATAGGGACCAAAACAACATCTTAGAAGGACTAAGGGTGCATAGGGACCAAGTTAGCCTTTTTGACACTTTGGGCAACATTGGCAACACCCGCACAACATGTTGGATTCCTATAGCAGTACACCTACTTTGGCGGATTATTTAAAATAGCAAACGACATCGAAAAATTACAAAAGATCACTCGTCGGAAAGCCACGGATGTGTAGTTTCTGGATATATCTTTAAAGTTTCAAAACAATGAGGCAATTAGTACAGTTTTTATAAACAACCCGAACAGCTCCCAGACTGGACAGATTCTGTCCTCCCACTTCATTTTACTCTAAAATGACTTAAACTTGACCAAATGATACAAAACCTTAGCCCGAACAAAAGAAATTTGAGTATTGTTTCTAATAGAAAAAGAATCGTTCAAAACAGAGTTCATTTGGAGACCTAAAACTTGCAAAAACCGAACATACCCACAGTTTGACTCTAGAAATTTGACCCGACTTTGGAGACTCATAACTGGAGCTACACAACTCCGAATTTAACGAAACCAGTGCCAAAACGACCGGCTTTAAGTCTATTTTCGAAAACACTCAGCCACATAATTTTTGAATCGACCAAACAGTACCAGTTTTAAAAAGACCGAAACAGTGTCCAGAAAACGCACAAAACCATAAGCAAGTAAAACTCATCATGATCAATCACCCAAACCAACTATAATCACGGCACAATGCCTCACACATCAATTTCAACACCAATTCATTTAGGCAAGATATCAAACACCTTACAATCATCATATTTTCATACTCAATTTCATTGAGGCAATACATCAAACACCTTGCATGCATAGTTCATATCATGTTCATCTTAACAACAATTAGCATGGGTTCATCAATTTCTAATTCAAGCATAACACCTATTTATTCAAACAACACATAAACAATCAATTAATTCAAACAACACACAAACAACAATTAATTACCCTAAACACCTAACCCACACATAATTACTCATCCTACAACCTATTATGTATGAAAGAGAGCCCCCTTACCTCAAAATTGAAAACCCAAGAAGCTCCTCCTTCAAAAACACAAGGAACCACCAAATATAGCTCCCCCAACATTTTGAGTTCCAAAACCCCATCCATGGTAAAAGGAAAATGGAAGGGAATTAGTGGGTAAAACTTATACTAAAAGATAGAGAAAGAAAAATGGAGAAGAATGGTGCTAAAACCAACTTACCCCAAGCAAAATGGAAATTTTCCTCTTCCCCCTTTTTCCTCTCAGCTGCGCAGCCACTCTTCCTCTCCCTACCTCCATTTTCTTTTCTTTTCTTTGCTTCTAATGGACTAAAACCCTATCCCTAGTTTATGTCTTGAATTTGGGCCTATTTAGTGGGCTTGGGCCCCTTATTTACACCCCCTAGCTACTTCAACCACTCCCTATTTTAATTAATTCCCCAATCCCTTATTTACTACCCAACACCTCTTGGTTATATTAAATACTCTATTTTTAATATAACTAATCACTATAACACCTCCTAAATAAAATAAAACTCTAAATTAATTATTTGACTTAAATAAACGTTGCAAGCCTTAAATAACTTAATTAAATAAATAATTAAATTATTTTGGGGCGTTACAAGCTTCACCGACGACGAGAAATGCGTTAGGTAATTTAGAAACGGTTTGGGTCTCTCTCTGTGGCTGCTCTTTGCAGTGTTTTTAGGAGTTTTAGTCTCGGTTGTGGGGGTCTCGGTGGCTGCTGGCTTCGTTTTGGTGGTGACTTGTTTGAAAGGAGTTTCGGTTCTGGTGGTTTGGTGGCTGTGGGTTTCGTTTTGGGGGGAATAAGGCTTCGGTTTGGGTGAAATGGTGGTTATTGGCTCTGTTTGCGGGTGAGCTTGCTGTGGGGGGGATTTTTCGTGGTGGCTCCCCGGAGAAGATGACCGGAGCTCCGGCGAGCAAGCTAAGCGGTTGGTTTTTTCTTTTTATCTCATTTTTCTTTGTCTCTAATCTGTTTTTTTTCTACTCCTTTTTGTTTTTGATTCTGAGCTCTATATTTGTTTAATACTACTAACAGGATGAACAAAGCATATATTTAATCGCATGCTGCTATTATATTTTTACTCTAATTTACAGAAAAATAGCCTAAAAGCGATGTAGCGTAACAACGATTTTAGAGTATCGCGCTTACTTACTTGGGTACTTGATAACTTCATTTCTTGCTACTGAAAAAATGTTGTTCTCGTTTTCGTTTCCTTCTTGCTTTGATCTGCGCTTCAGTTGCTATTGACGAACCAAATTCTTTTTTCGAAACTTCGAACTCAAAGTTTCGGGGATTAAGGTTTCGATTTGAAACCCTAATAATTTTTAGGTATTTTGGTCTAGAATCTGTTGTCCCTACCCTAATGGTTGACTGCTCTTTTATATTAAGATATTAGGTTTAGCATTAATCGCATCTTGGTGGGCCCTGAATTATTTTCGGTGTTTTGGAGCGGATCAACCTGTGCCCAAAGAACTTGGAGAGCATTTCTTTGGAGCGCTAGATCAGCTGCGGCCTTTGTTTCCTTTTTTGTATTTTTCGGATTTGTATTTTTTTGTATTTTTAATATTATCATTTTTTGTATTTTTGGACACTTTGGACAACTAAACACTTTCAAAATGTAAATAAAATTAAATAGATTTTTTTTTGATATTTTTTGGACTATATATATATATATATATATATATATATATATATGTATATGCTCAAAATAATGACAAAATAATAAAATAGAAAAGAAGTCGGAATGATGAGCCCAATTGCGAGAAAACAACTCGAATAAGCCCATTTGCAAGGAAACGACTCGGATGAACCCAACTAAGTTCGACTAGGCCTAAATACGACTATTCAACTAAAAAATGTGCGAAAAGATCGATCATTCGCGCGCATTCTTAATTTAAACAACGACATTTCGACTTAGTTGAACAAGTTAGTTGAGATTGGCTTAGGTGAGACACTTTTTTTTGTAATTCTCGTAATTGCGCGACTTAAGAACAAATAAAAAAATAAACGACTAAAACGAGAAAAATTAAGACGGACAAAATTGGGGTATAACAGCTGCTCCTCTTTATTTATATTTTACTAGAAAAAGTGAAATGTATTCAAATTTTTGTAGGAGAAATAGAAATAAAGATAGAATAGACGTCAATTTTGTCCGTTTAGGAGGAGGCGAAGGGTTTGAGAATGGAGGAGGAACGATTAACACTTGGCGCATTAACCGATAACAAAATGAAGGATCGCTCGGGATCTGAAGGAGCACTAAGGCTCTGAAGGACCACTCGGGGTTTAGAAGGCTGCCTAGGCCTTAATAGAGGACCATCGTGGTAGTGCGAAGGAGCGCTACTAGCTACGGTACTAGTAAAGCGATCCGAGGGTCTTTAGATTCGAGCGGCCAGGGGTCAAGATCAGATCCGGAACTGATATGTTGACCAATAGAGGACGTCCACCATGTGTTAGGCTGACACAGCTAGTCTGAAGGACCACGCGGGGTCTGGAAGGTCCGTCGGGCTCGACTACGACGTTTGCGACCTGAGCCACTTAGGGCACTAAAGGAGCGTAGTGCTCTGAAGGACCACTCGGGGTCTGAAGGATTAGCTTTGTGATCCGTAATATGATATGGGATTAATTTGGGAATGAAATATAGGGACCGACACTTAGCGTGTCAATCTGAACACTTAGTAAGTGCATTCAAAAATGAAAAGATAATCTCCACTTGGCGTATTTAATAATGCAATAAAATTGATATGCTTGTATGTGATGTATGCACATGTAATTATTGACATGTGGTGGGATGATGAATGAAATGCGGGATGACACCTTTCTTTTGATTCTTTTCGGCATTTTTTTTTTTGACAATCTCTTTTCGACTGGTTTCATCAACTCGTGGAACTTCTGGTGTGAGAGATGAAGCCTGTAACACCCCAAAATAATTCAATTAATTAACTTAGTTGAGTTATTAAGGGTTTGCAACATTTTACTTTTAAGTCAAATAATTCATTAAGTGAAGGTTAAGCATGTGTTGCATTTTAGGAAAATGTCTAAGTTAGGAAAGGGTGTGGGTAGAAGAAGCCCCACTGACCTAATAAGGCCAAGGCCTCATTTAAGTCCCTTAGGACATGTTAAATGGTGCCTTCAGTAGGAGACCATTTACATTGTTCCAAAAATAGTCAAAATTACCAAATTAAGAAAGTAGAGAGAAGTGAGACTTAGAGAGAAGGAAGAGAACCGAAGGGAGAACCAAGAGAAAAAGGGAAGAGTGAAGTGAATCTTGAAGGATTCCTAGAAGTGCTAGTGAAGAGGGTGTGTCTCTGGTTGTGATCAAAGTTAGGGGCTCTTTTAATCCTTGTAATGTTTTGTGTTTGGTAGTATTTTGGTGTGAGTGGTTCCGATCACCTTGCATGTGTGTTTTATGTGTTGTTCATAACATGTTTTCTTTGTGTTTTTGCTCTTGCTATGATTTGTGGTGAAGTACGATGGTGGATCGGTTGGGAAAGAGAGAGGAGTGTAACACTCTCTCTGCATTGCATGTGGTCTGAAGGGAGCATTGCATGGTGAGGCATCGAGTGTGAATCGGTGTAGTGTGAAGAAAATGAGTTTGCATGTAGAGTTAGGGAGAGGATCGGAGCCAATGGAGTGAGTATCCGAGTGTGCATGAGTGTGGTGATCTTTGGAAATGGGTTGCATGTTGGGTTTAAGTAAAGAAAGCAGAGTAAAAGAAGTAAAATGGGAGTTAAGAGCCTTTATTACGCGCAGAACCAGAAGTACCCTTCACTTAGAGTGAGAGAAACCGAAGTTGAGGAAGTCAACGCCTAGAGTGTCTTAGTGTTGAGAGTCTGTTGGTGAGTTTGAGGGAGAGTATGTGTCTAAACACCATTAGCGAGGGGTAGGGACGCATAAACCGAAGTGTAGGTGTTTCGCCTTAAGGTTACCGAGAGGTGTAGAGGAGTGAACCGAAGTCCTCAAAGCCGAGGTAGCGTCACTGAGGTGAAAGCGCCCAAATGCCTAAGTGTAGGTGAACTGAACCAGGGAATGCCGAGAAGTGAATCCCCATGAGTTAGACGATTTTAGCCTAAGGGAGTGCGTAATTGTGAGTATGTCACCGAATTGAGGGTTTGCGTGTAACATGCCGAGGTGCCAAAGCTGAGCTAGGTGCCGAGGTGATGTAGAATACCGAGTTGGAGTAGTTAGCCGAGGTACACACATAGTGTGCCGAAGTGATGTTAGGCGCCAATGTTGCCTAGCACATTGTGGGACGCCACTGTGAGTGCTATTTTAGCACCAAATGTGCATAAGTAAGGGAGCGATAGAGTCCATTTTGGTCCTTAGGTGACATTTTGGTCCCTAAGTGTCGTTGCGGTCCTCGGTGTGACAATTAGTCCACCATGGAGTGCCGAGGTGATCGGAGAGGGTCGGTTGTAGGTCCTAGGGTGATTCTACCGGTGTAGTAGGGTCGACCTTAGCACTGTGATGATGTCTAGATGGTGTGGACGTCAGTGTGAGCGACGGAGTAGAACGACGGAGTAGAACGACGGAGTAACGACGGTGAACGACGGTGTAAGCATTCACATGCGTTATGTTTGATTGGTGTGTGATTGCATTTGTCATGAAGTCACATGTTCATGTGCATATTACGACGGAGGAGGTTTCGGCCTCGATGTGGTAGGACTTCGGTCTCCATATCAAATAACGACGGAGTAAATAACGACGGAGAGCCGATAGGCTAAATAACGACAGTGGAGGTACCTCATTGCATAATGCCCTGTGGTTGGGTTGCATACATGCATACATTTCATAATTTAATGTGTTTTTGGTGATTGATAATTGTTGTGGTTATTTGAACTATCGGTGAGTGGTGTATTATATTTGAACCGAGGTGCTTTAGTGCTATCTCTAACCTTAAGCTTCTTCACATTATATTACTTGTGTTAAGAGACTCACCCTAGCTGCTTTTATGTTGCTTCTCATGTCGGCAACTTGCGGTACACATGAGTGATAGTTGTGCCTAGCTCAAGTCGGTTGTGTTCTGCTCTGGTCGTGTAACACTGGGTTGGGGCCGAGTAGATTTTAGTGCTTCTTATGCCGATCTTGTGTACTTTCTCGCTAGATAGTCTTTTGAACAAAAACTATCACATTTTGTTGTAACTTTTTACTAAGTATTATAACTTGATGTCTTCTCGCCGAGGTGCCTTATGTTATGGGCTTAGACCCTTTTGCCGATGTGATGCGCATGATTGCATGTTTAGTATAATCTTTGTGTGGCAATTTGTTTGAACTTAATTGAATTTCTGTTTTCCTTTTTAAATCATCAAATGTAGCCCTCCTTTGAGTGGAATTTTGAAACTCTGATTTTACTTTAGTAGATCGAATTGATTAGATAAGGGGGTGTTACATTGTTGGTATCAGAGCATAAGTTCGGTCTTGTCCGACCAAGTATTGAGTCTAAGTGTCTTAAGCCTCGAGTCTTAGGCTCGTTCTAAACCAGTTCTTGATTGTGTGATCAGTGAAGTAAGAATGGCTAGAAGAGCTAGAAGAGATGATGCGCTTTATAGCGGCTGCGTTGAGGCGATGGCAAATGCTATGGGAATCGACCTCGTGAGAATGCCGATGATCTTGGAGCTCGTAGGCTCGCTACTTTCCAGAGGAGAATCCTCCTACCTTGGGGAGGTATGATCTGATGGGGCTCTAGCATGGTTGAAAGAAATAGAGAGAATATTCAGAGTGATGGATTGCACCGATGAGCAAAAAGTGAGGTTTGGGACTCATATGCTCGCTGAGGAAGCCGACGACTGGTGGCTTGGAGTTCATTTGAAGTGACCTTAAGTGCATTTGTTCATTTCCTGTGATGAGAGATTACGTCCTTTCTGTGATTTCCAAAAATTTCGTAACGGTCGTAATGCTTATGATATGCCGCATGTTTCACAATTCAGTATCATTTATCATAAAACACCATTTCGAAAACGAGGGAGAATAAAAGAGAAGGGAGAGTGTTTGATATTTCATATTGGAAGCCGGGTATGCAAAAGGCACACCGACTGGAGATTATATCAGTAATGAAAGGAAAAGAAAAGCTGAAATGCTAAGCAGATTCGTTGATAGCTAGTGTCCTTGAGATAACGCTGTCAGTCACCCATACTGCAACCTTGATCGCTCATTATCTAACTTCCGGAAGTGTTGCTTGCCTCAATATTTTAGTCCAACTTCTTGACCCTAATTTTTGCCTGGACCGCCCTTTTGGGTTCTCGATCCACCGGTTCGCTCTAACTTTTGCCTAGGCCGCCCTTTCGGGTTTTCGGCCTAGCGAGCTTATTCTTGCTTGGCTCATTTTTCTCTTTTTTCTATATCATTTCTTTCAGGCATAGTATTTCTTGGCGGCATCTGAGTTGATTGGGGAGTGGGAGGTCTTCACCATTGTCAGAATTAAGGTTCTTCCAGAGAACGATTTCTTCACCACGTATGGTTCTTCATAATTCGAGCTCAAGAATCCTTTTGAGATTTTCTTGGGCACCAGGTCCCTTTCTTGAAATTGTCGAAGAAAGGCCTTCTTCTATTAATCTTTCTTTGTTCTTGTCTGATACAATTGGTCATGACATAGGGCAAACATTTTGCTTTAATGGAAGTACTGTTGAGATAAAATCCTTTTTGATATATGGTTTTAATGATAACAAACCTTATGAACTAAAGCTTAAGTATTCTGAATGGTGTTCTACTAATGGGTGTCTTGAGTTTGTTGAAAAGAACAGGTTTCTTTCAAGTGGACATGCTAGAAGCAAATTAGATCAATCCATTGCATGCCATTCTCAACAAATTGAAGAATCAGAGTAGCACCAACAAAGTTACAAGAATAGTAATGCAAGCTTCATGAAGACATATTATCTTTACTATTACAATGTGTGGGACTAGGAATTTCACAAAGAGAAAAGAGAAGACATTAGGTAATCAAAGTAAATGCAAATCATCTAAGTGAATTCCTATCAAGAGAGTCCTAATAACCTAATGACTAGATGGATCAAAGGTTTCTACAAGTCTCTACAAAGGAGATTCTCATAGTCATTAATCAGGTTATAATCTACCAATGCTCTCTTACTCAAAGGTTCAAAAGCTTATCAAGAAGCATATCAAAGAGCAAGACTAAAACATGCAAAAAGTCAAAGGTAGAAATAAACATAAGAAGGTTCAAATATGGGAAGGTTCAAAAGCTAAAGAAGGTTAAAACGATTCTGTAAGGTTCAGAGATAAGAATGTTCAATTAAACAAGCAACCTACTCTATCTAGGAAACTTCAACAACTAAAGAACAATCACTCTCATTGATGAACTGAAGAAGAGGTAATCAATGATTCTTCCTAGGAGCATCCAAGTTTATTTGTTTAAGGAATAATCAATTGAGAAAGTTTGACTAAGTCAACAGAAGGTTTGACAAAGTCAAGAGAAGGTATTAGAAAAAGAGAAGGTAATAAATGATTCTTCCTAGGAGCATCAAAGTTCATTTATTTGAGGAATAATCATTTGAGAAGGTTTAACCAAGCCAAGACTTAGCAAACTAAGGCTCTACCATGGTCTACAACATTGGTATATTATAAAGGTAGAAAAGCCTTGAGAAGGTTAACTCATGAGAAGCTTCAAAAATAAAGTCAACAGAAGGTTTGACCTTTCTACAGAAGGTTGACTGAAAGTCAAATAGAAGGTTGACTAAAAGTCAACACAAGGTTGACCAATAGTCAACGAAAGTTTGATTGAAGTCAATGAAGGTTGACCTATTCCATAAAAAGAGGCATGAAGGTTAAAGTGAATGAAGAAGCTTAAAATAAAAAGTAACTTTCTACAGAAGGTTGACTGAAAGTCAAACAGAAGGTTGACCGAAAGTCAACAGAAGATTGACCAAAAGTCAACAGAAAGTTTGACTGAAGTCAAAAGAAGTTTGACTCACAAAACACCTTGGAAGTATAAGTTCAATGTTAAGAAGGTTAAAGTGAAGGAAGAAACAATGTTCAGAAGGTTGCTGGAAACCATATCAAAATTATCCCAAACACATTAACTCTTCTTGAATGATCTTAAGGTGAATTAAATGAATATTCCAAGTCATAAAATGTGCTGAAAGTTTGAATATAAAAGGAGGTAATGAATGATTATTCATATGGCACATTTGAGGTGTTTATTCATGCTAGGAAGCTTCAGAAGGTTGATTCAAATTAATTCCAAGCTGTCCAACGGTTACAAATGAAGCATAGTTGTTGAGTAGACTACTAGGGGAGTGCTCTGAACTGACAGAAAAGAAGAAAAGGAAGTATGGTGCAGACATAAAGTGCTGTCAACACAAGACAAAGCACAAAGGTTGCTTCAGAAGGTTGATAGGCTACAACTAAAGCACAAAGTCATCATATCCTATCTACAAACCTACAACAACTTTCCAACGGCACTCTTCAACTCAAATTCAATTTGTACTTGACTATATTCAGTCCCCATGGATATTTAAATGCTGTAATTTGAAGATTCAAGGCATGAGTTTGGGTTGGAACCTCTCATCATTCAAGCTTCTCAAAGAAACAACCAACCTTCATCCCACACTCCAAGCTTCTAATGTAAAATTCTCGGGATTCTTTTAGTGAGTGTGTGTTAGCTTGATGAGCATCATTGTATACACTTTGTGTAATTTATTCTCAAGCTCTTAAACATCCCAAAACCCCAAAACCCTTATTGTAAACATTATCTTGTAAATATCTCACCAAACTACCTAGAAAGAAAGGTGAGTGTTAATGAGAAAATACAACATGTGTAGTGTTCTATCAAGCTACCTAAGGAGTAGGTGAGTGTTGATGAGAAACTACAATGTGTGTGTTGTTCTATTAAGCTACCTAGGATAGGTGAGTGTTGGTGGTGATTATACTTGATAAGGTGATTCTTAGGTAACTAGTGGAGAGTTTCTAAGAGAGTGGAAACTTGACTAGGCGTAGGTGTGTAAGAGTGCACTAGGTCATTTGTGTGTGATCAAAGCTAGTGGTGGTGAAGTCTTTTGTGTGTTGATCAAAAGCAAGTGTAATGACTATTTGGAAAATAGTGGAAATACTCACGTGGACGTGGGGAGAGGGGTGAACCTCTATAACTCTACTGTGTTATTTACTAGCTTTCCTTACTATCTTCTAACATGTTATAACATATTCACCATTGTTCAAACTATGAGAAGGTTGATTTATTCAACCTTATGAAAACGGTTTTAACTAAGAACTTATAATCTATGATTTAATCTCAAAGTTAAAACCAACATATCTCTTACAAGCTATTATTCATGACTATCCCTCATCATTAAGAAGTTAGTATCCTATATTGATTATCTATTGTTACTAACCTTCTTCATTGAGTGGTTAGTGTTTTATATTGATCATCTATTGTTACTAACCTACTCAAGTATTTTATGCATAAAACATATCTTTGTTTTAAAAGCATTTATAGAAGCTTCAATCTGAAATGTTCTCATCCTCATAAGCTTCTCTACATTAAAGATTTTATCCTTCACATATATATTTCTTGGTAATATGTTTCTCAAGTTATCAAACACTAAATTACCATGTTCAACAAAAGGATAAAATTCATATGATGTACAAAATGTTTCTATGCATAAATACAACACAAGACTCATTAAGAATTGAACTTACTTAACTAGAGAAGGTTCATCATGTGGAACCTACTTAACAAAAAGAAGGTTCAATGCATGGAACCTAGTCAAGAAGAGTATGTCTTGTGAAATTGTTTTAAGCTAACTATCTCATCTCCAAGTATCAACTTGAGAGGACATTTTCTAAGTTGCAGGTTATAAATTTTCAAAGGGTCGCAATTCAACCCCCCCTTCTTGTGACTCTATATGCCACTTCAATTGACTTCAATTGGTATCAGAGCACAGGCTCTTAGGGTTGAACACACTTAAACGTGTGAAGAGATGAAGATTCTGGAAGAAGTGATGACCAACATTGGAGATGAAGAACATGTCTCAGAAGGTTGATTTACAAAGAGATGTGTGATATGCAGAAAACAATATTGATGAGGAAGAAGTTGACAAGGTGAGATAGATGGAAAATGAATATGCCATGATCAACAAGTAAGCCTGTTTTAATCTTTCTTTGAATACTCTATAATCCATTAGAATGGGAAGCTATTAGAGATGAGTTTTCTCTAAATAGCAAAACATAGGAAAGATAAAAGGGTTTTTAGCTACTAACTTGAAAAGTCATCATAAATCCTTTTTACTCTCAAAGCAAAACAAAAATTGCCACAAGGTACTATTTTATAAGCTACTTTTCAAAATCTCACAATACCCATCTTTGACAATTTAAAAGAGAAATGTGAAAGTCAAAATGATATGTGTTCTTGCTTATTCTAACATACAAAGGGATGAACCACATGCTTTACATATTAATAAAGTACTAGTAGGTATTTGTTGCATGCTAGTCAAAAAGTAAATGTGGAGAAAATCTATAGTGAATAACAGCCCACTTGTATAAATTCTTCCAACTTATATTTTGTTGCTTTCTTGATCCTTACATAGTGTACTAAAAGGAATGGGAATTTAAATCCTTTTTCTTTTTGGGTTTTTCTAAAGCAACCTATTATGATAAAAAGTGGTTGAGAGTTGTGTTTTGCAAGAATCTAAAATCTTGCATTATATTGGCAAACATAAGAAAAATGTTTGAGAATGAAAACCAGTGGAGTTTTTGAAATTTGGTGAAGCTTAACATATTGTGCTTTCAAGAAAATCTTTTCTCTTTGGCTTCCAAAATTTCTGTCATTCATTCACAACTCTGAGCATAGTTATTCAAGACAAGCCAACAAGAACATATTGAAAAGAGACCACACGAAGCATCATACAAATGATGCAGCCACTGTACAAGAGAGATGTCAAGGTAACCTTCATGACAGAATGAATGAAGTTCTGTTTACAAAATGAAAATTCATGAAGGAGCCACATGGACTGAGTCATGTGACAAAGTTAGAACCAATGAACTCAAAATCTTGGAAAGCTCGCACTCTACTAAGAATGATCATTACAATGCTTGCCAAGATCCATGAGGTTGCAAAAATGTGGTGAGTTTCATGACAACATGATAGTTAGTGAGGTAAGAGCATTAGAATTTTACATGAAATTTTAATTGTCTATTATCTTACTCATTGGTTGGCCTTTACATGTTTTATTCATATGTCAAGAAAACATCATGAATGTCTAAGGGCTAGAAATATGTGATTTATGCAACAAAGGTTATATGCCCCAAACTAACTGTTTCTGGAAAAATATCATTCATATGTATCATCCTTCTTTTTCAGAAACTTGTTAAAAACTTATTGGCTAAACCACATTTATCTCTTGTTACAAAGCAACAAGTCTTGTACTTATTTCTTACATGATTAAAATGACTTTCATATGAACCAAAGTTCATGATGCATTAATATCTCTGTGCATCATTTAAAATAAAAAATTGGATATTGATATGCACGTGTTCTTGAAAAATGGCTCTTTCATAAGAAATATTCTCTTTACACTCATGCATAATGTTATCTGAAAAATTGTGCTTTCTAAGATACTAACTCATTCTTTTAAAAATGAAATTGAATTTTGGGAAAACAAGAATTGAGTTGAGTATTAACTTGGAAGTTTTTGAAAAACAATCTTTATGCATAAAAATGTTCAAAGTGGTTGTTGCGCCCCGAAAAATCCGGTTTGGGATTTCTCAGTGTACAACGTCTGAATTGTGAAGCCGCCACTAATATTTTAGTTTTTAGACCAAAACATTAGAAAAAGGTCTTTTTTACAAAAAGGCGAGTGGTCTTTCGAAAACAGAAATGTAGGTTCGGGGGTCGGTTAGGTGTGGGGAAGGTGTTAGCACCCCACACCTCCTTTCTACCGAAAGGGAACCATTAATTCGATGTGTGGTTTGGATTGTTTGATTTGAGATAATTTTTGTTCTACTTCTTTTCTTTTCCTTTTTTATTTGAAAGAGTTTTATTGAAGACAAGGGAGAAAGGAGTCTTTTTGAGATTTTTGAAAAGCGAAACTAAACTAAGGTTTTTTGAAAGTGAGCTTGACGGGATATGACCCGGTCCTCACGCACCTCAATGACCGAGGATCAAAGCTACGTAGTTCTTAATTCTTTGTTTTGGGGTTTTTGAAAGCGAGCTTGCGGGATATGACCCGGTCCTACGTACCCTCAATGACTGAGGGATCAAAGCTACGTAGTTCTTAATTCTTTGTTTTGAAAATCTGTGTTTTATCTTTATCTTATCTTTTGGTTTTTTGAAATATGACTCAAGCGTTCATGAATACCAAACAAGCAATGGCTTCGAGTGGCGTTCATTACTAACTTGAAAGAAAAGTGTTGGAACCGATAATCAATCGAGCAAATACTCAAGTGATTACTAGTCGCAACGTTTTATTATCTTTTTTTGAAATGATTTTGGAAAAGGGTGAGTCATAATGGTAATTACCACTAATGACTCATATTATTTTTGGAGTTTTTAACTAATTCGTAGTTGATTAAGGTGTGGGAACTTTCATGATAGTCAAACAAGCAAAGGCTTCGAGTGACTACCACTAATAACTCCATCATTAACGATCAAACAAGCGAAGCTTCGAGTGATGGTTAATGATTTTATTTATGAAAACGCCTTAGGGTTTTATTAAGAAAACGATTGATTTTTGATTTTTTTGAAAATTGGTTTTAGAAAAGAAATCTAGTTTGGAAAAAGAATTTGAAAGCGAGTAGAACACCTCAATCAACTCTATATCCTAAACCAAATACAAATAAAAAAAAGCAAAGAACTTATACATTTATTCAACCTAAAATTCAAAAGAACAAATTAACAATCTAAACCCTAGAACTTAACCCTAGACCGAAGGTATACATGGTGAAACCAAAAACCCTAAAATCAAACCCTAATTATAGACTAAACAATAGAAGATATTATTCAATGAAATAGCCAAAACTAAACATGCAAGGAAAACTTTGAGCATTAAGCAAAAATCTATGGTTATCTTACAAGACTTAATAGGAGATAAAGTAAAGGATGAAAGGACAAATTATACAAAATTAAATCAATTGAATCCTTTCTAGCCATCCTCACCACTTTGAATTTGAATACTCTAAACACTTTGTGGGAGTCATTTAGCAAGATCATCAACAACATAACAACAACATAATTAAGTCACAAGAACACTAACATTTAAACTAGACTTGAATCCTTTCTTGCAATCTTCACCACTTTAAATCAAAAGTACTAGGTACTTAGTGGGAATCCTCTTGCAAGATCATCAAAAATCAAACTAAACCTAATTTATTGCACACAATGCGAAATGAACATGACATTAAACTATGAAATAAATTTGAATCCCTTCTTGCAATCTTCACCACTTTAAATTAAAAGCAACTAGGTGCTTAGTGGTGAATCCTTTTGCAAGATCATCAACAATTAAACCAAGAAACATATCAAAATCAAATGAAACCTAATTTATTAAGCATATGCGAAATGGACATGGTATTAAACTCTACAAATGAACTTGAATCCCTTCTTGCAATCTTCACCACTTTAAATCAAAAGTACTAAGTACTTAGTGGTGAATCCCTTTGCAAGATCATCAACAAACTAAACCAAAAACATATCAAAATTCAATAAAACCTAATTTATTCACAATATGCGAAATGTGTATGATATTAAACTATGAAAATGAACTTGAATCCCTTCTTGCAATCTTCACCACTTTAAATCAAAAGCAACTAGGTGCTTAGTGGTGAATCCTTTTGCAAGATCATCAACAAAACAAATTAAAAATCAAGCAAAACCTAATTTATTTAGAGCATGCGAAATGAACATAATGTTAAGCTATGAAATGAACTTGAATCCTTTCTAGTCATCTCCATCACTCAAATCAAAGTGCCTTAAGCACTAGTGATAGATCATATGACTAGATCATCAACAACTAAACAAGAACAACATTACTACTAAAATAAAATACTCACAATGAAGAAACATAAAATTAACTTGAGCATATTTTTTTGTTTAGTGAAATGACAACAAAATTAGCATGAAGCATCATAAATCCATTTATTAAGGGTGAGATACCAAATCTCACCCACCAACAACAACAAGCTACATTATGAAAATGAATATGATAACTATGCGAAATGATGAAGGAAATGCAAGATGAAGAAAAGAAAATAAGTTCTAATGTAAAATGCTTGAAGATGATGCAAAGGTATCAAGGGTTTTTACCTTATTTCTAAGAGAGAAAGGAAGAGCTTGAAAAAAATAGAGAAGAGGAGGAGGATGAAGCTACGGTTTTGGGGTGTGATGGAGGAGAGAGTTTTGTTCTTGATTTTCTTGAGTGAGAAAGGAAAAGCTAAGGTGGTGAGAGATGGATTCAAGGCATTTTGGTGGATGAAAATGAATTAATGGAGGAAGGGAAGAAGAAGGAGGCTACGGTTTTAGAGAGGGGAAGAGGAGAGGAGAATTGTTTTTGTGTTTTTGAAGGGAATGAAAGGCAAAAAGTCCTTAGTGTATGAAGAGGAAGAGGTATTTATAGATTTTTGAGGTTTGGGGGGTATAATTGTCTTTTTGTTTTTGATGTGCCTCTAGGATTGAGTCTTAAAATTAAATGGAGGGTTGGGATGAATCATCACATGGATTAGGGGTATTTAGAAAACACAAGTGAAGGTGAGTGTGTGAGAGAGTGGGGCGCATGTGTGAACAAAAAAGAAGGGGAAATTTGTGAACAAAAATCTAATTATGGAATGGTGACTCTTGTGAGAAGGATCTAGAATAGGGTTAGGGGTAATTTGGTGAGGGGATGTTATCAAAAAGGAAAGAATGCATTTTTGGGTGAAGAGGTTAGTGTAAGTGTGTGGAATAATTTACCAAAATGGGCAAAATGAAGATATGATCAAATCCAAACTTGGTGAGTAAGAAAAGAAGTGTGTAGAAGATTTTTATGAGAGAGGAAGAGATATTTTCGTGCATAGGCTGAACATGGAGAGGGAAATTAGAAAAAAAACTTGTTTTTGGTCTTTTTGTCTTATTGAGGATGATCAGTGCATTTTGATGCACGTTCTTCCATGTTTTTACTTAAGCATTTTTATGTTTTGCTTTGTTTATTTTTATGTTTTATAATGTTTTTCTAATTTAGTTTATTTTTGGCTTAATTTGATTTTCGTGTTTTATTTTCAGCTTTAGCAGCTTTCACGGAAAAATTCATAACTGGAGCTGCGAGTATCAGATCGACGCGTTCTAATATGCGTTGAAAAGCCAAGAGAAAGAGCTACAACTTTCATGTTTCAGCAAAAGCTAATTCGGAGCGCAAGAGTCTCAAATAATTCGTTGAAGTTCCAGACTTAATAAATATTTAGTTTTGGGCGGGTTTTTATGTTTTTTGACCCGTTGGGTTAGAACCCGAATCCTTGTTTTTTCCTTTATACCTAGCAGCCGCGGTACTGTTCACGGTCACTTTTTGCACTGTTCACGAAAATACTTTGAGAAGTTTTGGATACGAATTCTCATGGAGAACTAGAGGATCCAAACAATTTGCTGTATTCAGGTTCCAACACCTTGAGATTTTAGTAATTATAATCCAGGTTTTCTATTCCTTCCAATATAAATCTATGTCTCTTGTTTGCTTAATTCGATTTACATAGGTTATATTGGTTTAATTCGATTTATTGTATGATCCTAACCATAGACATGTTATATCGTTGCTTAATTCGCTATCATGTTTGTTTAATTCATGTTTGCTTAATTCATGAAACTTGATCCCGTTTGCTTAATTCGGATAATAGGAACATACAACTTATACTGTCAATTGCGCTTGTCAATGATATTATAATCGAATAGGAATAGACAATTTATGTTGGAATTACGATAATCGATGATAAGCGAGAACCGAATCAGCAAATTGGTTTTTAACGTATTTGATAATCACTTAATTGTTCTATTTGTTAATTCAGATTTTAAACCAAACTCCCCCTAATTCGACTCCAGTCGGTTAATAATTATACAAGAATCCTTGAGAGACGATACTCGAGTTGTCGCTCTAAAGATACTATATTTTCAAAATACTCGTTTTTTGATCCGTGCGCGCGACAATGATCAAATTAGCGCCGTTGTCGGGATTCTTGTTGTTAATAAGCGATCTTAGAGTCACAGTCTAGTGCTCTTGCGTTTAGACCCTACTTCCTCACTTGTTTTGGCAATTTCGCGGCTCGAGTTGTCAAAAACCCGCCCAAAACTTTCAAATGATGCATGATTAGCATTTTTCTTGATTTTATTGAAAATTGCATGGAAGTGTTTATGGATGATTTCACTTTGTTTATGGTTCTTCATTTGATGCATGCTTGAGCGGTTTAAATATGGTTTTGGAGAGATGCATCGAAACTAACCTTGTTTTAAATTATGAAAAATGCCATTTTATGGTTGAACAGGAATTGTTTTGGGTCACATAATTTCGAAAAGGAATTTTCAGAGACCCGCTAAGATTGATGTGATTTCTACATCGCCTTATCCATCTTGCATTCGCGAGATTCGTTCTTTTCTTGGTCATGCGAGTTTTTACAGCGTTTCATTAAGGATTTCAAAGAAGATAGCTCTTCCATTGTCCAACTTTTTGAAGAATGACGTTACTTTCAACCGATGACAAATGCAAAACAGCGTTTGACTTCTTGAAGAAAGCATTGACCTCGCTCGTCATCATCCAACCCTGGACCCTCCCTTTTGAGATCATGTGTGATGCCTCTAACTATCTTTGTTGAAATTTGTCCTTGCACAAAGAGTTGACAAGGCTGCCCATGTTATTTATTATGCTTCTAGGACTTTAGATTCTCTTGCAGTCTAATTACACCACCACCATAAAAAGGAACTTCTAGCTATTGTTTTTGCTCTTGATAAATTCGAGATCATATTTGCTAGGTTCCAAGGTTGTTGTTTTTACCGACCATGCGACTTTAAAATATTTGTTGAAGAAGCGTGAAGTTAAACCGAGATTGATTCGGTGGATGTTGTTACTTCAAGAGTTTAATGTGGAGATTAAAGATAAAAGTGAGCCGAGAACTGGTGGTGGTGATCACTGAGCGGGGATAGAAAGGGATGAAGATCCTTATCCCATTCAGGATGACTTTCCGATGAGCGACTTTTACTTATGCATGGAGTTACTCCTTGGTATGTCGATATTGTTAATTATCTTGTTCTTTGGTATTTTTCCTACAGGTGCATCCAGGCCACAAATTCAAAAACTCAAGAGCGATGCCAAATATTATGTTTGGGATGATCCATACCTTTGGAAGTTTGGCAGTGATCAAGTAATTAGGAGATGTGTTCCCGACTATGAGATTGAATCTATTTTGCATTTTTCTCATGCATCTCAAGTCGGGGACACTTTGGTCCTCAAAGGATCGCAAGAAAAGTCCTAGACTCGTGTTTCTATTATTTTTGTTTTTAAGGATGCTTATGAGACTTACCGCACTTGTAAGGAGTGTGTAGGAGTGTAATCGCCATCACTCGCAAGAGTGAAATGCCTCAGCAACCCATGCTTTTCTGTGAGGTATTTGATGTATGGGGAATCGACTTCATGGGTCCCTTTCCTATATCATTTGGTTTTCTCTACATTTTACTTCTTTGTTGATTATGTTTCAAAGTGGGTAGAAGCCATTCCCACTAGGACTAATGATTCTAGAGTTGTTGCAGATTTTGTCAGGTCTAATATTTTTTGCAGGTTTGGAATACCGCGAGCTATCATAAGTGACCAAGGCACTCATTTCTGCAACCGCACCATGGAAGCTTTGCTCCGGAAGTATGGAGTTGTGCATAGAGTGTCAACTGCATATCACCCACAAACTAATGGGCAAGCAGAGATCTCAAACAGGAGATCAAGCAGTTTTAGAGAAAATGGTGCAAACCAAACAGAGAAAGATCTGGAGCCGCCGCCTAGAAGACGCACTTTGGGCTCAAAGAACAGCCTTCAAGACACCAATAGGGATGTCTCCCTATCGGCTTGTTTTTGGTAAGGCATGTCACCTTCCTGTAGAGATAGAACACCGTGCTTATTGGGCGGTAAAGAGTTGTAATTTGGAGCTACAACAAGCAGGTATTGAAAGAAAACTCCGATTATAATAACTTGAAGAGCTTCTACAGAGGCTTATGAAAGCTCTAGAATCTATAAAGAGAAAACTAAGCACTTCCATGATAAAATGATTTCTAGGAAGGAATTCTCTGTGGCCAACAGAGGTTTATTGTTTAATTCCCGCCTTAAGCTTATGGTCGGGAAACTTCGATCCAAATGGATTGGCCTTTTGTTGTTACTAATGTTTTCCTCATGGTGCGAAGAGAGATTAAAAGTGCAGTGTCTCGACAAAGTTTTCAAGGTCAATGGGCAGCGCCTAAAGCTATTCCATGAAAGTTCAATACCAAGATGCAAACATAGAGGAGCTTTCTTTGGAAGCACCCAACTACACCGCTACTTGATCAGTGGAGTGCTTCGTCCTTCTCTCTACTTTAATAGTTATGCCCTTTCATTGAGGACAATGCTTGTTTCAAGTGTGGGGGAGGGAATCATTTGTTTTCTTTGCTTTTATTCGTTGTTTTTGTTTGTTTTCAATTATAAAAAAAAAAAAAAAAATTTGCATCTTTTTGAAAGTTTTGGGCTATAGATTAATCTGAGTTTTAGGTTGTGGAGATTTGGGAAAAGTTCACAAGATCGGTATCGTTTTAACACCGTGAATCTCACCTTATGGAAATTAATTTGAATCCTTATTATGACATAGCCTTGAACTCTCACCCTCTGACAGCTCTTGAGTAGTTTATCTTTGCAGTCAGCACCATCTCACACATGCTCTATGTAAGGAAGCCGATGAAAATAAGTGAGTGATCTCAAAAAAAAAAAAAAAAAAAAAAAAAAAAAAAAAAAAAAAAGGGGAATGCTCCTTCTAAGTTTGGTGACCCTCACCCGGTCACTTAACCCAACGGACGTAGAACCTACACAAAAAAAAAAAAAAAAAAAAAAAAAGAGAGAGATTCCCATTGTTAGTTGGTTCAGAGGCTTCTGGTGCTGAACTTGGTAGGGTGGATTACGGTCCAATCCCCCGCAACTACAATTGGGTAAACAAGGGTAATGCCATTTAATTCCAGAACCCTATGCAAAAAGGATCAGAGTCACTAACCGGCGATAGCCTTACTATAGGTGTGTGGAGATAACGGGCTTAATGTGATTGCGCCAGAATGAAAAAGAGGAAAAATGAGGATGGGTAAGTTAGACTTAAGCATAATAACATGGTTCAGATTGGTTTGTGTTTTCAGGAGGCTTATGATTGCACAATTGTGGATTAGTGTTCATACGATGCCCTTAGTGTGCAAGATTAGTACCTATCAACGCAATCCTAGCCGAAGGAAAGTCTGTGGCCTGGAATGAGTAACTCATGATGCTTGTGTGTTTGCTGAGTTTTTTATTTTTATTTTGCTCGGAGTGCAAAAGTTCAAGTGTGGGGGAATTTGATCAGTGCATTTTGATGCACGTTCTTCCATGTTTTTACTTAAGCATTTTTATGTTTTGCTTTGTTTATTTTTATGTTTTATAATGTTTTTCTAATTTAGTTTATTTTTGGCTTAATTTGATTTTCGTGTTTTATTTTCAGCTTTAGCAGCTTTCACGGAAAAATTCATAACTGGAGCTGCGAGTATCAGATCGACGCGTTCTAATATGCGTTGAAAAGCCAAGAGAAAGAGCTACAACTTTCATGTTTCAGCAAAAAGCTAATTCGGAGCGCAAGAGTCTCAAATAATTCGTTGAAGTTCCAGACTTAATAAATATTTAGTTTTGGGCCGGGTTTTTTATGTTTTTTTGACCCGTTGGGTTAGAACCCGAATCCTTGTTTTTTCCTTTATACCTAGCAGCCG
Source organism: Oxytropis ochrocephala (assembly GCA_020916435.1). Lineage (NCBI taxonomy): Eukaryota > Viridiplantae > Streptophyta > Magnoliopsida > Fabales > Fabaceae > Oxytropis > Oxytropis ochrocephala. The sequence continues at coordinate 70,921,936 of CM037089.1, forward strand.
CGGTACTGTTCACGGTCACTTTTTGCACTGTTCACGAAAATACTTTGAGAAGTTTTGGATACGAATTCTCATGGAGAACTAGAGGATCCAAACAATTTGTCAGATTCGTGTTCCAACACCTTGAGATTTTAGTAATTATAATCCGTGTTTTCTATTCCTTCCAATATAAATCTATGTCTCTTGTTTGCTTAATTCGATTTACATAGGTTATATTGGTTTAATTCGATTTATTGTATGATCCTAACCATAGACATGTTATATTGTTGCTTAATTCGCTATCATGTTTGTTTAATTCATGTTTGCTTAATTCATGAAACTTGATCCCGTTTGCTTAATTCGGATAATAGGAACATACAACTTATATCATCAATTGCGCTTGTCAATGATATTATAATCGAATAGGAATAGACAATTTATGTTGGAATTACGATAATCGATGATAGGCGAGAACCGAATCAAAGAAATTGGTTTTTAACGATTTGATAATCACTTAATTGTTCTATTTGTTAATTGATTTTAAACCAAACTCCCTAATTCGACTCAATCGGTTAATAATTATACAAGAATCCTTGAGAGACGATACTCGAGTTGTCGCTACAGTATACTATATTTTCAAAATACTCGTTTTTGATCCGTGCGCGAAAGCGGATCAGGGGACACTTCCCATTTTTGCATTTTTGAAATTTGAATTTTTGGGCATGCAAAATGGGAATGCACCTATTGAAAATGTGTTACATATTTTTGGGCACCATAAAATAGTCTCCCTAATTACTCTAGACAAACAAAATTGTTATTTAGTAATTGGGGAATATTAAATGGTCTTTTAATATTTTTTATGCAATAAAAATAGGGAAAATGCATTTTAATTATTTTAGGCTAGGATATTCTCTCTAAAAATTGTACAAAAATTATCTTGGATAAGAGAAAAATGTACTTTTGGTATGTGCATACTTTTGACGAGAAAATTATCCTGTTGCGTAAAATGACCAAAATGCCCCTTACCCTAAAAAAATCCTATTTTGTCCAAAAAGTGCATTTCAACTTTAAAAATGATTTTAGAAACTTTGAAATGACTTTTAGGACCCTAAATGCACTGCATGATGCTTTTCTTTTATTTATTTATTTTTTTGGGGAAAATTAGGGTTTTGACCTAAGCCGGACAAAATTGGGGTATGACAGTGGTTATAATGGGTGATAAGTGCTTAGAAAAAAAAGGAGAAAATGTACACATACATTCCTATAGTATGTTTCACATTCATTTGTCAATGATGTATGCTCAAACAGTATATCTTGGTTGAGACCTTATTATGTTACCATGTGAGCAAAAATAGCTAGAGAAGGTATACTAACTCATAAGGACCCAAAAGGAATGGGTACCAAAATCATTTTTGATTTGTGATGTAGGAATACTCATTGGATGATAAAAGGAGAAGAAAATGCCTCTTGGAAGTTGATAATAAAGAACTGAAGACCAACTCATACAACTCAAAAGATGCTCAAAAGTTTAAATTGAAACTTCATGATAGTACACACAGATGATGAAGGATAAATCTGAGAAAAGCATGTTGGAAGGACTGAAATCCTTCCTTGGGCTTCAATATGAGAGGATCCAAGAAGCAGAGAAAATTTATAAAGAAACTTGGAATCATCTCAAAAGGGAGAGGGATTGCAGTGTGCCAAAACTAGATTTCATCATCCCCTCAACCTTCTGCAGATATTGATAAGCTTCTGTAGAATTGAAGAAGCTTCTGCAGATTTCAAGAAGCTTGATCTGAAGCTTCTCAAAGATGAAAAGTTTTCTCTAAAAGAGATTTCAGCAAAGAAATTCAAAGTCTATCTAACATACAAGTGATTGGAAGCTGAAATAGATGAAAGATATTGAGAGATAAACACAAGCCATATCAAGATCAATGAGAAAAATAATCTGCAACAACCATCTTCATCCATCAGCCAAATTTTCACAAAGTACTATGATGATATATGAATGAGCATGAATTGATGATACTACAAAGTCTTTGAGGATGTTCTTATCATAAGAAGTCTTGTAAGGAAAGTCATTAAAGGAGGTATACTCAATCTCATCATAATTTTATTTTGATATATATGAATTATGTGTGAATATATGATATGATAAGATTGATTGTTTGTTCCTATGAATGCATGCTAAAATGATTGATGCAATATATGATCTTAAAAGCTTAATTGTATGCATCACTGTTTACTTTGAACTTGAATGTGCATGTGCCTAGTTCTATATAAAATATGTGTGCACAGTCTCTAGTTTTAAGTTTCTCATACTAATATAGTGATCATAATCAAATTTGCAATTCAGTTGATAATTGATATTATTGCATGATGCTTTAAGCTTTATGAACACATGTTAAAAACCTATTTAAAATGAAGTGTTCTTTAAAAAGTGTTAGATAAGATGTTGCAATGTCAAGTGACATTCTTTGCAGAAATATAGACTCACATACTATATCAATATCTATGATGTGGTGCTAAATGTTATATGTGTTAATATCTTGAAGTGCAAATTGATCCCCATCATGTTTAAAATAACAAATGTTCTAATAACTCTTATGAATAATTCAATGATTGAAAGAATCTTGTTTCACAACCTTTGATTCTAAACATTCCATATTGCTATAACTTTCATGAACCTTTTTGGATATATGGTTTGTTGTCTTAAATAGCTTCACTGTGTTGTAGGCCTGGTAAAAACGTTTCAATAGTCAATGTGAATTGAATCTTTCAAAGTGTTAGACCATTTGATGCATTGTTGAGTCCCATGTAAATCATGTCTTACAAAGATGCACCTCTTGTTTATCATGAAATTTATTTTGGTGTATAAAATGGGTGAAAAAGTTTTCAAATCATCAGTATAAAATTAACATCTTTCAAAGCAAGTTTTCAAATGTGCACTAATCATATTATTGTCAAATTCTGATATGTGCTTTCTAAAAACCATGTTCCTATGAAATCTTTTAAAGTAAGGAGTTATTTTCTCAAAACTGAAATGTGATTAACTTAATATCTTGAGAAGGAAAAATGACAAAGCCTCATGTTGATCATTTAATCTAAGTCATATCCTTTATCAAATCTGATTTTGGTGCATATTTAATGTTATATCTTGTTTCCAAAAGCCTCATGTGCACTTATAAATCTAAAGACAAAATATTGAGAGAATCAAAGCTTAACTTGCATATCTTGAGAAACCTATACTTTATTTGATGCCTAACTCTAGGAATATGATCTTGGTTTTACAAAAATTTGAGATTCTGATATTATGTTTACAAAATATCCTTCTTCAACATGTTCTATATTGATGTCCAATCATTAGACTTAAGATTGGAAGGTTTTCAAAAATTGATTCTCATTTTTGTTTCTCCATGCAAAATTGATTGCTTTCTTGAAAATGTTTGATATTAAATGAGCACTAAGTGCTAAATCTGATTTATGAAAAATGAAACTTCTCACAAATGCTTTTGAATATTTATTTGACACATTCTAAACAAGAAAGATCTGTTTTGAAATAATTATATGATAATCTTGTTTCACTTTCATAGTCTCCACTCAAAAATAGATATGTGAGCTCCATATAGCATATGAATGCATGTTTTACGCAAAATGAGTCTTGATTCTTTGCATAATCTTATTGTGATATATGTTTTAATAGTGTTTTTAAACAATGAAACTAGTGAAAATAGAATCTATGATATATCACAAACTCTGACTACTTTGAGTAAGCTTAAAGAATGTGCATTATGTTCACTTGAGTGATTGCAGAAATTTGAAAGAGTGTATAGTTTTAATTTTAGCTATCACTATCATGCATTATGCTTTAACTGACTTTGTAGAACTAAGTATGGTAAATTGGTTATCCCCCATTGTTTATATCCAAGGGATTATTGCCATATATGGGTTGAGGAAAAATAAAATAAAATGTCCTATATATTGTTTTCTTCTAAGGCAAGAGGGTTGGTAAAGAATTTTATATTCATTGAACCCTATACAAAATTTATTATAAGAGGTTTTCCTCTTATATATAAAAGGCTTTTCTTCAAAGCCTAATAATGAGAGTAATAATAAGGGAAGAGATGCTTCTAAAGATAGGAGAATAATGATCCTTGAAAACCCAAAGGGAGAGTTTTTGAACTAAAGAAGGTATATGTTCTTCAATGTCTAAACATGCTAAAGTTCAAATCTCTTTATCTATTCCTAATGAATCAAAAGAATGTGATGAATTACTTGATTTCTTATGTCTACATTGCAATATTAACTAAGATCTTTTCTCACATTGAATATGCTTACCATGTTAAAATGCATACTACTTGAGTTTGATATGTTGATCCACCTCCCCTCTAATTCTTTTTGATAGATGTCAAAAGGGGGAGAATAAAAAGATAGATATAATAATATAGAATGTTGCTCATTAACCTGAAGCATAAGTTTAGGGGGAGTTTAAACTCCATGCATAAGTTCAGGGGGAGCTTAATTTGATAGTAACTCAACATTCTTGCATGTATTATTATATCCATCCAGAAAACTTAAGATTTGTTCTTAAAGGTTTGTCATCATCAAAAAGGGGGAGATTGTTGAGATAAAATCCTTTTTGATATATGGTTTTAATGATAACAAACCTTATGAACTAAAGCTTAAGTATTCTGAATGGTGTTCTACTAATGGGTGTCTTGAGTTTGTTGAAAAGAACAAGTTTCTTTCAAGTGGACATGCTAGAAGCAAATTAGATCAATCCATTGCATGTCATTCTCAACAAATTGAAGAATCAGAGTAGCACCAACAAAGTTACAAGAATAGTAATGCAAGCTTCATGAAGACATATTATCTTTACTATTACAATGTATGGGACTAGGAATTTCACAAAGAGAAAAGAGAAGACATTAGGTAATCAAAGTAAATGCAAATCATCTAAGTGAATTCCTATCAAGAGAGTCCTAATAACCTAATGACTAGATGGATCAAAGGTTTCTACAAGTCTCTACAAAGGAGATTCTCATAGTCATTAATCAGGTTATAATCTACCAATGCTCTCTTACTCAAAGGTTCAAAAGCTTATCAAGAAGCATATCAAAGAGCAAGACTAAAACATGCAAAAAGTCAAAGGTAGAAATAAACATAAGAAGGTTCAAATATGGGAAGGTTCAAAAGCTAAAGAAGGTTAAAAGCGATTATGTATGGTTCAGAGATAAGAAGGTTCAATTAAACAAACAACCTACTCTATCTAGGAAACTTCAACAACTAAAGAACAATCACTCTCATTGATGAGCTGAAGAAGAGGTAATCAATGATTCTTCCTATGAGCATCCAAGTTTATTTGTTTAAGGAATAATCAATTGAGAAAGTTTGACTAAGTCAACAGAAGGTTTGACAAAGTCAAGAGAAGGTATTAGAAAAAGAGAAGGTAATAAATGATTCTTCCTAGGAGCATCAAAGTTCATTTATTTGAGGAATAATCATTTGAGAAGGTTTAACCAAGCCAAGACTTAGCAAACTAAGGCTCTACCATGGTCTACAATATTGGTATATTATAAAGGTAGAAAAGCCTTGAGAAGGTTAACTCATGAGAAGCTTAAAAAATAAAGTCAACAGAAGGTTTGACCTTTCTACAGAAGGTTGACTGAAAGTCAAATAGAAGGTTGACTAAAAGTCAACACAAGGTTGACCAATAGTCAACAGAAAGTTTGATTGAAGTCAACAGAAGGTTGACCTATTCCATAAAGAGGTACAGAAGGTTAAAGTGAATGAAGAAACTTAAAAGAAAAAGTAACTTTCTACAGAAGGTTGACCGAAAGTCAACAGAAGATTGACCAAAAGTCAACAGAAAGTTTGACTGAAGTCAAAAGAAGTTTGACTCACAAAACACCTTGGAAGTATAAGTTCAATGTTAAGAAGGTTAAAGTGAAGGAAGAAACAATGTTCAGAAGGTTGCTGGAAACCATATCAAAATTATCCCAAACACATTAACTCTTCTTGAATGATCTTAAGGTGAATTAAATGAATATTCCAAGTCATAAAATGTGCTGAAAGTTTGAATATAAAAGGAGGTAATGAATGATTATTCATATGGCACATTTGAGGTGTTTATTCATGCTAGGAAGCTTCAGAAGGTTGATTCAAATTAATTCCAAGCTGTCCAACGGTTACAAATGAAGCATAGTTGTTGAGTAGACTACTAGGGGAGTGCTCTGAACTGACAGAAAAGAAGAAAAGGAAGTATGGTGCAGACATAAAGTGCTGTCAACACAAGACAAAGCACAAAGGTTGCTTCAGAAGGTTGATAGGCTACAACTAAAGCACAAAGTCATCATATCCTATCTACAAACCTACAACAACTTTCCAACGGCACTCTTCAACTCAAATTCAATTTGTAACAGCTATATTCAGTCCCCATGGATATTTAAATGCTGTAATTTGAAGATTCAAGGCATGAGTTTGGGTTGGAACCTCTCATCATTCAAGCTTCTCAAAGAAACAACCAACCTTCTCATCCCACACTCCAAGCTTCTAATGTAAAATTCTGGGATTCTTTTAGTGAGTGTGTGTTAGCTTGATGAGCATCATTGTATACACTTTGTGTAATTTATTCTCAAGCTCTTAAACATCCCAAAACCCCAAAACCCTTATTGTAAACATTATCTTGTAAATATCTCACCAAACTACCTAGAAAGAAAGGTGAGTGTTAATGAGAAAATACAACATGTGTAGTGTTCTATCAAGCTACCTAAGGAGTAGGTGAGTGTTGATGAGAAACTACAATGTGTGTGTTGTTCTATTAAGCTACCTAGGATAGGTGAGTGTTGGTGGTGATTATACTTGATAAGGTGATTCTTAGGTAACTAGTGGAGAGTTTCTAAGAGAGTGGAAACAATTTAGGCGTAGTGTGTGTAAGAGTGCACTAGGCTGTTGTGTGTGATCAAAGCTAGTGGTGGTGAAGTCTTTTGTGTGTTGATCAAAAGCAAGTGTAATGACTATTTGGAAAATAGTGGAAATACTCACGTGGACGTGGGGAGAGGGGTGAACCTCTATAACTCTACTGTGTTATTTACTAGTTTCCTTACTATCTTCTAACATGTTATAACATATTCACCATTGTTCAAACTATGAGAAGGTTGATTTATTCAACCTTCTGAAAACGGTTTTAACTAAGAACTTATAATCTATGATTTAATCTCAAAGTTAAAACCAACATATCTCTTACAAGCTATTATTCATGACTATCACTCATCATTAAGAAGTTAGTATCCTATATTGATTATCTATTGTTACTAACCTTCTTCATTGAGTGGTTGTGTTTTATATTGATCATCTATTGTTACTAACCTACTCAAGTATTTTATGCATAAAACATATACTGTTTTAAAAAGCATTTATAGAAGCTTCAATCTGAAATGTTCTCATCATCATAAGCTTCTCTACATTAAAGATTTTATCAAACACTAAATTACCATGTTCAACAAAAGGATAAAATTCATATGATGTACAAAATGTTTCTATTCATAAATACAACACAAGACTCATTAAGAATTGAACTTACTTAACTAGAGAAGGTTCATCATGTGGAACCTACTTAACAAAAAGAAGGTTCAATGCATGGAACCTACTCAAGAAGAGTATGTCTTGTGAAATTGTTTTAAGCTAACTATCTCATCTCCAAGTATCAACTTGAGAGGACATTTTCTAAGTTGCAGGTTATAAATTTTCAAAGGGTCGCAATTCAACCCCCCCTTCTTGTGACTCAATATGCCACTTCAATTGACTCAAGTACTACTCCCATTGTGTGGGGTTGCCCCTGTCGAAGTGTGAAATGAGGCTTGACTTCCCTGTGAGGTCAAAGGAATGTTTGTCGCGTTCGGGATCTCTTTGATATTCTTTGTTTGTTCGCAATTGCCCCATTCATCTTTGGGTGGTATGGGGAGGGCTATGAGCACACGACACGAGGTCTCCAAACAAATTTCACCACCATGATGTTTTTTGGAAGACCGTAACGGCTGACTAAATTTTTATGAACTTTAGCAATCAAAGATCTTGTTACACTGATGGGCGTTTAATAGCCTCTTAAGACTTGATTTATCCATGACATGACGTCGACCCAATCAGACAAGATTCGAGTGAGTTTTCTCCTTTTGTTGTTCTTAATTGTTGTACTCTTTTTTTGTCTTCTTCCGCGCCCAAGTTAGTTATTTCAGTTGATTCCTATTGAATTCTTATGGGGACCCCCCAGTTATACTCCATATTTCCTCAGTTTGATTAATGGGGTGATCAAGGTTGTGATATGAGTTACCGACATTGTTATTTTCAAGAAAATCTTTTTATCTGCATTAGCTGAAGGTGAGAGGGGATAGAAAAGAAAGTGAAGCGAATGAATGAGAAAGGAAGAAAGAAGTTTGCTAGAGAATTCAAAAATGTTATTTTATTAATAATGATACTGAATGAAACATGTGTGCCCTTATTGAGATGTCCTAAGGCCTTGGGCAGAGCCATAGGATTTGCATTACAGAAACTTAACTTTGAATTAAAAAACACAGGACAATTGACAATCTCTTAGTTCTTGAACTCTTCAGGTCAAAGACACACTAAGTTGACGGTGTTGTCTTCGGTACCTTGATCAACTGCTAATTGATCCATCGTCATTTTCTTTAAAGTTTAGCTGCTTTGATCAATGAGGCCTTGAACGATGCGCTTTAAGGGTTAACATTTTTCGGTCGAGTGGCCTACTGCCCCAGCATGGAAATCACATTTGGCTTTTGGGTCGTACCATCTTGGGAATGGAGGCTGAACTGGTCTCATCCGACGAGGAGAAATCAAATCGTGGTCGACAAGTTGGTCGCATGCAGTCGTTGTATGACACGGGGTTGGGGTCGTATTGGGATGACCCTTGATGATGGTGTGATTTTCCTTGATCTAGAGCGTTGATTTCTCCCTTCTTCTTACTAAAAGTTGTAGGGGATCCATCAGAACTATGGGTGATCTTCCCCTTCTTTATTGCACTTTCTATTCTTTCTCCTGTGGTAACCATGTCTGAGAAGTTTGAGGATACTCCCCCTATCAATTTGTCAAAGTAGGGTGATGGAAGAGTTTCCATGAACATGGCAACCATTTCTTTTTCTAATAGAGGTGGTGCTACCTGTGCGGCTAACCCTCTCCAGCGATGAGCATACTCCTTGAAGGACTCATTGTCTTTTTTGGTCATACTTTGAAGTTGTGTTCTGTCAGGAGCCATATCAATGTTATAATTATACTGCTTTATGAAAGCTTCGGCTAGGTCTTTCCAACACCGAATACGAGTGCGCTCCAATTGCATATACCACCTGATGATCTTTGCCCACCTAGGTCAGTGTCTTGGAAGTAGTGAATCAGGAGTTGGTCATTGTGCGCAAATTGAGCCATTTTGTTGCAGTACATGGTCAAGTGGCTAAGAGGACATGTTTCCCCCGGATACTTGTCAAAATCTGGCACTTTGAATTTATGAGGGATGACCACGTTGGGGACGAGGCATAGGTCATATGCGTCCTTCACTCCTACATTGGATCCTTCCACAGCTCTTAGGCGCTCCTCTAGTATTTGTAGCTTATTTTCAGCCTGAGGATCTTCAGCTTGGTAACCATGAGGAAGCCTATTCATATTGCGGTACGAGAACCTGGGAAAGCCCTTGGGTGATGCCAGGAGTTTGGCGCTGAATTTGTTCTGTCTCGTCACCAACATTGTTTCCTACTGTTCCACCTTGATTCTGCGCAACAACCCCAGAAGTATCCTCTTCAAAAATAGCACCCTCGGTTGGAGGTGTGTAATCCAGTGCTAGACCCCAGCGAGGCCATTGTGTGTCTTGAGAGTTGTGAGGACGAGGTACATTCGTAGCTTGATTATTGGTGCACCCAACTGAGATGTTTTTGCCCGCATTCTTCTCGGTTAGAAGCTTCAAAACCTCAGCCATCTGATCCTTCAAACCCAGCATGTCCTTCATTTGTTCCTTCAGCTTTTCAATCTCATCCTTCAACACCTGATTGTCTTGGTTTTCGGCCATGTTCCTTGCTTGAGAGCGAGTCCAATAACGATGTTGATGAACCAGCTTGCCTTTTTTCTGTTTTTTTCAATGCATGATGTTAGTATGAAATGTAGATGAAATGGTAATGTATGCGCATGAAATGTATGTGTATGAGATGTATGTGCATGAGATGATAACATATGATTTGATTTTATCACATTGGGGAGTTATAACTTTCATTTGGAGAGTAAAGAACAAAATTTGATTTTGAATTTAGCATGCATGGCTTCTCTCCAAAATAAAACTTTTAACTTCGTGATGGTCATAAAAATGCATGCAAAAGAAGATTAAATACTTCCTAAGAAACTTTGCGAAAATAACAGTTTTGTTTTTTTGGATAAAAGACGGTATGCGTTAATGTTTGTTTGAATGCAATGGTATAGAGCTCCTTCGTGACCCTAGAAGGGTACCCTATGGAGTGGGTCTAAAGTTTCTTTATAGTGAACCTTACAAGGATGGTTCTAAAGAATCCTACACATGGTTCCTAGAGCCAAGGACCCCAGTCAAGAACACTGGCAAGCTATTATAAGGGATAGCATCCTCAAAAGGAATCAAACTCTAGGTGAGATTTTCGTGACCACCCAACGAGACGTACGTCCCGCAGGCCATCACTACGCAATCTCGTTCTAACTTAGGTTTACGCTCGAGTCCGGGTAGAAGACTTTTCTCACGTGTGTGAAGTGTATAGGTGCAGTGTGTGTAGGAGCAATTTTAAAATAAACCCAAAGCTGCAAACAAAACAAACATACATACAAAATATTGTCTTCTATCCTAGGGTTTACATATCAAATAAATAACATAACATGCAAAAGTAAATAAATAAAAAAGGGTAAAAATTGAATTAATCCTAAATAATTAGACTAGGTTTTGACTCTCTAGAAAGAATTAAGTCCCCAGTGAAGTCACCAGCTGTAGCGACCGAAAAATCCGGGAATAGGATTCTTCGAAAGGTTCAGCCGCCACCAAATTTTAGTTTAAGGGCAAATTCGGAAAATCCCTTTAGGTTTAGGACAAGACATGTTTAGGGTTCGGGAGTCGTTATGCGTGGGGAAGGTATTAGCACCCCACGACATCCTTTGGTCTAATTAATTGTAGTTTAATTTAATATTTACCCTTTTATTTGAATGTGAAGGAAAGAAGACTTAATTAAAAATTATTAGTTTTTAGTGCTTCACAAGAGTGGACTCTTGCTCCTACGTACCTCCGGATGCAATGGAGGAATCAAAGCTACGTAGTTCTTCCTGAAAAAGGTTTATGGGTTGGTGTTTTTTAGCGTAGGGGTCCTAGGATTCCTTGAACTGCAACTCATCGATTCTAGGGACTGACTAACTTGGATTGTACAACCGACTTAGTCCCCTACTTTTTGAAAATAATTTTTGAGTTTTTGAAATAAATTGGTTTGGTGTGAGGTGGGTCCGTTTTAGAATAGGTATTCTAGAACATCTGAACTGTACAGCTCATTAGTTCTAGAACGCTGACTAATCCGGTTGTACAACCGACTTAGTCCCCTATTTTTAGGAAAAATAGTTTATCCGTATTTTATTAAATTTTCAGGGTTACTGAACTGTACAGCTCATTGGCCCTAAAATAATGACTAACCCGATTGTACAACTGACTTAGCCGTTTATTTTTAGGAAAAATAGTTTATTCGTATTTATTAAATTTTCAGGGTTACTGAACTTTACAGCTCATTGGCCCTAAAATAATGACTAACCCGATTGTACAACCGACTTAGCCGTTTATTCGACTTCGAGAGAAAAATTATTTATGTTTGAGTTAGAAAAGAATTAAAAAGAAAGACAGGGGGTGACAATTGTAAATTGGGGTTTTATTAGTCGCAGGGGGTTGTATAATTAATAGGAGGTGTAAAAAGGAAGCCCAGTTCGCATGTGGGAGCCCAGTATGCGAAACTGGGCTTTAGTGGGGGGTGTACGCGTGAATCAGAGGGGTGTGACTAGCAATCTGATCATTAAAATAAAAAATAAAACAAATATAAAGGATACTATAAATAACTAACCCTAATCAAAACACCCTAAAAAACCGATCCACCCTCTTCACATCCCAGCTGCGCCGCGCAGCTTCTTCTCCCAGAGAGAGAAAGACCCAAACTTGGCCGAAAATCATGGCAAACATGGTGGGCTTGGACGAAACGAGAGAGGGAAACCGCAGCTTGGAGCGAATCAACCTGTGCCCAAAGAACTTGGAGAGAGCATTTCTGCTGAACGCTAGATCATTTCTTGCTGCTTTTTTCCTTTTTTTGTATTTTTCGGATTTGTATTTTTTTGTATTTTTAATATTATCATTTTTTGTATTTTTGGACACTTTGGACAATTAAACACTTTCAAAATGTAAATAAAATTAAATAGATTTTTTTTTGATATTTTTTGGATTATATATATATGTATATGCTCAAAATAATGACAAAATAATAAAATAGAAAAGAAGTCGGAATGATGAGCCCAATTGCGAGAAAACAACTCGAATAACCCCATTTGCAAGGAAACGACTCGGATGAACCCAACTAAGTTCGACTAGGCCTAAATACGACTATTCAACTAAAGAATGTGCGAAAAGATCGATCATTCGCGCGCATTCTTAATTTAAACAACGACATTTCGACTTAGTTGAACAGGTTAGTTGAGATTGGCTTAGGTGAGACACTTTTTTTTTATAATTCTCGTAATTGCGCGACTTCAGAACAAATAATAAAATAAACGACTAAAACGAGAAAAATGAAGACGGACAAAATTGGGGTATAACACCACTTATTCGATTGAACAGCCTAGATTGTTTAAATCAATGGTCGTGATCCAGTCACACATCAACAACTATGATGCAAAGCTCTTCTCATTCAGTGGCTATGATAAGGCCACGTGCTTGCTATTCAGTGCAGCAATTAAAAAGAAATCACAAATTCCAAGTATTTGCATCATTAAATGCGCATCAAGGGTCACATCGCTTGACACATGCCAACAAATCAACAATGACGTGTATCGGTCGGTTGTAAGATAGAGGTGGCAAGAGCACAGAATGCCGCGATATACTTTCAAAGACGCGGTACAAGCAAAAAGGCAACGAAGTTCCATTTTTCATGTTATTATTCGAAATATACAATTATCCATAAATCTGAGCTAACATATATTATATATCGGTTACATAATGCATGGTCGGTTCTAAACTGAGCCTTTTGAAATGACAAATTTGAAGTTTTGCAGGGTTTCTTCAACGCATCTCCACTTTGCAAGAGCCCACGCCAGCCAATGTCGACAGCAATCTTCGGTTAGCAAGGCTGAGGAAACCCTCTAAGGAAGGAACCGACTCCTCATCGAGCTGACCCTCCAAGAGGTAGACCCACCGAAAGAAGAAGCGGTGGCAAAACTTTGCCCTCCAGTGGTGAGAACCTCTCCAAAGCCATCTGGACAGCAAACTGAGAGACAACGGAAAATTCGGAAGTGGCCTACGAGGCACCGCCAATGGAAAATTCCCCTACATTGGAGGAGAATAACTAACCACCGGCTTGAGGCATCCTCAGTCTACGGGCACAACGATCGTTTGAATCCTCCACACAATCTCAATCAAGATGGGAGTCGTGGCAACAACTCTTATAGAGAATCTCCATAAAAACCAAAAGTTTGCATTCCTTGAGTCCTCCAACAATCTTAAAACACCAAATTTCTTTAAGATTTTGTGCAGGATTCAAGGGGGAATAACGACCTTGCAGAGAAAATAACTCATGGAAGCAAAGCAAAACAAGCAAGGAAAAATGAAGAAGTGATGCAATGGAAGTTTTCGAAGCAAGGATGAAAGCAAAACACCATTCCACCCCTTTATATAGGCAACAGAAAAGCAAGTTACTATAGCAGCATTAAAGAAGTGCACAAAAAACGTCAGAAGTCAAATGCAACTCCAGAGAAGGTCAAGTCATAACTGACAGTCAAATTCAAAACATCACATCGACCACAACGCCCGGTCACCGTCCAAAACACACGTCATGTAGAGCCGATAAATATACATGTCTTTGAACGATTTCATGCTTCGCATTCATCGCTCGAGGGACTGTGTTCACGACTAGGCCGAGCATCACATCGATGCCGCAGACTCAAGGCAACACTTGAGTGACTGGGCGTAACATCAGACAAACCGGACCATGGAGCTCCACGTAGCAAGGCCGAGGAACAACTGAAATACTCGGCAGGATACTCGGCATGGTCTCATGAGGCCGACTCTACTAGAATACTCGGTTCATCTAGCAACCGATGTCTCCTAATGTAACTGACTCATTATTATGTAACGATCACGATTAATATGTAACGCTTATCAATAATTGGCCATTAATGATCAGTATCACTATATAATCCGCCCTGAGAGGCTAATACAAAGGTTTAGCAATTTTACTATCCACGCAAGATTGCTCAGTGTGTTCTTGATTATCTCAATTCCCAAAAATAGTTAGGAACAAATTAGTTTAAAAATTACTTAACAATTTTTTTATGATGAAAAATTCTAAATAGAAAATGCAGGGTGATTCTAGGGTGAAAGAGCAAACTAAATGTTTCACCCGTGAAACATTATTTATAACCCTTGTATCTATAATATAAGAAATATACATTGTTGAGATTTATTATAGTAACCTGCTATTCTAAGTTGATTGAAAATTTGTTTTTTACCCAAAAATTTGTCTCTGTGCGAATTTTTGAATTTTAAAAATTTATGGGTTGTAAAAGAACTAGTCCGAGAATCTCAATCTCCTTCGTTCCCTCACTCTTCGCCGCCGGCCACCATGCATGAACCAAGGCTCACTTTCCGCCGCCATTGGCGACGACCGCCATGAATATGCGGCCTCCACACTCCACCATAGTGTGTCTCCTTCTTTTCCCCTACTCGACGTTACTTATCTAGGAGTTTCACATCTCCACTCCCTCACTCTACTACCAACCCTTATATGGTTGACAATATTTTTTTTCAAGTTTCTCTTATAGTGTTTATAAATCGTTTACTGTGTGTGATTGATTGTATAGTTTATCATTAAAATTTCTCACATTTTAACCTAGCGATACTTGTTTTGTGTTTTCGGTTGTACACAAGGTTTATTAGGATTTGAATAGCCACTTGTATTTTTCTAGATCAGTTGATTCTAGAATAAAGGCTAACCGAAGTGGCGGATGATGTAAGGGGGGCTGGCTGATGGGGGAGAAGAAACAAAGATATGGTTTTTTTTTTAGAAAAAAAAATTTCAGTTTACCGGAAACAGAGAAGTTACAAAAGATTGGACCTAAAAGTTAATTTTTTAACCTATTTAATTTTTGACAATAAGATTTTAAAATTATAAAACTTACCCCATGTTTACTTAATATAGTAGGTCATTTTATTGTTTCACCGGTAAAATATTTGGTTTGCTCTTTCACCCTAGATCGACGTTAACGGTCAAGATCGGCTCGGTCCCATCCAACAGCTCTACATCAGTGTCTGCCTCTATAAATAGGTGTTCAGCCCCCTCCAATCAGGTACGTTCTCATCCATTTCTAACCTCTAACTTCTGTTTTCTGACTTAAGCATCAGAGTGCTTGTAGGTACCACCACTCTGGCGACTTAACCACGGGGGATAGATTCAGATTCGGATCGTCGTCGACCTAGGCGAGCCACCATTCTCTTTGTCGCGTATCAGACTCATCTACCGACCTAGGTACGAACATTGGCGACCACAGTGGGAGAAATAGACACTTAGAAACTACATTGAGAGACTACATAGAAAGGTACAACAAAGAAGGTGATCAAGTTTGCCACTTGGAGGACAGGGTCAGAATGCTGTTGATGAGGCATGGTCTCCGCATATGGACGCTTTTCCAGGTCAATGTTGGCTTACGCCGGCCTCGTATGTTAGATGAATTTTTACGTGGAGCCAAATGGTTTATTGACTATGAAGAGGAAAACCAAGCTGGCGACCTTTGACGAAACATTGTCGCAGGTCAGGAAAAAGATCAGAAAGAAGGTCAACCCAAGAAAGATTTTGGGGGTAATAAACGTTAGTTTTGGGGTAGATTTGCTGAATACTCCAAGCTCACTACTCCCAGACACAAAATCCTTGCAGAGTGTATCAACACAGAGTTCAGGAAAGTGAAGTGGCTGGCTGTGATCCCACAAAGGGAAAACACCAACAAACACACGTACTGAATACTCCAAGCTCACTACTCCCAGAGTTTTGAAGGACGACATAGAGGAGTTAATTCAAAGGGGAGAAATCATACAGTACCTAGCTCAAAAGAGAAGACAGGAAAAAGGTCCTGCTCACCTCGCCACTCACAATGCAAAGGCAAAGTCGTGGTTAATGAGGTCACCAAATCTCCGATGGACTAAACTAGCCATTCAACATAAGAAACTCCGAGACCACATCGACCTTGGGCAGTTGCTATGGTCATCACTAGGGGACACTTCGTCGTTGCTAGAGAAACACGCCGTTCCATGAAAAGGTGGAGAGAAATTTTGAGCCTCGCCCACAATCCAACCCCAGCGTCGGCCTCAACGAGACCACCACTAGCGTTTTCAGGCCAAGATCTCTTGGACGGAAAGCCTAACAAGTACATCCTGATCATCTACGCCAATATCTTGTTCCAAGATTTGCTGCCTAAGCTCAAAATTGTCAAGACCGACCTTGCACCCAATAGAGGCACTAACATTTCCGGGTTCAACGGGGAAAGGACAAGACCGTTAGGCTACGTTGAGCTAATGGTCACTTATGGTGAAGAACAATTATCGAAGACTGTCAAAACTCAATTCTTGGTCCTACCTTGCAATTCCCCCTATCATTGCATCATCGGCAGGTCAACATTGGGAAGATTAGTTGCGGTGACTTCCACATTGCATTTGAAAATGAAGTTCTACTCACAGGAGAACAAGGTTGTAACAGTAGCTGTCGGCCTCGAAGAAGCCTCGAGATACCACTACCTCTCCATGAAGTCAGACCAGAAAGCTGAGAAAGAACAAGCCAAGGCAGCCTGCAGAAGTTGAGCACAGATTAATTCACTCATATCAATAAACACGAAGTTCAAGAAAAGCAGGTTTCTAGGAAGGACCTTGCATCTGATCCTGCACTCAATCCCACTTATGCCGAATTCGACCCAAGCTAGCCTCTTGGCAAACAATGTTTGAGGCGTGGGGATTGCTTGCTAGCTAGGTGTATACCTGGCGAACTAGGATGGAGCTAAGAAGAATCCCACAGTGGCTTCAACATTATCTCCTCGCGAGCCTGGCCTCTTCTTTTACTTCGAGCTCCATAACTTAGTAAAATATCGGAGGAAGAAGTCCACCACGACTTTGATACACGCTCTTCCCGACCCCGACTTCCTCTTTGACTCCGAGCTCCACAACTCAATCAAAGACCAGAGGAAGAACTCCACCATGAGTTCGATACACGTTCTTCCCGAGTGCGACTTCCTCATTGACTACGAGTTCAACACCTCAGTCAGAGACCGGAGAAAGAAGTCCATTGGACTTTAACTCAAGGTTGATCTGAATCTCACCCCCCTCTGTCGCACTGAAGCCAAAGAGTTTCCCGTAGATTAGAAAAACAGAGACTCCGAACCTTTGCGAGCCTCGACGGAGAACTGACTACGAGACTAAACTACGACGTCGGATCAAAGCAATATCAAAATGAGGACGAGATAAATGCGAAAGCATAAAAATAATAGGCATCACAAAAGCATACACAAAAAGATTCAACAGAAGCAAAAGGAAAATAGTTAAAGCCATTCACATACGGTGCCTCAAGTCATTACATAACATGGGTGGCCCCGCAAAAAACCGAGGCAACAACCAAAATATACAAAAATAAAAGTTACAAGTAAGATTATGGACGGGCATAGATGACGCATGTGTCGGATTGAGGGCCTCCGTCAGCTCTGGGTGCAAGGATTTTGTCATCTCGATCTTCACACGCCAACTGAAAAAGGTTGAAATCGAACCCAGGATCGACAACGACCACCTGATCCACACAGCGTTGGAACCCAATTTTGGCAGCCACTACCATATTGTTTGGAGTAGACTTGTCGAACTTCTTAGCGTCGTCCCGGTCAGCCTCGACTTTCTTTGAGCTCTTCGAAATCCCTCCACCTTGTGCTCAAGCTCAGGGATCCTTTCGGCGACCTCGGCCTTCTTCTGCTCCGCAGCCTGTTGCTCCCTCATCTTCTCTAAGTCCTTCTCAGCCGAGGCCAAGGAGTCAATCACCCTTTCCCCAGGCTGAAATAAAACTGAAAACTTAAATTGTTGCAGTAAAACATAAAACTAACATTGGCTTGAAGATCGAAGTTGGATCGGATTGAAGATCGAGGTTTGATTATGAATAACGGCTTTGGGAGCAAGGTGGATCTTGAAAACTGCGGCGGAAGGTGGTGAAGGTCAACGTCGGTACAGTGGTTGGCGATGAAGATTAACGTCGGATCACCGGAACTCAAATGAAAGAGAAACCAATAGGGTCAGAGATTGCAAAGTGGTCAAATTGCACTCTCGCTCCCCCTTATATAAGGCCCGGGGCCGGGGAAGCGAAAAGGAATGTCCCATCAATGTGTCTCATCAATGCGCAGACATTATAAACTGTGCAACCAATAAGAAAGGCCACCTCGGTTCACCCAAACGTCACATAAATCATTTCACTTCTAACACACTAACTTATGATATAAAAGTTATGTTCACCCCGACTATGCCTCGAGTAACTTATGACATCTCAAGGCGAGGCCGCCCTTATAAGGCCTACCTCGACTTGAGTGCAACTGCCCGAATCGAACCTAGCACCACCCACAATGCAAAGCAGGCCCGACCCACTTAGCAACATCTAGCACGAGATCGACGTCGACGGTCAAGATCGCCTCGGTCCCATCCAACGGCTTTACATCAGTATCCACCTCTTTAAATAGGCATTCACCCCCTCCAATCAGGTACATTTCATTCATTTCTCACCTCTCACTTCTGTTTGCTGACTTAAGCATCAGA
Source organism: Oxytropis ochrocephala (assembly GCA_020916435.1). Lineage (NCBI taxonomy): Eukaryota > Viridiplantae > Streptophyta > Magnoliopsida > Fabales > Fabaceae > Oxytropis > Oxytropis ochrocephala. Next base: position 70,940,984 of record CM037089.1, read on the forward strand.
GTGCTTACATGTGCCACCACCACGGAAACCTTAACCACGGAGGATCAATTCCGATTCGAACCACAATCGACCTAGGCAAGCTACCACTCTCTTTAACCCAGATCAGACTCATCTCCCGACCCAGATATGAACAGTTCCACTTAAGTCCTTTAAGTTACATAACTTATATACCGTTAGTCCTTATAATTTTTCGTTCCAAAAATGTCCAGTTGGCACTAACAGAGCTGATGTGCCGTAACAACGTACTATGGTGCTGACATGTCACATCTACATAGGTTTTAAATTAACAATTATATTTTTTTAATTATATTTTTATTAAAAGTAAGAAAACAATTTGAGATGAAAATCATCTTCAAGCCTAGAAACTAAATAATGGAGAGAGTAATAATGACGGATAAAGGAGTTTGTTGAGGGAGTTTTTGTAAAATGAATGTGATGCACAATAGAATCATTAGGCTCCACCGTGGAAGTAGATGAGTAAAAGAAAAAGTAAACGCTAGAAAAAATTACACGAGAGGTCCTTTTAGATATTTAACTATAACAAGTTGGTTCTTTAAGTTTTTTTCGTACCATTTAGGTCATTTAAGTTTTTTAACTGTAACTTTTAAAGGCAGAATAACTTACATTTCTCACATCTGGAATTCCCCATATTGTTACAATTAAATAACTTAAAGGACCTTTAAAGTGCATTTAAAAAAACTTAAATGACCAACTTGTTACAATTAAATAGCTTAAAAGACTTAATGGTATTTAAAAACATATAAAGGTCCAACTTATTATAATTATGTTGGTCCTTTTTATAGTTTAGCCTTTTTATCTCTTAACTAAACTCTTTATTTTCATCTACAAGCAGAATCATCGATTATTGTATCTTTTAATATATATACTTACCTATACAAGGTTTTGATTTATTTGTACTTGTTAAAATATTCTCTTTGGTAATATAAAAAACATATAACTTTTACTCTTATAAATTTTAACTGTTCCATTTTTATTAACAATTGTGTGAATTTTTAACATATAACAATGAAAAAACATGAAAAGTAGTATTTTTAACTTCTCGTAAATTATTATAGTTTTTTGTTTATAAGTTACTTATTTCCTTTTATATATAATAAATCCGATTTTAATAATTTATAAGGGAAATTTATTACCACATACTTTAAATAATTTATAAGGAAAATTTATTACTATATATTTAAATAACTTAAAAGCAAAGGTTATTAAAAATATTTTAAGATCACATATGGAAATATATCCTTCAAATTCTAGATGTTTTATTTCTTTATCTTGTTGGTTTTCCTTGTATATTAATTAATTGTAGTCTTAAAATATATTTATTGTAATTACTTCTGTATAAATAAAAGAATTAACATAAAATTTTGTTTTGTAGGACTCTCCTTTTTTCATTTAAGCCTTTATATACCTTTATTTAAATTAAAAAAAATAACGTTGCTTAGGTATTGTAATGTCTATTGATCGCACAATTGATAATTTTTTTTAGTAATCTATTATATGATAACATCAATTAAAAATCCTATAAATTCTATGTGCATCAATCCAACAAGAATTTGGGCCAAAAAAAAATCCAACAAAAATAAGTTTTTTTTATATCAAAATCACGTATACCAATCCAATCTAATAAATCACCTTCATACTATAAATTCATAGCTTGAATATAAATGGAATCTAATAAATCGCCATTATATTGTAAATTTATAGCTTGAATATAAATGGAATGACATTAAAGTCGCATATAAATGGAATGACATTAAAGTAGTATTTTTTTGTAAAATTCCAGTTGGCAATTAGCCACACAAAACAAAATATTATCGTAAAACAGATCACACGTATCAAAATTGATCTATATATACCAATAGACTTCATCTAAACAAAAATCACAACAAACACTTCTTATCATTTTTTCCTCTCGATGGGTAGAAAAAAGGTGAAACTAGCCTTCATAGTCAATGATTCTGCAAGGAGAGCAACTTACAACAAAAGGAAGAAGGGTCTATTGAAGAAAGTAGATGAACTGAGCACCCTTTGTGGCATTGAAGCTTGTGCTATAGTGTACAGCCCAAATGACCCTCAACCGGAGGTTTGGCCTTCCCCACAGGGTGTCCAAAGTGTGGTCTCGAAGTTCAGGATGATGCCAGAACTAGATCAAAACAAAAAAATGGTGAATCAAGAGCTTTTCTTAACTCAAAGGATTCTGAAGGCAAACGAGCGTGTGAAGAAACAAATGAAGGAGAACAAGGAGCATGAGATGACCATGTTCATGTTTGAGTGCCTTGCTGCAGGTAAGATTGTAAATGACAATATGTCTGTTGATGATTTGACTGAACTTTCATGGTTGATTGATAAGAATTTGAAGGACATTGGTAGAAGGATGGAAACACTAGATTTGAATTCTCAGGTCGGGGCTTCAAGCCAAATCCACGTGGCAGCACCTACTCAAGCATCCGTACCAGCACTGACAGAGGCAATGGCCAGGAATGAATAAATAGCTTTGGTGGATCCAACACATGAATTGGGTGGTTGAATAAGCTTTGAAGTCTATTGGCGTGATTTTTAATACTTTTGCATTTCAGTCAATAAAAAATACCTTTGTATTAAGTTTTTGTCAAGAATGTTTAACTCATGTTATGCAACCCATTTGAAGTATCATTATTTATTTCAAAAATATTTCACAAATATATAATCATGTTATTCGCTATGATAGGCCTTCGTGAAAATATAATATAATATAATTTGATCCATTTCATTATTATAATCGTAGATGCAATTCAAATTTGAAAAGTCGAAGATCCAATTCAAATTGAGTTTGGATGTGTTTGTGAGTCCCCTTTTATTTATAAAACATGTTTATTGAACTAAAGTTTTTTTTATGGTTTTATTATAATTTAATATCTTTTCTAGATATCGTGACCTTAAATTAAATTTTTAATATCGTACAATTTTTATATTTCATATTAATGATGAAAGTAAAAAAAAAAAAAAAAGTATGCCAAAATATATACTATAAAAATTCTATATATAGTTTTGACCTTGCATAGGTTCTTTTGCCTGAACGCACAAGGTGTGTGTTTGATGTTTTAAATTATTATTTCAAGAAAATCAATCATTAGGAATAATTAAAATCAATCGAATCCAACTTGTTTCAAATAGGAGTGAACTAGAAAGTAAAACAATTGTTTGATAGGCAACAAGAAAAACTAATTAAATTGAATTATATTTGTTTTTGTGTTGTTTTTTGAATTGTGGTAATATTTTTAAGGACGAAGGTAATCGATTATAGCTCAATATATAGGTAACTAATCAATCGATGTTGGCGGTCAAGATCGGCTCGGTCCTATCCAACAGCTCTACATCAGCGTCCGCCTTTATAAATAGGCGTTTACCCCCCTCCAATTAATCAAGTATATACATTCTCATTTATTTCTAACCTCTAACTCCGGTTTGCTGACTTTAGCATCAGAGTGCTTGTAGGTACCACCACTATGGCGACTTAACCACATAGGATCAATTTAGATTCGGATGATCGTCGTCGATCTAGGCGAGCCACCACTCTCTTTACCCCGGATAAGACTTATCTACCGATCGAAGTACGAACATTGGCAGTCACAGTGGGAGAAAGAGACACTGAGAGACTACATTGAGAGACTACATAGAAAGGTACAACAAAGAAGGCGATCAAGTTTGCCAGTTGGAGGACGGGGTCAATGTTGTTCATGAGGCATGGTCTCCGCATAGGGACGCTTTTCCAGGTATATGTTGGCTTACGCTGGCCTCGTACTTTAGATGAGCTTTCACGCGGAGCCAAACGTTTATTGACTGAGAAGAGGAAAACCTAGCTGGCGACCTTGGATGAAACATTGTCGCAAGTAAGGAAAAAGATCAGAGAGAAGGCTAACCCAAGAAAGATTTTGGGGGCAATAAGTGTGAGTTTGGAGGTAGATTTGCTGAGTACTCCAAGCTCACAGAATCCTTGCAAAGTGTATCAACACAGAGTTCAGGAAACTGAGGTGGCTGGCTCCGAACCCACAAAGGGAGAACACCAACAAACACACGTACTGTTGATTTCATCATAGTCACGGCCACAAAACCAATGACTGTAGAGTTTTGAAGGACGAATAGAGGAATTAATTCATAGGGGGAAATCATATAGTACCTCAAAAGAGAAGACAAGAAAAGGTCCTGCTCACCTCGCCACTCACACCGCAAAGGCAAAGTCGTGGTTAACGAGGTCACCAAATCTCCGATTGACAAAACTAACGTTCAACATAAGAAACTCTGAGGCCACGTCGACCTCTGCCAGTTGCTATGGTCATCACTGGGGGAAACTTCGTCGATTCTAGAGAAACACACCATTCCATGAAAAGAAGGTGGAGAGAAATGTTGAGCCTCGCCCCAACCCCAGCGACGGCCTCAATGAGACTGTAACGCCCCAAAAATTATTGGCTATTTATTTAATAAATTATTGGGGATTAGATTGTGGAAAAATATTAGAAATAAAAATAGGGTATTTTTATATATGATTAATAATATTATATATTTATTTTATCTCTATTAAATACCAGTGTTGGAGATATTATTTCTTTAGAAAATTATTTTGGTCTATTGAGGTGTTAAAATAATACTCGGGCTCTAAAAGTATCTAAAATGAGTTTTTGGGCTGTTTTACTCGCATACACCCCCTGTTGCCTACTGGACGCACCCCCACTGCAACTCACTTAAGCCCAGCCGCACCCTCACAAAATTTCACTTAACGCCTCGACACCACTCCACCGCTCTCCTTCTCCTCAGAGTGAAGTCAAGACAGAACCGAGAAACCCTATCCGCCTCCCACTTCCACTTCGTTCTCCATCAACAAGTCGCGATCGAACCCGAAAATCTACCCTTCCACTCGAAATCGCACTCTGAGTTCGATTCCGACGTCCTTTTAGCCGTTTGTGGACTCCATCTCGTGTTTTATTCACCCTCTTGGAAGAAAGAAACGCAAGAAGAGAAGAGAGAAGAGGTGAAAACGGCGCGGCCATAGAGAGAGAAGGAGAGAGTGTGATCGGCGCGAGGGAAAGGAGAAGAAGAGCTCATTGTTGTCGTGGTTTGGTTGGTGACTCCGTAGAGAGAGCTCCATCTTCGGTTTAATTAAGGTAAGGGGAGTCTCACTCTATAATAGAGGGTATAATACGTTGTATATAGGTCATAGAGTCCTTAATTGTATTCGTTGATGATGAATTTGATGTTGTATGTTTGATTTGATGAATTTGAATGTGAATTAGAGCATGAAATCGATTTAGGGCTTATGTTAGGGTTTATAATATGTGGTTTTGTGTTTTTGAGATGTTTTGATGCTAAGAACGTGCAATTGATTGTTAAAGTATGAAATTGGAAGTGTTAGAGTGATTGTAGAATGGATTGGTTTGAGAGAATGTGAAGGGATTGGGTTTTTAGGCATGGGGCGCCAAATTCCTAGAGAAATGGCGCCCTGTGCACTGTAGCAGTGTGGTTTTGTGGTTTGTTGCTGTGCAGGGCGCCAATTTCCTAGAGAAATGGCGCCTGTGTCACTGTAGCAGTGACTGGGTGTGTGTGTGTGCTGCCTGGGCGCCAATCTGCTGGGAAAATGGCGCCTGGGTTACTGTTCATGTGCTGGAGTTGTGTCTGTATGCAGGGTGTTGCTGCCTGGGCGCCAGTTTGTTGGGAAAATGGCGCCCGCAGGCAATCGCTTGCGTCTTTGTGTGTGTGTGTGCGATGTGACAGGCGCCGAAAAGCGCCGTGTTATCGTTTCACGCGGCCTTTGTGTGAGCCGTGTCTCAGTGCGTGGCGCCAAAAGTGGCCGCCCAATGCGCCCGGGGTGTTGTTGTTGTGTGGCGCCAATTGGTTGCCGCCGTGGCGCTGTTTTGGCGCCAGGTGAGAGTGTGTGTGGGTGTCTAAGTGATGGGCGCCATTTTGTGACCCATGGCGCTAGTGGGTGGCGCTGAATGTGTGTTGCGTGTGTGTGGGTGCATGTGGCGCAAAGACGTGGCGCCAAAATGCTTTGCCTGCTGCTCGTGTTGCCGTCGTGTCTAGGGTAGGCGCCAAAAGTGCCGCTCAGTGGCGCTAGGCATGCGCTATGTCCGAGATCAGTGTCTCGGTTTGTGTCTTAGTTTGTGTCTAAGACTGTTATGTTGTGGGGCGCCAGATTGCTAGGAAAATGGCGCCCTGCTGGTCAGTGTTGCTGCTGAGGGGCGCTAAGTTGCCGAGTTTTTGCGCGCTCGTGCCGTGGTGCACTGTGGTGGCGCCAGATTGTGGGGGAAATGGCGCCAAGGTCGCTTGTGTCTAAGTGTGTGCTGTTTTGGTCCCTAGGTGACAGTTTGGTCCTAAGGGTGTTGTTTTGGTCCCTAGGCGTCAGTTTGGTCCAAAAGGTGTTAGTGTGGTCCCTGAGTGTTGATTTGGTCTTAAATGGTGGTTTAGGTCCCTGAGTGAGGTTTAGTCCTCTAGTTGTGATTAGTCCTTGGGACTTGATTGTGTTGAGTTAGTGACTGAGGTGATTGATGATGCCATGGGGGCATGAGCCATGGGGGCTAGAGCCATGAGGGCTATAAATGAGATTAATAATGAGTTGAGAAATAATGTATTAACTGTGATATTGTGAAGTGTGATTGTGGCATGTTCATAGAGTCTCATGCATACATTCTTTGCTGATCGCGACGCTCATATTGTCGGCCGAGGAGGCCATGGGGGCGAGTCATGGGGACTCAATTTGTTGATGATAATCGCCATGGGGCAAATGGTACCACATGCATGATCGCATTTACATTGCATTCATCCTCATACATGAATTTTAAAGTGAATGTGATTGTTGTGCAATGACTTGTGATTGATTGACTTCTACGAAGCTATTATACTGCTTATTATCACTTTTATTATATAGTTTGAGACTCACCCTTTCTTTTGTTGTTTACCACAGGTAGCCATGAGTGAAGGCCTACTCCCTTCACTTCCCCGAGTCGGTCTGCTCTGATACGTAGCACCTAAGGGATGGGTTTAGGATTCTAGTCATTTCCTCTTTGTTGACTATTGAACTATGTTATTGATATTTCCACGTTGTATTCGAGATTATTGTTGTCCATCTGAGACTATGTTTCTGTTTTCCGCTGCGTAATGTTTATTAATTATGGTGCGTGGAATTATTTATTAAAGTAATGAGAAATTCCATCCTTGAGCTGGTGTTGCGTGTTAATGTGTTGAAATAAACTGTTTACGCTTTAATTGTTACTGTGGGTGCTGTATTGAGTGTAGCACTCCATTTTGGAATTAAATTTTTGTAACTCTGAATTTTAATTTAAATAGGGTAGAAATGGGGTGTTACATTAGTGGTATCAGAGCAAAAGTTAATTTGTGTCCACCAAGTTGTCCTGGTCGTAGAGTCTTTTAGTCCTAATCGTTGTTTATGTCAGAAGGCAGTCGGTCCTACTTAGGACCATTTGTATTATCTGTTGTGTCTTCCGATGTGTGAACTTTGAATAGAGTTGAATGTACTGTTTGTTTGATTCTTGAAAGTCGTGAAACTAACTAGTTTAGTTGGTTAAATCTTCAAGGGAATGTGATGTGTTAGATGTACTCTTTGATTTGTAAGGGGGAGATTACTTTACTCATGGGTATAACAATGGTTGTGGGTAGAGGTGTTAGCCTTAGACCCAATTCCATCTCTATTTTAGTATTTCTAACTTCTATATAAATTATAATGAAATAGTTGTGTGTCAAAATAACGTTGATTTTGTCGTGATATTTTGTGCTCTCTGTTTATTGCTGAAATTATGAACGGATAGGATTGTTAGAATTCTTGTTTTGTTAAGAGCCTTGAATTGATGTAGTGAATGATAACTTACGGTTGTTTTATTCTTGTTGGTGTCTAGAGATGTCAATATAAGGTGAAGTAGTGATTCATATTTTATGGCTATGAATTATAGCTAGAAATGTTGAAGGACCTATAAGATGATTTGTGGTGTGCAAGCAAACAGCCCCACACTAGTAATGAAAGTGATAGAAGATCCAAATCGTGCTATATATAGTTAAAGAGAAGTACTTAGGAATGGATGCAAGGTAGACACAAAAAAATTAAGTTTTGTAAAAGAGACCAACTTGATTAGCGTGGATTGCAAATGGTTGTGGTATCTAATTATACAAACAGAAGTTATAAAACAAGTTTTAGTCATTTAATGTGGATGAGTTAGGCTGAGATACTAACGAGTGAGGAGTTGTGACTTTTGGGTTCAAAATATGAGGTTTAACTAAATAAGAAGTCTTGTGAGCTGAAATTATAAATAAGACGATGTAAATATCTAATGACTTCATAAATAATAGGTAGTGTTATTTCTTCAATTGGCGGAAGCAAAGTTTGTGACATTAATCTTAGTTTAACTGTACTAGTTCTAATTCATGGATTGTTTTGTGATTAAATTAGAATAGGTATATTTGGCTATGAAACTTTGTGTGCTCCATGATGTTGAATTTGACTATGAAATTATATATTGGTTGATTTATGTGTAATATCTATTGATTGTAATTTATCTAATTGAGTGTATTGTATTAAATTAAATTGAATTGATTTGATGTATTTTAATTGATTGCTATATTGTATTTAAGGTTTATGATTTATGATACCTTGAGATTGGAAAATAATGTGAAATAGAGGTTTAGGTGCAAATATAATAAGTAGATAATTTATAATTGTAGTTGTCTTATTTTGAGTAGAATTTAGTATTATAAGAGTGATTTATATTTAAAATTATAGATTATGGATTTGCCAAAGGAGTAGAGTAATTTTTGGTCTGCAAGAAAACTGCCCCAATATAGTGATGAGATTGAAAAATAATCCAAAGCAAGCTATGGTTAACAAGAAAGACTAGGGGAGGAGTTAGTACCATGTTTTCCCCAATTTTGTAAATCCATGTAAAGGCTGTAGGAGTATATTAATCCTAGTTGGGAAATGCTAGTATTGTAACATAATAACAAGTGTAGTAAGTGTGAGTATAATGATTCTGTCAATACTTGGGCGATACCTAAATGGAGTAGGGTGTAGGGATTAAGGTTGAATAGTAGGAAGATACATTTTTAGGAAGCCAAGTTGTCTGCATTTGCAATTAATTGTAGTATTTTGTTATCTAGTGAGACCTTGTCCCGTGGAACTTAGTTATTGAAGAGACTGTTTGAAATTGACACTAGTCATTTAGTGTGAATGCGTAAGCTGAATTTGACTGTTAATTTTGTGTGCTCTTCGATTGTTTGATTTGTGTATACTATGTGTTCCTCATATTTACCTGTGTTTGGTACACTGGATTGATATGATTAATTTTAATCGATTAATCTATTATTTTGACTATGTCTTGAGATTTCCAATTCCCAAATAGTGAGGGATAGCGGTTTAGGTGTGAATGTAATGAGTATTTACTTCATATGTTTAGTCCTCCCCTTTAGATTGAATTTCGGATAATGAGACTAATAAGTATATGACGGAGATAGGAAATGTAGAGTAATTATAGTCGTAAGCTTAGTTTGAGGCTAATGAGAAAGGCTATGTGTTATTGAATTTTTAATTATATAGAGAGAGATCTTATGAAACTAGTTTTTAGTTACTTAGTGAAGATGGGATAAAGGGTCCTTTTTAATAGTTAGAGAGTTGTATTACTTGCTTTAAAAAAAAAAATAGCAAAGTTGAGTTAGTAAAAATAGAGCGAGGTGAATTTTATATATGAGAGAAGGAAAATTAAATTAAAGTAGGACAAGATGAATTTTATAAATAGGAGAATGCAATTATCACTTGAGTTGATAGATTATATGTTGTTATTCGTTTGTAATTTTGAGAGGTCTAGCGTTTAAGATGTTAACGTTATTTTAAACATATCATGCCAAGACCTTGATATTTTAGTTATTTCAGAATTCGCGTTGTTATTTTGAAAATATGGGCATTAGATTACTTTTAAGGTTAATTCTTAATGTTTGTATTTTTAGTGACTGTGTTTGAAGAATTAATATTGATTGGTCATATTGAAATTTTGCATAGGAGATCCAAAGCTTATTTTGTTCGGTGACTTACTATTGATGTTCATAGATTGCATATCAAATAATATTGGGAGTTATATTAGGAGACAATGTCTTGAGAACTAGGATTAATAGTCTAGGTATCTGTGCAACCCATTCTTATGATAATGGCGTATGTGTTATGTGTTAGGTGAGAGCCATTGTAGGGGCAATGGTGAGGTTGTAAATTGTGGTTTGATGCCCCAATCTATATTCGTTGTAGGAGCAATGAACTAAATGTAAATGAGAGTCCCTTATGATTAGTTGAGCTTGCGAACTCTGATGTGAAAGTTGTTGTCGATAGGCACTGCGTTCGATTAGGTTCATTCCTCCCGGTGTCCTTTCGGTTTTACTGTACTGCGTGGTTCTTTATCGTTGATGTCGTCAATAAGGTGTCCTGCTGAGGCGCAGGTATCCGGTCCTTTCTGTTATTGTTGTTTATAGCCTGTTGAGTCCGATGAGGATGGCGTAGTCATCTCTTGAGTTAGGTTTGTATGGATGAGTCTGGTTATTATTTCTTGAGTTACCTGGCTGAAGAAGTAGGAGGGACGGCGCGCTAATCACTCACCGCCGGTAATCAATGAAATGATAATCACAGGTAGATAGCATAGTTGTCAGAGGTCTGTAGTTTGTTAGTGGGAGGATGTTTAGTTTTGGCCAAGAAATTTTCGAGGACGAAATATTCTAAGTGGGGAGAGTTGTACGCGCCCAAAAATTATTGGCTATTTATTTAATAAATTATTGGGGATTAGATTGTGGAAAAATATTAGAAATAAAAATAGGGTATTTTTATATATGATTAATAATATTATATATTTATTTTATCTCTATTAAATACCAGTGTTGGAGATATTATTTCTTTAGAAAATTATTTTGGTCTATTGAGGTGTTAAAATAATAGTTATAGAGATATCGGGCTCTAAAAGTATCTAAAATGAGTTTTTGGGCTGTTTTACTCGCATACACCCCCCTGTTGCCTACTGGACGCACCCCCACTGCAACTCACTTAAGCCCAGCGCACCCCCAGCCCACAAACGCCTGACCCGACCCACCTGCTCTCCTTCTCCCTCAGCGTGAAGTTGCACAGAACCGAGAAACCCTATCCGCCTCCCTCTTCCACTTCGTTCTCCATCCACAAGTCGCAATCGAACCCGAAAATCCACCCTTCCACTCGAAATCGCACTCTGAGTTCGATCCCGACGTCCTTTCAGCCGTTTGTGGACTCCATCTCGTGTTTTATTCACCCTCTTGGAAGAAAGAAACGCAAGAAGAGAAGAGAGAAGAGGTGAAAGCGCGCCGCCATAGAGAGAGAGGAGAGAGTGTGATCTACGCGAGGAAAGGAGAATAAGAGCTCATTGTTGCCGTGGTTTTGTTGGTGACTCCGTAGAGAGAGCTCCGTCTTCGGTTTAATTAAGTAAGGGGAGTCTCACTCTATAATAGAGGGTATAATAGGTCGTATATAGGTCATAGAGTCCTTAATTGTATTCATTGATGATGAATTTGATGTTGTATGTTTGATTTGATGAATTTGAATGTGAATTAGAGCATGAAATCGATTTAGGGCTTATGTTAGGGTTTATAATATGTGGTTTTGTGTTTTTGAGATGTTTTGATGCTAAGAACGTGCAATTGATTGTTAAAGTATGAAATTGGAAGTGTTAGAGTGATTGTAGAATGGATTGGTTTGAGAGAATGTGAAGGGATTGGGGTTTTTAGGCATGGGGCGCCAAATTCCTAGAGAAATGGCGCCCTGTGCACTGTAGCAGTGTGGTTTTGTGGTTTGTTGTTGTGCAGGGCGCCAATTTCCTAGAGAAATGGCGCCTGTGTCACTGTAGCAGTGACTGGGTGTGTGTGTGTCGCTCGGGCGCCAATCTCTTTGGGAAAATGGTGCCTGGGGTTTCTTGTTCATGTCTTTGGAGTTGTGTATGTATGCGTGGGGTGTTCTTTGCGCAGGTGCGATTTGTTGGGAAAATGGCGCCCAGCAATCGCTTGTTGTGCGTGTGTGTGTGTGTGCAGCGCGATGTGGCGCCAAATGCGCCCTGTGGCGCCCGAAAAGCGCTGTGTTCTATTCACGTCCGCGGTGTGTCTTTGTGCCCAGTGCGGCGCCCAAAAGTGGCCGCCCAATGCGCCCGGGGTGTTGTGCAGGCGCGGGCGCCAAATGGGTGCCCTGTGGCGCTTTTGGCGCTAGGTGAGTGTGTGCGTGGGTGTCTAAGTGACGGGCGCCATTTTGGCTGCCCATGGCGCCTGTGGTGGCGCTGAATGTGTGTTGCGCGTGTGTGGGTGGATGTGGCGCAAAGACAGGCGCCAAAATGCCGCCTCGTTGCGCTGCGTTTGTTACTGTGTCTCAGGCGGGCGCCAAAAGTGCTTCCCAGGCGCCGATTGCTAGGAAAATGGCGCCCAGTGGTCGTGTTGCCACGGGCGCTAAGTTCTTTGAGTTTTGGCGCTGGTGCTGTGTGTGCACAGGTGGCGCGGATTTGGGGGAAATGGTGTAATACCCCAAAATTAATTAAGGTGATTACTTGACTAATTTAATTAAGTAATATTTTGGTTGTCTATATTAAAATAAATATAGGTAATTAACTTAATTAAGGAGTAGTTGTAGCGAAGTTGAGTTTTAGAAATGATTTAAAATGAACTTTAAGTCATTTTACTAGCATACTGACCCCTTGCCCTTGATAAACACACCCCGCACACTTTGAACTTGCCCACGAGTTCAAGAAAAGCCCCAAAACCCAGCCCACTTCCTCTTCCTTCTTCTTCCCCTGCTCTCTGCGCGTGAGAGATGAAAAAAAGAACCTCGCCGTTCCCTTTCGTTCTTGCGTTCTCCTTCCTCCTTCGCGCGATTTTAACACCAAATTTCACCTTCCCACACGAAATTCGCCGCTGATTTCGAATCTGACCTCTGTTCCTTCAACCGTGGTTCCGTTCTACTCGTGTGCGATCCTAACCGTGTATGGAACTCAAATCGGAAACAATTTCTTTTCACCCTCAGTCACGTTTTGGGGTTTGGAGAACAAATTGGAAGCTTACATGTCTCGATTTGGGGAATAGTTAAGTGATTGAAGGCCAAAGGAATTGATGAGATGGACTGCGCGAGAATAGCTGCTACGGTGGTGATGTTGGTAAGATGTACGGGTACTTGCTTCTATGAAATTAGTTGTGAAATGGTCCTGTTATGTTTGTTGATAATGTGCTTCAATTGGTAAAGTTCTATGTTCATTTTTAGAACCATAGATGGGAACCCATGCTTACATGTAAGATTGTTTCAACATTCTGATTTCAAGTGAAAAGGGGAGGAATTAGGAGCTGCTGGAATTCTGTTTTGGGAGTATTTGAGTAGCTTGGTTTTCGGCTTTGAAGCGGTTGGACGAGTTAGGAGCGAGTTCGTGAAGTTCGGGTCGTGAATTTCGGAATGTCTCGGTAGTTCTTAAGGTTAGGGGATTCTCATTATGTCTATAATAACTTGTATGATATGTGTTGTGTAGGAAATAGCTAGCATGATTTGATTGTGTGTTAATATTGAGATTGTTGTTGTACTTGTGTTTGATTTGTTGTTATCATGAAGCTTGGTGTTAGAATTAAATGTGTTGTTGATATTGCGTGCTAGGTGTTGTTTAAATGTTTCAATGTGAAGAATGATGAGAATATGTGAGTTAAATGATGTTGAGTAATTGTCTAGATGAGTGTTGGTAAATGGAGAAATGATTTGTTGGATTTAAATGTGGTTGAGTTGTTTTGTCTAGGTGAATGGGAGGGGGCGCGATTCCCAAGGAGATGGCGCCTAGGGTGATCTTTGTGTGCGTGACAAAATGGCATGTGGGTGTGTAGTGTGTTGTGTGTGTGTGTGTGTTGCGCTAGGTGGGGCGCCAAAGTGGCTGCCCTTGGCGCCTCGGGTGCTTAAATGGGACCTAAGTGGCATATTTAGTCCCTAAGAATTAACTTAATCCTTGGCGTGACAAAAGCAGTCCCTAAGAATTAAATTAATCCTTGAGTGACAAGATAGCCCTTAGTGACTAATTAAGCCAAACATGTCAAGATAATTTCCTAAATACCAAATTAATCATAATGTGCCAAAATAATCCCTTGAGTATTAAAGTAATCTTTGGTGGGTCAAAATAGTCCTTAAGTGTAGGAAAGGTCCTTATGGAGTGGTTGAGTCTATAAGTGAGAATTAAATTAATAATTGATAGAGTGATGGTTAGTAATTGATAAAGTGGTGAGTTATTGATTGATGTGGGCTTCGGCCAAAATGGTGGGTTAATAAATGATGTGGGCTTCGGCCAAAGTGGTGGGTTAATAAATGATGTGGGCTTCGGCCAAAGCGAAGGGTTAATAAGCGAAGGGGGCTTCAGCCAAAAGCGACGGGTTGTGTTGTGGTGATATTTTAAGTGATGTGACAGTGAATGTGATAGTAATGTATTGTGTATGGTGCATTGTCATAGTGTCGCATAAAGCATATGCATAAAGCGAATGGGGCTTGACCAAAAGCGAAGGGGCTTCGACCAAAGCGAAGGGTGCCCATTGGGCAAAAAGCGAAGGTGATGGATCCACATGCATGTTGCATACATGCATAAACTCATACATTCATAGAATGCTTGTTGATACTTAATTAATTTGTGATTATTGTTCTTAGTATGATACTTGAATGGTAAATGTCTTAATTGTGAAGGGTTATTGTTGCTAGATGCTTTCTGCTCATAATGCTTATCTTACTTGTTATTATTTATGTAAAGAGACTCACCCTAGCATTTTATGTTGCTGCTCTCGTGGCGACATACAGTGATTCTGAGTGAAGATGTCTAGGCTTCATTGGGATTTTGTGTCGGCTCGATCTAGTAACACCAGGGATTTGGGTTTTAGTATTGTTATCTTATGTTATGGATTAAACTGGTTTAAATTATGTATTGAGTGTGTTGAACTCAATTTTATTTTTTCATTTCTTGTGAATTTGTTTTGGGTTATTGTAAACATTAAAGCAGTTTTAGGGTTTTAACTCGTGACTATGATATGCATTTCACACGACTATATGCGTTTGGATTTTTAATTATACCTTGATGAAGTTTTTATTAAATGTAGTATTTTTAATTTGAGGTGCGTGGAAAATGTTTTGAAAAACTCTGATTTTATTTGATTAAATAATAAAAGTAGAAGGGGGTGTTACATTAGTGGTATCAGAGCAGTTCGGTCCGTCCGGCCAAGTTGTCGAGTCTGTTAACCCTCGAGTCTTGGTACTCGTTCTAAATCATAATTATGTTGCTGTTTATTACTGTTAATTTTGTTGGTTTGTTCATTAATTGATGTGCCTTGTGACTTAATTGTTAGATTACGATTGAAAATTATATTGTATTATTAGAGTATATGTGACTGAACTGTGTAATTAGTTGATTGTAACATTGCTTGTAGTACTTGTGACTGTTGGTTGTATTAAGTGAGGTGTGTGATTGGAAGAGCATTTTAACGACGTCCAAGGAGTAAGAATCGTGACGACGCCGTACTGGATTGCGTTAAAAGTCCTTCAATGTGAAAGGTGTAAATTTTGAAAAGACGTAGTTTTGTGACCTTAACTAAATTGGATGCGTGAGTAGGAGGGACTGATCACCCCGATAACTCATTCCCAATGAAAGAGGCGACAATAACTCGTAATTATTATAAATTTTGAATATGTACTAATTACAATTTGATTGATTGAGTGGTATGTGCAAGTTTGGTTGACTATTAATTTTTAGATAAATAGGTACCTTATGGATGTTTGAGTTTGAGTTGAGGTTTGATAGTCGGGAGATGTCAAAATAAGGATTGACACTTTGGATTTGAAGTTCATGCAAGGAAAATAGAGCGTGCTTTTGGAAAAAGTTTAGGAATATGGTTCCTGGAAAGCCTAAGGTAGAGAAATTGTTCTTAAAAGTATGGTAGTCGAGGGAGTACCTATATAGGATCTAAATGATATTGAGTAACCTTGATGATTAAATGATTAAAATTCTATGATTTAAGAGTAGGAATGCCGAAATGAGGAGGGCATTGTTTGTGGTTTGGATATGGATTGACATAAGATAGGAGCATTAGTACTTAAATGATTGCTATGGTATAGTTCCTAACGATAAATTAATGGTGTTTGGATAATCGAAGCGAGACTTTGGTGACCTGGAAATAGAGTTTTGGTACAAAGCAAAAAGGTGTAGATTAAGTATGCCTAAGGGTAGCTATTTGAGTTAGGTGTATTATGATCAAGGTATGTACTGTAGAGGTGAAGAGGTATTAAGGGTGTTGTAACTTCCGTGAAATTCTTAATGAGTGTTGGACTAGTTGTGAATGGAAGGTGTTTAGTAGTTGGCTTAAGTATGATCATAGTATGAAGATCAAAGGAAAGAAGGAAGAGGAAGGTTAGGTACATAGGACTACATATGAACTGAGGTGTAGTTGCTTAACCATAGGCGTGTTGAAGTGTAATATGCATGCGACGTAGTATGCAGGAGTCAAAGTATGTAGTACCGAGGTTTAGGTACGTTTGAATAGTAAGTGTAGTGAAGCTTAGCGTGACGTAGCGTAGAGAACCGAGGTACCAAAAGAGTGTACCGAGGTGTTGTGAAGTGTAATGGCTAAGGTTAGGGAGTTCTTAGGTGTAGTGTGCCTAAGTGTAATAGTCAAGGGTGAAGTGACTAAGTGTAGATGGTGAAGTGAGTTGTGAATAAGCCTAAGTGTAGTGGATAGACAATATTTGAAGGATTGCTTGTGAATATTGTTACCTTTGATTGACGTTTGGCTATAGGTTGATTGTCTCTGTGATGCACATGAGTTTAATTTTGATTTGTGCTAAATTGTTTTGAAGTTATGTACTGAAATGAAATGCGGTGCTTGGTTATAACAATTAAGGTTAGGATTCGCGTATAGTCTCCTTTTAGCAAAGATGAAATGATTGACTTTTATAACTTCTGAGTTTATGTCGGAAACTAAATTTTGAAAATAATGGGTGGTTGTTTGTGTGGCAACATGTTCGCGTTATAATAAAATTTGGAGTTGCGTATAGTTTTCCCTTTTGGACAAAAATTGTGAATTCTATGATTTTCAAAAAGAAACGGTACTTGGAAAATTCTGTGTTTTTGGGAATGAACGTGATGTCAAGATTTGTGTTAAATTCTGTTCCAAGTTGTTTAGAATTTTATTACGAGATGTGACATGATTTTAACCTTAGGATCGATTAGGTCATGGATTGATGTTGTTTGAAAAATGACGAGGTCTTACAATAATTTCATGGTTTGACGAGATAAAATCTTTTGGAAACAAAAATGTCAGTTTTACTCACGTTTAGAGAATTTTAAAATGTGTTTGTGTGTTTATGTGTTGACATGTGTTCATTTACTGTGATGGAAAGTTGAGTTACGGAGAAAGTGCAAATTCCACGAAATTGGAAATTTTACGATTTTTGAGCATGTTTTGGTTTGTAACTTTGTAACTCGATTGTGCTTGAGTGAATTGGTGAAATTATGTCTTAATTGTATGTAAACCATGTGTTAGAATATCCGTTTGAAATGATTTCTGTTTCATTGGAAACTAGACTCGTTTTCTTCAATTTGAACAATCGTTTGCTTCATTTGATTGAGAATTAAATAAGAGAACCGAGTTACAAGTAGGGCAACAGTTGCTGTCCTGTTTCTGGACTACTATCCTTTGTTTTGAAAACTGTACTTTTGGCTACATAAACAAATAGACAAAAATTATATCCAGAAACTAGACACTCTAAAGTTTCTAATGAATATTTGTTTGTTTAATTCCGATAACGTTTGCTATGTTATAATGAATTTGTTGGTTGATTTTAATGCCGAGTATCGAGTGAGAACCCTTCAATGGTTTTAAAATTGATGTCCTGGACTGGTTATACAGGTAAAAATATTTTTGGGATGTCCATATTTCAGAGGAAACTCTGCCGAATTTTCGTTAGGAATTTTGATACATGTTCAAAGTGGTAATTGAGTTGTGTGATTAGAGGGTAAATGAAATTGAGAAAATGTTAGAGTGGTGTTAACTAAGTATGGATGAGTCGAAATGTAGGCATGGTCGAAGAGCAGAGGTGTTGAAATAGGTGTAAGTACCTAAGTGAAGGGTATGTCTGTCGAAGTATATATATATGTCGAAATCTAGTATGGTACAGTTGTGGAGATGTTGAGGTAAGGTGTAAGTCGAAGTTAGTGTTTGTCGAAACGTGGGTAAGTTGAAGTACAGAGTTGTCGAAATGAGTAATGTCTAAGTGTACTTCTCTAAGTTAGAGTGGAAGTGTCAGAAATATTGAAGTTGTCAAAGTATAGTGTGAGGTATATAACTTAAGTGTAAAGGAGTGGGTGTAACGTATGGAAGCCTAAACTAGTATTGCTGAGATGTAAGTATTTCTGTGGGATGAGAGGTGAGTCAAATTGTAGGCTACCAAAGAGAAGACGTGTTGAATGAGAGACGAGTCGAGCCTAGTAATGTTGAAACATAGCGGTGTCGAAGTGTTGTACAGGTAAGTCGAAGGGTAAATCCATGGGAGTCGAGGTGTAGTGGCTAAAGGGTAGTGTATAAATATACCTACGTGCAGGTGCCGAGATCCAGAGTGAGTGTGCCGAGATGCCGTTTGATGTTAACGTGGTTTAGGATTGTTGTTAGGCGCACTGGGAGTGCGGTTGTTATGAAACTCGAAGTGGAATTAGTGATGACGACGAGTAGGTCAATTAGATGAATGAGATAGGTTGGGTTCGGAGGTTGAGTTCGGAAGTGAGCACCAGAGATTGGAAACCTAAAGAGGGTAAGCTAATCGCAAATCGTAGTTGAGGGTATAGTGTCCCTGCATCGGAATAGATGGTATTTGAGTAGTCGAGTAGGATCTGGACACCCTACAGGTTAGAATATCTGCTAAGGGTAAGAGTGTAGAGAAGGCATGTGTTTGTTACCTTAGTGTACGATAGATTATGAGGAGTACGGTTAGAGGTGTGAAGGAGATTGGGTATTGCTTCGTGAGTATTTTCGAGGACGAAAATATTCTAAGTGGGGGAGAGTTGTAATACCCCAAAATTAATTAAGGTGATTACTTGACTAATTTAATTAAGTAATATTTTGGTTGTCTATATTAAAATAAATATAGGGTAATTAACTTAATTAAGGAGTAGTTGTAGCGAAGTTGAGTTTTAGAAATGATTTAAAATGAACTTTAAGTCATTTTACTAGCATACAACCCCTTGCCCTTGATAAACACACCCCCCTGCACACTTTGAACTTCGGCCCACGAGTTCAGCAGCCCAAAACCCGGCCCACTTCCTTCCTTCTTCTTCTCCGCGTCTCTGCGTGAGAGACAAAGAAGAAAAGAACCTCGCACGCTGCGTTCGTTTCGTTCTCTCCTTCCTCCTTCGCGACGGAACACCAAATTTCACCTTCCCACACGAAATCCGCCGCTGATTTCGAATCTGACCTCTGTTCCTTCAACCGTGGTTCCGTTCTACTCGTGTGCGATCCTAACCGTGTATGGAACTCAAATCGGAAACAATTTCTTTTCACCCTCAGTCACGTTTTGGGGTTTGGAGAACAAATTGGAAGCTTACATGTCTCGATTTGGGGAATAGTTAAGTGATTGAAGGCCAAAGGAATTGATGAGATGGACTGCGCGAGAATAGCTGCTACGGTGGTGATGTTGGTAAGATGTACGGGTACTTGCTTCTATGAAATTAGTTGTGAAATGGTCCTGTTATGTTTGTTGATAATGTGCTTCAATTGGTAAAGTTCTATGTTCATTATTAGAACCATAGATGGGAACCCATGCTTACATGTAAGATTGTTTCAACATTAGTATTTGAGTAGCTTGGTTTTCGGCTTTGAAGCGGTTGGACGAGTTAGGAGCGAGTTCGTGAAGTTCGGGTCGTGAATTTCGGAATGTCTCGGTAGTTCTTAAGGTTAGGGGATTCTCATTATGTCTATAATAACTTGTATGATATGTGTTGTGTAGGAAATAGCTAGCATGATTTGATTGTGTGTTAATATTGAGATTGTTGTTGTACTTGTGTTTGATTTGTTGTTATCATGAAGCTTGGTGTTAGAATTAAATGTGTTGTTGATATTGCGTGCTAGGTGTTGTTTAAATGTTTCAATGTGAAGAATGATGAGAATATGTGAGTTAAATGATGTTGAGTAATTGTCTAGATGAGTGTTGGTAAATGGAGAAATGATTTGTTGGATTTAAATGTGGTTGAGTTGTTTTGTCTAGGTGAATGGGAGGGGGGGGCGCCAATTCCCTAAGGAGATGGCGCCTAGGGTGATGCTGTGTGCGTGACAAAATGGCATGTGGGTGTGTAGTGTGTTGTGTGTGTGTGTGTGTTGCGCTAGGTGGGGCGCCAAAGTGGCTGCCCCTTGGCGCCTCGGGTGCTTAAATGGGACCTAAGTGGCATATTTAGTCGCTAAGAATTAACTTAATCCTTGGCGTGACAAAACAGTCCCTAAGAATTAAATTAATCCTTGGAGTGACAAGATAGCCCTTAGTGACTAATTAAGCCAAACATGTCAAGATAATTTCCTAAATACCAAATTAATCATAATGTGCCAAAATAATCCCTTGAGTATTAAAGTAATCTTTGGTGGGTCAAAATAGTCCTTAAGTGTAGGAAAGGTCCTTATGGAGTGGTTGAGTCTATAAGTGAGAATTAAATTAATAATTGATAGAGTGATGGTTAGTAATTGATAAAGTGGTGAGTTATTGATTGATGTGGGCTTCGGCCAAAATGGTGGGTTAATAAATGATGTGGGCTTCGGCCAAAGTGGTGGGTTAATAAATGATGTGGGCTTCGGCCAAAGCGAAGGGTTAATAAGCGAAGGGGGCTTCAGCCAAAAGCGACGGGTTGTGTTGTGGTGATATTTTAAGTGATGTGACAGTGAATGTGATAGTAATGTATTGTGTATGGTGCATTGTCATAGTGTCGCATAAAGCATATGCATAAAGCGAAGGGGGCTTCGGCCAAAAAGCGAAGGGGGCTTCGGCCAAAGTGAAGGGTGCCCATTGGGCAAAAAGCGAAGGTGATGGATCCACATGCATGTTGCATACATGCATAAACTCATACATTCATAGAATGCTTGTTGATACTTAATTAATTTGTGATTATTGTTCTTAGTATGATACTTGAATGGTAAATGTCTTAATTGTGAAGGGTTATTGTTGCTAGATGCTTTCTGCTCATAATGCTTATCTTACTTGTTATTATTTATGTAAAGAGACTCACCCTAGCATTTTATGTTGCCTGCTCTCGTGGCGACATACAGGTGATTCTGAGTGAAGATGTCTAGGCTTCATTGGGATTTTGTGTCGGCTTTGATCTAGTAACACCGGGGATTTGGGTTTTAGTATTGTTATCTTATGTTAGGGATTAAACTGGTTTAAATTATGTATTGAGTGTGTTGAACTCAATTTTATTTTTCCGCTGCTGTGAACTGTTTTGGGTTATTGTAAACATTAAACAGGTTTTAGGGTTTTAATCCCCGTGACTATGATATGCATTTCACGCACTATATGCGTTTGGATTTTTAATTATACCTTGATGAAGTTTTTATTAAATGTAGTATTTTTAATTTGAGGTGCGTGGAAAATGTTTTGAAAAACTCTGATTTTATTTGATTAAATAATAAAAGTAGAAGGGGGTGTTACAAATGGCGCCTAGTGCTGCCTTGTGTCTAAGTGTGTGCTGTTTTGGGCCCTAGGTGATAGTTTGGTCCTAAGGGTGTTGTTTTGGTCCCTAGGCGTCAGTTTGGTCCAAAAGGTGTTAATTTGGTCCCTGAGTGTTGATTTGGTCCTAAATGGTGGTTTAGGTCCCTGAGTGAGGTTTAGTCCTCTAGTTGTGATTAGTCCTTGGGACTTGATTGTGTTGAGTTAGTGACTGAGGTGATTGATGATGCCATGGGGGCATGAGCCATGGGGGCTATAAATGAGATTAATAATGAGTTGAGAAATAATGTATTAACTGTGATATTGTGAAGTGTGATTGTGGCATGTTCATAGAGTCTCATGCATACATTCGGTGCGGATCGCGACGTTCATATAGGCTTGAGGAGGCCATGGGGGCCAGAGTCATGGGGACTCAATTTGTTGATGATACTGCCATGGGGGCAAATGGTACCACATGCATGACTGCATTTACATTGCATTCATCCTCATACATGAATTTTAAAGTGAATGTGATTGTTGTGCAATGACTTGTGATTGATTGACTTCTACGAAGCTATTATACTGCTTATTATCACTTTTATTATATAGTTCGAGACTCACCCTTTCTTTTGTTGTTTACCACAGGTAGCCATGAGTGAAGGTCTAGTCCCTTCACTTCCCCGAGTCGGTCTGCTCTGATACGTAGAACCTAGGGGATGGGTTTAGGATTCTATTCATTTCCTCTTTGTTGACTATTGAACTATGTTATTGATATTTCCACGTTGTATTCGAGATTATTGTTGTCCATCTGAGACTATGTTTCTGTTTTCCGCTGCGTAAGGTTTATTAATTATGGTGCGTGGAATTATTTATTAAAGTAATGAGAAATTCCATCCTTGAGCTGGTGTTGCGTGTTAAAGTGTTGAAATAAACTGTTTACGCTTTAATTGTTACTGTGGGTGCTGTATTGAGCGTAGCACTCCATTTTGGAATTAAATTTTTGTAACTCTGAATTTTAATTTAAATGCCGGGTAGAAATGGGGTGTTACA
This sequence comes from Oxytropis ochrocephala, assembly GCA_020916435.1. Lineage (NCBI taxonomy): Eukaryota > Viridiplantae > Streptophyta > Magnoliopsida > Fabales > Fabaceae > Oxytropis > Oxytropis ochrocephala. The sequence goes on from CM037089.1 coordinate 70,963,749, forward strand.
GAGACCACCACTAGCTAGCATTTTATGGCCAAGATCTCTTGGACGGAAAGCCTAACAAGTACATCCCCCTGATCATCTCGGCGGTCATGGTCGGGTCGACGTTAAAATAATGCTAGTGGATCAAGGGAGTTATGCCGATATCTTGTTCCAAGATTTGTTGCCTAAGCTCAAAATTGTCTAGAGGCACTAACATGTCCGGGTTCAGCGGGGCAAGGACAAGACCGTTAGGCTACGTCGAACTAATGGTCACTTATGGTGAAGAAGAATTATCGAAGACATTCAAAACTCAATTCATGGTCCTACCTTGCAATTCCCCTATTAGTGAATCATCGGTAGGTCAACATTGGGAAGATTAGGTGCGGTGACGTCCACGGTGCATTTGAAAATGAAGTTCTACTGAAAGGAGAACGAGGTCGTGACGATAGCTGCCGACCTTGAAGAAGCCCAAAGATACCACTACCTCTCCATGAAGTTAGACCATAAAGCTGAGAAAGAACAAGCCAAAGTAGTCTGCAGAAGTTGATCACGCTCTAGCCAACCTGACCCTAGAAAAATTACTGAAAATTTTGGATTTCTTGTAAATACTCACCATGTATTGAGCACAGATTAGATCATTCAAATCAATAAACACGAAGTTCAAGAAAAGCAGGTTTCTAGGAAGGACCTTGTATCTGAACCTACACACCACCCATCTTATGCCGAATTCGACCCAAGCTAGCCCCTTGGAAAACAATGTTTGAGGCGTGGGGATCGCTGCGCTTTCGGCTCACACGTGTGTTCTCAGCCCTCTTCGCCCCATGTGCCCCTAGATGAACAGCCCTGGGCGAACTAGGTCGGAGCTAAGAAGAATCCCACAACGGCTTCAACATTATCTCCTCGCGAGTCTGGCCTCTTCTTTTACTCAGAGCTCCACAACTCAGTAAAAAAACAGAGGAAGAAGTCCACCGCGACTTTGATACACGCTCTTCCCGAGCCCAGCCTCCTCTTTGACTCCAAGCTCTACAACTCAGTCAAAGTCCAGAAGAAGAACTCCACCGTGACTTTGATACACGTTCTTCCCGAACCCGGCTTCCTCTTTGACTACGAGTTCAACAACTCAGTCATAGACCGGAGGAAGAAGTCCATCACGACTTTGACTCAAGTTCGATCCGAATCTCACCCCCCTCTGTGGCACCGAAGCCAAAGAGTTTCCCGTAGATTAGAAAAAGGAGAGACTCCGACCCTTCGCGAGCCTCTATGGAGAACTAACTACGAGACTAAACTACAACGTTGGATCAAAGTAATATCAAAATGAGGACGAGATAAATGCGAAAGCATAAAAATAATAGGCATCACACAAGCATACAAAAAAAAAATAAGATTCAACAAAAGCAAAAGGAAAATAATTAAAGACATTCATGTACGGTGCCTCAAGTCATTACATACCATGGGTGGCCCCGCATAAAACCGAGGCAACAACCAAAATATACAAAAATAAAAATCACAAGTAAATCAGATTACAGACGGGCATAGAAGACGCATGTGTCGGTTAGAGGGCCTCCGTCGGCTCTGGGTGCAACGATTTTGTCGTCTCGATCTTCATACGCCAGCTACAAAAAGTTGAAATCAAACCCAGGATCGACCACGGCCACCTGATCCAGACAGTGTTGGAACCCAAAGTTGGCAGCCTCTGCCACATTCTTTGAAGTAGACTTGTCGAACTTCTTAGCGTCGTCCCGGTCAACCTCGACCTTCTTTGAGCTCTTCGAAAGCTCCTCCACCTTGTGCTCAAGCTCAGGGATCCTTTCGGCGACCTCAGCCTTCTTCTGCTCCGCAATCTGTTGCTCCCCCATCTTCTCTATGTCCTTCTCAACCGAGGCCAGGGAGTCAATCCTTACATTGACTGCCGCATTCTCATCCGGTAACTCTACAAGTTTAACATCCTGACAATGCTTCAGTTTTTTTTCTTCATCTAATAATTCTTCGTCTTACCAAAGGTTATGAGCTGGGAGTTCAGTGATCTTACCTCGAAGGCGGGAAGACTCCGTCTTTCCCTCGGCTGCACCCAGCTTAAGGAAGAACTCCTCACTGAGGTTGCCGACCTTAAGGCAAGCTCGGAAGTCCTCCAGGGATAGATCATTTTAGAAACCTTGGGTTTTCTGTTTCTTGCTAGGAGAAGTAGGGCTGGCAGAAGTGTGAGTTCTCTTCCGATGTTGGTGTCTGCCTTGACCCTTAGTGTTCTTGGCCTCATGGACTTTCTTTGACTTAGAAGCAGCATCTTTTTGTGTCACGGCCTCAACTTCGGTCATCTTCTTTGTTTTCGGAAGGGGATTCCCCCCTGAGCAGCTGACCCAACAGAATGGTCTGAGCCCGTGTTGGTTTGTTTGGTGGTGGAGGAGGGCCTAACAACGGTGAGGTCAGAAGCCATTTGATGTGAAAGCAAATTAAACACTACTAGAAAAATAACTACCAAAATAAGCCTTCAGCCTCGCAGGGGATATGGCAGCATCTACCACTACTGCACACTCGATCTTCTTGACTATACTGGATTCCTAGACCCGTCTCGATTAAAATGCTCCTGAGTCTAAGGAATAGGGAAATGCTCCCTCACTAATTTGCCATCCTCTAAGTGAGCAATCTGTCTCTTTGCTCATCGCCTTCACATAGAAAACTGAGGCTTGAATCCTTTGTTGGAGTCGTTAACTAGAAAAAAGTATGCTCGATTCCTATTGCATCTAATTGCAATATGGCCTTGTCTCTTCCGATCCGAGTCCTTCTCCGACTGGAGGAAACTTCAAAGATAGTGAAGAACACCTTGAGGCTTCAAGATCGGCCAAGATACTCCATTGCAAGCTTAAAGGCACGAATGAACCCCCAACTGTTTGGAACTCACTCAGAGGGTTCCGACCCCCATTTTCTCCAACACCATAGTGTAGAATAAGAAACCCACCTCCGAAAACTTGATACATATGGGTTCGAACTGGGGTGCCTCCTCTAACCTCCACCTTTGCTCTAGAGGCCCGATGACGCACTACAAGAAGTATGAGATCGCGACCCTGGTCTTGAACTTAGAAACGATCCTGCGAGTTTCCTTAGATACCCACATGTATGGGTGGTGTGTGAAAAGCACACAATACAGCAAGTAATATAGTGATATGAAAAGGTCGAACCCACAGGGATTGTTTAAACTTTGTGTTATTCTAAAAGTATAAATTAGTGCAGCTAAACTACTCACAAATTGGGTGCATGTGAAGTTAAAGTAAACAGAATGTTAATAAACAATAAAAAGTAGAGGAAATAAGTTGAGAAAGATAGTTAAGATGTCTTCACTAAATAACATGCTTCTGAGAGTTTTGTGTTTCAGTGGTGCAGTTGCACCAATATGTGCCTTTTAGCTACTTTCTTCAGAGTTTCATTATAAGCTTCTTATGTCTTGGCATGCTAAATAAGTTCACTCTTGCCTTTGAAATACCCACTATATCACCCTAACGACTATGTTATCCTATGTCTAGGACTTAGCAAGGGATTAACAAAGTGATCTTTATTAAAACAAGTTAACAAAGCCTTTATTAAAACTCTCACCCTTATTAGTTCTTGATTTCTAATTATAAACCATGTCTGTGAATATAACTCTACCCATTTAAAGCGATCAACCTTAAAACAAGATGGATGTAGTATAACACAAGAACCAAAAGTGCTTACACCACTTGAAAATACAATAACTTACTTACAAGGTTATTATAAAGTTAGAACATCTCAACTAATAGAAATTTAGCTCATATTTGTCATGATATAATAGAGAGAATCTGCAAGGAGCATATTAACATACATAATACAAAAGAAATCAACAAGGTAGAAGTTACACAAATTGAAGTTCCTTTGCATATAAGTGATGATCTCTTTAAGTGAGAAGTGAGTCCTATTTATAACCTTGGAGCTTTCCTTCATATGAGAGTTTCCTTGGAGATCAAGCTAACCTTGGGTGGCTAACTATGGTTACTTTTCAGAACAACTTGAAGGAAATTGAGTGCAACACTTTATCTCAAGTGTAGGCCTATCCCTATCAATTATCATACCTATTGGCCCCATTTGGATGAACTGCGTTCTGTGATCTGCTTCACCTTCAAGTTGTTGTGAATTAGGTCCTCCTCTGACTGAGGCTGATTATTCTTTTTGGTGTGACATGTTTCTGCATCTTTGTTGTCTTTTCTTTTGATGTCTTAGCAGTCTCCTAAATCTTCTCTCAATTTCACGATCACAATAAAATTCTAGTTGTCTATTCTTGGGCATATGCTAGTGTTGCACCTGATCTGCACACCACAAAAGGGTAATTCTTTTCATGAATCCTCAACTGGGTTAGCGGGAGTGCCACCTGAAAGAGAAGTAGAGTTTGGTATTGATCTAGTGCCTGGCACTAGACCAGTGTCTATGGCTCCCAATAGGATGTCTGCATCCGAATTATCTGAGTTGAAGAGTCAGCTAGAGGACCTACTTGAAAAGAAGTTCATAAGGCCTAGTGTGTCGCCTTGGGGAGCGCCAGCGCTTTTGGTGAAGAAGAAAGATGGGAGTATGCGGCTTTGTATTGATTATAGACAGCTGAACAAGGTGACAATCAAGAACAAGTATCCACTTCAGAGAATTGATGATCTGATGGACCAGCTGGTAGGTGCTAAGGTGTTTAGCAAAATTGATTTGAGGTCAGGTTATCATCAGATTAAAGTGAAAGAAGAAGATATCCAGAAGACAGCGTCCAGGACGAGGTATGGGCATTATGAGTATTCTGTAATGCCGTTTGGTGTCACTAATGCCCCAGGAGTGTTTATGGAGTACATGAACCGAATCTTCCATAGCTACTTGGATCGGTTTGTAGTGGTTTTCATAGATGACATTCTGGTGTACTCTAAGTCTGAAGAGGAGCATGCAGAACACTTGAGATTGGTGCTTGAGGTGTTGAAAGAGAAGAAGCTTTATGCTAAGTTGTCTAAGTGTGATTTTTGGTTGAAGGAAGTAAGCTTCCTTGGTCATATTATTTTTGGTGATGGAATTGCAGTAGATCCATCTAAGGTTGATGCGGTGATGCAGTGGGAGGCTCCTAAGTCGGTTACGGAGATTAGAAGTTTTGTTGGATTAGCCGGGTATTATAGGAGGTTTATTGAGGGTTTTTCTAAGTTGGCACTCCCGCTAACCCAGTTAACTTGTAAAGGAAAGGTGTTTGTGTGGGATTCCCGTTGTGAAGAAAGTTTCCAAGAATTAAAGAGGAGGTTGACAACATCACCTGTTTTGACATTGCCTAAATCTGGAGAGCCTTTTGTGGTGTATTGCGATGCGTCTAAGATGGGACTAGGAGGTGTCTTGATGCAAAATGGTAAGGTAGTGGCTTATGCTTCAAGACAGTTGAGGATTCATGAAAAGAATTACCCTTTTGTGGTGTATTGCGATACCAGAGTAATAAAATACTAATTTACAGATATAAACAACAAAATCTAATTTCAATCCCCGGCAACGGCGCCAAAAACATGGTGTGTTAAAATATGTGCATGTATACACAGTACAGCAAGTAATATAGTGATATGAAAAGGTCGAACCCACAGGGATTGTTTAAACTTTGTATTATTCAGAAAGCATAAATTAGTGCAGCTACACTACTCACAAATTGGGTGTGTGTGAAATTCAAGTAAACAGAATGTTAATAAACAATAAAAAGTAGAGGAAATGAGTTGAGAAAGATAGTTGAGATGTCTTCACTAATAACTTTCTTATGAGAGTTTTGTGTTTCAGTGGTGCAGTTGCACCAGTATGTGCCTTTTAGCTACTTTCTTCAGAGTTTCATTATAAGCTTCCTATGTCTAGGCATGCTAACTAAGTTCACTCTTGCCTTTGAAATACCCACTGTATCACCCTAAGGACTATGTTATCCTATGTCTAGGACTTATCAAGGGATTAAATCCACTGATTAAATAAACTACTATCAGGAACGAAAAAATCCTTTGAAATGATCTTTATTAAAACAAGTTAACAAAGCCTTTATTAAAACTCTCACCCTTATTAGTTCTTGATTTCTAATTATAAACTATGTCTGTGAATCTAACTCTACCTAATTTAAGCAATCAACCTTAAAACAAGATGGATGTAGTATAACACAAGAACCAAAAGTGCTTACACCACTTGAAAATACAATAACTTACTCACAAGCTTATTATAAAGTTAGAACATTTCAACTAATAGAAATTTAGCTCATATTTGTCATGATATAATAGAGAGAATCTGCAAGGAGCATATTAACATACATAATACAAAAGAAATCAACAAGGTAGAAGTTACACAAATTGAAGTTCCTTTGCATATAAATGATGATCTCTTTAAGTGAGAAGTGAGTCCTATTTATAACCTTGGAGCTTTCCTTCATATGAGAGTTTCCTTGGAGATCAAGCTAACCTTGGGTGCAGATGATCTGCATTAACATACATAATAAAAAATAAATCAACAAGGTAGAAGATACACAAATTTAAGTTCCATTGCATGTGATTCCTCTAGGTGCAGATGCACTGATTCCTCCTACTTAAGTATATCTATGAAAAAGTGAAGGGAGAAGTCATCAATTTCTTCCTTACCTTCTTACAAGATTACTTCTATCTTAAACTAGAAAATAAATTACAAGGGAAAACTAAAAGTGGAGTGTAAAACTTATGTAAATGATGATATCTTCAAGTGAGAAGTGAGTCCTATTTATAGCCTTGGAGCTTTCCTTCATATGAGGGTTTCCATGGAGATCAAGCTAACCTTGGGTGGCTAATTATGGTTACTTTTCAGAACAACTTGAAGGAAATTGAGTGCAACACTTTATCTCAAGTGTAGGTCCAATAAGGTAGAGCCATGTGTCCCTTTATGAATGAGCTTCCATGATGGTCTTCAATTGTAGGCGCCACATTTTGCAAGTGGCCATGTGTAACACCCCAAGGATTATTGGATATTTATTTAATAAATTATTGGGGATTAGATTGTGGAAAAAAATATTAGAAATAAAAATATGGTATTTTTATATGCTATTGGTACTATATGATTAATAATATTATATGTTTATTTTATTTCTATTAAATATTAGTGTTTGAAATATTATCTCTTTAGAAATTATTTTTGGGCTATTGAGGTGTTAAAATAATAGTTATAGTGATATTGGGCTCTAAAAATATTTAAAATGAGTTTTGGGTCGTTTTACTCGCATACACCCCCTCGCTGCTCTTTGGGCGCACCCCACGCAACTCACTTAAGCCCACACTTGCGCAGCCCACCTAACGCGACGAGGCAGTAACCACCGACCAGTACCTCCTCTTCTCCCCTCACGCCGCAACACGCAGAGAAACGGCAACCCTTCCTCCATGGTTTTTCGTTCTCCTCCTCCTCCACGGCCGAACCCCAAACTCCTCCCTCCCACTCGAAAATGGCCACTGAGCATGAATATGGAGTCTGTTTCTTCGATCGTGGTCCCGCTTTCTAGCCTTTCTTCACCACGCACGCGTAGCAAATGGAGAGCTCGCGGTATTGCTGCCGCGTTTTCCCTTCGTTTTTCTTCTTCAGCCAAACGCTAAACATGGGTAGATGCATGTCTCGTTCGTAATCTCACGGTCATGTTCCATTGGAAGCTTGTTCAGATCTAGATTTGAGTCCTTGGTTTCGACTTGAATCCCGTTCGGGTACTTTCCGATAGGTACTCCTTTTCCAAACATTAGTTAATTTGTTAAACGAACGACTGCGTAATTCTAATAAATTGTGATTGGGTTGTAAATTGATTGTTCTCGTATTTGATTGTATGTGCACGAGTTACATTTCGCCGTTGAAATTAGAGCACGCTCGAGAGTTCGTGGCTCGTCCTTGCATTGTGTCAAAAGAAAGAAAGAAGGAAGAGAGGAGTTGTTGCTGTGGTTCTATTGGTGACTCCGTAGAGAGAGCTCCGTTTTCGGTTTATTCGAGGTAAGGGGAGTTTCCTTTTCATAGCCAATAGTTTATAAAACTTGGAACCATAGGATTTGGGGGTTAGGAGGGGTTGTTCGATTAATTATTATGATGAACGTGTTGATTGGTGAACTGTCTGAATAAATTGTTGATTGGGTGAATTGTTTGAATAAACTGTTGATTGGGTGAGTATTTGAATGAATTGTTGATTGGGTGAATTGTTTGAATAAACTGTTGATTGGGTGAGTATTTGAATAAATTGTTGATTGGGTGAATTGTTTGAATAAACTGTTGATTGGGTGAGTATTTGAATAACTTGCTGATTGGGTGAATGATAGGAATGAATTGTTGATTGGGTGGATTAACTAAATGAATTGTTGGTTAGGTGATTAGCAGGTGAAAACTGAATTTGTAAATTCTAATCTAGTTGACGCTAAGGTGTTTAGTTGATTAATTCAATAAAAGTAAATGAGAGGAATCATGGAGAATATTGGGTGTTGTTGAAATGCTAGGATTTAAGTTTATTGATGGTGGTATGCATGCTGTTGCGATCGGTTAGGTTGCTGGAACAGGGAGGGGCGCCAAATTCCCCTGAAAATGGCGCCTGTGGTGTAGTCTGGTGTGTGGTATTCTGTGTGTGTTTGTGCAGGCAGGCAGGGAGGGGCGCCAAATTCCCCTGAAAATGGCGCCTGGGGGGTGTTCTAGTCTGCGTGTTGCTGGCTGGGTGGGTGGGTGTCTGCGGTGAAGGGCGCCATTTGGCTGCCCCGTGTGCCTATTTTGGCGCCTAGGAGTGCAAGGGTGCCTAGGTGAGAGCCAAACTAGTCCTTAGGTGCTAAAATAACTATTATGGTGTCAAACTAGTCCCTAGGTGCTAAAATGATTATTATGGTGTCGAAATAGTCCCTAGGGGCTAAATTAATTAATACGGCGTCAAAATAGTCCCTAGGTGTTAAATTGGTCCTTGGGTGGTGCTTTTGGTCCTAGGTGCTCTTTTAGTCCTTTTTGGTGTTGCATTTGGCTATGGTGGCTGTCTTAAATGGTGTTAGGTATTAATGGTGAGTTCATTTTGGGTGATTGAGGGTTTATGACCTCACTTGGTGAATGGTGTGCAAATATGCTTAATGGTGATTATTCTATGTATGATTTTTGGTGTTGGTTTGGTGTGGTGTTGCATAGTCATGGTGTTGCATAGGCATGTGCATTGCTTTTGGTGAATAGGCCTCGGCCTCATAAAATATTTTGGTGAATGCCTTCGGGCCTTTTGGTGAACGGTGAATGCCTTCGGGCCTTTTGGTGATTGGTGAATGCCCTCTGGGCCTTTTTGGTGATGGATCCACATGCACATGCCCTTGGCGTTGGGCTGCATCTCATGCACTTGCATACATTTTCTGGTGGTTGTTTGGGTGTGTATGACTATTGATGAAATCGTTTGAATTTTACGGCTTTGGTGTGCTAATGCTTATCTTATTGAGTTGCATGTTTTATTTACTATTTTCTGTGAAATGAGACTCACCCTTTCTGCTTGGAATGTTGCTCCTATGTGGCAACGTCTGCAGTGACAATGGATAGAAGGTGACGTGAGCACCTTCCGCTAGTATTTGTCGAGTCAGCTCTGATACGTAGCACCGGGGAAGGATAGCTAGATTTTGTCGTTTATGTTATGGTTTAACTTTTCCTTGGATAAATCAGACATCAGATTTTGGTTGTTATTTCCACGCTACGATCTCTATCCTCAGACGGATTTATGGTGCTATGTATCACCTTTTTGGAGTTATTTTAATTATTATTTGGAGTTTAATGTGGTTGTTTGAATGTGGCACCCTCTCGTGGTCGCACTAAAGGTTTTTCGTGAGACTCGATTTTCGAATTTATTAAATAATAGACTAGATAGAAGGGGGTGTTACAATTGGTATCGAGCGATTGTCTCGTCCACCAAGTTGTCCTGGTCAGTAGAGTCTTTTAGTCCTAACTATTGTTTATGTTTGTAGTGCGAGTTGGTTCTAACCTAGGACCATTGGTATTATCCGTTATGTCTTCCGATGTGTGAACTCGAATAGAGTTGAATGTCTTGTTTGTTTGATTCTTGAAAGTCGTGAAACTAACTAGTTTAGTTGGTTAAATCTTCAAGAGAATGTGATGTGTTATAGGTACTCTTTGTTTTGTAAGGGGGAGATTATCTTCTCATGGGTATAACAATGGTTGTTGGTAGAGGGGTTGGCCTTAAACCCCAAAATTGGTTTAATTTTAGTACTTGATATATTTTAAATATATTGTACCGTGTGGTTTGTTTTCTCACAAAGTGGTTACAAATTGGGTGTGAAGTTTGTGTGCTCTATGAATTCCTTTTATATGTGTTATTTTGTTGATTGCACTAAATCGATTAGATGAATATTGATTCATTGTTACAATATTTTTATGATGTTTAAAGATAACCATATAGTGTAAAATAGTGTCTCAGATATGTTAAATCTAGATTAGAGATTATAGCAACATCACTGAACCGTAAGATAACAAATAGTCTTAACGAAAGCAAAGTGCTTAGGAAGATTGCTACAAGGGTATATGTGGTTATCTATTATGATGTACCAAATTAATCTAAGGTTGTAGGGGGTGTTGGCCTTTATAGAGATATGCTAGTTATTAACACAAGGATATGTGTAGTAACTTTAGTAACAATTAAGTGGCAGAAAATAAAAGGAGGTCTTATGAATGATTGCAACATAGAAGAAAATTATATTTTTGTGATAATTACTAGTCGATTGGGTTGGCATACAAATCTTGGTAATGTTTGGTTATTTTAGACAGAAGTAAAAAAATTGATTATGGTTAATTAATGTAAATGAGTTGAGCTAAGTATTAAGGAGTGAGGAGTGTAATAATTGGTTTTAAAAGTATGAGGTTCAATTAAATAAAAACTATAGTGGGGTGAAACTATAAATAAGACGATGTAAATGTCTAACGACTTTATAAATAGTAGGAAGATACATTCTAGGAAGCCAGTTTGTTTGCGTTGCAATTAATTATAGTATTTTGTTATCTAGTGAGACCTTGTACAGTGGAACTTAGTTATTGAAGAGACTGTTTGAAATTGACCTTAGTCATTTAGTGTGAATGTGTAAGCTGAATTTTTGTTAGCTACAGAGTTTGTAATGTTTGGTTTTTAAGATAGCGAGATTGAATTAAATAGAGCAAGGTAAATTTTATAGATATGTGAGTATACATTTGACAAATGATAGGCAATGATTTCTCTTTAATTGGGAGGGACATAGAGTGTAGGATTTTAATTTTAGTTTGAGTGTGTTAGCCTAAGACTTTGATTTGTAATGATTAAGTTCCATTAGGTATTTTGTATTTTATATGGTTTGAAAATCTGGTCATTAGTTATATGAACATAACCATTAAAATTGGTTTCAACATAATTATTGATGATGTATGTATTTTTGTGATTGTGACTAAGTATATGACGGAGATAGGAAATATAGATTAATTATAGTTGTAAGTTTAGTTGAGACTAATTAGAAAGACTATGTGTTATTGAATTTTTAATTATATAGAGAGAGCAAAGTTAAGTTAGTAAAAATAGAGCGAGGTGAATTTTATATATGAGAGAAGGAAAATTAAATTAAAGTAGGACAGATGAATTTTATAAATAGGAGAATGCAAATATCACATGAGTTGATAGATTATATGTTGTTATTCGTTTGTAATTTTGAGAGGTCTAGCGTTTAAGATGTTAATGTTATTTTGAACATGTTAGGCCAAGACCTTGACTTCTAGTTTTTTATAGAGAAGATTGACTATTTGATATTTTAGTTATTTTAGAATTCGCGTTGTTAGTTTGAAAATATGGGCATTAGATTCTTTACAGTTGTGGGACTAACCAATTGTGTTGAGGGTCTGTTGTGCTTTATGTGTGTAAACCACTTTTCTATGTTGTTTAAGTTGTGTGGGAGTTGTCTTATGTGACTGTGTTTTGAAGAATCAAAGTTTCAATGCCATATATTGCACTTTTACATGAATCAATAATTAATATATGTGGATGGAATCCCTACGTATGTAATCTTTGAAATTGTTCAAAACTGTTATTATAACAATATCCTCTGCGTTAATGTACTCCTTGGATTTGAACGACTTATGTGTAATGTGGTTGTTGTGCTTGCGTGACTTCTGCCTTCTTGGTATTTTATTTTTAGTAGTGAGTTTATAGTTGCTCCATATTAACTGGTTCTATGTCGGGTTGTATGGATCGTTGCTTGGCTTGGATTTGGTACTATCGCACTTTCCTTGTTGTTGTTTATTAGCCTATTGAGTCCGATGGAGATGGCGTAGTCACCTCTTGAGTTAAGTTTGTATGAATGAGTCTGGTTATTATTTCTTGAGTTACCTGGCTGAAGAAGTAGGAGGGACGGCCGCCCAATCACTCACCGCCGGTAATCAATGAAATGATAATCAGCAGGATAGATAGCATTAGTTGTCTAGAGGGCTGTAGTTTGTTAGTGGGAGGTTGTTTAGTTTTGGTCGGTAAGTTTCGAGGACGAAACATTCTAAGTGGGGGAGAGTTGTAACACCCCAAGGATTATTGGATATTTATTTAATAAATTATTGGGGATTAGATTGTGGAAAAAAATATTAGAAATAAAAATATGGTATTTTTATATGCTATTGGTACTATATGATTAATAATATTATATGTTTATTTTATTTCTATTAAATATTAGTGTTTGAAATATTATCTCTTTAGAAATTATTTTTGGGCTATTGAGGTGTTAAAATAATAGTTATAGTGATATTGGGCTCTAAAAATATTTAAAATGAGTTTTGAAATTTTTTTACTCGCATACACCCCCGTTCGTCTGGACGGGCTCCCCGCCGCAACTCACTTAAGCCCACACTTGCGCGCCCACTAACGCGCGACCAGAACCGGCCCAGACCCAGCCTACCTCCTCTCTCCTCACGCGCAACACGCAGAGAAACGGCAACCCTTCCTCCATGGTTTTTCGTTCTCCCCTCCTCCTCCACGGCCAACCCCAAACTCCTCCCTCCCACTCGAAAATGGGCCGAGCATGAATATGGAGTCTGTTTCTTCGATCGTGGTCCCGTTTCTAGCCTTTCTTCACTCACGCACGCCAGTAGCAAATGGAGAGCTCGCGGTATTGCTGCGTTTTCCGCCGTTTTTTCTTCAGGCCAAACGCTTAACATGGGTAGATGCATGTCTCGTTCGTAATCTCACGGTCATGTTCCATTGGAAGCTTGTTCAGATCTAGATTTGAGTCCTTCGCTTCCGACTTGAATCCCGTTCGGGTACTTTCCGATAGGTACTCCTTTTCCAAACATTAGTTAATTTGTTAAACGAACGATTGCGTAATTCTAATAAATTGTGATTGGGTTGTAAATTGATTGTTCTCGTATTTGATTGTATGTGCACGAGTTACATTTCGCCGTTGAAATTAGAGCACGCCGAGAGTTCGTGGCTCGTCCTTGCATTGTGTCAAAAGAAAGAAAGAAGGAAGAGAGGAGTTGTTCTTTGTGGTTCTATTGGTGACTCGCAGAGAGAGCTCCGCTTTCGGTTTATTCGAGGTAAGGGAGTTTCCTTTTCATAGCCAATAGTTTATAAAACTTGGAACCATAGGATTTGGGGTTAGGAGGGTTGTTCGATTAACTATTATGATGAACGTGTTGATTGGTGAACTGTCTGAATAAATTGTTGATTGGGTGAATTGTTTGAATAAACTGTTGATTGGGTGAGTATTTGAATGAATTGTTGATTGGGTGAATTGTTTGAATAAACTGTTGATTGGGTGAGTATTTGAATAAATTGTTGATTGGGTGAATTGTTTGAATAAAGCGTTGATTGGGTGAGTATTTGAATAACTTGCTGATTGGGTGAATGATAGGAATGAATTGTTGATTGGGTGGATTAACTAAATGAATTGTTGGTTAGGTGATTAGCAGGTGAAAACTGAATTTGTAAATTCTAATCTAGTTGACGCTAAGGTGTTTAGTTGATTAATTCAATAAAAGTAAATGAGAGGAATCATGGAGAATATTGGGTGTTGTTGAAATGCTAGGATTTAAGTTTATTGATGGTGGTATGCATCTTTGTTGCGATCGGTTAGGTTCTTTGGAACAGGAGGCGCCAAATTTCCCTGAAAATGGCGCCCGTGGTGTAGTCCGGTGTGTGGTATTCTGTGTGTGTTTGGCAGGCGGGGCGGGGAGGCGCCAAATTCCCCGAAAATGGCGCCCGGGGGTGTTCTAGTCTGCGTGTTGTTTGGCCGGGTGGGTCTTTGTGCAGTGAAGGGCGCCATTTGGCTGCCAGTGTGCCTATTTTGGCGCTAGGAGTGCAAGTGGTGCCCAGGTGAGAGCCAAACTAGTCCTTAGGTGCTAAAATAACTATTATGGTGTCAAACTAGTCCCTAGGTGCTAAAATGATTATTATGGTGTCGAAATAGTCCCTAGGGGCTAAATTAATTAATACGGCGTCAAAATAGTCCCTAGGTGTTAAATTGGTCCTTGGGTGGTGCTTTTGGTCCTAGGTGCTCTTTTAGTCCTTTTGGTGTTGCATTTGGCTATGGTGGTCGTCTTAAATGGTGTTAGGTATTAATGGTGAGTTCATTTTGGGTGATTGAGGGTTTATGACCTCACTTGGTGAATGGTGTGCAAATATGCTTAATGGTGATTATTCTATGTATGATTTTTGGTGTTGGTTTGGTGTGGTGTTGCATAGTCATGGTGTTGCATAGGCATGTGCATTGCTTTTGGTGAATAGGCCTCGGCCTCATAAAATATTTTGGTGAATGCCTTGGGCCTTTTGGTGAAGCAGTGAATGCCTTCGGGCCTTTTGGTGATTGGTGAATGCCCTGCAGGCCTTTTTGGTGATGGATCCACATGCATATGCCCTTGGCGTTGGGCTGCATCTCATGCACTTGCATACATTTTCTGGTGGTTGTTTGGGTGTGTATGACTATTGATGAAATCGTTTGAATTTTACGGCTTTGGTGTGCTAATGCTTATCTTATTGAGTTGCATGTTTTATTTACTATTTTCTGTGAAATGAGACTCACCCTTTCTCGCTTGGAATGTTGCTCTATGTGGCAACGCAGCAGTGTGATGGATGAAGGTGGCGTGAGCACCTTCCGCTAGTATTTGTCGAGTCAGCTCTGATACGTAGCACCGGGGAGGGATAGCTAGATTTTGTCGTTTATGTTATGGTTTAACTTTTCCTTGGATAACTGTATTACTGTATTTCGGTTGTTATTTCCGCTGCTACGATCTCTATCCTCGTACGGATTTATGGTGCTATGTATCACCTTTTTGGAGTTATTTTAATTATTATTTGGAGTTTAATGTGGTTGTTTGAATGTGGCACCCTCTCGTGGTCGCACTAAAGGTTTTTCGTAGACTCTGATTTTCGAATTTATTAAATAATAGACTAGATAGAAGGGGGTGTTACACCATGTGCCTCCATGTGAAGATTGACTAAGCATGATGTCATGGATGTGCAAAAGCTTTGGTGAAGTTTGAGGTGCTTCCAATGTCGCTCTCTATGTCTTGGTGCTGGAAGGTGCGGTAGCACTTAGGTGCAGAAGCACTGAACAAATTCCTTTAGTGCAGAAGCACTAACTATCTTCTTGGTGCAGAAGCACTAACTGCATATGCACTAAACAAACACATCAAACATACCAATATACATACAAAATGCTAAGTTATGAACCCCATTCATCTTAAATCACAAATGTTGTTACTTTATTCATACTACTATATTTATCACATAATATTCTTGAAAGTAAGCAAATATCTAAGTTTAAATGCATGAATAACTCTATATAAAATAGAGTTATCAATGGGTCTTCTTCGAACACTTCCTCATCAGCCTCGGCAATGGGCCGATTCTAAGAAGCGGCATCAGCGGCCTCCGCTGAAGCTTGTTTGGCGAGTACGTTGGCCACCTACTCAATAGCCTCGGCTTGACGAACCTATCTCACCAAAGAAGAAGAGAAAAAAGTAAACAAAGAAGTTGAAGTCCCATCCCCGAAAGGAATTGGTGTACTGTTGGCATATTTCTTTAAGATAGGTTTGCCTGGGGGACAGAAGCTCTGTCTCTCTTCAGTCCTAATTGTAACCATCCACCTCAATGGGAGGGCATCGACGTCACATATTGAATTTAAAACACGTATGACTTCGACCTAACTAAGGTCAGGGCGAACCACTTTCCCTCAAGTGGTAGGGCGGAGGCGACAATGGCTGACGGCGGCAACGACGTCGATCACACTTGCCCCAGACTGAAAGAAAATGGAAAACTTAAATTACTGCAGAAAAACATAAAACTAACCTTGGCTTGAAGATCGAGGTTGGATCGGATTGAAGATCAAGGTTGGATTATGAATAACGACCTTGGGAACAAGGTGGATCCTGAAAACTTCTGCGGAAAGCGGTATATAACGTCGGATCACCGAAACTCAGATGGGAGAGAAACCAATAGGGTCAGAGAATGCAAAGTGGTCAAATTGCACCCTCGCCCTCCTTTATATAAGGCCCAGAGGCCGGGGAAGCAAAAAGGTGTGTCCCATCAATGCGTCTCATCAATGTGCAAACATTATAAACTGTGCAACCAATATGAAAGGCTGCCTCGGTTCACCCAAACGTCACATAAATCATTTCACTTCTGACACACTAACTTATGACATAAAAGTTATGACATCTCAAGGCGTGGCCGCCCTTACAAGGCCTACCTCGACTTGAGGGCAACAGTTCTGAACTGGACCTAGCCCACCGCACAGTGAGGCTAGGCCCGACCCACTTGGCAACATTTAGCATGAGATCGACGTCGACGGTCAAGATCGCCTCAATCCCATCCAACGGCTTTAGATCAGCGTCCGCCTCTTTAAATAGGCGTTCACTGTAACGCCCCAAAAATAATTCAAGTATTTATTTAATTAAGTGGTATATTGGTTAGTTATATTAAAATAATGATAGGGTATTTGATTTAAATGAGGAGTGGTGGTTAGTAAAAAGTGAGTGGTAATTTAATTAAAAGAGGGAGTAGTGCAAGTAATGGAGGAGGTGTGAATAGAGGCCCATGATAATTAGGCCCATATCCATGAGATAAGTTGGGTGTCGATGGTGGAGTGCTCATTTGCAACCAAAAACAATAGAAAAGTCAAAGAGTAAAGTAAGAGAGAGAGAGAGAGAGGTGCGAAAGCTTTAGAGAGAAGAAGAGAAATCTTGGCGTGGAGAGCTCAAGTTCAAGGAGGAGGAGCTGCTTGTTGGTAGATCGTGAAGTCTTGGTGGAGAGAGTACTTATTCTTCAACCTATTGAGGTAAGGGGGCTCACTTTCACCTATAATAGAGTATATGATGAGTGTTATGTGTGAGTTATACTCTAGGATGATTTGTGAGTTGTTTGTGTTGTTTGTTGTATGATTGATGTTGTGTTTGCTTCACTCTGGTGAAATTGTGAAGTGTGTATGTATTGTTTATGATTTGGTCATATGTAAGACCTAGAAAAGAAAATGGGTTTGAGGAACCCTAGGCGTAAGGGCACCATTTTTGGTGTTGTCACCTTAGTGGTTATTTTGATGTGTGTTGGACAATATTCGAATGAATAGGTGTTGTAGTAATTGTGGGGTAAGTTTGATCATAGTATGAGAATCAAAGAGAAGAGGGAAGATGAGGGTCAGGCGTCTAGTGCGCCAGTCGAAGTGAAGTGGTACGCCTGTGTCGAGGTGAGGTGTTGTGCCAGTCAAAGTGAAGTGGTGCGCCTGAGTCGAAGTGAAGTGTTGCGCCATTCGAAGTGAAGTACTACTGTGTGCCGAGGAGGGTAGGTGCGTTGTAGGATGTGTGCGTCGAAGGATAGTGAGTTCAAGTAAGGGTGTGCCGAGAAGCATAAGTGTGTCAGCGTAAGGGTGTGAGTCGTAGTATGTGTGCGTTGTAGTATGTGTGCGTCAAAGTATGTATGTGCTGAAGTGTAGAAGTACCGAAGGGTAGGATATGGATGTCAAAGCTAGTGTAGACGAGGTAGTGTAGTACCGAGGTGAGTAATGGTTAAGTGAGGAAGTGTGGCAAGGTGATTGATGGTCAAGTGAAGTAGTGTAGCCGAGGTAGTGTAGTACCGAGGTAAGTAATGGCTAAGTGAGGAAGTGTGGTAAGGTGATTGATGGTGAAGTGAAGTAGTGTAACCGAGGTGAGTGATGGTGAATTGAGGAAGTATAACCGAGGTATGGATGTAATGAAGTGAAGTGTAGGTATGTCAAATCTAGTATTATCGAGGTATGGATGTAATGAAGTGAAGGAGTATAACCGAGGTAGTGCAACAGAGGTGAGTGATGGTGAAGTGAGGAAGTGTGGCAAGATAGTGTAATCGAAGTGTAGTGTATCTAAGTTGAAGTGTAGTTGTCAAGGTATAATGTATATATACCGAGGTAGTGTTGTCGAGGTGTAGATGTATTGAAGTGTAGTGTATGTATGCTGAAGTGTAGTGGTCGAGGTGTAATGTATCTAAGTAGAAGTGAAGCTGTCGAGGTGTAGTGTATCTAAGTCGAGGTGTAGTGGTCGAGGTGTAGTCCATTTGGAGCGAAGTGTAGTTGTCGAGGTATAGTGTATATATACCGAGGTGTATGTGTTGAGGTGTATATGTATTGGAGTGTAAGTGTCGTTGTTTAGACATGACGAAGAGTAAGTGTATGGGAGTCGACGTGTAGTTGCCGAAGTGTAGAGTATTGATACCGAAGTGTAGTTGCCGAAGTGAGGTGTATGTATGTCGAAGTTAGTGCTGTCGAGGTGAAGTGTGGTGCGCCAAAGTGCAGTGTGGTGTGACGAAGGGTAGTGTAGGTGTGCCGAGGTGCAGTGTGATGCCCCAAAGTGCAGTGTGGTGTGACAAAGGGTAGTGTAGGTGTGTCGAGGTGCAGTGTGATGCGCCAAAGTGCAGTGTGGTGTGACGAAGGGTAGTTAGTGTAGGAGTGCCGAGGTGCAGTGTGGTGCGCCAAAGTGCAGTGTAGTGTGGCGAAGGGTAGTGCATGTGAGTCGAGGTGCAGTGTGAGTGTGCCGAGGTGCTGTTTAGATGCTAGTGTAGCGCAGGTTGCTGCCAGGCAAATTTTGGGTGCTGTTTGGGTGCCGAGTACGTCTAAGTTGTTGAATTGTGAAGATAGTTTAGTCCTTAGGTGACGTTGTGATCCTTAGGTGATGTTGTGATCCTTAGGTGACGTTGTGGTCCTTAGATGACGTTTGGTCCTTAGGTGACGTTTTGGTCCCTATGTGACGGTGAGGTTGATTTTAGCCTTAGAGCTATTGATTGAGGTGTTGATGTAAGCCATAGAGCTAGTGACCGATGTGTTTTGATGTTAGCCATAGCGCTAGTGGTCGAGGTGTTGATGTTAGCCATAGAGCTAGTGACCGGTGAGTTGATGTTAGCCTTAGAACTATTGATTTTGGTGTCGATGTGTCCGCTGAGTCGGATGTTAGCCTTAGAGCTATTGATTTTGGTGTCGATGTGTTCGGTGAGTCGGATGTTAGCCATAGAGCTATTGACTGAGGTGTTGATGTTAGCCATAGAGCTATTGATGTTGTCTAGGTGAATTAGACAACGGTGTAAAGACGGTGTAATGACGATGGCATTTCATACATGGCATGATTGATTGGGGTTGACGCATTGTTCATGAAGTCACATGATTCATATGCATTAAAGGACGATTATAGGCTTCGGCCTCGATATTGTAGACTTCGGTCTTCATATCATTAAAGGACGGTTATGCCCGAATGGCGAAATAATGACGGTGATGGTACCACATGCATTATACCCTTGGTGTTGGGTTGCATTCATGCATACACTCATGCATATTGGTGATGTTTCTTGTTGATTATGAGTGGAGGTGTTATAACTTGATGATGTGTGTCATGCTTCAGTGAGTAGGGTGTTTCTAGTTGCCTTTCTCTAACATAATGTTTATCATACATTTTATTATATGTGTTAGAAACTCACCCTTCTCGCTTTCTATGTTGCATATGCCTGCGAACGCAAGTGATTCCGAGTGAAGGTCTTCCTTCCTCAGTCCGGTTGTGGAGTCTTGCTCTGATGCGTAGCAATCGTGTGGACGCGAGTAGTTATAGTGTCTTGTTATTGTTTAGTTAGGTTTAAATGTATTGGTGATGTAGGACTGGTTTGAGAAACCGATGTTTCGAGGGTTCGCCCCATTTAAGTCGTGCTATGTATCACGCAATTATTTTTATTAATGAAAAGTATTGTTGACTAAATTAGAGTGATGTTTTGGTGAACGTAACATTCTCTTGAGGAAGTATTTTTAAAAGAAAAACGATTTTTGAACTCTGATTTTAAACTAAATTATAGAATGAGGAAAGGGGGTGTTACATTCACCCCCTCCAATCAGGTACATTTCATTCATTTCTCACCTCTCACTTCTGTTTGCTGACTTAAGCATCAGAGTGCTTACAGGTGCCACCACCGCGGAGACCTTAACCACTGAGGATCAATTCAGACTCGGACCACTGTCGACCTAGGCGAGCTACCACTCTCTTTACCCCGGATCAGACTCATCTCCCACCCAGATATGAACAGTTCCACTTAAGTCCTTTAAGTTAAATAGCGTGTACAATGTTTGTCCTTTTTTAATTTTTCATTCCAAAAATGTCCAGTTGGCACTAACAGAGCTGACATGTCACATCCACATAAGCTTTTAAATTAATAATTATATTTTTATTAAAAGTAAAAATGAATGTGATGCACAATAGAATCTGTTTGGTCCTGGAACTCGGAAGTTACCATGTACGAGGAAGTTGAAGGATTCCGCTTCTCGAGACTCGAAGGTTGTTGTCGACCTAGATAGAGTGCACGAGAGTTTCGAGTTGAATTCCTTCCCACGTCGGGTGGAGTGTACCTACAGACACTCTGATGCCTAAGTCAGTAGAGGAATAGGAGGAATGTGCAAGAATGAGAACGTATCTGTATTTGGAGGCCGACGCCTCGATTTATAGACTAGGGAGCTTGGTTTTGTCCGTCGGATATGGCCGGTTGATCTTGTCCGTCGGTCATAGATGTCTGGGTGACGCGTGAGGCACTTGGTACCGAGGCGCTTTTGGGCTGTGCTCTTTGGGAGCCATTGGGCCAGGCCCCATGTTCAATGGGCCTTTGGGCCCAGGTCGGAACAGTGGCCCCCCAAGTCGAGGTCGAGCGAAGAGTGAGTTCGGCCTCGGCTGGATGAGCTCAAGGTCCTTCCGTGTCAATCTTGTCAAAGGACACTTTTGGGGAAACGAAGCGTCAGGTAATCATTATGGTGCAATTCCCAAGGAAGACCCTAATGGACGGTATGCTTTAATGCGTCGTTTCGGTTCCCGAGGCCTGGGTGATATATAAGCTTGGCGTGAGAATTTTCCCCTTCACTTGTATTTTGTGATAGAAAGCTCTGTTGCCTACCCATCTTAGAAAACTTCCTTGTGAACTTCGGCCACCATCCGAGATCGATATTCCTTACACCGTACGGTGGTTTTATATTTTTCAGCCGGACTGAGTTCATCATTTGAAAGGTTTTTCCATAAATGTCTTCCTCATCGGCCGAGTCCATCTTTGAGGAGAACCAGGACCAAGTTCCATCTCCAGCTACTTCTCCGCAGAGATCCGAGGGCACACCCGTCATGGGTGATGCGGCGCAGGAATGCCCCGAAAATGCTAATTTTGCTGCTGCTGAGGTCCAGGGAACCGACCCAGAATCGTACGATTGGGTGTCCTCGGCGATACTCAAGACCAAGGTGCGAATTGTGAGGAACAAGCCGTTGTCTCACTATGTCAAATACATTGATGCCCTCTGTAACACCCCATTTCTACCCGGCAATTTATAATAAAAATCAGAGTATAAAAATTTATTTTTCAAATGGAATGCTACACATCATTACAACAAATAATTCAACTCTCGATAGCAGTTTAATACGTAACACCAGATAACACGTGGAATTAGGATTCTCATAAATATATATCGTTCTAGTCCATGCAATGGAAAACTCATACAACTCGCAGCGGAAATGAAAGCATAATCTCAAGAGACCAACAACGGTTTCATCATCAATAATATAAAGCAGAAATACATAGTTCAACGACCAACAAATGAACAAATATAGTCCTAAGCCCATCCCCAGGTGCTATGTATCGAAGCATCGACTGGGAATAGTGAAGGTAGCAATCCTCACTCATACCTACCGTGGTAAACAACAAACGTAAAGGGTGAGTCTCGAACTATATAATAAAGGTGATAATAAGCAAAGATATCAAGTGCACAGAGTCAATCAATCACAACCATCACGCATAGTTCAATATCATGTATGAGCATGGATGCAATGTAATGAGAGATGCATGTGGTACCATTGGCCCCCATGGCCTCATCATCAATCATAATACGTCGCGATCGCGCAAATAAATAAACACCGCATCGCAGCCTTTACAATATATCGTCGCGATCGCAAATTAATGTATGCATGTGACTCATGAACACACATATCATCAATTTCATTTATACACCAAGACCGCAGCCTTTAATATCATTGTCATTTTTAGTTTTATACAGCATTCAGACCAACTCTCATCTCATGGTCAATTTCACTGTTAGCCCCCATGGCCCATGCCCCCATGGCATCATCATTATTTCATTATTCACTAGCTCATCACAACCCAAGTCCCACGGACTAATCACACCTAGAGGACTAAACCTCACTCAGGGACCTAAAACACCCTTTAGGACCAATTCCACACTTAGGGACCAAATTAACATCTTTTGGACCAAACTGGCACCTAGGGACCAAAACAACACTTAGGGACTAATCTGTCACCCTTAGAACCAAAACACCACCTAGGGACTAAAACATCACACCTAGGACCCAACTGTCACCTAGGGACCAAAACAGCACCCACTTAGACACAAGGCAAAGACTAGCGCCATTTTTCCCACTGGCGCGCCTTGTGTAACACAAAGACTAGCGCCAAAAACTCAAAGAACTTGGCGCCTCGTGGCAACATGCCCATCGGGCGCCATTTTCACAAAGAATCTGGCGCCCCAGGGCGCCTCTGGGCCTAAGACACAAACTAAGACATGGGCCTCGCATACACAAAGCGCATGCCCTGGCGCCTTGGGCAAGACTTTTGCACTGTCTAGACACGATAAAGAACACAAAGCGCAACAGGCAGCCATTTGGCGCCTCGGCCGCGCCACATGCACCCACACACGCGAACACACATTCTCTGGCGCCACCACAGCGCCATGGCGCCAAAATGGCGCCCGCCAGACTTAGACACCCACGCACCCACTCACCTGGCGCCACAACAGCGCCACAGGTGGCATCCATTTGGCGCCCGCACTTGGCACAACACACCCAGCGCATTGGGCAGCCACTTTTGGCGCCCGCACCTAGACACAAAGACACACAAGACGCCAACAGCGGACACAGCGCCATCTCGGGCGCCACGGGCGCATTTGGCGCCCACATCAAACACACACACACAAAGACGCAAACAAAGGCACTGGGCGCCATTTTCCCAAAGAACTTGGCGCCTGTGCAAGTGACACCTGCACACACACACACACACAAATGTAATTCCAAAGACATGAACAAAGGCTGCCGTGGCGCCATGTTCCCAAAGAAATTGGCGCCCTGTAGCACAACACACGCACTGGGCCATCAAGCGCTATGGACACAGCGCCATTTCTCTAGGAAATTGGCGCCCTGCACAACAACTCAATACAAACCCTCATCAGCATAAAGACATGTGGCGCCATTTCCCTAGCACATTGGCGCCCCACACCCCAAAATCCCAATTTCTTCAATTCCTCTTAAACCAATTCATCCTATAATCAATCTAACACTTCCAATTTAACATTTTAGCAATCAATTGCACGTTCAACACATCAATTACATCTCAAAACACAAAATCAATACTTATAAACTAACCTAAGCCCTAAATCGATTTCATGCCCTATTTCAAGTTCAATCAAACAACAAATCACTCAATCAATCAATACCAACAACAAGTAACATCAAATAAAGCACCTATGAACTACATACAACTCATTATCCTCTCTATTATAGAGTGAGACTCCCCTTACCTTAAATTAAACCGTAGAAAACCTTCGTTACAGAGACACCACCAAAACCACAGCAACAATAGCTCCTTCCTTCCCTTCTTGCTTGGTGCGAAGCTCTCTCTCTTCTCTCTAGGGTTCTTGCGCCGTTTTCTCTTCTCCTTTCTCTTCTCACTTTCGTTTTCTTTCTTCCTTTGCACAATGATGCGAAATGCATCACTCCCAGGAGCCTAAGTCATTGGGATTGGGCTCTTGGGCCAATACTTGCAGTCCCGGTATTTCCAATACCACTCCCTTCAATTAAATAGAATATTACATTATTATAATTTAATATAATTAAAAATAGTGCAACACTTAAATAATTTAATCAATTACTTAATTAAATCATTTAGGGTGTTACACCCTCGAGGGCCAGAAGTGGAGGCTGGACGATGCGGAGGATCTTCTGATCTGCACTTCGCTCCTAAAGACCGACTTCGGGTTTTTCTTTCAAGGTTGGGGCTTTGTCCGGACATTCAAACTTTTAATGAAGTACCTGTAAAGAGAGCTATCTGTCCGAGTGTTCTTTGCCTTCGGCAGGGTCACTAGATTACCCGAGAAGGACGATAACAACGGTCGGACTCCTTTGTCTTACCCATGAATCCTATTTTATCCCCATGACGGAATCCGACAAAGGCTACAAAAAGAAGTTTTTCTTCGTGAGGGTCGCCAACCGAGCGGCAAAGGAGGCTATTACCAGAAGCTCAAACGTGAAGGCCAGAAATTTGGGTGCAAGCAATCATTGGGGCTGCCTCGGAATCCGAAGAGAAACTGAAATCTGTGCTTGGTAAGTTTTTCTTTAATCACACGATCACTTTTCCCGACCAGCTATTTGACCATTGTGACCTGTTTATGCAGATGGTTTGGCCGAGGGGGTTGATCACAAAAGACTTCCTTAACCATTCGTGATCCTCCCTTGTAATGCCGAGGCGGGGAAAGACAAGAAGGAGTGCCGCGAAGCAGAGGTGCCGAGCTCGAGTGAACCTACCTCTAAGCTGTTCAAATTCATCTTGGCGGAGGACATAGAGATGCCTTTTGATGGTGACCTTGAGGCTCTTGTCGTCGGGTGGATGAGGCGGGGAAATCTCTTTGCAAAACTCTTAATCGGCAGGCTTCAAGTGCGAGGATTTCTTGGCACCAAGCCCAACTCAAGAAGCTGGAGAAACAAAATCTTTGGGACGAGGGCGATCTGCTAGATCAGGAGGGCAAACTGAAGTGTCTCCGAGACGTTCTCATCCCGGAGGCTTGTGAGTCGAACAAGGGTCTCCGATATGATCTTGAGTATCTTCCGTCGGCAGAGGGTGATCTAGGTGTGTTGGAGGCTCAACTTGTGGCTTATCAGGGTGAGCCCAACGAGCATGACTCTTTGAAGGCCGAGCTGGAGGAGCTGAAGGCGGAACCCGAGAAATAAAGAGGTCGGGCTCGCGCCACTCAGATTGTCGTGTAGGAGAAAGAGGCCGAGGAGACTACCTAATCCCGCCTGGGGTTTGAGCGTTGCCGAGATCAAATCAAGATCCTCCATCTCGAGATGCCTCTACAAAGGTTAGACTTATAGCACGTAGTCTTTGAAGGCAAGATAGTGAAGCCTCGGGCTAGGGCCCCTCTAGAAGAGGCCGAGACAGTCTTTTCTCCCCTGCGGTGGTCAGAAGAGGAAGAAAAAGAGACAAGTGAAGAAAGCCAACCCGACGAAGATTCTCTAGGCGAATCTTTGTCGATTAGCGGCGATTAGCATGTATTTCTTTTTTTGTCGGCATACATAGCAGGTGTAAAAAGTTTCAAATATATAAAATGAAGTTTGTTTATCGTTTTACTTATGTTTTGTTATGCTTCTTTTCCTTTGCGTCTCAGTTAGTCGTACCAATGCCGGGTCCAATGACCACTTTTGCGGTGAGGTTTAACGAGAGAGGAATGTTACCAAGTGGCTTCAGTCTCAAGAGGGGGGGTGAATTGAGACTTTAAAAACTTTTCCCCTTTTTAATGACTTAGATTAATTTTCGCGCAGGTTTATGAAATGAACGAATTAGAAATATAAACAGTAAAGAACACAAGAGATTTATACTAGTTCAGCCACCTCCTAGTGACCTACTCCAGTCCTCACAAACCCTTTGTGAGATTTTCACTATCACAACAAAGCTTAAAACGGGTGCTTTAAAACCCTTACAGACTCAGGCGCTCTTCACCTAGGATACCCCACCTTGTGCAAGAGCCCTTAACAACAATTACAACAAGATATACCCCACCCTTGTTACAATCAAAAACCCTAGAGAGATACCCCACTCTCTAGTACAACCAATTGACATACAAGAGATACCCCACCCTTGTTACAGTCAAAATCCTAGAGAGATTCCCCACTCTCTAGAAAAACCAATTACTGTAAAATCAAATTACAAGAAAAATAGCAATACCTCTAAGAAGGTGAATACAACAACTTGAAGATTCCTAACCTAACCCTTGAGAGAGATCAGCTCAAAGTGATGAAGAACGTGAAGAACGAGTGTGACAGTGAATAGATCACGTTCTGCTTTTGAGATTTGTAGGTTGTGTTTATTTGTGAAGCCCTAAGTCTCTATTTATAGAGTTTGTAAAAATATAACCGTTGAAGCAATTTTTAACTCTATTGTAATAAGTGACAAATCAATTAGTTGCTTGAAAAACATAATATGAAAATCGATTTCTTGCTTGTGGGAACAAGTGAGGAATCGATTTAGTGCTTTAAACAAGTAGGTAAAGAATCGATTGTTTCCTTTAAGATAAGAAGCCATGAATCGATTCTTCTTTTAAAACCAAGAAGCCATGAATCGATTTTGTGCTTTAAAGTAAGAAACTATGAATCGATTTTGTGTTTTAAAGTATGAAGCTATGAATCGATTTTGTGTTTTAAAATAGGAAACTATTAATCGATTGCTTGCTTATGGAAACAAGTGAACAATCGATTGCTTGCTTGTGGAAACAAGTGAACAATCGATTTTGTTCTTTAACAAGGCAAGTAGACAATCGATTGGTTGCTTGTGGAAACAAGTGAACAATCAATTTCTAGCTTTAAAATACCAAATCAAGAATGTTCTTTAGTTCAAAAACAATTTCTTGTAAGACATTAAGCCATTAATGTATTTCTTTAAAAACAAGTGCCTAACCTATTTAACATGCTTTTATCAATTGAAAACAAATGTTTGGTTCATTGTGAGTGCTAGTGTGTGGTGTGATTTGAGCCGATCCTCAAAAGCGGTTTACATTCATTCCTAAGACACGACCCGACTTCCTAGGGACTACCCTTGACATAGACTTACTTCTTGAGCTGGTTGTGCCTTGGAATTCCATTTGTCACATTGTCTTGGATTACTTCATCATCAAAACTTAACCTGCAACACAAGATATCCACAAGGAAGAGTGAGACATAGTAAAACAGTCAAAGTAGATAAGTAAATAGAGCACCTTGAGTGTGTGCTCAATTTGCCATCGGACTCTCTGATGGAACACAGTTCTGACATCGGAGAGGTATTCTTACCAGGATCGCTGTGGATCCGGGCCTTTTTACCGGGATCGCTGTGGATCCGGGCCTTCACTTTAACCGAATCCGCAAGGACTTCTTCGCCCACCCTTTGGTGGAGATGAGTACCTCGGACACCAAAGGGGGAGGTACAATCGCTCGGGGCGAAAGAGGGGGCGAAGCCGCAAGGACTTCTTCCTTCGCCGTCTGGTGGCGATGAGTACCTCAGTCACCAGAGTGGAAGGCACAATCGCTCGAGGGAAAGAAAGGGCCACAAGGACCTTAGCCGCTGTGGGCTTCGCCAGCGCCCCACGACGGAGCGTAAGAGCTTAGAATCGTGGAGGACTTTCTTTTTCGACGGCCTCACCACATCTCGGAGTACGTTCAGAGCAATGCGGAGATGCTGAATATGCTCCTCAATGGTCTTATACTACAACAACTAATCCAAGTACGGATGAAAGACTCAATTCATGTAATCCATGAATACAGTTGGAGAATTAGTTAAACTGAAGAGCATCACTACAAACTCGTAATGTCCATATCTGGTACAGAAATCTGTCTTCGGAATATGTAAGCCTCCAACTTTTATCTGATGATAATCCGACCTTAGATCAATTTTAGAGAACACGGTTGCACCTCAGAGTTGATCAAGCTAATCATCTATGCTTGGCAAGGGATACTTATTCTTGATAGTAACTTTGTCCAACTGACGGTAATCAATACACAACCTCATGCTCCCGT
This sequence comes from Oxytropis ochrocephala, assembly GCA_020916435.1. Lineage (NCBI taxonomy): Eukaryota > Viridiplantae > Streptophyta > Magnoliopsida > Fabales > Fabaceae > Oxytropis > Oxytropis ochrocephala. The sequence continues at coordinate 70,992,018 of CM037089.1, forward strand.
CTTTCTTTTTGACAAGTAACACGGGAGCACCTCATTGAGAAGCACTAGGCCGAATAAACTTTTTAGAAATCAACTCTTCAAGTTGGGATTATAATTCCTATAACTCTAAAGGAGACATCCAATAGGAAGAAATAGAAATTGGGTCTGTTCTAGGGACTAATTCTATTGAGAATTCTACCTCACAATCTAAAGGTAAAGAAGAGACCTAATTCGGAAAAACATCTAGAAACTCATTTACTACTTGGACAGAAGATAAGTCTAAACCAGTTTCAGTTGATGCAGAGAACATAATAACATAAGCTTCCTAACCTTCGAAAAGAGACTGACTTGCTGAAGTTAAAGAAAAACCTGATTCAGAATTTGTCTTCGTCAACTCCACTGATTCAGATGCAAAACAAATAGTTCGATTGAAACAATCAATAGTAACATGGTTGCCCGTCATCCAGTTCATACCCAAAACGATATCCATACCCTTCATAGGCAAACAGATGATATCTACCACAAATTGTCTGGCTTTTATAGCCAGCAAACAGTTTTGACGGAAAGATTGGCTCTGGATACGACTCTTAGCAGCAGTTAAGATTTTTATCGGCTTGGACAGCAAAGTTAATGCTAATCCCAACCGATAAACACATGCTTCAGAAATAAAAAATGTGTTGCACCCGAATCATACAATACGCTGACAGAGTTATAGAAAAGAGATTCAATATGCCTCACAAAATTATCTATAGGCTTGACTGTCTGAGCATCCAAAGGGTTACTCGCCCGTGGGTTGGAGCAGCTTGTCATTCTTGGTAACTTTTCGTTGCTGGGCACTCATTAGCATAGTGACCCTTTTCCATAATAATAACACTGATTTGAACCCCACTGACAGTCACCACGATGATACTTGTTGCAAGTAGGACACTTACAAAACTTGGAAGAATCAACTTACTGTTCCCTTACCGTTGTTTCCCTTGCCCCTTTCTTCTTACCCATCCAATACTCTTTCCTTTCTGCATACGTCTTCCTGAGATCTTCCTCAGCCACATAAGTTTGTTGCACTAAGGCAGGATAACAGGTCATAGTGTAAGAACTAATACCTTGGGCAATATCAGCACGGAGGCCCTGTTTAAACAACTGCATCTTCCACATATCATTTTGAGCATTCCTTCCCAGCTCATAAAACTGAGACAACCTTTCAAACTTAGCAGCATACTCATTAACCGTCATGTCACCCTGCTTAACATTAACAAACTCAATAATCGGCTTGAAGTTTGCCTGTCTGAGAGGGGTTTCTTGAATTTCCATCATTTCTCGCGCATTAGTCCACCATGTGTGAGCATCCTCATCAATAGTATTAGTTGCACAAATCCCCTTATCTTCCTCACTGCATTGGAAAGACCTGGAAATTCTCTCCATTGCATTAATCCAAAAATTTGCTTTCATTGGGTCTGATTCACCCTTAAAGATCGGAGGATTCCTCTTTTGAAAGTTGGGATATGTCCGATTAGGGTCATCCTGAGGTGGTGTAACATTGGGCTGCTGCTGAGCCATGTTCTGCTGTTGATTGATTTGTTGCTGCTGCCATCATTTTCTGTTGCCTCTACCCCTTCCAACCATGATTCTGCGAAATATGCACAAAGTATTAAGTTGATCAAGCTCAATTTCTAAAATCATAATAAGAAGAATCATATCTGGAAAACGAAAAGACCTTCAATACTAGGTTGTCCAGGTTGAACTGCTCTGATACCAAAATGTAACACCCTAGTATCTGTAATCAATATGAATACAAAACATACATATCAGCACACATTAGAGTGCATATTTCTTATTTCAGATATTGAACAAACTAAAAACTCCTAAATACCAAATCAAAGAGTCATACATAAACCTTGAGTACTTCAAATACACAACAACCCCAGTACTCAATTCCTCAAATTTAACTTAAACATATAACCACCTGAAGTTCAATATCCAAACACAAAGAAATAGCGGAAACAGTTTCTACAACTTAACAAAAAGTAAGTTACAAAACGGTGCTACAAAGTAAACATGGGAAATAAAAACAACAAAGGCATATGCACTGTGTCTCCAATATCTCCTCAGGCGGGTCACCTCCTCGTGCCGCTTAGCATTACTATTTCCCTGTTTCTCTGTAAAACGATCAACATATAAAGGGTGAAATACATTCTCATTGAGTTTTACCGTGACCCCTAACTACTCTCTTGGTTCATTTATGAAACCTTTTCAATCTTAGTTTAATCTATAAACTATGTTCCTCTTTATCTTAGCACAACATCGACTACTGTTTCGCTAATCCCGGTGACTCGTGCAACTATCCTTAGTATAACACAGACTTTCGTATCGTTAATCCTCCCATTAGTACTTTCCCTAATGGTAAAATTAACAGGGCCTAGGTTTAGGGCTCATAACCTTCACCCCCTATTATGCTGCCTCTTTGGGTCGTCACCCATAACTTTAATGCTCATAACATTCTCCCTCGTGATTACTAACAATTTATAGCAATTCACTTAACTTAAACAAAAATTCATTTTCCATGGCTGAAACATAAGTGTTTGTATCCAATTACGGTAATCTTATCAATACATAAGGTTGGAAAAAAGATTAGAATAGATTTAGGACCCAACGAATCTGCATAGGACACTTTTCGAAATGAGAGACAGCATGGGATGCACGGTCCGTGCGTCAACAAGCAAAATCAGTGCTTGTGTTTATTTAAAAAAATTGTGCAACAAACGGAACCAGGTGCATGGTCGGTGCAAGGGGCGCACGGTCCGTGTGCCTTCACCAGATTTCATATTTCGGTCTATTTTCACCGTTTTTGCTACTCGGTTCGATTGCAAGTCGTATTTCGATCAATTTCGAACATAAAAATAGGCATAACCAGCATAATAACCCGTCCAAACAATCACCAATTCAATTCACATATCAATCTATAAATCAACTATTAACTCATAAAACATAATTTTCACCTAAAACAGTTTTCGACACGAGAAATTTTTAAAACGAGCGAAACGAAACGAAACCAAACCAATTAAATAGAGAAACAACCAGAATTCAAAGGTCCCTAAACGTGAGTAAAACTAACCTCTTTGTGATTATAATCATAACAATCCACAAAACGAAATGCAAGCAACCCGAAATCAACTCGTTGCTCCACGAACCGTTCCCAAATCCAACTTGAACTACCTAAATTACCCAAAAATCCTTTGAACTCGAACTCAACAACTCACCACTCCTCTTGCTACTCCAATACACAATGTGGTTACTACAATGTCCCACTTTTTCTCTAGGGTTAACATGCAAGACATTAGAAGCTCTAAAACCCCATTTTGGTAATTTAGAGCTTGAAAGTTCAACAATGGTGATAAGAGAAAGATGGCGAAGTAGAGGATAAAATTAGTACCTATGTTTAGAGCTCGAAAAATGGAGGAGAATGGTGTAAAATGTACTTACATGTACTAAAGTTTGGATGAGCAACCCTCTCTTCTCTTCTTCTTCTCCCTTCACAACTCTCTCTCTTCTATCCACTGTCTCTTTCTATTTTCTCTTACTTGAATGTCAGAAATGGTTTGTTTTTGGTGTGAGTGTGTGGATGGTTGTTTTAATGAGCTGAAGATTGACAAGGGAAAATGACCATAATGCCCTTTTTCTCTAATTCTCACTTAAAACCCCCAAATTCTACTTTAAACAATCAACCAACAATATATATATATATATATATATATATATATATATATATATATATATATGTCGCATAATTTAGCAACTAAAATTACTATCATATATTCAAACATTTTAAATGACTTAAATTGACAATCAATTAGACAACAACACTAGTTATCATCTACCATAAATTACTATCATATATATAGATCGTCTCTTTTTGTTGTTATTTTCAAAAAAATTGCAATGATCTTAATGCTATGACTTATGCACATTTCCATTTATCATCTACCATAAAACGTGGGTTTAAAGCAGAAATGAAAAGAAAGCAATGATAAGACAACAAACTGATAGAGTGAAAAATTTGGGCTTTTATTCATATGGAAGTCAGACGTGCAGAATGTCACGCTGACTGAAAGGAGTACATTGGAAATTTTTCTGAAACTAAGAAAAACAAGAGAATGGACGCCGCAGATCTTATGAACATTCTTTGTCTTTGGAGCGTTCGATGCCAACCGCTCATACTTGGCCTTGATCACCACTTTTATCCAAGCTTTTGGAGGCGCCGCTGCCCCTTTTCATTTTTCCTTTTATGTCCAACTTTTCTGACCCTAATTTTTGCCTGGATCGCCCTTTTGGGTTTTCAATCCACCGGGTCGCTCAATTTTGCCTAGGCCGCCCTTTCGGGTTTTCAACCTAGCGAGCTATATGTAACACCCCAAATCTACCCGTTGGTTTTATCAGAAATCAGAGTGCGGAAATTTAAAAACAAAGCATGCAATGGAGTGTCACATTCGACAATTAAAATCCAAACAACGTGGAATCAAATAAAACGTGGAATCATTCAATTGAGTTTACACCACCAAAAAGAACAGACATTTCAAAATCCACAACTTTAGTTCCAATCGAAAAATGCATTAAAACAACTAAGTAAAACAGTGTTCATCCCCTCCCCGAGTGTTACGTATCAGAGACGACACTGACTCAGCTGGCGAAGGTAGACAAGCCTTCACTCACTATCACCGCACGTTACCCACATAGGGTAACATTCAAATGAAGGGTGAGTCTCTAACAACGAGATAAAAGCATGTATGATAAGCAGCATACTAGAGTTCAGGCAACTATAATTACCACATCATCACATAACAACATCATTAACAACAACATCGTCAATGTCAATCACCCAAGAGAAATCATCAATGTAATGAATGGGGAAATGAAATGCAACCCACACCGACGGGCATATGCATGTGGTCCCATCTCCGAAAAATAGCCATCTCATGGCATCATCACCAATATTGAGCATAGCTCAAAGGCCGAGCCCTACATCACCGGAATGTGCATATGAATGCATGCGACACAATGAACAACAGTCAAACATCATGCAACATCAACACCATCATCGTTAAGTGGTCACATTTGACCCAACAACACCATCATCATTAAGTAGTCAGATTTGACCCATCGTCTATCACCGTAGTTAATACAACACATTAATTATAGCATTCAGATCTAACACCAATTTCCCCAACCACACCAACACCTAAGACACCAATTAGTTTACACAACAGCATGCTCGAGGCGCGCACAGACACAAAACTGACGCCTAGGGCAACACAAAGACACGGGCGCCCACGGCTACATAGTTGGCGCTGGTGGCAACACCGCACACCTGTGGCGCCAAACAAAGACAGACACTTTGGCGCTAGGGGGCAACACAAAGACTTCTCGCGCCAAACAAAGAACAAAAATGACGCCTGGTGGCAACACAGGCACACCTAGGGCGCCAAACAGCAAGAAACTGGCGCCTAGGGGTGTAACACCCCAATTCTAATAGACGAATATTTATATAAAATAAGAGTTTAAAAATTGTTTCTCAATATACCCATAAAAGGGATGCTACATTTGCTTCAATAAACATCGAAAGTCGGTATAAAATTTACTTAAAAATCAAGCATAATGTGTAGCACTTTATGGAATGGGGTAAACCCTCAAAACAACACTGTATGGTTTACATAGCAAAGAACTCGCATAACACGCAATGGAATAAAGTAAAAGTTCCATAAAAACAACCGTAACGTTACTACCAACAGTAGAATATCGATACATAGATATCTAACAGTCAACAGCAGTAAAAGAAACTACTAATAGACTAGCGCCCATCCCCCTGGTGCTACGTATCAGAGCATGACCGACTCAACTAGGTGAAGGTGAAAGCCTTCACATGCGGTTACCTACACGTTACCAACATAAGGGTAACATTCAACAGAATGGGTGAGTTCTCAAACCATATAATAAAGTTTATGATAAGTAATATGCTAAGTATAGCACTACATTCACCACAGCAATATACAACTACATCAACATATACATACATATTTAGATATAACAACTTCAACCATATACACCTATGTATAACATCGGCAACAATAAGTATATATTTACATAACAACCGAGGTGACATCACAACTGTTATGAGAATATGAATGGAATGCAACCCACAACACGGGCATATGCATGTGGTACCAATCAACGTAAAATTTGTCATTCGGGCGACCCACAACAACGGGTATATCAACAACAACATTTGGCCACAAGGGCAACCCACAACACGGGCATATGCATATGGAAGCATGAGACACCATGAACGATACATCACAACACAATCAGCACACAAAACAATTTTTGGCACATCCATAACAACATTATCAACCTTTGGTCACTAGACCCATCGTCTTCGACAACAACAACATCATTATTCATCTTAGTCCACAACATAGACAACATCAACACAACATCAAGACATAAAGACTTAGGATGGCGCCAAAGAAGAATTTACAACACATTTCGACACCAAAAACACATTACAGGCAACACCATGGCGCTAAGATAAAGCCTAAATCGGTGCCTCTGGGCAACGGGCGCAACACAGCGCCACAACAAAGACAAAATGGCGCCCTGCACTCGACTTGATTGGCAAAGACAAAATGGCGCCCTGCACTGGACTTCGACTAGGCAAAGACAAAATGGTGCCCTGCACTCGACCGGTGGCAAAGACAAAATCAACTTCCTTCTTTTCTTTGATTCTCATACTATGATCAAACTTAAACAACGATTACACACATCACAATTTCTTTCTAAGATCATCAGTATACATGCAAATCAATCGAAACATGGACATAGGGCATAACCCCACATAAAACCCATCATATGCCCTATTATAACGTAAGACCCACCCTTACCTTAGAAATTGATGAAGATGAACCCTTCCACGAAATCACCAACGAAAAACCACAGCAACCGCTCCTTCTTTCTCCCTCCTTCAATGTCGCGATCCTTCCTCTTCTCCTCTCTTTCTCACGCCGCGGCTTCTCTCTTTCTTTTCTCTCCTTCGCTTCTTTTTCCTTTCTTTCCAAAGTGATGCGATGCATCACTAACCTAGCGCCTATATCATGGTCCTAGGGTTCTTGGGCCGCTTCCTACCACGCTGTAGTTACCGAGTACTACTCCCTTCATTAAAATAAAACACTATATTAATAATTTAATATAACTAAATCAGTGTAACACTAAAATAATTTAATTAAATAATTAATTAAATCATTTGGGTGTTACAAGGCAACAACACGACACCGGGCGCCAACCAGCAACAAAAATGGCGCCTGGTGGCAACACAGGCACACCAGAGGCGCCACAAAGACCACAACCGGCGCTAGGGACAAACACGGCATGCCCCAGCGCAAATAAAGCAAGGACACTGGCGCCCAGTGGCAACACACAGCCACCTGTGGCGCCAAACAAGAATACAATCGCAATTTGTGGGCAACACAACATGCTCAGGCGCCAAACAACAGGAAAACTGGCGCCCAATGGCAACACAGCCACACAGGGCGCCAAAACACAGGAAAACTGGCGCCCAGTGGCAACACAGCCACACAGGGCGCCAAAACACAGGGCAACTGGCGCCCAGAGGCAACACAACCACACAGGGCGCCAAAACACGGGACAACTGGCGCCCAGTGGCATCCTTGGGCGCACAGGGGCGCCAAACAGCAACATAAATGGCGCCTAGCACCGCCTATTGACTCAACAAACATCTTTATTGGTTTTCCACCATTACCATCCCCAAACACCCAATAAAAATCAACCACACATTTCATCAAACACCTAGCATGCGCCCTATACACCACACACACATTTTATCAAACACCTAATGTGCATCAATTCACCATCAAATCATACACAAGTCATTAACACAAAAACGAAATCAAACACCACATATATACATGCAAGAATCGTTCAATCATATTATCAAACACATCACGTGCATTATAGGTCCTAATCTCCCATATACACCCCATCATACAAACCATTATAAGGTTAGAACCCACCCTTACTTTGGAATTTGCCGAATAAGGGACTCTTCTAAGAAACTCTAAGAAGCCACGGCAACAACTTTCTCTCCTTCTCCTTCTTTCTTCCTCTTGCGCGCCGTCTACCCTCTCTCTAGCGCTCTCCTTCTCTTCTTTTTCTTTCTTTCTTTTTTTCTCTTCAATTGTGTAAATAACTCTAACCCTTAGTACTTATATCATTGGGCTCTAATGTCTTGGGCCCTTTTTACCACCTAATTAATTACTTACGCTACTCCCTGATTTAATAAAACACCAGATTATTATTTTTAATATAATTATAAGTGATAAATTACCTAAATAATTTAATTACATAATTAATTAAATTATTTGGGTGTTACAAGCTAATTCTTGCTTGGCTCATTTTTCTCTTTTTTCTTTTATTTTTCTCAGGCGTAATATTTCTTGACTGAATCTGAATTGACTGGGTTCCTGAGTTCTTCACTGATCAGCGGTCGTACGCGGGTCAAAATAATGAAAAGTGTAAAATATAGTAACAAGGTAAGTTAACCTTGGTCGTCTCACAAGGACCTCTAAAACTAAGATTACCAAAATCAAGAACGATCAAATAACAATAAAAAGGGGGGTTTTGTGAAGAGTTTGTTGTTTAACAAAGAAAATCAATTAAAGAGAGACAATCAATCTATTGTTTCCGGGTGTGTTTCTCGGATTTATCATCGGTTCTAAAATAAAGATTTGTGCAAGGTTTGATAACTCTTGATTGATCATAAACTAAGTGAACAAGCGTCGATCGGTTTATATGAATTCACACATTTTAAAGCAAGCGCAAAACAAAGCAGTGTGTTCAATCAATCGTGATAGTGAACAAGCGCCACTAACACAATTAACATCATAACTGAATTCTTTCAATCCTATAAACAAGCGTCATAGACTCTATCAATTCCTATCCAAACTAGATTAAACAAGCGATAAAATAGTTTGAATAATGAAAGTTGCAAAACAGAATCATGATTAAGTGATTAAGCAAAACTGAATCATAAAACGAATCACATAAGCAAATCACAGAGTTTGAGTAATTAAGCAAAACACAAACCGAATTTGCAACAAAAATTACGGAGATGGAATTGATAGAGAAAGAATTAAAACCATAAAAACTAAATAAACATTAAGCACTGAACCTCAAAATCCTTACAGCAACACCCTTCACCAATAGATTGATCTAGGGTCTTAAGCTTCCATGGAGGTTAGGACACAAAACGTAAAATTGAAAGTAGGAATGCGTAAAAATGGTCTTTCAGACGGCTGCTCCAGCCAAGTCTATAAGAATAAAACGAAAAACCTAATCCCTTAATGGGTTCTTGGATAAAAGCCCGTTAACAAACTAATATCTGGCCCGAAACCCGTTTTACATTAAACTGCTTCGGTATTTTGCCGTTTTAGCCTTCAAAACTTCCGAATTGGGTTTCGCGATCAACAGAAGATTTGTAGCTCTGTTCCTTAGCTTTCCAACGCATGCTTGTACGCCTCAATCGGATAACCTTAGCCAAAGTTATGGCCTGCAGAGTAGACCAGGGTCAATATGCAATAAAAAATAAGAATTAAACAATAAATTGCTATACTGCTCCAATAAGACCCAAAGTCTAGAAACGTGCTAAGACTCAAAAATTAGGTACAGAGAACAACTAAAATCACCAAGTGAAAAGCTATAACGAGTGCATTAGAATGCACTGATCATTCACCATCCATGTTGGTGAGTATCAATGCTCCTCCAGAAAAGGCTTTCTTCACCACATATGGCCCTTCATAACTTGGGGTCCACTTCCCACGGGGATCACTTTGAATGGGCAAGATCTTCTTGAGCACAAGGTCTCCTTCATTGAATGCCCTGGGGCGAACCTTTTTGTCAAAAGCTATCTTAATCCTTTGTTGGTATATCTGACCATGACACAAAGCTGCAATTCTCTTTTCCTCTATGAGATTCAACTGATCTAAACGGGTTTGAACCCATTCATCCTCTTCTAACTTGGTTTCCATGAGCACTCGGAGAGAGGGTATCTCAACTTCAATGGGAAGAACTGCTTCTGACCCATACACTAGAGAGAAGGGGGTTGCCTCGGTTGAAGTGCGTACTGAGGTGCGATACCCGTGCAAAGCAAAGGGAAGCATCTCGTGCCAGTCTTTATAGGTTACTACCATCTTCTGCACGATTCTCTTGATATTATTTTAGGCTGCTTCGACTGCCCCATTCATCTTCGGACGGTAGGGAGAGGAATTGTGATGTTTGATCTTAAACTCTGTGCACAGTTCTTTCATCATTTTACTATTCAGATTGCTACCATTGTCCGTGATGATTTTATCCGGGAGACCATAGCGACACACCCAGTCCTTCTTTACAAACTTGGCAACCACAGAAACGGTTATCGCTGGAATATGAAGCAGCTTCAACCCATTTGGTGAAGTAATCAATTGCAACCAGGATGAAGCGGTGCCCGTTTGACGCCTTAGGCTCTATGGCACCAATGACATCCATGCCCCACATTGAAAATGGCCAAGATGCAGTCAAGACATTTAATGAAGCCGGTGGCACATGGATGTGATCGGCATAAATCTGGCATTTGTGGCACTTTCTTACAAGCAGTCTGACTCCATCTGCAGCCAATAATAGCCAGCCCTTAATATCTTCCTTCCCATAGTATGCCCGTTTTCCTTCTTTACAAACTTGGCAACCACAGAACTGGTTATGCTGGAATATGAAGCAGCTTCAACCCATTTTGTGAAGTAATGATGAAGCGGTGCTCGTTTGACGCCTTAGGCTCTATGGCACCAATGACATCCATGCCCCACATTGAAAATGGCCAAGATGCAGTCAAGACATTTAATGAAGCCGGTGGCACATGGATGTGATCGGCATAAATCTGGCATTTGTGGCACTTTCTTACAAGCAGTCTGACTCCATCTGCAGCCAATAATAGCCAGCCCTTAATATCTTCCTTGCCATAGTATGCCCGTTGGAATGAGTCCCGAACGAGCCCTCATGCACCTCCCTCATGATCCTTTCTGCTTCCTCCTTTGCCACACACCTAAGGAGTACTTTATCATGATTCCTCTTGTAGAGCACCTCGCCACTCAAGAAGAAATTCATTGACAGCCTTCTAAGTGTTCTTTTATCGTTTTCCGATGCCCCTGGAGGATACTCTCTGTTCAGGATATACTGCTTGATGTCATGATACCAAGGCTTATCATCTTCTTCATCTTCAATTGTTGCGCAGGAGTTGAACCAACTTCTCATGCTCACTCTTTTCGTTGAAGTGCCAACCTTGACTTCTATCTTTTCGCCCTCTGTGCCTAAATTGATGATCTCAACAGTTTCCGCATGTGGCTGAATAACCTTTTCTTCTTGCTCAACCATTCTCATCAGTTCTCGAGGAGTTTCCCAGTCATCCTCAACATCCTCCTCAGCTTGATTAACGGGGTAATCAAAATTAACATATGAACCGTTGGCATCATTATTTTCAAAGGCATTCATTTTAGATCTGCATTTGCGGGAATAGAAAAGCAATGAACAAGCAAAAATAGAGACTCAAAATGAATACGCAAAAAGCAATTTTTATTCATTTGAGAATTCAAAACTACATTTTATTGATAGATGATATCTAAAAGAAAACATGCATGCCCCTATGAAAATGTCCTAAGGCCTTGGGCAGAGCCAAAGGATTTGCATTACAAAGATCATTACTTTGAAATGAAAACAAGAGGGAAATCGACGATCTTCCAGGTTGCCAATTTCTTCTCCCCGCAACACTGCGACTAACCGTGCCTGGACCTCGCCTTCTTCAAACTAACTCTTCCTCGATGACACTACCGATTAGGGTTCAAACATGCCAAAGACTCCTTTCTCACGCTGGGGCTATCGCAGATGCGGGTTCTCTCCCCAAGCCTAGCCAATCTTTTCTCACGCTTTTCCTCACCATTCTTCTCTTTATCACTGAGAGTGGGCCAATAGCCTAACCCACGCATCTGTCTCTTGTATTCTTGCAGATGCACGGGTGTGAGAATTCCTTGTTCAGATCTTCCTAGTCCCTTCCCAATCTGATAGCCATTCTTCAGCATAACTTTGGCTACCATAATATCAGCATTGGACAACTTGGGTACAAGTAGTGGGGATTCTTCACTTACGAACACAGCGTTCGCAATTTCTAAGGATTGAAAGGCGGACTCGAGGGATTCCTCTGCAGCTTCAATATAATGAGAGGGGACAAAGCTTGTCGATCGTGAACTCTTCCTCCCCAAAGACAACTACAAGCTTATCGTCGACTACAAACTTGAGTTTTTGGTGAAGTGATGAAGGGACAGCGCCTGCTGCATGGATCCAAGGTCTCCCCAAGAGGTAGATGTATGAGTATTCAATGTCCATAATCTGAAAGGTCACATAGAACACCTCAGGCCCTATTTGCATTGGAAACTCCATTTCCCCCATGACTTCTTTCTTAGACCCATCAAAGGCTCTGACCAGGGTTGAGATGGGTTTCATGTAGGATCAATCTACCTCTAACTTGTTCATTGTTGATCTGGGCATAACATTCAATGAGGATCCATTGTCAATGAGAAACCTGGAGAGCGTATATTCACCAAACTTCACTGAGATATGCAACGCCTTATTGTGCCCCTTCCCCTCTGGGGTGAGCTCATCATCGGTGAAATTAATGTAGTTAGATGCAACGATGTTCCCAACTATGCCATCCAACTGATTGACAGTAATATCTTGGGCGACATGGGCCTCATTCAGTACTTTAACCAAGGCATCACGGTGGGCTTCTCAGTTTAGTAATAGGGAAATGATGGAAATTTTGGCCGGGGTGTGGTGTAGCTGATCCACCACTTTGTAGTCACTCTGCCGCATTATCTTCAAGAATTCAGTAACCTCTGGATCTGACACCTTCCTACTTATATCTTTGAGTACACTCATCACTTAAACTAACAAGCAATTAAATGAAATCACTTGCGAATCTCAATTATTGAGATTAGGCAAATTGGGGATGTTACACAAATTGTAAATGTGAGGCATTTTTGTTAACTCTTCAACATGTTATTCTATGATTTAATGAAAAATTTCGGAAATTCTTGTTAATGAGAAAAATCAAATATAAACTTAAGTGAGCTAAAATACTTTCAAATTTCAAGATTTATGATAACTATATTTTTACATGTCATTTTAGGTTTTGCCTTATAATGTTTCACTAAATGCTTGTCGAGGAAAAGTTTACAAGAATTGAAAACAAAGGTGAGTGTGCTTATTTTGACAATTATGCCACATTACAGAAAAAATTAAACTAGTGACTAAAAAGTAGTGATAACAAATACAAAATCTATCTCTAGTTTTGTTATAATTAAATTTCGTGATGTCAAAATTAGAGATGTATTTCAATTTTTTTGATTCCCTAGACTTGGGGACTTCCAACAGAACTACCAGGCTCATGATCTAGTTGATTCTTTAGGGTTATCTAGTGACGAAGAGGAGGAGCAGCAGCCTAGTCGGGCGGACCAGCCTTATGTTGGACCTATCGATGGCGGATTGCTTATGAGATTTATAGTAAATCTTGTAATTGATGAAGAAAGTTATAAGAGATAAAAGGGAGAATAAATTTATATATTTGTTAAAATTTATAGTAAAATTTAACCTTTTTCTCAATAAATTAAATATTTTGTTAAAATTTTGTGTAATATTTTCCTCATATAAAAATATAATTTTTGATACTTTTTTCACTCCCACTCAAACTTGTAGATCCGTCTCTAGCTAGACCCACTTATAATTATTTAATTGAGGGAACTTTTTGAAAATTTTCATAATATAGTTCTAAGACCCATATAGAGTAGTTAAACCTAATTCTTGCTATAAAATTATTGTCCCCTTTTCTTTCTTATTAACAGCCTCATTTTATATATTAGTTATTTATTTTTGCATCAAATAGCTATATTATACCAACATCATCTATTCCGTGCATTGAGCGGGTCACTTACTCTAATATAAGAAAGCAAAAATCACAATGACTAAGGAGGCTTATTTAATGATTCCAAATTGAAATACTTTTCTTGATATACTAATTTTAATTTCGACAGAAAAAGAGTTTATGTTTCTCATATTAGGACCAAAAGTATCCAAAAAGAAAGTTATGAAACTCTCCTAAATCCTCAACCAAAGAAACTATACTAAATCTCCATAATTATTAACATTGAAAAGAATTAAATAAAAAAATAAGTAAATACATTTATAGAAAATATTCACTCATTTCCACGTAAGTAAAATTATTAATATAAGAATCATATTATGATTAATATTAATGTAGGTAATAATTTGTTAACCACTATCCATTAAGTATTTATATTTACTATTTTGTATTCACCTACCATTTATGACATAGTAAAAAATATAATAAAATCTGTAGAAGATATTTTCAATAACATCACTAATATTTCAAGTATTCAAATTGAACTGTCTAAAACAAATAATTGTGTTTTTTTAAAATGGATCATAATAATTTATTATTTTCGCTTGAGGGACTATCAACTCAAATAAATTGGGTGTACTAAATATGTTTTTAAAATTACTACTATACCCCCATAACTCAAATCACACCCCACATTCACATAACCGTTGATATATAAGTTTGAAGAAATACCCAGCCACCCACTTTGTTTCAATCACCCACAACACTCAACCTTAAAACAAAGAAAAGAGAGACTTGAGAGAGAAGAGATGGGAAAAAGGACAGCAAATAAGAAACCAACTCGTTCCAGATCTACCTACTCACCATCGTATGATAGCAAAAATGGAAGTCAAGGATCTGGAGTAATTAAGAAGAAAGAGGAACGATTAACCAGAAAAGAAAAAAGAAATAAAAAAGACACAGGCTTACAGTCTCCACTACTAGAAAAGTTGTATTTAGTGAGGAAATTTTTGAGATGGATTAGTATCCCTCACTATTAGTGAGGGATTTAGCTACGAAAAATAGTAGGTGGCACTTACTTACATTTGTGATGGAAATAGAGACAAAAAATATCCCTCTCTAATAATTTCGTAGCTAAATTCGTCACAAAATATGGAAAGACAGTTAGAGAAGGATTTTGAAAAGAAAAAGAATCCCTCGCTAATAGTGAGGAACAATTATGTCGTCGCTGGCCATAAAGAACTCGCTCATTAGCGAGGAATTAAATATTTCGTCGCTATTAGCGAGGAATTGAGGCCTCGTCGCTAACCAAAATGTAATTCGCGCTGCTGTTTTAACTTCCCTTCTTTCAAAGTGTAAAAAAACAAAAAATGTAATTCGCGTTTCAGGGAAAGAAAAGAAAAGAAAACGAATCACCTTCACCTCCCTCTGTAACCTTCACCGTCCCATCTCAAAACCCTAACCATCTCAAAACCCCAACCACCGGAGCACCCTCTCACCGCCGGTCATAAACCTCCGCTAGGGAATCTCTCGCCGACGACCCCAACCACGGTATAATGCGTTTCTGGGAAAGAAAAGAAAAACGAATCTCTCGCCGTCCCTAACCTTCACCGTCTGTAACCTTCACCTCTGTAACCTTCACCGTCGCAAATCCCTAACCATCTCAAAACCCTAACCATCTCAAAACCCCAACCACCGGAGCACCCTCTCACCGCCGGTCATAAACCTCCGCTAGGGAATCTCTCGCCGACGAGCCCACCACAGTATAATGCGTTTTCTTTTTGTTTCCTTTTCTGCTTTTGTTTTTGCGTTTTTTAGATTGTATGTTTCTTCCTCTGATGATGCATCGTTTCCTATTGTTTTGAAAAAGCTTTGATTTACTATTCTCAATTGACTTGCTACGGGCATTCGTAAAGATTCTTTTTGTTCCCTCAGTTGGCTGTTTGGAGATTGTGTGATGCTTCTGCGTTTTTGATGCCGTCTTGAGTTCACCCCGTGGAATTGCTATTTCAAGAAGAAGAAGGTCAAGCTCAAAAGTCTTGTGAATTTGTTGGAGCGTTGGATTCACGCATCCGACCCCAGTAAGTAGTAGTAAAATATTAGGACCTTTTACATTGGTTGATGTATCATGTGTCTTACAATGTGACTTGCATGTTTGTGATTTTTTTTTACAACTGCTCATTTGGTTGCTTACTAGTTTTTTAATGCTTAGTGGATGGATTTTGCTCCTTTGCTTAAGATTGGTCCATATGTGAAGATCTTGATTTGAGATTTAACCATGGTTTTTATTAAATGTGTTTGCACTCTTGGTTTGATGAGAGAAGGGATCCTTCATTTTCACATAGCTAGTTTTGTTGTTTGAATGTCTTGCGAGTTGGATACACAAGTCATTGGAGCAAAGTTGTCGTTACAGGAAGTCTTTTAGTTATGTTAGTTACTGACTATGTCTCTTTTTTTTGATTTAGTTATGTTATTTGTAAAGTTATGTGATAAGCTTATTTGTAAATTTATGTGATAATACTTGTTGTGCATTTTTCTTGTTGATTCTTCCACTGAATTAATTCATACAAAAATTGATAAGAGCTTGCTTGATCTGCATTTTTGTGGATATCTATCCCCATTTTTGTCTTTTTTGCATTGAAGTACTCATTGATGACTTTCCTTTCTTTTCATTGTTTCTTCATATAGTTTTGAAGACTAATAGTTGTTTGTGTAAATAATATATTAGCAATGGAAGTACCCGAAAATAGGAAGTGGATGGATAACAGACTAGATTGAGAGAAGAATATCACAGAATAATTTAAACAAGGATGTTTGGAATTTGTCAACTTTGTCTTGGAAAAAGAAAAAGAAAAAAGAAAAAAAAAGGACAGAGAGAATATTGAAAGCGAGAAGAATATTCAATACAAGGAGATAAGATGCCCATGTAAGATTTGCAAGTGTTTGTATCATCACCCACTAGACATGGTGAGGGTGCATCTATGTAGGAAGGGATTCATGAGTGATTATTATCATTGGACATATCATGGTGAACCGATTCCGCCGATTCCCAAAGGTGGTTGTCGATCATTCATATTATGGTAGTAGTGGTCGTAGGGATATGTTTGATAATTATGAGCGATTGGTAATGGATCTTCTTGGGACCAGGATTTGGCAACTATCTTGAGCGAGAAGGTCATAATGAAGAAGAAACAATGGTAGAAGATCCTAATTTAGAAGCACAACAATTCTTTGAATTGCTAAAGGTCGCACAATCTCCTTTTCGGGATGGTTGTGACAAACATTCTGTGTTGTCGGCTTCTTTAGCGGCATTAAGTTTGAAAGCAGACTATGGATCATCTGAGGGATGCTTTAATGGTTGGATGGAGTTAATGAGAGACACAATGCCTGATGATAATAAAATGCCTAAAAATTTTTACTAGGCAAAGAAGTCACTTATTTGAACTAGGGTTAGCAAGTATGCAATTGATCATTGTTTGCCCGGATGTATGTTGTATTATAAAGAAGATGAGATGCTTCAAAACTGTAAACATTGCGGAGAGCAGCGATATAGACATGTTACCAGACGGGGTAAATTAAAATTGATACCGTTGAAAAGCATGTGGTACTTTCCACTTGTTCTAAGACTACAACGGTTGTTTTCCTCAATGCAAACAGCTCGTGAAATGAGATGGCATCGTGAAAATCAAAGGGAGACGGGTTCTTTATCTCATCCGTCAGATGCAGAAGCTTGGAAACACTTTGATGAAGCATGGCCTGCATTTTCTCAAGATCCTCAAAATGTTAGATTAGGCTTGTGCTCCGATGGTTTTGCAGTCCATTTGACCAAACAGGTAGGAACTATTCGTGCTGGCCTGTGATAGTTACTCCTTATAATTTTCCACCATGGCTGTGTATGAGAAGAGAGTTTATGTTCTTAACTCTTATAATTCCGGGGCCCCACAACCCTAAGAAGTTAATTGATGTGTTCTTGCGCCCCTTAATAGATGAATTGAAAATTTTATGGGAGAGTGGAGTTATGACATATGATGTGTCCTTGAAGCAAAAGTTTTTGATGAAGGCGGTGCTAATGTGGACGATCAACGACTTTCCCGCATATGGGATGTTAAGTAGTTGGATGACAATGGGCAAACTAGGTTGCCCAATTTGTATGGAGCATTCCAAGGCATTTAGCCTCACATATAGTCGAAAGACCTCATGGTTTGATTGTCATTGTCAATTCTTACCACAACATCATCCATATAGGAGGAATAAGACCGCGTTTATAAAAAGGTAGGGTTGAAAAGTCAGCTCCACCACAAAGGTTAAGTGGTGAAGAAGTCTGGGAGAGGGTAAGACATTACCCAAGTGTGGAGGAATGTTCAGAACCAGATATCCCAGGCTATGGGATTGAGCACCATTGGACAAAGCGAAGTATATTTTGGGAATTGCCATATTGGAAAACTCATTTTCTCCCACATAATATTGACGTGATGCACACTGAAAGAAATGTGTTTCTCAATATTTTGTTCACAGTGATGGACACCAAAGGGAAGACGAAGGACACTTGCAAATCAAGGCGGGATTTGGAAGTACATTGTGTATGATGGATTGGAACTACAACCTAGTACTAATGGAAACTTTGTGAAACCAAAGGCACAATTTACACTTACCAAACAACAAAGGCTTGTTGTTTGCGAATGGGTGAAAAGTCTCAAACTTCCAATTGGTTATGTTTCCAATATGAGTAGATTTGTTGACTTGAGAGAAGCAAAGTTGGTTAACATTAAGAGTCATCATTGCCATGTGTTCATGCAACGCTTGCTTCCAATAGCGTTCAAAGCTTTGCCCAAGCCTATATTGAACACACTTACTGAATTTAGTCATTTCTTCCGAGAAATTACTTCATCGTTGTTGAAAGAAGATAAATTGCACATGTTGGAGGAAAATATCCCAATCATTATGTGCAAATTGGAACAAATATTTCCCCCAAGCTTTTTTGACTCAATGGAACATCTTCCAATTCATTTACCATATGAAGCAAGAGTTGGCGGTCCCGTTCAATATAGATGGATTTATCCATTTGAAAGGTTAGTTCTTCATTATATAAAAGGTTTATTTCTCTCCTTTTCCTTTAAGCTTAATCATGATGTTGGATTTACTCAATAGGTTCATACGATCTTTAAAACAAAAGGTAACAAACCCAAACTTTATGTTGAAAGCTCGATTGGTAGAGCATATTTACTAGAGGAGACGACTACATTTGCTTCATATTATTATCCTCCGACTATTTTATCAAGGAGAACAAGAGTGCCACGAAATGATGATGGAGGAGAAGGTTCTTTCGCAAATGCTCCATTGTCAATTTTTAATTATCCAGCCGCCCCATCGAAAGGGTGTCACACTACCTTAGAGGATAGAGAAATGAAAGTCGCACATTTGTATATTCTTTTAAATTGTCCTGAAGTGGTTCCTTATTTGAAGTAAGTACCTCCAGTTGACAATATGATATTTATCTTATCTAAGGCCATGTTTAACTCCTTCCTTGTATGTGAAGCATGTACTCAGATTTGTTATGAGAACTAAACTCTGATGTAAACGGTTTAATTCTACGAAATATCCTCACATTTTACCTCATGGTTCAAAACATATGTACGTGAATCTATTTATGTTCAAAATTGGCTGATCTAATTTGTTGAGTTGAAATAAAAAATGTTCTCTAATGTAGGTGCTTGACTCAACAAATGCAATTGATGATCGGCTTTTAAGAAGTTTGGCATGGGGCCCATTTCGGAATGTCATTAGGTGGCCTACTTTTGTTATCAATGGATACAAGTTTATGACAAAGTCTAAAAATGAAGGGATGAGTACGACGAATCACAATGTATGTGTTCGTGGTGGGCAACATGATACAATAGAAAATGATTACTATGGGGTGTTGATTGATATTGTTGAATTGGAGTACACCAATCACCCTACCAAGAAGGTTGTTCTATGGAAATGTTCAAATAAAAAAATCACAGAGATATCCAAGTTATGATCCTTTTATATTGGCTCAACAAGCAGATCAAGTCTACTTTACATCATTTCTTGAAGGGCAACAAGGTTGGTTCAGTGTGATAAGAACCAAGGCGCGCAACATAATTCAATCTGCGGAAAAGAACAAACGTGAAACAAATGATGCATACCAAGATGATGATGCACAACTGATGCCTATTATTGTTGAAAATGACGATTTTCAACATAGTCTTGTTGACACCGCTAGTGTGGCGGAGGAAGTGCCTATAGGTAGACTCGAAGAAGAAGAAGAAGAAGAAGAAGAAGAAGAAGAAGAAGAAGAAGAAGAAGAAGAAGAAGAAGAAGAAGAAGAAAGAAGAAGAAGAAGAAGAAGAAGAAGAAGAAGAAGAAGAAGAAGAAGAAGAAGAAGAAGAAGAAGAAGAAAGAAGAAGAAGAAAGAAGAAGAAGAAGAAGAAGAAGAGAAGAAGAAGAAGAAGAAGAAGAAAGAAGAAGAAGAAGAAGAAGAAGAAGAAGAAGAAGAAGAAGAAGAAGAAGAAGAAGAAGAAGAAGAAGAAGAAGAAGAAGAAGAAGAAGAAGAAGAAGAAGAAGAAGAAGAAGAAGAAGAAGAAGAAGAAGAAGAAGAAGAAGAAGAAGAAGAAGAAGAAGAAGAAGAAGAAGAAGATATAGAATTCACATCTGAGAGTGAAGAAGAGGAAGAAGATGAGGAAGAACCTTACACTTAATGTAATTTTGATTATCAATTTCATTCTTCACGGGATTATCAAACACATACTGTATTTTTTATTGTTTTATTTTTTACCTTCTCTTAAATACTTGATTAATTATGTATGTTCATTCTTTAATTTCTAATACTCTTTTATTAATGCTTCTTTTGACAGATGGAAGATGGTGATAATACGAAGGGTAGCGGAAGAGGTACTACCAGAGGTAGGGGAAGAGGGAGAGGTAGAGGTACTTTGCCACAACCTACTATTGGGCAACCCATTCCTCCTCCTACTAGCAAACCAACACATTCTTCCACTTCACACCCACATGTGGCTCCCCAGCTTCTTCATTCTACACTTAGACCAAATGTTCTTCCCACTTTCCATGGCCCAACTAGCCAACCATCACATTCTTACACTTCTCACACACCTCCACCAAATGTATGACTAACAACTTGTTTAATGTTATTGTATAGTTTTGACCCTCCTATTGGACCAACACGTGAAATCTTAAGGATAATAAAAAGTCATTTAATGGGTCTTGGAGAAGTTACGAGAGGTGTTGAGAGAGGACAAGAAGAAGAGACAGGAGGATGGGAAGACAACAGATATGTGGTTTTATCGAGTTTAAGGTATGAACATATATATGTATCTTTCATGAATAATAAATAATCTCATGAAAGCCATCTAACTTTACTTTCATTTGTTTGTATTGCAGAGGAGATATAAGTGGCTCCTCGAGCATGAGGCGGCAATTAGAAAGTCATTTGGCCATAAAGTCTGCTGAGGGTACTCAAATGCAATGTATAGAGTACGACATAAGGTTGATGCGGGAACTTGGATTCCTAAGGAATATTTTGACGAATTGGAACTAAAATGGGGTGATGAAGTTTGGCAAGCAAAAGCAAAACTAACAAACAACAATAGAACATCCTCTCGATGGCTCTCTACATACAGGGAGGGTCTATTCCGACAAATCGAGCATTACAAAAGATTAGTAAGAAAATGAACTATATATAACTTTATATTTGTTAAGAGTTTATTTTAATTGAAACTAATCTTTCTATTCTTCGTAAAAATTCTTGGATGAGACTCCAACTTGTTGGGACCTATTTGAGAAGACTCACAAAATGAAAGGTGAAAGCGTCAAAGTGGGTCTCCTCCAAATCGAGAGGATTCTTTGTAAGTTTTCTCAAATCAAGCTTGAACGGCTATAATGTAAACTGCTTTCTAATCGATCGACTAGTAGATTAATGCGGTTTCAATTTTTCTAGTTTTCTAGTATATTACAAATACGTTAAGTATGTGGGTTACAATATTGGTTCAACACCAAAAACTATGAAGAGGATTTAGATTCTTTCCTATTTTCAAAAAATCTTTTTCTCACCTTGATTTCTTCGATGCTTCTCTAAACATGAGTTTAAAAATCCGCCAACTAAATATTTCGTTACAACTTAACTGGTAATCAATCAAGTCTCGCCATTGATAAAAATCCGCCAATTAGTGTTCTATTGTTGCTGTTAATTTTAGTTAATGTTATTTTTATTAGCTTTCGGTTATGTTTACTGCACTTGATCACTACTAGAAAACTGTGATATAGCGTAGGCCAGAAACCCACGCTAAAACAATAGAAACAGACGCTAATCATGATTTAGAGTCGGATTAGCGTCGGTGTCGTGCGGACGCTAAAGGGGTCGAAGCTAAATCATAGCGTCCCAGACTTGATGTTAGCGTCCGCCTTTCCGACGCTAATGTCAACGGAATATAAATGTCAACAATTTATTAGCGTCCGTTTAGCCGACTCTAAGGTCAACTAAGGAAAAGTCAACAAAATATTAGTGTCCGTTGCGCAAACGCTGTGAACACCCAATTTTAACTGGTGTCGCACTTTAGTCTTCTGTACTAAGAGCGTTTCTCTCGTTTAATTAGGCTAGTGTTCAACGGTCTTGATTAATTCGAGCTTTTCTCGTTTATTTAAATTGATTGTTCATTAGCTTGATTATTTCGAGTTTTCTCGTTTGAATAGGTAGCGCCCTTTAATTCGTTTATTAGGTACTCTTTGACTAAAATCGGACCTACACTCACGAGTTTGAGCCTAGACGCAGTCATTGGGCCTAACACGAGTTATCATTAGATCGAGTTCGGGCTTTGAACGTAATTGGGCTTATGAATTCATTTTGTGCCTAGTTTACGATTCTTATCAGTCCGTTGGGCCCGATCCGACCTATATCACGCTTTTGATCGGAGTCGTAAAATGATAAAATAAAATATATCGCGGGAATAAAATCATTACAACCAGCTCAAAAAAATATTTACAGTTGTCCAAAAATAAAAGGATAAAACAAATCAGAAAATAATAGAAAAATGGGAAAAATAATATACAGAGAGGTGCAATCGGCTTTTTTTCATTTGCTCTCCAAGCGCTAATTTGGGTGCGCAGATCTGAAAAAAAAAAAAAAATCAAAGTCGGTCAAAGCCCTAAAGATCGAAATTAAATGCTCGACCTATTTTTTTAGTATAAAAAAGAGGACGATCATGGGTCGATCAATATCGTGATGAGACCTCGAAAATCACCGAAAACAAAAGATTAGGGTTTTGCATTGAAACCCTAATCACGAGACTCTAGATCTCGAGTTTTCTGTTGAGGAACAAGAAGGAGCATAGGTCCAACGGCAACAACAAAGTGATCAAGGAAAAAAGAGAAGATTCGCTTTTTTTTTCACAGAAACCGAGTTGGTGGAATTTTTCTTTTCCTTTTAGTTGCTGTTGATTTCGGATCTTAGTTGTTCCTAAATAAAAACGTGATAAAAAGAAAACAGATCGGGCCCTAAGGCCTTTCTTTTTAAAAGAATTTTACATAGACTGTTAGATTTGTTATCAAATCAGAAGCATTTTTCCTATTATCAATTCCTAGAATGAAATAGAATAGATTAGCAAAGGATTTACATAGATCCAACCAAAACAGAATCAGTGAGAGTAGAAACCAAGAACCGAAATAAATAAAAATGTAGAGGGAGAAGAGAGTGAACCGAAACCATGAGAGAGAGGAACAAAAAAAAACGAAAAAAACAAACCTGGAAAGTCACCGCCGCCGGCAGCCACCGTGAGCTTCGTCTTCTCCGGCAGCCCCTCACTGTCGGACCGCCGCGAGTTCCGGCCGGTCCTCTTTCTTCCACCTCGCGAACGCCCCCCCCGTTTAGGTCTCCCTCACCGCCGGCTCCCCTTCCCTACGCCACCACCCCCTCTCTCTCTTCCCTCTTCCTTCTCTCTCTCCCTCTCCCATGGTTGAAACTCACTTTCTCTCTCTGGATACTCTCTCAGCGGCGCAAAATGAGGGGAAATTAAATGAGCTCCAAAGAAAACCTAAGGCTAACATTATATATTACCAATCAGTGCTGATTCATTTTGTTTTTTTCTTAGCCCACTTACAAACCCCACCCCCTGTTACCTCATGCACCCCGGCCCATTATTATTTTTTTTTCGACGGCGCCCCAAAAAAAAAAAAACGCCATGGGCCCTTAATGTTCGCACCCCACTTTATTAATACAACTCCCTGCGAGTCTTTGCATCTTTTTTTTTACTATTGTATCCCATTTCGAATTTTTATCAGCTTCTTGCGTTAATTGTTTATTGGCATTTTCTCTTTCCAAAATAGTAATAATAATATAATTAGGATTTGATCGAGATGTACATCTTATCAAATCCGCAATACCGGTTAAGGGACCCGAGTTGTACAACTTGGTCCTAAACCACCTTAAAATTAAAATTGAACCACGCGTTTTTCCGAAAAACCCCAAATCAGTTTATTACTATGTAGCATCTATTTTCAAAAAACACAAAAAAATAGGGGTTTGGCCGAGATGTACATCTTGTCAATCCCGGTTTAAGAGACTCGAGTCGTACGACTTAGATCTTAAACCCCTTCAAAACTAAAATCAACCAACAAATAAATTTTCAGGAAGAACTACGTGACTTTGAGTCTCTCATTGCAACGGAGAGTACGTAGGAGCAGGTTTCCCTGTCAAGTCAAACTAAAATTTTCTTAAATTGGTCCTTTGTAAATAAGTATATTTCTACTAAATTTCATTAAGTATTATTTTTGGGTAAACAAATAATTAAACGACTTATTTGCACAAATCAAATTTAGGTAATCTGTCTTAGACAGATGTGTTAGTAGGTGCAGATGAAATTAGGTTTTCACCCCTTCCCTTCGCATAATCGACTCCCGAATCCGACCTAGTTACGCAGACCAAATAACTCGAAATTAGGTTTTTCTCAATTTTCCTATTATTAATAAATTGGGTGGCGACTCCTCAAATAATCTATTTTTGAGCCGTCAACGTCAGGACCCCGGTCACGACAGATGGCGACTCCACTGGGGATTTAGTGAGAGTCAAGCCTGTTTGATTTATTTGTGCAAAATATTTCTAAGTTATTATGTTATTTACCCTCTTATTTGTTGTATATATTTGTTTATATGTTGTTTAAACCCAAGGTTAGAAGACATTTATTTTGCTATTTGGTTGTATTTTTCTGGATATTTTGCAGGTGCTTTTCCATCTTCACCTTTCTTTTTAGGGTTTGAGGTTTGTATGCTCCCTTCACACACTACACCTACACTGTGAGCGCACACTGAGAATTGAGCTCACACCGGAGCCACAAAAAACACCTAAGTTAGAACGAGGATAAGTGGGACTCATTCTGGATGTACATCCTATGTGACTTCCATGAATTCCTCATCTAGAGCACGATCCTTCTATGCGGGTACTCACAGCCGGGATGTACATCCTGTTGTGTGTAATCTTCTAGAAGGGTACTTGGCTCTAGAGACCTTAAACCTCCATAGGGTATAGTTACCAACCCTGTGAGTATTCACGGTAGAGACATTAGACCTGTAGGTCCTGATGCCCAATAGCATGGGTTAACCAAACTAGGTCACAAAGGGAGCTACTTTACCTCTTACTTTACTCTTCAAAAAAAAATCTTTTCCCATCAACGATTATCTCTAAAAATTATTTACAAAAAAATTTTTTCACATGCATTACGCATTTTTGTTTTTACCATCCTGACATTTGTTTATTTGTCCAGGGAAGTTTGCCGAGGAATCCAGGTTCGAGGTCCAGAAGTGAGTATCTTTGTGAAAAAAAAAAGACATGGAACTAACAAAAGAGAATGAAACAAGGAAAACCATCCAGTTCAAGTGCCAAAATCCTGAAATGTCCAAACTGAGAGAGTATCTTCGCCAAGTTGTCGGAGAAGCCGAAATACAATTTCCAAAAGACATATGGGAAGTTGTTGGACCTATTAGATGTAAAAGTGCAAGTGGGAGCAATCACGGTGTTGGCCCAATACTATGACGCCAAGCTGAGATGTTTCACCTTCTCCAACTTTCAGTTGGCCCCTACTTTGGAAGAATTCGCACTTATCATTGGACAACCTCTGACAGCAAAACCATATCATTACCGTGGGAACTATCCTACCATTGGAAAAGTTGTCAAGACACTAGGGATCGATTCTGATTGGTCAAATTACACCAAGGCTATAGGAACGACTCCCGAAGGGATCCCAAGGGTCTGGTTGGAAGAACTAACAAAGAAATTGATCCAAGAGGAAAAGTGGGAAACCCTGGTACATGTGTTGGCTCTGTCAATCTACGACTTGATCTTATTCCCAAGGAGTGGGAATTTTGTAAGCCCTACTGCATCTGATGTGTTCATGGCCCGTAAATGCCGAGGGGAGAGCTCTACATTTCCAATCTTAGCAGATGTGTACCATACTTTGCACCAATGCCACAAGCTGAATGGGAAAAGAATTGAATGTTGTCTTCCAGTATTGTATGTGTGGTCAGCTGCTCATGTCCTCAAGAGGAAGAATGGGTCATTCTGCCCTGTCTCTAAATTGACAAACATGGGATCTCAGAGTTACAGTGGAAAAGATTGGAAACAGATGTTTATAGAGCTCGATGAAGGCTCTGTGTGTTGGTTCCCGCTGTCAGCAGGTGTTGTACGTGTGCTTTTCTCTTGCGGCGAATTCCCGAATGTACCCCTCATAGGGACCTTAGGGTGTATCAACTACAACCCTGTCTTGGGATTACGGCAGTTGCGCTACTCTTTGACAAGCTCACCGCCTCAAGAGCTGCTACTTCCGTTCACAGCTGACCTTAAGGATGAAGTTATGATAGACAAAATCCGCAAGGCATGGAAGAATGTTACCTACAAGGCAGAAGAACTGGGGACAAGAGGTCAAGGGGCTGCGACTGCATACAAAGAATGGGTAAGGAACAGAGTCAAAGAAATCAAGCTGCCTTTTCAGACATTAACGCCCATTCCGCAACAAGAAAGCAGAATCTGATCTAGAAGAAAGCGATGAGGTGAAGATTCTGAAAGAAAAACTGGTTAGAGCAGAAAGTGAGAAAGAGGGGTTAGAAGTCGAATTGAAAGATGCCCGCGATGCTCTCGGAAACCTAAAAAGGGAGTGTGATGAGAAGTCTCAGTCATTGGCACGGGCCAACAAAAGGGCCCGGGTCGAGGAAAGTTCCAGATGTCACATAAGTGCCACAAATCAAGATCTGAGAGAGCAGGTCGCCAGAGCCATGGGGGAAAATGGGAAGCTAAGGAAGGACCTCGGGAGATGGAACAACAACCGACAACTCTCGAGTCCGGATAGAGGCAAGCCGCCATGCACGCAAGAGATCGGGGGTTCGACGAACAAACTTACACTGGTATAATCAAGGATTATCAGGAACACTTGGAGGAAAAGCATTTAGAAATACAAAAAACCTCCAAGACGGTGGAAGTTTTGCGTGAGGAAAACTGGCAGCTGAAAGGCGAGATAGCAAACCTCGAGGCTGTCCAAATAGAGAATCAACAACGCATCTTTCACCATGACCAAGAGCTCCAGGAAATCATTACTCAATACGAAGAGAGAATCCAGAATGATCGGTTAGAGGTGAAAAACGCAATCAGCATGTACAGGGCCGCCATTGAAAGGAAGGATGAAGAACTGAGGAATTTAAAGCGTTTGGCTGGAGAAAGAAACTGCTTCATGGGGATGATCAGAGCAGTGAAGGAGAACTTTGTAGACACTTGGTATGAGGTTGGGCGATGGACCCGCAAGTTGGAGGATGTCAGAAGAATTCCCAGGCTAGTCCGCAGCGCAGAAACTATGGCCAACCCACTCACCACCCCTTGGGAGGCTATCGAGCTGATCGAGGTGTGCAAGAGGCTCGCGGAAGACTTTGAAGAGTTGGTCCAGCAGGCCAAGGCAGATGTTGTTGTGACTGAAGTCGACGTGAACGATGCTTGAATGATGTTTCCCTTTTGTTATTTTGGTTATGTATTTTGAAGAGCCCGTTTATTGTGGTCTCTATTTTGGATTTTGGATTTTGGATTTCGGATTTGTGATTTTAGGCTTGTTTGCCTTGAATGTTATCAATAATGAGGATATTTGCTTGTTTTGATTCTCCATGAGTTCCATGTCTACGATTTATTTGAAATCTCGAACCAAAGATACTCACTTCGCGTACTCAGAACGATCTATAACGATTCCTTAGCAACTAACTGGTAATTTAGTTATTTCTTGCATGAAAATAACAAAACAAAATGAATTTTCTTCTCTTTGATAATCCAGGAACTTAGCAACCATTGCGCGAACTAATCGAGGAAACACCAATCCTACTCGAGTCTACTTTACCCGATCAAGAGCGAGAATGGCTGAACCGGTGGATTTGTCAGGAAGGAATTTGACCCAAGAGGTAGATGAGATCAGGGAAAGAATGGGAGAGGTAACTGCGGCACAAACTCGAATGGAGGAGACTCTGCAGACCATCAGAGATACTGTTACTCTGCTATCAACACGGGTAATGGGCCATGTGGCAACCGACGAAGATAGGATCCCGACTCCGCTTAACGTGGAGATTCCCCAAAACAGGGGCCTCGACGACATGATTGGATTGGGGTACGAAGCTATTGACCCTAATGAGCCAGGTGGAGGAATGTTCCACGCTGGTAATGGAACGAATGAAGGACGTACATCTATGCCGAGAGACCAGGCGAACAAATCATGGATGGACAAAATTGAAGAAAAGATCAAGGCTCTCCAGGGATCTGGCTCCTTTGGGTCCCTTGGAGTAGATGAACTTTGCCCTACTACTGATGTGGTGATTCCCCGGGACTTTAAAGTGCCAGATTTCACAAAGTATGATGGGAGCACTAACCCTCTTCTGCATCTAAGGACCTATTGCACCAAAATGTCAATATGGCCCAAAGATGAGAAGTTCCTCATCAGCTTCTTCCACGAGAGCTTGACAGGGCCTGCATTAGAATGGTACATACAGATGGATCACTCCAAGGTCAGTTGCTGGAGGGACCTTGCTGACATCTTCATGAACTAGTACAGGTTCAACATGGATATGGCTCCAACACGCGAACAGTTGGGGGTATTGCAGAAGAAGAACAATGAGACATTCAAACAATACGCCCAAAGGTTGAGGACGCTTGCTGCACAGGTTCAACCACCACTCACTATCTCGGAGATGTGTTCATACTTTTTGGGAACCTTAGGGTCCCCCTATGTGGCAAAGAATGGTGGAGCCGCATATAGGATTTTTCCGATCTAATAGCCGCGGGAGAAAGAATTGAAATGTTGACAAGAGCTGGAAAACTCCCGAAGAGAGCAATCGGAGGGCGGGCAATCGAAAAAGACTTCCTCGTAAGAAAAAGAACTCAAGTCGATTACATACGAGCATCATCAGACATCAACCCCCAGCAACCCCAATATAGCCAGCCACGCCCAAATACCCCATACACCCCAAACCCAAACACCAACCCTTCACATACACCATCCTACCGTCGTAAATAGATCCCAGGAGGACAGTCCCAGCCACGACCAAATTTCCAACAAACCGCACAAACTACCGCTAAGGACAAACCAACTTCCCACCTTTTCCCGGACTCTCCATCACCAATGCGGAATTATTCAAACAACTGGTAGATGCCCATTTGATTGCAGGGATGCCCGTGAAAGACTGGGAACCTCCGTTTCCGGCATGGTACAACCCAAATTTAACTTGTCAATACCACATGGGAGCTGCTGGACATTCCGTTGAGGATTGCGAGGCGTTTAAATTGGCCGTAAGGTCGATTGCTCATGGGAAGCTGGACATTCAGGAGGAAGCAGGCCCAAATATCAACAACAACCCTCTCCATAATCACAACGGAAACAGGACTGTGAGCGTGGTGGAGGGAGGCCAAATGCCTATCCGAAAGGTTTTGAAACTCCAAACCCCTATGATAGAAATATGGGAAGGGTTGAGCAAAGCTGCTTATGAAGTGTTAGCACCGACAAAGGAGAAAGTCAGATATGCTATGTATAACGAAGAAAGAATGTGTGTGTACCACCATGGTTGTGAAGGCCATGACATTGAGGGCTGCTGGGATTTCAAAGCTTTTGTCCAAAGTTTAATGGTACTAGGGGTTGTGCAAGCTAAGGGATCCATGCTGCAAGAAGAGGTTAATGTTCTAGAATGCTTCGTTCTCAAAGTTCCCCCACTCAACCCACCTGTTGCGCCAGGAAAGGTTGTAGTGGCGGTGAAGAAGCCTATACCCTTCGTTTTTCAGAACACCCACGCAATCCCTTGGAATTATGATCCCCAAATTGAAGTGGTGGGAGGACCTGCTGAAGGAAAAGCAAGTGAGAATGAGTCTGTCGAGAAACCGGTTGGGAACGTGGTTAGTGGGATAACCCGGAGCGGGCGATACTTTGGTCCGGAAGAGTCCGAAAGGAGAAAGAAAGATAGGGAGGTGGAAAAGGAGGATCCATCAGAGGAGGAGTTCCTAAAAATCATGAAGCAGAGTGAATATGATGTGACAGAGCAATTAAGGAAGACTCCGGCTCGGATCTCACTATTATCTCTCATTCTATCTTCAGAGATACACAGAAAAGCCTTGTTAAAGACACTAGAGGAAGCATTTGTGAAACCTGATGTGACCCCCCAAAACGTGGTCAACATGGTGGATCCGATGCAGCGAGTCAGCCAGATTATATTCTCCGAAAATGAAGTACATCCTCAGGCAAAGGGAGAGCATCGTGCCCTGCACATCACTTTGAAGTGTCGGAAGTTTGTGATAGCAAAGGTGCTAATTGATGGTGGGTCAGCCCTTAATATCCTGCCCATGGCCACCTTGACTGCATTGGGACTAGATGAGAGAGATCTGACCCCTCAGTCCTTGATGGTTCGTGCTTTCGATGGATCCAAGAGAAGTGTCCTAGGTGAAATAATGCTCCCGCTGGAGGTTGGCCCGAGCATCTTTCGTGCTTTGTTCCAGGTCATGGTTATTGATTCAGCCTACACCATGCTATTAGGGCGACCATGGATTCATGAAGCTGGGGCAGTACCCTCTACTCTCCACCAGAGTGTCAAGTTCATTGAAAATAGGCGAATTATCACGATTCGCGGAGAGGAGGAGATATTGGTTTCAAAACCCGTATCCCTACCCTATGTGGATAATGCTACTGAGGAAGTGACCAATTTGTGCCATAGTTTTGAGGTGGATGAGCCAAGGGTCGAGGAAAGAGGACCATCGAAGCGCAGTGTGAACCAAGTAGTAGCTCGGATAATGACAAAGAATGGTTATGAGGAGGGGAAAGGTTTGGGTCGGAACTTACAGGGGGTCTGCATGCCCATACCCGTGAAGCAGAAGACGGATACCTTTGGGATCGGCTATGAGGAAGACCTTGGGTCAAAGCACAAGACACCGACAGCTGGCAAAGAGAAGGCCCAGACAATCCCACATTTGAGTGACACCTTCCCTGAACCGGCAGAAGTGATCTCGCCTGGGGATGCAGTTGGCGCTATGCATCGCCTTGTGATCAACATGATGGACAAGGAGGACGCAACGACATATGGCATTATCCTCCCCGACACCAATCAAGAGTCACTGAGCAATTGGCATGCTGAGCCAGTTATTGATGTTGTTACTTTCATGTAATCGTCTTTTACTTTGTTTAATTTAGCCGAGTAAGGCTATAAGACTTATGTTATTTTGTTTGAGACAATAATTGAATGAATTTGCATGCATTGCTATTTATTGTTGTTTCGTTTCTCTCTCGATTTCTCTATAATGTCTCACTCCTCCCCCTTTATCTTTATTTTATTTTCCTCCTTTTCCCTGCCATTTCCCAACTCCGTTATAAACTACTCTCCAGGGATACTAACATCGCAAGAGTTTTGTCTCATTGTGAGAACGTCGAGAACTTGTCATCTGATCCCCTTGCGACTTCTAGTGAGGACTACTTTGAGTTGGAAGAAGATGACGACCTGATTGACAGATTTTCGAAACTTCTAGGGCACACTGAAAGAGAGTTTGGGCTGTAGCGACTGAAAAATCCGGGAAAGGATTCTTCGAAAGGTTCTTATGGAAGCCGCCACCAAATTTTAGTTTAAGGGCAAATTCGGAAAATCCCTTTAGGTTTTAGGACGAGGCATTGTTAGGGTTCGGGAGTCGTTATGTGTGGGGAAGGTATTAGCACCCCACGACATCCATTGTCTAATTAATTTAAGATTTATTTAATTATTACCCTTTTATTTATATAGAAAAAGACTTATTTAAATTTTGGTTTTTAGTGCTTGACAAGAGTTGAGTCTTGCTCCTACGTACCTCCGGATGCAACGGAGGAATCAAAGCTACGTAGTTCTTCCTGAAAAAGGTTTGTTGGTTGGTGTTTTTTAGTGTAGGGGTCCTAGGACTCCTTGAACTGCATGTACCATCGATTCCTAGATGTCAAGCTAACCCGATTGTACAACCGACTTAGCCCCCTACTTTTTGAAAATGGTTTTAGAGTTTTTGAAAGAAATTGGTTTGGTGTGAGGTGGATCCGTTTTAGAATAGGTATTCTAGAACTCCTGAACTGTACAGCTCATTAGTTCTAGAACGCTGACTAACCCGGTTGTACAACCGACTTAGTCCCCTATTTTTAAGAAAAGTGGTTTATTTATTTACTTTTATTAAGTTCTTTGTAGGATTACTGAACTGTACAGCTCATTGGTCCTAAAATGATGACTAACCCGGTTGTACAACCGACTTAGCCGTTTATTTGACTTCGAGAGAAAAATTATTTATGTTTGAGTTGAAAAAGAATTTAACAAGAGTTAGGGGTGCATTGTAAATTGGGGTTTTATTAATCGCAGGGTTGTATAATTAATTGGAGGTGCAAAAAGGAGCCTGGGTTAAGATAGGAGAGCCCAAGATGCTAAACTGGGCTTTAAATGGGGGAGGTGTGCGCACGAATAAAGGGTGCAAATAGTATTCTGGATATTTAAAAAATAAAAAAAACAAGATCAGAAAGAAGATAACAACTGGAACGATTCTTTGAGGCAGTGAATAGGAAAAAAAAAAGGAGGCAACCCTAATTTACTCACACCCAGCGCCGTCTTCCCTTAATGGTGAGAGAGGAATTTTCTACGAAAAATCAGGGGAGGGAAAGAGAGAGATTTCGGCCTGAAATGGTGGGTAGGAGAGAGAGGCCGGAACTTGAGAAGCTTGCGGTTTGGAGGGTGACGGAGTGGAGATGACTTCGCCGGCGATTTTGACGGCAACAGTGTGGGTTCGTGGTGCCAGCTCGGACGTTTTGGGGGTTTTAAGGTGGTTGCCGGATCGGTTTGGTGTGAGTTCGCTGAGCTTCACGGAGAAGACGAAGTCTCCGTGGCGTATTAAAGGTCAGTGCTTTTATTATTTTTCCGAGTTTCGGTTCCTCTGCTCATATACTTTCTCCGGGCCGATATTATCTTCTACCTATTTATTTGATCTCTATGGTTTGGATTTAATTCCAACCCATACAACCATTCTCGTAATTGGCTTATTCGGTTTGGTTGGTATGATGCATCTTGTGAAATTAATGAGACAAGCAGGATGAATACAAATTGGAAACCAAACATATATAAGCCAATTCAATAAGAAACAGATACATCGAAAGTTAGAAAATTAGATCTTAGATGACAATATACATAAATCGGAAAATCCTTAAGAAGGGAGAAAAAGATGATGATAATCGGATATATAAAAAGTATCACAATACTGTGGTCATGAGTATGCAAAAAGAGTAGCCATTAGAAGAGAACACAAACCGAATAGCCTCGCGATTTTGCCATTCTCTTCTCCTTTGCTATTAGCCAAGAGTATTTAGTCAACGCCAACTTTATTCCACCTCTGTTAGGTCTCCGATAACCGCTATCATGTTGCTTTCGCGATCGCTGCAACTTCCTTGCTCGCCCGTAAATTTGAAATCAGGGTGTAAAGTGGATTAGGGGTTTGGTGTGAAACCCTAATCCTATTTTTGGGTGATTTTAGCCGTAGTTGTCTGCCTTGGTTTCTGTCTATTTTACTGTGGACTGACTGCTTATTTATATTAAAAACTTAGGGTTTAGCATTTATTGCTGTTTGACTGGGCTCTTGCAGATCTGATAATGTGGGCTTGCTTGAAAGGATCTTGGAGAGCAAGAAATGCACCCAGAGATTACCGATGTTGCTCCTTTATTTATTTATTTTTGCTTTTTTTCGGATTTGTATTTTTTTGTATTTTTAATATTATCATTTTGTATTTTTGGACTTATTTGACTCTTAAGTGCTTCTAATTTGTAAATTAAACTAAGTAGAATTATTTTTGATATTCTTGGACTTTTAAACACTTTTAAACTGTAAATTAAACTAAATAAATTTTTTGATATTTTTGGATTGTATATATGCTTAAATAAATTGAATAAACAAAATAAGAATAAAAATAATAAGAAAAAGGAGTCAGGCCAAATACAAAGACGAGGACGGGCCGGACTCGACAAATACGCTACAACTAAACCAAAAATGGGCGCGTTAACTACAAACCCCAAGATTAACTCGGAATCCCATTATTAAGTCTGAATTTAAACCAAATTTTGAGAAAAATGACTCTAGGAAGACCTGTTAACGTACGACTAAACTCGAATGCGGATATTAAATTGAAGAACGCACGAAAAGATCGATCATTCGCGTGCGTGCCTAATTTAAACCATGGCATTTTGATTTAGTTGAACGGAGTGATTGGAATTGGTAACCGAGACTCTACACTAATAATTCTCGTAATCATGCGACTCCGAAACACGCCCCTAATAAAAATAGACGACTAAAGCAAGAAAAAGAAGACGGACAAAATTGGGGTATAACAGCTGCCCCTCTTTATTAATATTTTACTAGAAAGTGCTGAGCTCTAGAACTTTCGTAGTAGAAATAGGAATAAAGATAAGATAGACGCTAATTTTGTCCGTTTAAGGGGTTTGAGAGATAAGAGGGAGTGGTTAATACTTGGCGCATTAACCGAGAGTTGAATGAAGGGTCAACAAGGACTGAAGGAGCACTAAGGCTCTGAAGGACCACTCGTGGTCCAAGGAGCGATAAGGCTCGAAGGACCACTTAAGGTCCGGGAAGGTCGCTAAGCCTTAATTGAAGGACCATCGTGGTGCGAAGGAGCGCAACTAGCTACGGTACTAATTAAACGATGCGAGGGGGCCTTTATACTCGAAAGCGGCCATGATGGGTCAAGATCGTGTCTAGAACCGATATGTTGACCATGAAGGACGCCCACCGTGTCTTAGGCCGACACAACTAGTCCGAAGGACCACGCGGGTCCGGAAGGTCCGCCGCTCGACTCGACAAGCCATGCGACTGGGCCACTTAGGGCATCGAAGGAGCGTAGTGCTCGAAGGACCACTGGGTCCGAGGATCAACGGTGATACGTGATATGATATGAGATCGGCGCAAAGTCGCGATATTAGAGGAGCAAAATAGGGACTAACACCGATCGTGTTTATCCGAGCACACCTAACAAATGCATCTACCGAGAAAGGAAAACCAATCTACGTTTGATGAAGCAATTAATGGTGCAAGCAATGATTGGTATCCGTAGGATGTGAAATGACTTTTTCCTTTTCTCTTTTTGCTTATTGCTTTTTTTTTTTTTTTTTTTTTTTTTTTTTTTTTTTTTTTTTGAAAAATGATGAATGCCAAATGTCAAAATGATGCAAATGAAATGCTCAAGGTGCAAATGCTATGGTGCATGAGGTGATGATATGATATGATATGATATGATATGATATGATATGATGTGATATGATATGATATGAGTGATTGGGGTATAGAAACATTTTTGGTAATGATGAGAGGTGAGACTTTAGATGCGAGAAGCGAGAGGTGAATATTGATCACTCTTTGAAAAGAATACTTCAAAGAATCTCAATGTTGTTATTTACTGATTAATCGATGTGAAAAAGTATTTGCAAGCTCGCTCATTTTTCTCTTCCATTTTGATGCCCCATGATGACCAGAAGTTTTGGCCCACACAAACTAAGTAAGTGGATTTCCAACATCATATGATCAACTTGTGTTTTTCTCTCTAAAGCATTGTTTTGTGAAGATGTATAGTAGTGTGAATATAGATGAATGAGTCGGTTAACTTGGGGTTCTAAAGACCTAGGGTGTGGACATTTGTGGCACATGAAGGGGTGAACGACAAGTTTTGGGTAAAGTCATGAAAGGTGGGCTTTCCCAAGCCAAGAAATGCTGGATCGCCCCAATTTAGATTTGATGATGGTGAGTGAATAACTTGCCTTTGTCTAGTGATGACAATAACTAGGGGGACAGAGGAAATGATGAGCTATGAATGCCCCGGCTTTGGAGTGAAAGGTGGAAAGCAATGGGCTTCATCTCAACACATGGAGTTTGGTGTTGCCCCATTTATGGTAATGATGAATTGCAGAGACTAGAGTAGCAACATATAGGGTAATGAGTTGAGAAATTGCCTCGGTATGACTTTGTTGATGTGGATATAACAAGGGGATGAGATGGGTGTATGGTGAATGTCCCCATTTGTAGGTGGAGTGAAGGGTGATAGGGTTGCCCCACTTGATAACGGAATTGAGCACGGTTGTTTTGGTGAGGTTGTGGAAAGTGCCGGAGTTAGGGTAATGGGTTTTGGAGTTTGTCCGGTATGGCAATGGGTCGGGTGTGGTATGACACTGCACAAATTTCCCCAGTTCAAATGGAATAGGTGGTGAAAGGGATGCCCCGCTATAGGATATAGGTGACGATCCTAGTATAAACTTTTGGTTACCTTTAAAATGACTCTCAGACTACAATAGTCTTGAGTTTGCTATGATGAAAACTACACTTGGTGATCACTAGACCTTGTCTTAGTATAACTGTAACTTGAATGAATCTTGTGGTGCAAGCCTTTTGATTTTCTTTTCCTTTGAGTTTTTTTTTTTTTTTTTTTTTTTTTGAGATATATATATATATTTTTTGAGCAAACATATTGTAAATAAATAAACTTATTTGTCCTAAGATTAAAACTTTGAGAAACCAAAGCAATCGGTCATTGATCAGAATGTGGCCGATGGTTTAGTGATTTATGAGGGAAATGATAATTGGGCTCAAGGTAGTGTTTGGGGATTGATGGGACGGATGATTTTTTTTTTTTGAGCGGTATGATTTGGCTAATGGTTTGTGAAAGAAGGGGTTATTAGGCTCAATGAAGTGTTTGATGATTGATGGGACAAATGATTTGGTGATGTAACTTGGCTAATGGGTGATGATTTATGAAGGAAATGGTTGTCAGGCTCAAATGAGTGTTTGAGGGTCTATTGAGACAGTAATGGATGTGTCTCACGGTAGGATGGACTTGTTTAGGGATGTGACTTGACCAAGGGTTTATGAAAGATAGGATATTGAGGACAAGGGAAGTGTTTGGGGTTTGTTTCAGACAAGGATCTCTTGTGCTTTGATGGTAATGAAGTATCAGCTCACGATTTGTACTGTTTTTGTTTTGTTTTTTTTTTTTTTGGGATTTTTTTAATCCTCTTTTTGACTTCACTCTTTTGTGATTTTTGTTTCTTTTTTGGGTGAGTGAGCTGATGCACCATTTTTTTTTATGCGGAATCGATCTTTGTCTAGGGTTTGGGATTTTTGGCTTAAGGTGGGTGGCAAAGGATTTTTTTGAGGATAGGGGAAGATGGTCAAACTTCATTTCAAAACATGATTGCTAGTTTTCTCAAAAATTAACTTAAGGACAATAATTTATTTACTTTTATATATTTGCTCTTTTTTCTTTATTTCTCTTTTTTTTTATGCCCTAATTTTTGCTTAGGCCGCTCTTACGAGTTTTCGACCTAACGGGCCTTTTTGAATTTATTACTTTTTTTTTGTAAAGGACTTGCACCAAGGGAATACAACGTCGACAAGGTATTTTAGAGATCACAAATTTTCCCCAGTATGGAGGACCTAAAGTGTTATTTCATCAGTGAGAACAAACTAAAAAGTTGACTAGGTAGGGAGTATGTAATTTAGGGTGGTGGGGTGGGATTAGACTTGGGAGAGGATGATGATAAGTTACGGACATTAACCGACTCCAACAAGAATGAAGACACATGTTACACACAAGTTACTATACAAATGCTTCGTAGAGAGTTAACATTAGTTTTAACATGCAAGAAAATTTTGGTGGACCATTTCGGTTTTTCATCATGGGGTGGATAAGATGTAACACTTTGTTGAAAAAAAAAATGTGAACGAGCCGCTAATTTGAAAAATTGAGTGTCTTAAAACGCCTTGAGCTTGCAACTAAGTATGACTAAACTTTTTCAAAAAGAATGATTTACCTCACAAGAATGTCTCACCTCTCATCACAATTTTTTCTAGAATTATGCTCATTTTTTTTGTAATGCATGATGTAACTATGCAAATGAATGAGTGTGCATGAAATGCGAATGAATGTATGTGAAATGCGAATGTAATGATAATGTATGTGAATGAAATGATAATGTATGATTTTATTTATCGCGTCGGGGAATTATAAGTTTTACGTTTGGAGAGTAAAGTACAAAGTTTGACTTTGACTTTAGCATGCATGGCTTCTCTCCAAAATAAAGCTTTTAATTCTCAGGCAGTCGTAACATAAGATGTTTATTATTGTAATGCAAAGAAAAAAATGCATGAGGTATGGTTTCTAAGAAACTTGCGGTAAATAATGATTTGGGTTTTGACTTTTTGATTTTTTGATTTTTGGATAAAAGGCAGTAAGCACAAATATTTGTTTGAATGCAAGGGTATGAAGCTCCTTTGTGACCCTAGAAATGTATCTTACTGAGTGGGTCTAAGGTTCCTTTATAGTGAACCTCACAGGATAGTTCTAAAGAATCCTATACATGGTCCCTAAAGCCAAGGACTCGGTCAAGAACATCGACCCCAAAGAATAGGCAAGCTATTAGAAGGGATAGCATCCTCAAAAGGAATCAAACTCTAGGTGAGATTTTCGTGACCACCCAACGAGGCGACGTCCCCGCAGCCATCACTACGCAATCTCGTTCTAACTTAGGTTTATGCTCGAGTCCGGGTATAGGACTTTTCTCACAAGTGTGTGATGTGTAGAAGTGAAGTGTGTGTAGGAGCAATTTAACAACAAACCAAAAACTGCAAACAGACAAACAAACATATATACAAATATCGTCTTCTATCCTAGGGTTTACACAATTAAATAATATAATTATGCAAAAGCAAATAAACAAATAAAAGGGTAAAAATTGAATTAATCCTAAATTAATTAGACTAGGTTTTGACTCTCTAAAAATAAATAAGTCCCCAGTGAAGTCGCCATTATGTGATAATAGAAAAATCCGGAAAGGATTCTTGAAAGGTTCTTATGGAAGCCGCCACCAAATTTTAGTTTAAGGGCAAATTCGGAAAATCCCTTTAGGTTTTAGGACGAGGCATTGTTAGGGTTCGGGAGTCGTTATGTGTGGGGAAGGTATTAGCACCCCACGACATCCATTGTCTAATTAATTTAAGATTTATTTAATTATTACCCTTTTATTTATATAGAAAAAGACTTATTTAAATTTTGGTTTTTAGTGCTTGACAAGAGTTGAGTCTTGCTCCTACGTACCTCCGGATGCAACGGAGGAATCAAAGCTACGTAGTTCTTCCTGAAAAAGGTTTGTTGGTTGGTGTTTTTTAGTGTAGGGTCCTAGGACTCCTTGAACTATCATGTACCATCGATTCCTAGGATGTTGGCTAACCCGATTGTACAACCGACTTAGCCCCCTACTTTTTGAAAATGGTTTTAGAGTTTTTGAAAGAAATTGGTTTGGTGTGAGGTGGATCCGTTTTAGAATAGGTATTCTAGAACTCCTGAACTGTACAGCTCATTAGTTCTAGAACGACTAAACCGGTTGTACAACCGACTTAGTCCCCTATTTTTAAGAAAAGTGGTTTATTTATTTACTTTTATTAAGTTCTTTGTAGGATTACCGAACTGCATGCTGACTCATTGGTCCTAAAATGATGACTAACCGGTTGTACAACCGACTTAGCCGCTTATTTGACTCGAGAGAAAAATTATTTATGTTTGAGTTGAAAAAGAATTTAACAAGAAGCAGTTAGGTGCATTGTAAATTGGGGTTTTATTAATCGCAGGGGTTGTATAATTAATTGGAGGTGCAAAAGGAGCCAGTTCAGATAGGAGAGCCCAAAGATGCTAAACCGGGCTTTAAATGGGGGAGGTGTGCGCACGAATAAAGGGTGCAAATAGTATTTCGGATATTTAAAAATAAAAAAACAAGATCGTAAAGAAGATAACAACTGGAACGATTCTTTCGAGGCGGTGAATAGGAAAAAAAAAAAAAAAAGGAGGCAACCTAATTTACTCACACCCAGTACTGTCTTCCCTTAATGGTGAGAGAGAGGAATTTTCTACGAAAAATCGGGGAGGGAAAGAGAGAGATTTCGGCCTGAAATGGTGGGTAGGAGAGAGAGGCCGGAACTTGAGAAGCTTGCGGTTTGGAGGGTGACGGAGTGGAGATGACTTCGCCGGCGATTTTTTTGGCAACAGATGTGGGTTCGTGGTGCGGGCTCGGCGTTTTGGGGGTTTTAAGGTGGTTGCGGATCGGTTTGGTGTGAGTTCGCCGAGCTTCACCGGAGAAGACGAAGTCTCGTGGCGTATTAAAGGTCGTGCTTTTTATTATTTTTCCGAGTTTGGTTCCTCTGTTCATATACTTTCTCTGGCCGATATTATCTTCTACCTATTTATTTGATCTCTATGGTTTGGATTTAATTCCAACCCATACAACCATTACAGTAATTGGCTTATTCGGTTTGGTTGGTATGATGCATCTTGTGAAATTAATGAGACAAGCGGATGAATACAAAGTGGAAACCAAACATATATAAGCCAATTCAATAAGAAAGCAGATACATCGAAAGTTAGAAAATTAGATCTTAGATGACAATATACATAAATCGGAAAATCCTTAAGAAGGAGAAAAAGATGATGATAATCGGATATATAAAAAGTATCACAATACCAGGGTCATGAGTATGCAAAAAGAGTAGCCATTAGAAGAGAACACAAACTGAATAGCCTCCGCGATTTTGCCATTCTCTTCTCCTTTGCTATTAGCCAAGAGTATTTAGTCAACGCCAACTTTATTCCAGCCTCTGTTAGGTCTCCGATGTCTGCTACTGTTGCTTTCGCGATCGCTGCAACTTCCTTGCTCTCAGCCCAGAAATTTGAAACCGTGTGCAGTGGATTAGGGTTTCGGTGTGAAACCCTAATCCTATTTTTGGGTGATTTTAGCCGTAGTTGTCTGCCTTGGTTTCTGTGTCTATTTTACTGTGGACTGACTGCTTATTTATATTAAAAACTTAGGGTTTAGCATTTATTGCTGTTTGACTGGGCTCTTGCAGATCTGATAATGTGGGCTTGCTGAGCAGTCTTGGAGAGCAAGAACAGACCCCAGAGATTACTGATGCTGCTCCTTTATTTATTTATTTTTGCTTTTTTTCGGATTTGTATTTTTTTGTATTTTTAATATTATCATTTTGTATTTTTGGACTTATTTGACTCTTAAGTGCTTCTAATTTGTAAATTAAACTAAGTAGAATTATTTTTGATATTCTTGGACTTTTAAACACTTTTAAACTGTAAATTAAACTAAATAAATTTTTTGATATTTTTGGATTGTATATATGCTTAAATAAATTGAATAAACAAAATAAGAATAAAAATAATAAGAAAAAGGAGTCAGGCCAAATACAAAGACGAGGACGGGCCGGACTCGACAAATACGCTACAACTAAACCAAAAATGGGCGCGTTAACTACAAACCCCAAGATTAACTCGGAATCCCATTATTAAGTCTGAATTTAAACCAAATTTTGAGAAAAATGACTCTAGGAAGACCTGTTAACGTACGACTAAACTCGAATGCGGATATTAAATTGAAGAACGCACGAAAAGATCGATCATTCGCGTGCGTGCCTAATTTAAACCATGGCATTTTGATTTAGTTGAACGGAGTGATTGGAATTGGTAACCGAGACTCTACACTAATAATTCTCGTAATCATGCGACTCCGAAACACGCCCCTAATAAAAATAGACGACTAAAGCAAGAAAAAGAAGACGGACAAAATTGGGGTATAACAGGGTTGACCGATGAAACAATAGAGGTCATCAATATGGGAACCGAGGACGAGAAGAGAGAGTTGAAGTTGGTAAACAACCCTGAACGGGAAGAAATGATCACTTTGTTTAAAGAGTATCTTGATGTCTTCGCCTGGTCCTACAAAGATATGCCCGGCGTTGATCCGAAGATAGCAGCACATAGTATTCCTCTCTTTTCGGACGTAAGGCCAAAGAAACAGAAGCTGAGAAAGATGCACCCAGACATGTCCTTGAAAATCAAAGAGGAGGTGACCAAACAATGGGAGGCAGGGTTCTTAGAGGTTTCGTTGCATCCAGAATGGGTAGCTAATATTGTTCCAGTACCCAAAAAGGATGGGAAAGTCAGGATGTGTGTGGACTATCGAGATTTGAACCGAGCCACCCCAAAGACAATTTCCCACTTCCTCACATCGATTTGCTTGTTGACAATATTGCTAAGAACCACCGCTCATTTATGGGGCGGTTACTCGATACAATCAAATCCCCATGAATGCTGAAGATAAAGAAAAGACCACATTCATTACTGCATGGGGAACCTTTTGCTATAGGGTGATGCCTTTCGGTCTAAAAAATGCTGGGGCAACATACCAACGTGCTATGGTTGCTCTTTTCCATGATATGATGCATAAAGAGATTGAGGTGTATGTGGACGACATGGTCGCAAAGTCTCAAGAGGAAGAAAGCCATGTTGGGGTGCTGCGGAAGTTGTTTGAAAGGCTCAGGAAGTACAAGGTTCGATTGAACCCCAACAAGTGTGTGTTTGGGGCATCTTCAGGAAAGTTACTCGGATTCATTGTAAGTAGGGATGGTATAAGGGTGGACCCTGATAAGATAAAATCTATTCAGGAAATGCACGCTTCAAAAGCGAGCACGAAGTGAGAAGCTTTTTGGGGAGGCTCAACTACATTGCTAGGTTCATTGCCAATCTGACTAGCACATGTGAACCTATATTCAAACTACTAAGAAAGAACCAGCCAGGTAAATGGGACGAGAAATGTCAAGAAGCTTTTGACAAAATAAAGGACTACTTGTCAAATCCTCCCATTTTGGCTCCTCCAACGCCAGGCCGACCGTTGATTTTGTACTTGACTGTGTTGCCATCATCTATGGGTGCAATGCTAGGACAACATGACACTTCAGGAAAAGAGCAAGCGATCTACTATCTGAGTAAGAAGTTCAATGACTGCGAGACCCACTACATGGCGATCGAGAAAACATGTTGTGCTTTGGTATGGACCGCTAGGAGACTCCGTCAATACATGTTGTACTACACTACATGGTTGATTTCTCGTTTTGATCCACTGAAGTACATCTTCGAAAGCCCCCATGTTTCTTTGAGGGTTTCAAAATGGCAAGTGATATTATCAGAATATGACATTAAGTACGTGTCACAAAAGGCTATTAAAGGAAGTACCATCGCTGACTATCTAGCCGAAAACCCACTTGAGGAGGAGCAGCCATCTAGCTTAGATGAAAGAGGAATAATGGCGGCTGATGGAGATAAAGAGCCAGAGACCGCCTGGAAAATGTACTTTGATGGGGCAGTTAATATGTACGGAAACGACATCGGGGCAGTAGTGATTTCACCAGAAGGAAGACAATACCCTGTTGCCATCAAGCTGAGTTTTGAATGTACCAATAATATGGCTGAGTATGAGGCATGTGCAAATGGCCTACAAGTTGCAATTGACCTAGGCGTGAAGAGATTAGATGTGTTCGGGGATTCAGCTCTCATCAATTACCAAGTAAAGGGTGAATGGCAAACCAAGGACTCCAAACTAGTGCCTTATCAAAAGCATCTGACTCAACTGATGGAAAACTTTGAAGAAGTAACATTCACTCATCTGGCGCGAGACAAGAACCAATTTGCCGATGCTCTAGCTACCCTGGCAGCGATGTTTAAGCTAAATGTCAATGCTGAGGTCCAACCTATCTGTATAGAGGTTAAAGATGAACCGGCATATTGTGGAAATGTGGAAGAAGAAGAGCCAGACAACAAACCATGGTTCTATGATATAAAACAGTACATCCAACATGGTGGATACCCAACAGGTGCAAGTGAAATAAACAAGAAAACAATTAGAAGGTTGGCAATGAATTTCTTCCTGAGCGGAGAAATACTTTACAAGCGAAGTCAAGATGGTACTTTGTTGAGATGCGTAGATGCACAAAAGGCACGAAAGATCATGACTGAGGTACATGAGGGTATCTGTGGAACGCATGCAAATGGACACATGATGACTCGAAAAGTTATGAGGAGTGGGTTTTACTGGACCACCATGGAAGCGGATTGTATAGCTCATGTGAGAAAATGCCTCAAATGCCAGTTATATGCCGACAGGATCAATGCGCCCCCTCTTCCTCTGCATAACCTAACAAGTCCTAGGCCGTTTTCCATGTGGGGAATCGACGTGATTGGGCCGATTAATCCAAAAGCATCCAATGGGCATCGGTTCATACTAGTGGCCATTGACTATTTCACCAAGTGG
The DNA here is from genome assembly GCA_020916435.1 of Oxytropis ochrocephala. Lineage (NCBI taxonomy): Eukaryota > Viridiplantae > Streptophyta > Magnoliopsida > Fabales > Fabaceae > Oxytropis > Oxytropis ochrocephala. The sequence goes on from CM037089.1 coordinate 71,036,710, forward strand.
GTAGAAGCATCCTCATATGCTAGCATTTCCCAAAAAGTGTTTGCCAAGTTCACGAAGAGAGACATCATCCGCGGTATGGGATCCCCTGAAAGAATAATCACGCACAATGCTCCCAACCTTAATGGCTCACGAGATACAAAGACTATGCGAAAACTTCAAGATCAAACATCACAATTCGACCCCATATAGACCCCAAATGAACGGTGCAGTAGAAGCAGCAAATAAGAACATCAAGAAGATCGTTGCCAAAATGGTGGTTAATTACAAAGATTGGCATGAGATGTTACCCTATGCTCTACATGCTTATCGCACTAACGTACGATCCAGCATTGGGGCAACGCCATTTTCCTTGGTATATGGAATGGAAGCTGTGTCCCCCGTTAAAGTGGAAATACCATCCTTGAGGGTTTTAATGGAGGCAGATCTAGAAGAATCAGAATGGGTAAAAGCTCGATTCGAACAGCTGAATATGATTGAAGAGAAGAGATTGGCAGCCATTTGTCATGGGCAGTTGTATCAAAGTCGGATGGCCAGGGCCTTCAACAAGAAAGTACGCCCCAGAGAGTTCCAACCTGGAGACCTAGTTCTGAGGAAATTATTGCCACATCAAGAGGATGCTCGTGGCAAGTGGGCACCCAACTACGATGGCCCCTATGTGGTCAAGCATGCGTTTCCAGGCGGAGCCTTGGTATTGATCGATAGTGAAGGATGTGAACTTCCGAAGCCAATGAACTCAGACGCCGTCAAGAAATTTTATGCCTGAAAAAAGTAAGAAAAAAAGAGTCCCGCTAGATTGAAAACCCGAAAAGGGCGGTTTAGGCAAAAATTAGGGGCAAATAAAAGAGAATCCCGCTAGATTGAAAACCCGAAAGGGCAGTTTAGGCGAAAATCAGGGATAATAAAGACTCGGTAGACCGAAAACCCAAAAGGGCGGTCTAGGCAAAAATTAGGGTCAACAAAGCTTGCTAGATTGAAAACCCAAAAGGGCAGTCTAGGCAAAAATTAAGGCGGAAAAAGAAGAAAGAAAAAAGGGGCCTAAAGCGGCAGAGGAACTCAATGATCACGCCACACAGGGCAATATGGTTTCTATGGCTGCTTCATAATCCACTCAAGTAGTCGCATTAAGGGTTTCAGGAGGGTCAGCCGATGAGGGATCGACCAACTCATAATGGGGCAAGATTTGTGTGGGGATTCTCTATCCATGACCACTTTTCCCGTTTGTACTTCTTCATTCTAGCCAATGTCAAACCATCTTTCTTTGGTTGTTCAATTGTTTCTCGCATTCATGTTGTTCTTGCATTCATAATTGATTCCTCAAACTTGTTCTTTTATTATTGCATTCATGATTCATTCATTAATTTATGTCTCAAATAAAATGGCTTAAGTCTGGCAAACTTCAAGACGAGTATGTCTGTAATACCTTAATAATTGTAAAAAAAAAAATAATAATAATAATAAAGAACTCAGTTGACTATCAAATATGGAGAGGTAAACCCGCGCCTTTCACTACAAAGGCAAGAAAACTCAGAGGTCGCAATAAGTCTCAAGTAAGTTTTGCACAGGGGCTGGGGGGAAGACATTCGGTCAAAAGGATCAACATTGAGAAAGGTTGACATTGTTCGCTAATGGAAAGGGAAAGTAGACGAAAGTTTGATTGGTCGAAGGTTATTAGTTCGCAGCAATGGTTCTAGTCCCGAAACAAGAATACCCACAAGTAAGCATTTATTAAATTTTCTCTGGTGCTATCGGCCTTGCCACGCCTTTTTTTTTGACATCTTTGTTTTTCGACAAAGTCGATCGATCTTGCTCCGGCTTTGTCTTTTATTTTCCGCTATCGGTCTTGCCCTGGCGCTGCTATTATTTTGTGCTATCGGTCTTGCCCTGGCACGGTTTTCTGACAAGCTGACTGATCTTGCTCCGGCTTTGTCTTTTTATTTCCCCATTATCGGTCTTGCGCCTCGGCGCCGCTTTTATTTCGTGCTATCGGTCTTGCCTCGCTTTGTCGACAAAGTGGACCGATCTTGCTCGGCTTTGTCTTTTTATTTCCCGCCATCGGTCTTGCCTCGGCGTTGCTTTTATTTCGTGCTATCGGTCTTGCCCTGGCACTGTTTTCTGACAAGCTGACTGATCTTGCTCCGGCTTTGTCTTTTTATTTCCCCGCTATCGGTCTTGCCCTGGCGTTGCTTTTATTTCGTGCTATCGGTCTTGCCCGCATCGCTTTGTTTCTGACGTCCGACCGATCTTGCTCCAGCATTGTCTTTTTATTTTTCCGCTATCGGTCTTGCCCTGGCGCTGCTTTTATTTCGTGCTATCGGCCCCGCCCTGGCACTGTTTTCTGACAAGCTGACTGATCTTGCTCCGGCTTTGTCTTTTTATTTCCCCGCTATCGGTCTTGCCCTGGCGTTGCTTTTATTTCGTACTAGCCTAGTATATTACAAATACGTTAAGTATGTGGGTTACAATATTGGTTCAACACCTGAAAAACTATGAAGAGGATTTAGATTCTTTCCTATTTTCAAAAAAATCTTTTTCTCACCTTGATTTGCTGATGCTTCTCTAAACATGAGTTTAAAAATCCGCCAACTAAATATTTCGTTACAACTTAACAGGTAATCAATCAAGTCTCGCCATTGATAAAAATCCGCCAATTAGTGTTCTATTGTTGCTGTTAATTTTAGTTAATGTTATTTTTATTAGCTTTTGGTTATGTTTACTGCACTTGATCACTACTAGAAAACTGTGATTTAGCGTAGGCCAGAAACCCACGCTAAAACAATAGAAACAGACGCTAATCATGATTTAGAGTCGGATTAGCGTCGGTGTCGTGCGGACGCTAAAGGGGTCGAAGCTAAATCATAGCGTCCCAGACTTGATGTTAGCGTCCGCCTTTCCGACGCTAATGTCAACGGAATATAAATGTCAACAATTTATTAGCGTCCGTTTTAGCGACTCTAAGGTCAACTAAGGAAAAGTCAACAAAATATTAGTGTCCGATTATGCAACGCCGTGAACACCCAATTTTAACTGGTGTCGCACTTTAGTCTTCTGTACTAAGAGTGTTTCTCTCGTTTAATTAGGCTAGTGTTCAACGGTCTTGATTAATTCGAGCGTTTCTCGTTTATTTAAATTGATTGTTCATTAGCTTGATTATTTCGAGTTTTCTCGTTTGAATAGGTAGCGCCCTTTAATTCGTTTATTAGGTACTCTTTGACTAAAATCGGACCTACACTCACGAGTTTGAGCCTAGACGCAGTCATTGGGCCTAACACGAGTTATCGTTAGATCGAGTTCGGGCTTTGAACGTAATTGGGCTTATGAATTCATTTTGTGCCTAGTTTACGATTCTTATCAGTCCGTTGGGCCCGATCCGACCTATATCGCGCTTTTGATCGGAGTCGTAAAATGATAAAATAAAATATATCGCGGGAATAAAATCATTACAACCACTTCAAAAAAATATTTACTGATTGTCCAAAAATAAAAGGATAAAACAAACCAAAATAATAGAAAAATGGGAAAAATAATATACTGAGGTGCAATCGGTTTTTCATTTGCTCTCCAACCGCTAATTTGGGGCTGCGAGATCTCGAAAAAAAAAAAAAAATCAAAGTCGATCAAAGCCCAAAAGATGAAATTAAATGCTCGACCTATTTTTTTAGTATAAAAAGGGCGGTCATGGGTCGATCAACATCAAGCAGCAGACCTCGAAAATCACCTAAAACAAAAGATTAGGGTTTTGCATTGAAACCCTAATCACAGAGACTCTAGATCCGAGTTTTTCTGTTGAGGAACAAGAAGGAGCATAGGTCGAAACGGCAACAACAAAGATCAAGGAAAAGAGAACCGATTCGTTTTTTTTTACAGAAACGAGGTTGGTGGAATTTTTCTTTTCCTTTTAGTTCTTTGTTGATTTGGATCTTAGTTGTTCCTAAATAAAAAGCGTGATAAAAGAAAGCAGATCGGGCCCTAAGGCCTTTCTTTTTAAAAAGAATTTCACATAGATTATTAGATTTGTTATCAAATCGAAGCATTTTTCCTATTATCAATTCCTAGAATGAAATAGAATAGATTAGCAAAGGATTTACATAGATCCAACCAAAAGCAGAATCGTGAGAGTAGAAACCAAGAACCGAAATAAAAAAAAAAATGTAGAGGAGAAGAGAGTGAAGCGAAACCATGAGAGAGAGGAACAAAAAAACGAAAAAACAAACTGGAAAGTCACTGCCACGGCACATGGCGATCACCAGTGAGCTTCGTCTTCTCGGTGACCCCTCACCGTCGGACCGCCGCGAGTTCCGGCCGGTCCTCTTTCTTCCACCTCATGAACGCCCCAGTTTAGGTCTCCTCACCGTGGCTCCCCTTCCCTACGCCACCACCCCTCTCTCTCTTCCCTCTTCCTCCTCTCTCTCTCCTCTCCCATGGTTGAAACTCACTTTCTCTCTCTGGATACTCTCTCAAGCGCAAAATGAGGGGAAATTAAATGAGCTCCAAAGAAAACCTAAGGCTAACATTATATATTACCAATCAGTGCTGATTCATTTTGTTTTTCTCTTAGCCCACTTACAAACCCCACCCCCTGTTACCTCATGCACCCCCTGGCCCATTATTCTTTTTTTTCTGACAGCGCCCCAAACCAAAAAAAAACGCCAATGGGCCCTTAATGTTCGCACCCCACTTTATTAATACAACTCCCTGCGAGTCTTTGCATCTTTTTTTTTACTATTGTATCCCATTTCGAATTTTTATCAGCTTCTTGCGTTAATTGTTTATTGGCATTTTCTCTTTCCAAAATAGTAATAATAATATAATTAGGATTTGATCGAGATGTACATCTTATCAAATCCGCAATACCGGTTAAGGGACCCGAGTTGTACAACTTGGTCCTAAACCACCTTAAAATTAAAATTGAACCACGCGTTTTTAGAAAAACCCCAAATCGGTTTATTACTATGTAGCATCTATTTTCAAAAAAACAAAAAAATAGGGGTTTGGCCGAGATGTACATCTTGTCAATCCGGTTTAAGAGACTCGAGTCGCATGCGACTTAGATCTTAAACCCCTTCAAAACTAAAATCAACCAACAAATAAATTTTCGGGAAGAACTACGTGACTTTGAGTCTCTCATTGCAGCGAGAGTACGTAGGGAGCGAGTTTCCTGTCAAGTCAAACTAAAATTTTCTTAAATTGGTCCTTTGTAAATAAGTATATTTCTACTAAATTTCATTAAGTATTATTTTGGGTAAACAAATAATTAAACGACTTATTTGCACAAATCAAATTTAGGTAGCTGTCTTAGGACGGATGTGTTAGAAGTGCGGTGAAATTAGGTTTTCACCCCTTCCTTCGCATAATCGACTCGAATCCGACCTAGTTACGTGGACCAAATAACTCGAAATTAGGTTTTCTCAATTTTCCTATTATTAATAAATTGGGTGGCGACTCCTCAAATAATCTATTTTTGAGCCGTCAACGTCAGGACCCCGGTCACGACAAACGCTAATAATTTTTTTTTATATAACAACAAAGACGCACTTTGCTTTCTATACCATACATTTACTTTTCACCTGTTACTTAAGTACCATTAAAAAACAATATAACCAACCAAAATGCTTAATCCAAAAACAACATAATACCATAGCTAATCCAAGTGTTTGGCATCCAACATCTAGAGAAAATACAAAATATCAATGTGTTTGGCATCCAACATATAGAGCAACTACAAAATATCAAAGTGTTTGGCAGCCAACAATTAAAGAAACTATTGATAACAAGATCAATCACTATGTTCTGAATATTCATCCAAATCATCATCATAATGAGGATGGCTAGCACAAGATCCACCCCCAGATTTACGCTCAAGAGCATCCATACGAGCTTCTAACTTTCGCGCACGCTCATTTGCCTCTCGAGCTTCTTGGGTAGCCACTTCAGCTTGGGCTCTTGCCTCTTGAGCCACCTTCTCAGCTTTAAGTCTAGCTGCCCTCTCTTCTTTCAAAGATATCCCAATCATGAAACCAAGAGGATTACGGAACGCACCGGATAAGTGACTTGGACCCGGGTTTGACATTCACACATAAGCTTGGCATTGCCATAAAGCCGACCACGATTAGGACCCCGCAGCCACCTTCCAACAATCAAGTGCCATCGCTTCATCTCTGGGTTGATCATCATCACCAACTAAATCAACCACATTTTTTTTGAATGTATCCTGATCAATAAGAAAATAATAATAAGCTACTAGTAAAAATGTCAAACTAAACCAAAACAATGCATAAGGAATTAACCAAAAATTCAAGAAACAAGGACAATAACTTACATAGGTAGTTTCGGCTTGATGATCAACCCAAGCACCAGATTTTTTTTTGTGGGTTTTTAAAAATAACTCATCTGGTGCTGTAACACCCCAAATAATTTAATTAAGAAATTGATTAAATTGTTTAAGTGTTGCACTATTTTTAATTATATTAAATTATAATATGGTGTTTATAATTTAGTATTTTATTTTGATAGAAGGGAGTGGTGTTGGAAATACAGGAATGCATGTATTGGCTCAGAGCCCAAGCCCAATGACTTAGGCTCCTTGGAGTGGTGCATGGTCGCACCATTGTGAAGAAAAAAAGAAAGAAGCGAATAGAGAGAAGGGAAGAGAGAAAGAAAACGGCGCTAGAACCCTAAGGAGAAGAGAGAAGAGCTTCGCACAAGGGAGAAGAAGGAAAGGAAGGAGTTGTTGCTGAGGTTTTGTAGGTGACTACGTGAAAGAGCTTCTCTACGGTTTAATTTGAGGTAAGGGGAGTCTCACTCTATAATAGAGGAGATAATGCGTTTTATGTAGATCATAGGCTTGGATTTGTGTTAATTGATGATTGATTGGTGAATTGAGTCATTGAATTGAATATAATTGCATGTGGAATCAATTTAGGGCTTGAAATTGGGGTTTTATGTTCTTGATTGGGTTTTGACGCATGATTGAGTGCTATGATGTGCAATTGAATGTGTTGATATTATTATACAATGTATTTGAGTAGTGTATGATGATTAGAATTGAAAGGGTTTGTGAATTGGGGGTTTTTGGGTCATGGGGCGCCAATGTGCTAGGGACTTGGCGCCACGTGTAATGTTCACACGCTTGAGAAAATACGTGATTCTCGAGTTGTTTTACGCCGTGGCGCCACATTCTTTGGGAAAATGGCGCCACAGGGCACTATTCATGTCTTTGGAATGTGTTCTTTGTGCAGTGTGTTCTGCCAGGCGCCAAGTTCTGCCGGGAAAATGGCGCCCGTGCGCTTGTTTGCGTGTTAGGTGTGTGTGTGTCGCGATGTGGGCGCCAAATCTTGCCCGGGGTGCCAGAATGGCGCTGTGTCATCCTTTATGCTTGATGTAATGTGTGTGTGTTGTTTGTCGTGCGGGCGCCACATTCTTTGGGAAAAAAGCGCCAGTCTGTAATTGCTTTTTAGAGTTCGAACATATTTTTCTGCGTACGACTTTTGCATTCACCGCCCAAATCCAATTTTAAGTGTTTTGGCTCGAGTGGTTTTTACAGTTGCGGTGTTATTTTACAAATGTCCGGTGGGGTGGTTTTGTGTGTGTTAATGGGGTGGGTTGAGTGAAACTCACATTTCGAACATATTTTATTGTGCCAACTTTTGCATTCACCGCCCAAATCCAATTTTAAGTGTTTTGGCTCGAGTGGTTTTTTGGTTGCGAGTTTTATTTTACAAATGTCCCGGTGGGGGTGGTTTTGTGTTTGTAAATGGGGTGGGTTGAGTGAAACTCACATTCTCGAACATATTTTACCGTGCCATATTTTGTATTTACTGCCCAAAAACATTTTTAAACATTTTGGCTCGAGTGGTTTTTGGTTTGCAAGGGTTGTGAGTCTTTGCTGGTCGGTTGTGGGCGCCAAACCGTGCCGCCCAGGCGCCTAGGTGGTGCACGTGTGCGAGTTTGTGTCGAGTTGGTGTGCAGGTTTGTGTCTCAGGTCTCTGTCTTTGCCAAAGGGGCGCCAGTTGCTAGAAAAGTGGCGCCCGATGGGTGTGTTGCCACGGGCGCCAAATTCTTGAAGTTCGCGGCGCTAGTCTTTGTGTTGCACCGGGCGCGAGAATGTGGGAAAATGGCGCTGAGTCTTTGCCAAGTGCTGAGCGTGTGTTGTTTTGGTTCCTAGGTGACAGTTTGGTCCCTAGATGATTGTTTTGGTCCTAAATGGTGGTTTAGGTCCTTGAGTGAGGTTGAGTCCTCTAGATGAGATTAGTCCTTGGGACTTAATGGTGTTGAGCGTGTACCTTGAGATGACTGAGGATGCCATGGGGGGCATGAGCCGGAGGGCCAAGCCATGAGGGCTATAAAATGAGATTATTACTGAGGTAAGAGTTAGTGTGTGGAGTGAGATGTTTGAGAATGTGTTTGTGTTGTTACATGGAGTCTCATGCATACATTCTCTGTGATCGTAGAGCTTATAAACCGATTGTGAAGCTTTGAGGGCGTGGGGGGCGAGTCATGAGGACTCCATTGATGATGAGAATGCCGGAGGGCAAATATTGAGAATGCCGGAGGGCAAATGGTACCACATGCATAACTACATTGCATACATTCTCATGAGTGCATGAACATTATTGAGTGATGAATGGTGTGATTGATTGTGCTGTGAACTGTGATTGTACATATTGCCTATTATCACTTTTATTATATAGTTCGAGACTCACCCTTTCTGTTGTTGTTTACCACAGGTAGTCATGAGTGAAGGCTTTCTACATTCACTATTCCCTGAGTCGGTCTGCTCTGATACGTAGCACCTAGGGGATGGGTTATGAACTATAGTTGTTCTGTTTTGCTCCTTGTTGAACCTTATATGTATTGCTTTGAGAATGCTGAGTACCATTATTGAGATGTAGTTTTATATTCCGCTGCATGATATGAGTTATTCCACGTTTTTGTTACGGTGTTATGTATTGATCTTTTGTTATGAGCTGAACCGACTGTTTGAGTGTTTTTAAGAGAAGAGTGTAATGCTCCATTTAATGAGAAATAATTTTTATACTCTGATTTTTATTCTAAATTACCGGGTAGAAATGGGGTGTTATAGGTGCCACATCTCGTTGCTTCTCATTGCACTACAATTAAAATCAAGATGTAATCACAATTAATTAAACAAATGTTCAAGGAAAAATTTAAACCAATCCAGCAACTTATGTTAACATAGCATATTACTAATATTTTAATACTTACTAGCTCAAGTGCCAAATCAATATGAGCCTTGCGTCCTGAGGTGTAGACCGCTCCACCTTTTGTTGATGCTCTATTAATCTTATTTCTCTCGGAGATCTCCTTGAACTTTGGTTTTTTCCAGTAATCTTGAAGACCAAGCCAAGCTTTCTCTCCCATCCGGTAGAACGACATTTTTTTTTTGTGCGCTTAGTAAGTATGTCATCGAGTCTTTTCTTGGCCTTTTGTTCAAACAAAAGGCGGACAATACCCTGTAAGACTAGGATCCCATGACACCTTCTTACGCAAATTACAATACAATTTAAAACATCACAATTTGATAGTTAATTGATGTCATATACAAAGGGTGAAGTAGTAGTAGCTAAGAGAAGGAAGGACGAAGCATAGTCTGCCCATTCATCATTCTTTTAGAGCTCAACACCACAAAACCAAAATCAAAAAGTCAAAAAAAACCATAGAAGCCATAAACTGTGACAATGTGAACTGTAGTCATTGAATTCAATGATGCTACATGGAAGCAAAAGTCTGGGAAAGGAAAAACAAATTTTGAGGGATATAAACATTCAACGAGAGACATGTTGGTTCAATTAAGTCACTAGAAGCGCTTAAGTTTCCTACTATCAAATGTGATTACATTAAATTCAACAATAGCAGAAGTGAAACAAACAAGGGGCAGAATGTAATATGCATAATACATCTATGGTGCACATAGAAACCAAGTCTAATGACAAAACAAAACCTTAGGTAACATATCACTTGCATGTGTGTGTTTCCTACTATCACTTGCCTTTTCATTATCCTTTGTTAGACCTTTAATATTCATGACCGTCTTAAATATATTGTCAAAGAAATTTTTCTCTATGTGCATCACATCAAGGTTGTGCCTTAACAAGTTATCCTTCCAATATGGAAGATCCCAAAAAATACTCCGTTTAGTCCAATTATGACCCACTCCATACCCATCAAACTTCTTTTCTCAACTAATTTCGGTCACCTTTGGAAAACCACTTACAACCTCCCATACATCTTGCCCTGTGGCAATGGAAGGTCGACCGTCTTTCTCATCCCTATTCTTGGTAAATCTTCTTTTACTTCTTTTGAAAGAGTGATTTGCTGGCAAGAACCGACGATGGCAGTCAAACCATGAATTATTCCTGCCATGTTTCAAGGTGAAAGCTTTCGTGTCTTCCATACAATGAGGGCATGCCAACTTTCCTTGTGTTCCCCATCCAGATAACATACCATAGGCTGGAAAATCATTGATTGTCCACATCAAGCATGCTTTCATGATGAAGTTTTGTTTTGTTGATATATCATAGGTCAAAATGCCATTGGACCACAGACGTTGCAGATCATCAATCAATGGTTGCAAGTAGACATCAATCTTTACTTTAGGGTTACGAGGTCCGGGTATGAGACAAGTCAAAAATAGGTATGGTTTGGTCATGCACATTTCGGGTGGAAGATTGTAAGGGGTAACTATTACTGGCCAACAAGAGTATGGAGAAGCAGAGGCTTGAATGTAAGGATTAAATCCATCTGAACACAGACCCAACCTTACATTTCTGGGGTCACTGGCAAAGTCGGGATATACATCATCAAAGTGTTTCCATGCTTTTCCATCGGACGGGTGGCGAAGGACGTTTGAACTCTTTTTGTTCTCGTGATGCCATCTCATTGCAGCTGCAGACTCAGGTGATGTATATAGTCTTTGTAATCTGGGAATGATAGGGAAATAGAACATTCTCTTCACTGGGACATCTTTGTAGTTTCCCATACCAATCCTACGAGGAATAAACCTAGGAGAGTGACAAACTTTGCACTCAGTTAACTTGCTATCGTCCTTGTAATATAACATACAACCTTCCTCACAACAATCAATCTTCTCAACCTTTAGCCCTAACTTAGACACCAACTGTGTTGCTTGGTAATAGTTATTGGGCAAGCAATTTTGAACTGGACATACAGTTTTAAGCATCTGAGCAACAAAATCTATACCATTTTGTGGAAGATGCCAATTCGTCCTTATTGCCAAAAGTTGAACTGATATTGACAACAAAGATTGGGTAGCCCCCTCGTAGATGGGCTTGTTGGCTAGTATCAACTTGTCGTAAAATTGCTTTGCATCTTCGTTTGGCAACTCATCCTCACGGGGGACATCTTCATTTTCACACGGCCTAAAAGCATCAAACACCATCTGATTCATTGAATTAAATTGGTTGTCATGATGCACATGCCCAGTACTATTCGAACCACCCCTTGTATCAACACCGGGGTTCACTTCTCCGTGTTCAGTCCAAATCCAATAGTCTTGTTGAAATCCATCCCGATACAAGTGAAGCCTAACATTAGTTGCCGTAGATATCTTCATGCACTTGCATTTTGTACACGGACACTGTATCCCTCTCTCAAATATACAAATGGGTAACTTCAAGGCCCTCTTCACAAAGTTTTTAACACCACAAATAAACTCTTTTTTCAATCCGTGCCTATTATCATTTGTCCTATTGTACATCCACGTACGATCCATTCTCTATAAGGCAGCCACGTAACTTGTCACTAAATGGTGATAATATCATCACAAGTTATTTTAAATAACTAAGTTATTAGATAGAATAACATATGGTCCTACTGCATAAACCAAACATTAAGCTTTTGGAGAAACAACCAAAACCAGAAAGTAGCATCCATTGGTGTGAATATTTATAGAAGTGTAATTATATGCATACATTTGAGAGCAAGTAGCATCCATTGGTGTGAGTTTATAACTTAAAAAGAATGTTATCATTAAAAAAATAGATGCTTTGTTGAGAGCAAATCATATTTTTAATTGAAAAGCACATAGTGAAAGATGAACCAGAAGACTCTATATGGTGAGATTAGAAATCTCTTGGACAGTGACACTATCAAGGACACTGTAAGCACAAAAGCACCAAAAATCCAGAACTACAAAAAGAGATGATCCAAGGAGATGGAGACTAAAAGCTTTACTTAACACATATACTCAACCAAAAAGCTTTTTTAACACATAATGTAAAACAAGAAGACAAGTTCCACAAGCTTTAATATGAAACCTTAAAGATATAGTTTGTATGACAATCAACTCAACAAGCATGTTATTTTTCAGTTTTTTCATGATTCAAAACCTAAATTATATTCAGCAAGTACCTCTCAACAAAAACAAGTAGCTCTCGGCAAGTACCTCTCAACAAGGAACCTCAAGCAAGCACCAATCAACCAAGTACCTCCCTGAAATTACAAAGAAAAAAAATCAAATTAGTTCATTCATATTTTCTTCATTTTAAAAATCTTACTTAACACTGTGTGCTAACTTGATCATATTGAGCACTTCCATTGATAGCATAAAGGACAAAAAAAAGTTAATCATATGGAACAAAGAAGACTAAAAAAAGTATATTAATTAATCATCCTTAACTTCATGCCTGTTATATCACGCACACCATCAGTTAATGCTAGCAGTAGCAGAAATTGCTGATTCTGAATTTATTTTGAAGTTAAAAATATTGTAATTGTAATCTCACTAGTATTAGTCAAAATTGAAAACAAGGGTGTTGTAGCAGCAACAATAAGAGAAGTAATAAATCCAATGTAAAGCAGGGTGTTTTGGTGCTATCAATCAAGTCCTGATCAATGTTTACTAGTTGCACATATATTTTATAAATGATTGGTATTTGTATATTAGCAGCATAGCATTATCAATCTGAAGAAACATGGCCCTTAGTTCAAATATTTCAACACTAGAAAACAATGGGTTTCCGTATAGCAAGTATTATCAGGATTCAGAAGGCCTACATTCTGAATTAGAATCCTAATCACAAAAAGTTGCAAACACAAGAAGGTAGTAGTGTGCAGGAATAACAAAAAAGCAGATTGAAGGTAATTTTTTTTTCAGAAACTTGGAATTCAATTAGGTTTTCTCTACACCTTCTCCTTAGATTCTAAATTTGTAAATAAATAAATAAAAAGCATGATGAGTTTCCTCTATACGCCTATCTTCCTTAACAGTCTTAGTAATCAAATATTAATGTTTGTATGGTTTCCTCTATACTGACTTTCCTCTATACATCTATCTTCTTAGGAAAAGTAAAAGCTAAAGATTAGGCTTCACTGTAATGCATTTTTTCTCCTTTGTAATGCATTTTTTCCTAAAAAGCGAAACCAATGACCTCAAAAGTCTTCTTATTTAACACTTTGTAATGCATTTTTCTCCACAAGCCAAGCTTCTAAAACAGAAATTACAAACTTGGGAAACCCTAAAACCTATAATCCCTAAAAACGAAACCAAACCTATTATGGGAAAGTAAAGAGGGCGATTACTTACAGAAAAGAGGGAACGAAAAGAGAGCAAAGAACAAATGAGAGAGAGCAGCGACAAACGAGATGAGCGGCGCCAGTAGTGGTGAACGACAGCGTAGTGGTGAACAGCGCCGTAGTGGTGAACGAAAGCGTAGTGGTGAACGGCGCCGTAGTGTGAACGACAGCGTAGTGGTGAACGGCAACCGAGGGAAAAAAGAGTGAAAGGGAAAGAGAATGAAGTGGAAGTGAAATGGCAACCGAGGGAAATAAGAGTGAAAACAGAGTGAAATGGCGCTGGAAATAAAAAGTAATTTTAGGGTTTTGTTTGAAAAAGAGTTTTGAAGGTAGCGTGGGCCAAGCGGACGCTACTAGGAAGAATCAAGTTAGCATCGGCCAAGCCGACTCTAATATATCAAAAAACTATTTCGTCGACATTTAGCGTCGGCTTAGCCGACTCTAATAATTATTTTACCAAACAAATAAAATTGGTAGCTTAGCGTGAGCCTAGCAGACGCTAAATCTACGTTAGTAGTAATCGATTGTCGGGCCGACGCTAAAAAGTTGACGCTAAATCACTTTGTTTTCTAGTAGTGGATATTGTTATGCGATTTGTCCTGTAAGGCGGTAGAAGGATTTACAAACCGCAAAGTAGATAGATTTCACATATCTCATTTTTACTATCTTTTCTATTTCATTTCTTTTCTCAATTTCTCACGTGATAGTTACATCTATTTGTTATAATCAGCTAGGAACTTACATCTTTGCTATCATCTATTTGTGTTGTTGGTTTCATTTACAGAGACATTTAGCAATTTGGTATATTTGTGCTCATGTTTGATTTTTTTTTTTTTTGAGAATGAGTATGAAAGTCGTATTCTTGAAAGAGATTCACAAGAGGCATTAGGAGGAGATGGCGTGTCTAGTGAGCAATCGACAACAATATCTTCTTAGAGGTTGTTGGAGGTGTCGACAAGAAGAAAAGAATATTTGGCTTAGGTCTGAAGGACAAAACCAATTTTCTTGTTCCACACAATCCGCTAGAATCTCGTATGCGAATATATGCAAATGAAGACTGAATGTATGCAAATAAAATTTGAAAACCAAAGTCTTAAGGAGCAAATGAGTGGGCTTCATGCAAATCGGAGATGTTGCTTAAATTTATGGAAGCTTTTTCTCAGAGTCATCCACGTCCGCCTTCACCTCCACCTTCACCAAACGAGGAGGGTCAACAACATGATAATGAGTATTTTGATGAACTAGATGGTTGATGTGTTTTTTTTCTTTTCAAACAATGATATGTCTTTTGGATTGTAAGCTGAATTAACTTTACTTTTCTCTTGTATGGATTATGATTACACGTTTTATTATTAGTAATAGATGTTTGTGTTTTTAAAAATTTTGTAGCCTTTGTGTTTTAAAAGAGCTCCTTTGAGATCAAAAGGTTTTCTAATAGATAAATTAAAATAATTGGTATTTGGTGGAAATAGATAAATTAAAATAATTGGTATTTGGTGGAAATAGATAAATTAAAACAATTGGTATTTGTAAAAATAATTCTGTTTAAATCTGCCAAAATTAGAGAGGAAATTGTTCCTCCTTTGTTAATGACGGAAAATATTCCTCTCTATTAGCGAGGATATTTTCCTCACTATTAGCGACGACACATGTGTTCCTCTCTATTAGAGACGCATGTTTGTTTCCTCGCTATTAGAGACGGAATCTGTTTCCTCTCTGTTAGTGACGGATTTCTCCTCGCTATTAGAGAGGATTATCGAGATCCTCTCTAAAAAATTTCGACACCAAAATTCTTTGATTGAATACGGGTTCGTCGCAAATTCCCTCTCTAAATCATTTAGTGACGGATTTTGGTACATTTTAGAGAGGGATTTTGGGCATCTCTAATTTTTGTTTTTTTAGTAGTGCTCGTTCTTCACAAGGTAATCAATGTAAGGTTAGTGTATATGAGTTTTTGTATGCGTGCTTTGGTTATGACTTTTGGATGCATGATTCTAGAGATTGTTGATTTAGGGGCTGGAAATGTTTGGGTACTAGAGGTTTTAGGGTTCCATGTGTGGTTTTGTACTTGATGTGGTTTTATGAC
The DNA here is from genome assembly GCA_020916435.1 of Oxytropis ochrocephala. Classification (NCBI taxonomy): domain Eukaryota; kingdom Viridiplantae; phylum Streptophyta; class Magnoliopsida; order Fabales; family Fabaceae; genus Oxytropis; species Oxytropis ochrocephala. Next base: position 71,052,347 of record CM037089.1, read on the forward strand.
AATCTTGTGTTTTTTAATTTTATAATGCATTCCTTAATGTTAATCTAACTCTATAAATATCATTGAAGAGCATTTTTGTGCTTGGTTTATAGGGTCGTGTGTAAGAAGGGGTAATGAGCTTGGAGAACATTTTGGTAAAATGTGCAATGTTCAACATAGTGGGTTTCACATAGTGAAGTTAGAGCTTTGCATAGGTGAAACCTGAAACCTTCATCATTGTGGGTTTCACTCGACTTATGATAAACTAGTAGGATACCCGTGCATACGCATGGGGTGCTGTCGTGTTATTTTTATGAATAAACTTAGACAATATTTAAATAGTCTGAACATTACCCAGTGAAAATAAAGACAAAATTAAAGTAGATAAAAAATGAGTTTCAAATAAAAAATAGATAAATATTAAAATCTAAAAATGTAAAAGTATCATTTAAAAACAATCTAAGCATTTATCCAGTATTTTTTTATATATCGATGCAGTGTCTTTTATATATCATCGTTGTTATCCGTGTTTTTATATATATACCAAAGTCTTGACTATCCTGTGTGTGTGTATATATATATATATATATATATATATATATATATATATATATATATATATATATATATATATATATATATATATATATATATATATATATATTTAATTAATTGATTGTCCTCGTACTTTTTTATTATATATCAGTAAAGTCGTCCCGCTTATTTGTATTAGTGCAATTATCTCATAGTCTCAATTGATTATTTGAGTTTATTAGAAGATTATAAGAGATAGTAAAATATAAATATTATATTATCAATAAGAAATATTTATCCCGTGTTTTTTATATATCAGTGACAATTATTTGTCATTTATTAGGTATTAGTGACAAATATTTGTCACGTGTGTTTTAAATTATCAGTCCAGTTATCTCGTGTTTAAATTATCTGTGCAATCATTTCTTAGGTATTAGTGACAATTATTTGTCATTTTTAATTATCAATGAAAAATATTAATCTCGTATTTTTTATATATCAGTGCAGTTATCCTGTAGTTTCAATTGTTATTTTAGTTGATTAGCAGATTATAATAGATAGTAAAAGAGAGATAGTAGATTATCAATAAGAAATATTTGTTTTAAATATTAATCAGTAGTTTGAATAGTCATTAAATCTTCTTGTTTTTTAGATAGTAGCTAAGTTTATAGTCGTCTTCACAAATTTTAATTATTAATGACAAATATTAATCCTGTGTTTTTATATATTAGTGCAGTTATCTCGTGTTTTTTATATATCATTGTAGTTATCTCGTAGTTTCAATTGATTATTTTAGTGGATTAGTAGATTATAGTAGATAGTAAATGATGAATAGTAGATTATCAATAAGAAATATTTATCCGTGTTTTTAATATATCGATGTGATTGTCATTTTTAAGTATTAGTGAAAAATATTTGTCACGTGTCTTTTAAATATTAATTAGTTTAAATAGTCATTAAGTATTCTTGTTTTTTTAGATAGTGGGTTTATAGTAGTCTTCAAAAATTATAATTATCAACGGCAAATATTAATCCCGTGTTTTTTATATATCAACAGATTATCCATATTTTATATATATATATATATATATATATATATATATATATATATATATATATATATATATATATATATATATATATATATATATATATATATATCGATCATGATTATCTCAGTAGTTTCGTTTGATTATTTTAGTTGATTAGTAGATTATAGTAGATAGTAAAAGTTAGATAGTAGATTATTAATAAGAAATATTTATTTTAAATATTAATTAGTAGTTTAAATAGTCATTAAGTCTTCTTATTTTTTAGATAGTAGGTTTGTAGTGCTTGATCTTTAAAAAATTTAATTATCAATGACAAATATTAATCTCGTGTTTTTTATATATTGGTGCAAATATCCTGTGTTTTTTTATATATTATTGCAGCTATATTTTAGTTTCAATTGATTATTTTAGTTGATTAATAAATTATAACAGATAGTAAAAGATAGATAGTAAATTATCAATTAGAGGTGATAGTAGACTTTCAATAAGAGTGTAAACCGATTTTGGAGAGAAAAATTAAAATATTAAGGTGAAACTTTTTTTTTTAGTGTAAAGTGATAAAAGAAAGAAAATAATTGTTTATGGAAAAAGTAAAATGAAAAAAAGAAGAAAAAGAGTGTAGGAAAAAAGTGAAAAGGATGAAAGAGAGTTTAAGAAGAACGAGAGTGTAAGAGAAAAATGAAAGGAGGAAAGAGAGTGTAAGAGTGTAAGAAGAAAGAGAAAAAAAGTAAGAAAGAGAGTGTTAGAAGAAAAAGAGAGAAAGAGTGAGTAATGACACTTTTACCCTTAAATTATATATGTGTCATGTTAATAAGAGATCAAAATTGGTAATTTCATAGGAGGTTTATTTGTATAAATAGATATTAGATTAGATTGGCTTGTTAACTTTTCAGTCTTAAGTAAGGAGTGATGACATACACACATTTCAGTGAGAAAATAGTGTAGTATAGGCAACCTTTAGGGTCACCTCTGGATATATTGTGGATCTCTAATGTAGTCACTGTAGTAATTTCCAATTAGCATCTATTCCAATAACAAAAATTCATGTATCTCTTATTCAATTCCTTTTTAGAGAGAAAGGCCAGCGACTAAATCCAATTCAGGCACAAATCAAAAGCTTTGTGAAACCCTTCCAATTTGGGCTGAAAACTGAATCTTGAGATACTCCGAACGAAAAGATGGAAGATCAGATAAGGTATGAGTTAAAACAAATGTTTATTTACTTTCTAAATTCTTCTTGTACTTGATAGTTTCTACCTTTTATTGTATCTTTAAAATACTACGAACATCTATCTAGAGGTACTTTAATGAATTTTATAAATAAACTACCTACATTCATGTTAAAGAATTTCATATTTAAAAAATGCAAAGCATGTGATTGTTTTTGGAAAGTCGTATTTAATAAACTTATTTTTTCATACTTTTTGTACATGAATAATGTGTACTGTATTTCTCATTTGTTTTGCAGTACTACCATCATAAAGTGGAGGATTATGTGTGTCGATCTTTGAAAGAGGTCGTAAAATATGAGGAAGGACTTCTTCCAAAACATGAGCAGAAAATCAATGACATTGGAAAAGTAGAAGCTAAGAGTGCTCCAAAAAAACCCAAAGTGAGTATGATATGAAAATTGTAAATGTTAAGCATTTTTGCTAACTGTTCAACATGTTATTCTATGATTTAATCATATATAAACTTAAAGGAGATAAAATACTTTCAAAGTTAAAGATTTATTATAACCACTTTACATGTCATTTTAGGTTTTGCCTTATAAAGTTTCAAGAAACGCTTGTCGAGAGAAAGTTGATCAGAGGAATTGAAAACATAGGTGAGTGTGCTTATCTTGATAATTTTGCCACGTTACTGAAAAAATTAAATTAGTGACTAAAAACTAGCGATAACAACTACAAAATCTATCTCTAATTCTGTTATGATTAATTTTCGTGATGTCAAAATCAGAGGTGGTTTCATTTTTTGTTTCCCTAAAGAATGTTTGGACAACTAATACCAACTAATATGCTTGGACATATTTTTTATCGTTGATTAAATTTCTTTGACACTTGTTTTTTGTGCATCAACAAAGCATATCACAATCTGTATCACAAGGAGATTTAACAGATTGTGATGGTGAACAAGATGTCCTTGCTCGTGCCTTGGGAAGGGAAGAGTATAAGGGTCGGATAAAAGGTTATGGATATGGCATTCCTCCTACGACTGTGTTTGGGCCAAAGAGCCATAGCAGGGGGTGCGGGCAATGTAAAGTCATGGCGGCAAAGTATGACGAGCTATCCAAGAATGTTGTTGTATTAATGGAAGAGAGACAGATGTATAAGCATCTCTTGGCACAATCCATTGGTGCACAATCCATTGGTGCACCATCCCCTCTTTGCACCACCCCTCTTTGAACCTATATTACTGCTGCACCTCACTTGCCCAACATAGCGCACGAGATAGTCGCACCATCCCTTCAACACGTGTATTTATTATTACTCGACTGCTTTTTTGTACATATGTATTTGATCAAATTATCATGTATATTTATTTTTCTTTATAATTGATTTAGGATAAGCGTGAATGTGAGCTATATATTGCAAACCCACATCGAAAGGTTGCGATGGGCATGTTATGTAACCAATTGAGTGCCACAATGCACAATTTACCCATGCCTGAAAACCATTTGAGAGTTAGAGTAGACTATTCAATTGAGGGGTCTGCACCATTGCCTGTTCCAATTGTTAATGCGGATATATTTACTGTGGATCAATCACTTCGTACAGATAGTTGGCAGGTGTGTATGTGTAACCCTCTCATTTTGTATAATTTAATATATGTATTTTGTTCAACTTCACGTTATATATATGTATGACGTTACAGTGCTTTGCAAAAATACTGGGGACAACTAATACCAACTAATATGCTTGGACAACTATTTTGAGATAGGTGTTAGTTCAAAGGCTTTCTGGCAAAACCTCACTATATATAACCTGCTCCAAAAGCTTTTATAAAATAGAAAAGTTGTTAGTTTCCACATTTTCTTTCAATGATTTTTTTCTTTGTGGAACTTCAATGAATTTCCACATCTTCTAACATTGTGTGTTTTTACTGGTATTAAAAACAGGTGTTCATAGTGTGGGTTCTTCATCAAAATAGAAGGATGATCGAAATACTATAGTATTCAATTTTAAACATTTTTTTTGCGCTAAAACACATTTGCTGGAGGTGCAGTTCAACACTAACGATACATATTTTGGATACTTGACTTTATCGTTGTGATTAATAGTATTCTTTGGAGAAGGATTTCCAATAGCCTAAACTGAAATTGTGAAAATCCTTGATTATAATGTTTGAAGTTTTTTATTTTATATGTCAAAGTTTTTATTGAAATTGGGGTACAAGGGGTACCTCTCCCATTACAAACTAGTTCACCAAGCTCATACGATGTGATGGCTCATTACACCAATTTACATAAGTAATAGGCAAATTAACACCTATTCTACTAACAAACCATCCCTAAGATAACAATTTAATTTGTTCCACTAATTGCAAAACATTTAGTAGTCCACCTCTAAATATTATCTTGTTCCTATACATCCAAACCACCCAAATAGTTGTTATCCATATCAAATGCCTTGTCTTCTTTGCCTTCTTTCCCCCACCGACTAATACCACTTCTTCAAATTGCCCCACAGACCAACAAAAGCAGAGTGGCCAACACCGATCCACTGGTACAGCTGCTGCCAATTCTGCTGCACAAAACAGCAGCAGACAAATAAGTGGAGAGCGTCCTCATTTGCCTGGAAACAAATCACGCAGCACAGACCACGCTCAAAATTAATCATTCCTTTATGATGTAATGCTACACGTGTTGGCAGCCTATCCAATAATACCCTCCAGACGAGCACCAAATATTTACTCGATGCTGCAAATTTCCACAGACGCTTCAGCAGCCTCGTCTGGTGCTCAAGAGGCTGATCTGCTACTGTTTTTGACAGCAGAAAATTGTACGTCGTTTTCACCTTGTAACATGTTGACTTGTCTAGCAACCAGACCCATTTATCCTCGACGCCTACAGCTGGCTGCAACGGAAACAGGTATTCGACACCAAGTCAACTTCAGCAACTAATTTCCACTTCCAACTACCACACTTCCACTCACCAAATTCAGCGACAATGTCGTCTTTATTAATAGAGATATTATACAAGCTTTCAAACAATTGATGTAAACCCCATTGTCCGTTCCATTTATCCTTCCAAAAGCTCACTTCAACCCCACTTCCCAATTTCCTCCTCAAAGAATCCCGAAACCACCCCACTGCTTGTGGGATGCAATCATCAATTAAGTTAACATCCTTCCACCATAATGGCAATTCTTTACGCTTTAACAACCCATTTCTACCATAAAGACAATTCATCAATTGGAACCGTAGGCTATTCTTATCCCAAAGCATTCTCCATCTCCACTTCCCAAGAAAGGACAAATTCAACAATTCCAAGTTTCTAATACCAAACCCCCCGCACTCCTTTGGTTGACACAACTTACTCCAACTCACCCAAGCAATTTACGACCTTCCCCACACCCTCCCAATAAGAAATTTTTTTCCTTGTATTTGAACCATTTCGTTGTATTTGAACCACCTTACAATACGAAAACCGAGATGCTACTTCTACTTCCTCCAATTCTACATTCAATCCTATCAAACAATTTTTCTTCACACTTTTGTGAATGTTTACCTTGATAATTATGCCACATTTTGATAATTATGCCACGAAATTCAGTAGCGATACCAAATACAAAATCTATCTCTAGTTCTGTTATAATTAAATTTCGTGATGTCAAAATTAGAGATGTATTTCAATTTTTTGGTTCCCTAAACTTGGGGACTACCAACAGGACTACCAGGCCCATGATCTAGCTGATTCTTCAGGGTCTTCTAGTGACGAAGAGGAGGAGCAGCAGCCTAGTCAGGCGGACCAGCCTTATGTTGGACCTATCGATGGTGGACTGCTTACAAGATTTATAGTAAATCTTGTAATCGATGAAGAAAGTTATAAGAGATAAAAGGGAGAGAATAAATTTATATATTTGTTAAAATTTATAGTAAAATTTAACCTTTTTCTCAATAAATTAAGTATTTTAATAAAATTTAGTGTAATATTTTTCTCATATAAAAATATAATTTTTGATTATTTTTTCACACCCACTCACACAAACTTGTAGATCCGTCACTAGCTAGACCCACTTATAAATTTTTAATTGAGAGAACTTTTTGAAAATTTGCATAATATAGTTCAAAGACTCATATAGAGTAGTTAAACCTAATTCTTGCTATAAAACTATTGTCCCCTTTTATTTCTTATTAACAGCCTCATTTTATATATTAGTTATTTATTTTTGCATCAAATAGCTATATTATACCAACATCATCTATTCCATGCATGTCACTTACTCTAATATAAGAAAGCAAAATTCCCAATGACTAAGGAGGCTTATTTATTGATTCCAAATTGAAATACATTTCTTGATATTCTAAGATTAATTTCGGCAAAAAAAAAAAAAAAGTTTATGTTTCTCATATTAGGACTAAAAGTATCCAAAATGAAAGTTATGAAACACTCCTAAATCCTCAACCAAAGAAACTATACTAAATCTCCATAAATATTTAACATAGAAAATAATTAAATAAAAATAAAATAAGTAAATACATTTATAAAAAATATTCACTCATTTCCAAGTAAGTAAAAATATTAATATAAGATTCATATTATGATTAATATTAATGTAGGTAATCATTTGTTAACCACTATCCATTTAATGATTGAGAAATTAATTATTATTTAGCTTTAGTTATTATAATAATTTTGTTTAAAATTATAACTTAACAAAAATGTTATAAAAGTCAAAATACTCATTTCTTTTTATCATTAAATATTTATATTTACTACTTTTTATTCACCTACCATTTATGACATAGTAAAAAATATAATAAAATTTGTAGAAGATATTTTCAATAACATCACTATTTTTTCAAGTATTCAAATTGAGCTGTCTAAAACAAATAATTGTGTTTTTTTAAACTGGATCATAATAATTTATTATTTTCTCTTGAGGGACTATCAACTCAAGTAAATTGGGTCTATTAAAAATGTTTTTGAAATGACTACTATACCCCCATAACTCAAAGCACACCCCACATTCACATAACCCTTAATATATAAGTTTGAAGAAATACCCATCCACCCACTTTGTTTTAATCACACACAACACTCAACCCTAAAACAAAGAAAAGAGAAACTTGAGAGAAGAGATGGGGAAAAGGACGAGAAAATAAGAAAACGACTGCCCGGATCTATCAACTCACCATCGTATGACGGGGAAAAAAGGAAGTCAAGGATGCGGGGAATTAAGAAGAAAGAGGAGCGATTTTCTAGAAAAGAAAAAGAAATAAAAAACGCGCAAGCTTACAGTCTCGTTCTTCTCATGGTCATCAATGTAAGGTTAGTGTATATGAATTTTTGTATGTGTGCTTTGGTTATGACTTTTGGATGCATGATTCTAGAGATTGTTGATTTAGGGATGGAAATGTTTGGGTATTAGAGGTTTTAGGGTTTCACTTGTACTTGGTGTGGTTTTATGACAATCTTGTGTTTTTATTTTTATAATTCATTCCTTAATGTAAATCTAACCCTGTAAATATCAATGAAGAGCATTTTGTGCTTGGTTTATAGGGTCGTGTGTAAGAAGGGGTAATGAGATTGGAGAACATTTTGGTAAAATGTGCAATGTTCAACATAGTGGGTTTCACATAGGGAAGTTAGAGCTTTGCATAGGTGAAACACAGAAACCTTCATCATTGTGGGTTTCACTCGACTTATGATAAATTGGTTTGTTAACTTTCAGGTCTTAAGCAAGGAGTGATGGCATACACACATTTCAGTGAGAAAATAGTGTAGTATAGGCAAACTTTAGGGTCACCTCTGGATATATTGTGGATCTCTAATGTAGTCACTGTAGTCATTTCCAATTAGCTTCTATTCCAATAAAAAAAATTGTGTATCGCTTTTTGAATTCCTTTTTAGAGAGAAAGGCCAAAGAAAAAATCCACTTCAGGCGCAAATCAAAAGCTTCGTGAAACCCTTCCAGTTTGGGCTGAAAACTGGATCTTGAGATACTCTGAACGAAAAGATGGAAGATTAGATAAGGTATGAGTTAAAATAAATGCTGATTTAATTTCTACATTCTTCTTCTACTTCATAGTTTCTACCTTTTATTGCATCTTTAAAATACTACAAACATCTAGAGGTACTTCAATGAATTTTATAAATAAACTACATACATTCATGTTAAAGAATTTCATATTTAAAAAATACAAAGCAAGTGATTGTTTTCCGTAATTTAAAGAATTTCAAATTTAATAAACTTATTTTTTCATACTTTTCGTACATGAATAATGTGTACTGTATTTCTCATTTGTTTTGCAGTACTACCATCATAAAGTGGAGGATTATGTGTGTCGATCTTTGAAAGAGGTTGTAAAATATGAAGAGGGACTTCTTCCAAAACATGAGCTGAAAATCATTGACAATGGAAAAGTTGAAGCTAAGAGTGTTCCAAAAAAACCCAAAGTGAGTAAGATATGAAAATTGTAAATGTCAAGCATTTTTGCTAACTGTTCAACATGTTATTCTATGATTTAATCAAATATAAACTTAAAGGAGATAAAATACTTTCAAAGTTAAAGATTTATTATAACCATTTTACATGTCATTTTAGGTTTTGCCTTATAAAGTTTCAGAAAACGCTTGTCGAGAGAAAGTTGATCAGAGGAATTGAAAACAAAGGTGAGTGTGCTTATCTTGATAATTTTGCCACGTTATTGAAAAAATTAAATTAGTGACTAAAAACTAGCGATAACAACTACAAAATCTATCTCTAATTCTGTTATAATTAATTTTCGTGATGTCAAAATCAGAGGTGGTTTCATTTTTTGTTTCCCTAAAGAATGCTTGGACAACTAATTCCAACTAATATGCTTGGAAAATTATTTTGAGATAGTTGTTAGTTTAAAGGCTTTATGGGAAAACCTCTCTATATATAACCTGCTCCAAAAGCTTTTATGAAATAGAAAAGTTGTAGTTTCATATTTTCTTTCAATGAATTGTTTTTTTTTTCTTTGTGGAACTTCAATGAATTTCCACATCTTCTAACATTGTGTGTTTTAACTGGTATTAAAAACAGGTGTTCGTAGTGTGGGTTCTTCATCAAACTAGAAGGATGATTCGAAATACTAGTATTCAATTTTAAACATTTTGTTTGCGCTAAAACACATTTGCTGGAGGTGCAGTTCAACACTAACGATACATATTTTGGATACTTGACTTTATCGTTGTGATTAATAGTATTCTTTGGAGAAGGATTTCCAACAGCCTAATCTGAAATTGTGAAAATCCTTGATTATAATGTTTGAAGTTTTTTTTTTATATCTCAAAGTTTTTATTGAAATTAGGGTACAAGGGGTACCTCTCCCATTACAACTAGTTCACCAAGCTCATACATTGTGATGGCTCATTACACCAATTTACATAAGTAATACGAAAATTAACACCTATTCTATTAACAAACCACCCCTAAGATAACGATTTAATTTGTTCCACTAATTGCGAAACATTTAGTAAACCACCTCTAAATATTATCTTGTTCCTATACATCCAAACCACCCAAATAGTTTTTTTAGGTAAGCAAGAGAGATATATATAAAAAGCACTGTGTGGGGTGCACCCAACCCTTACATAGTTATGGGAAAGGGAGAGGCCTCATTAAAATCTCCTTGCGCCAAAACCCTTTGGGAAAAAGACACGGGAAGTGAAAAAGAGTACCTCAATAGAGAGGGATGGTTACAATGATGATACACACCCCAAGGGACAATTACACCAATCTGAAAAAGATACCCCACTATTTCTCCCCTTCCTAGCAATAAACCAACTCCATGATACAAACTTAATGGAGTTGATGATAGAGTTTACATTAGCTACCACACCCTTAAAAATAGTCCTATTTCTAGCCATCCACAATTGCCACATTGAAGCAACCCAAAATATATGTTTGATCCTGCACGCTTTCTTCCCCTTCACACACCCACCCACCTGCTGAAAAGATGCTATTACCTCATCTTCCAATGTTCCATCCAAGTTCAACCATAGAAAAATACCATGCCAAACCGATCGTGTAAACGGACATCCACAAAAAACATGTGCAGCAGACTCAATTTCCTGGAAGCAAAAAACACAGGACAACTCGTATGGAGATGACAAAATACCTCTTAAGTGCAGATTTTCTCTAGTAGGCAGCTTGTTCATCAACAACCTCCAGCTGAATATCAACACTTTCGAAGGAATATCAGATTTCCAAAGTGATCCGCAGGCCTGCACCATCGGATCCACATGCAGTAGAGCATTTCCACGGAGATAATTACTTACCCACTCGTAACACGACTTCACGGTGAAGCCACGGATCGTGTCAGGCAACCATATGAACCTGTCCGGCACATTATTCTGCAGTTGTATTCCACCCAAATAGTTGTTATCCATATCAAATGCCTTGTCTTCTTCGCCTTCTTTCCCCCACCGACTAATACCACTTCTTCAAATTGCTCCCACAGACCAACAAAAGCAGACTGGCCAACACCGATCTACTGGTACAACTGCTGCCAATTCTACTGCACAAAACAGCAGCAGAAAAATAAGTGGAGAGCATCCTCATTTGCCTGGAAACAGAGAACGCAGCACGAACCACGCTCAAAATTAATCAAGCCTTTATGATGTATTACTACACGTGTTGGCAGCCTATCCAATAATACCCTCCAGGCGAGCACCAAATATTTACTCGGAGCTGCAAATTTCCACAGACGCTTCAGCAGCCTCGTCTGGTGCTCAACAGGCTGATCTGCTACTGTTTTTGACAGCAGAAAATTGTACGTCGTGTTCACCTTGTAACATGTTGACTTGTCTAGCAACCAGACCCATTTAACCTCAACGCCTACAGATGGCTGCAACGGCAACAGATTATTCGACAACAAATCAACTTCATCTTGCTCCTCCCACCTCAATTCTCTATCCCAAACTAATTTCCACTTCCAACTACCACACTCCCAGTCACCAAATTCAGCGACAGTGTCGTCTTTATTAATAAAGATATTATACAAGCTTTCAAACAATTGATGTAAACCCCATTGCCCGTTCCATTACTCCTTCCAAAAGCTCCCTTCATCTCCACTTCCCAATTTCCTCCTCAAAGAATCCTGAAACCACCGCATTTCTTGTGGGATGCAATCATCAATTAAGTTAACATCCTTCCACCATAAATACTTTCAAATTTCAAGATTTATGATAACTATATTTTTACATGTCATTTTAGGTTTTGCCATATAATGTTTCAGGAAACGCTTGTCTAGAAATTTTTTACAAGAATTGAAAACAAAGGTGAGTGTGCTTATTTTGATAATTATGCCACGTTACTGAAAAAATTAAACTTGTGACTAAAAAGTAGCGATACCAAATACAAAATCTATCTCTAGTTCTGTTATAATTAAATTTCGTGATGTCAAAATTAGAGATGTATTTCAATTTTTTTGGTTCCCTAAACTTGGGGACTACCAACAGGACTACCAGGCCCATGATCTAGCTGATTCTTCAGGGTCTTCTAGTGACGAAGAGGAGGAGCAGCAACCTACTCAGGCGGACCAGCCTTATGTTGGACCTATCGATGGTGGACTGCTTACAAGATTTATAGTAAACCTTGTAATCGATGAAGAAAGTTATAAGAGATAAAAGGGAGAATAAATTTCTATATTTGTTAAAATTTATAGTAAAATTTAACTTTTTTCTCAATAAATTAAGTATTTTGTTAAAATTTAGTGTAATATTTTCCTCATATAAAAATATAATTTTTGATACTTTTTTCACTACCACTCACAAACTTGTAGATCCGTCACTAGCTAGACCCACTTATAATTTTTTAATTGAGGGAACTTCTTGTAGTATCATTATGTTGTTTGATGCTTTCTTGTAAAAATTTCCAATAAATTCTTGTTAATGAGAAAGAAAAACAAACAGACGCAACATAAATCATATGTGCTTCTTAGTAATAAAGAAGGAAATTATTGATGCTAGTAGAGTTCTAAAATAAAACAATGCCTTAATGTACCGCAATATAAAAGATTGGGTGGATATGTTTAGTAGAGTTTCTGGCTCTCCAATGCATACCAACTCTCATAAGCTTTGGGTGGATATTCTTAAAGCTAAGTATGTTAGAAACTCCCAATTTATTACATCTCCCAAGAAGATCGAAATCTTCCTTTCTCATTGTCTCCTATACAATTCAATTTAAAAGAAAAAAAAAACAAGTGTTGCACCTCCCCAATTTATGAACAATTCTACCGGGAAAAGTGAAGCCTAATTAATAATTATAGGTAGGGAAAAGTGAAGCCTAACAATTCTATCGAAATCTTCCTTTCTCTTTGTAAGTTGATTTCCATCCCGCCATGTTGATTTATGAAGTCAATCATCTCATCAATATCTTCCTTACTTGCCATACGATCAGGTCGAGATAAAATCTACAAAAAAATATGCGTGTATAAATCCATTTGTACCAAAATAATTAAGATAAAATCCATATTTTAGCGAGGTAAAGAAAAATTCTACTTACTTCTTTTACAATGGAAATAATCTTGGGAAGATTCTCATTTTGGTATCCAAATAGGTCTGTGTCTGACCTGATGCATACAATTTTAAAATTCTACTTAGCCAAACATATATACCAAATTAAAGTATATATATATATATATAAAGAGTTAACACCTTCGTATCATTTTAGAGAGCAGTCCATGTGCATATCTGGCTTCATTGAAATCACTCTTTACCGGCAAGAAGTCTAACCAGTTTCGAACCACCTGGTTACCAACACTTAAGTGATTGAGAATAACAGAAAAAATGACTATCCATTATATATGTATTGGTTTTTGGAAGATTAGTTATTACCTTAGGACCATGATCGATATTTTTTTTTGACAACATAGGGCCATCGATACTGTCACGTTGAAACTCACAAATTTTCCCAAGAGCTGCAACTGCCGTATCAAATAACATTGTTACATCTTCTTCATACTGGTTACTAATTGACTTTTTATTTTTCATGATATCAGATATTCTAGAGAAACCATCTGCACGTACAAAACATACTACCTGTTATATTATATTACAAAAAAAAAATGAATTATATATACTTTAGTTAAGTAGTACTTCAAAGAGGTTAAAGAAGCTAAGTCACCATTGGCCATAAATTTGAATCTATCTTCTCCAAACTCAGCACAGATGCCAATTGCCCGTGTAGCATGCTGCAATATATATTATCCAAAAATAAATGTTCATCATACATATACATAAATAATAAAATACAAAAATAAATTTATTGACAAATTTTGAATGTGAATTTAATTACCTGACGGGAATGAGGAAAATTTTCCTTTAAAACATGACATGCGGTTAAAATATAATTACCAATGTACCTGTTCAATTAACAGAAGAGATAAGATGTGTCACTATGAGAGGCAGTTGTTGCCATAACTTCAAACAATTAAAACTGATAGAAGAAACTAGATATACTCTGGCAGTTTTTGTGGGAAGAGTGGCACAATAATGTTGAAAATGGCCAGTGAAATAGCTGTCACTCTATCTGGGACATCTTCGTCCTGCCAAGGATCATGCAAAGATTAAAATTTACAAAAAGAAAACTGAAAATTATGTATAGAACATGTAGCACTACTCATTATAAATCGTCCAATTCGAATGAAAATATTTCTTAATTTATCACCAGATATAATTGAGGGGATGTTTACTTCCACCTGTGTGCAGTGTGCGTGTGTGTGGGGGAATGAACACCAATCCATAGTGTTTGTACTTGAGCCCGCATCCATTTGTGCATTGAATTACCCGTCTATTATGGGTAATTTTTGTCGGTGCGGGTGCAGGGCGAGATAGGCACCATAGTTCTTTTACCCGAACCCGCACCCATTTTGTAGGTAATTACCCGTCCGTCATGGGTAATTATTGTGAGGATAGGTATGAGCCAAATAATAATTCCTACATTTGGTATTACAAAACAAATTTCTGGGGTCTATGTTTTTTAGTTAGTTAACAAAAGGCCTAAAGCATTGAATACATTTCTTTTTAGGTCAAAGAACTCATTACATCTTGTCATTGTAGTTAAATACCAAACAAGTAATTCTTAAGTGGTTTCAAATATTTAGTTACAACATTTAGTCACACACACAAAACAGAAATAAATGCACTAATAAAATAATAGTTGTGGGTTTCTCCAAGTGCATTTAACCAACATCCAACAATTATTGAAGCCCAAAGTACTTACCAAAAACAGGGAGACAACTGTCATGAGGTCGCCAACATATGGCAAGTATTGAATCCTAAATGTTTCAATTGTTGTTGATATTAAGAAAATTTGATCCTGTAATGAGTGACAAAATTTAATTAACACTCCTACTCTATAGATCGACAAATATAAAAGAAATTTTAGAGTCTAATAATCCTATAAAAAGGAGTATAATAGTTATACGTTAACATTCCCACTCCATGTTCAAAAAGTGCTGCTATTATTTTGAATTTTAAGCAGCAATACTAATATTGTTTGTGGTAGAAACTTTTCTTGTGTTTTTATGTAATTAATTATATCTATTACTATGCTGTCAAACAATGAGTGTAAGTATCCATTTAATATCATATTTAATCAGTTGACTAGATACAACCTGAGTTATTTCTTCAATTGGTAAACATTTGCCTCCCCCTTTAGAAGACACTTCTTGATCTGCCTTGTCTGACTCAATTTCAAAGCAAATGTTCATTATTCGCCTTATTTCATCAGATATACTTTTGAGTTGTGGATCATTGAAAAATGTACCAGAGATCTGCATAAGGACATGGTTATTTGCAAGAGCAAAATTTGATTTAGACATATTGCCATATATTTTTTAGAATTGCACTGAAGATTTGGAGGTTACTCAAGGCTTTGACATACCAAAATGCATCTGGGGAGTAACTTCAACATTTTTGTAGACAAATCACTATCAGTTTCCTACATGTAGCAATTTTAACGTGAATGAAATTATTCTTCATATATATATATATAAAAGTAATGTTAGTGAGGGTTAGAGAATGTTAGTTTCCCTGTAACAACGATTTGTAAAGAAAATAGTGAAATTCTGTTATTCAATAATGGCACTTAACTGCCAAGATATACAATCTGGTTCAAAGTACTAAATGGATCAAGCTAAAAATAAATGGGTCAACTTATACATCAATTGGGCCCAATACTAAGACAATTACTAATTGAACCACTAGATTTACTATTAACATTCCCTATTGAGTGACTGTTTTGTATGATCATTATAAAAAAAGGTGAGGTCCAATTTGCCTATGAAAAAATATTGGTGACTTATAAATCTCACTTGTATTCACACAAATTCCATTGAGCCACACAATTGACTTGTGAACATAATGTCAATCAAAACATATTCGTACATTTACATCACATTTATATTAAATTAGTGCATATATTTGTCAATTTTTGAGTGAATAAAATAAAATTTAGTAAGTTACCCACATTTTCTCAAAGACATATCATAAGTCTCACCAAAAGAGAATAAGTTAGTATTAATTTTGCGTATTTATAATTATAATGTTTTTGACAAAATAGTCCAATTATAATTTTCTTTGGGTGTGTATATATATACCGCACTAGAAAGAATAAGTCGACGCATTAACTGATAGTATTAAAAAGTAAAAACCATGATCAAATACCTCGTGTAGTGCGTTAATCAGAGAGTCCACAATGATGTGAGTTAAAGTTCTTTTAATGGGGTCACTTGGAGCGCTTACTTTAATTGAGAGCAATATGTTTGGAAGAGCTAGAAACAAAAAGTGAATTATTTAATCAAAAATACTTTAGATATACGCAACGTTCAAGAGTTTGAGTTAAATCAAATAAAATTATATTCACCTAAAACAGAAGCCCTGCGGGTTGCTAAACTAGAACAACCAATCCAGCGCTCAAAAATGTTAGTGACCTAAACATTTGAATACATATATTTAGTCATGTGTTTGTGTTTTAGATAGAAATGAATTTTCAAAATTGAACATGAGATCAAGCCTACGAGATTTACAAACAAAGGTTCATTTGTGTCATCGATTCCATTGCAATTAAACAAGAATAAAAGAATCACTTCAAATGTTTGAGTCTCATTTGATTAGTGGTGGTTCAACTATTATTAAATTTTATTCTCAATTGGACCATCACCTAGTTTGGTCTTATTTTAACAATAATGGTACGTAGAAGCTTTTATGGAAATCACAAAAATCAGAAGAAACAAACCAACCTGGCTAATGTGAGGAGAAAACTTTTTGAATGATCGACAAGCGCAGTATGACAATATATTACAAGCCTGAACTCTAAGAATTTCGACATAACACTCATCATCATCATCATCATCTAGGCTGCAAATGAGATAAATTGCTTAGATAAATTAAAAATACATTTTTAGACTTTGAGATCAAAGCTTAATCTAAGTTATCAATATCACCATACCAATGTAAGACGCCAGTGGTGAATTTGACTAATATAGTAAGTGTGACAACTGAATAATCAACTTCCTTAACAACAAATTTAATAAAACATGATTTTTAAGTGTTCAAATCTTCACATAGTTGTTGAACACCTGAAAACTATGATTAATGAAAGTTAATTTCATAGTTAACACTTAATATAATCATTAACCAAATCCAAAATTAAGCTTCAAATAACACTTCTCAGTATTAATGATTCAATCAATTAAGAGGCAAACCTTGGTGGTGTATCGGCGGCGGCGGCCAATAAGTCGGTATCCAGTTGAGCAGATCTAAGCAACATTGGCATCACTTTATCGATAAATCTGTCAACATTCACTTTTGGGCATCGGCAGAACTGATCCAATGCCTGCATATATTGTTTGCTTAGTAACTTCAAACCAGCATGGGGGGGGACAATGCATAAATTAAATGACCTATCATTGATTCAATTATACCTTTAAGATGACAATTCTTGTTATGTGATCTGTATTGCTCAATAATCCGTCTAGTATTACCAGACAGTCCATGACCTTCAAACGTTACAGAATAACTTAGCACAGAAGAAAATTAGTATAATTATTTGAGAGCCTTTAATAAGAACATGCATGGCTCGAACTAAATTTAAAATTGAAATACTCACAACATCAGCTTCCTCGTCGTTGAACTTATCTTGTTCAATTTTCCTAACAAGATTAGCCATGCATTCGAGACATTTGGCACGGAGGAAAAAATTGGATGAACTAATATCTAACATAATGTCCTTCAGTGCTATAATTGTTTGATCATAATAAGATTCTCGAAAAGTAATCTGCATGGAACAATTGCACATCAATTCACATAGGGATAATAATTTACTCCTTAATGCAATCAAAACCCACATCATGCTTCGACTTTAGATATCAAGATGTACCGGTGGTATTTTAACTGCTATTGATTGCAGGGTTTCAACTGCTTCTAGCTGTACCTTCTTCTTATCTTGAAGCTAAAAATTCACAAGAGCCAGTCAATAATTACATATATAAATGAAAAGTTTATAGTCAAAATTGCAGGTTATGTACCTTTAAAAGTAAAAGCATTATTCTTAAAAATTCTTCCAAAATATTTGACATTTTCTCTAAGCCAGAATTTGCAACCAATGAACGAACGGCGGTTAGAGCAGATACCTGCAGCAGAAAGTATTAATCCGCTGAATAATTTCATTGGAATAAACTTCTAAGATTAGAAAGAAAAAAAAACAACAAAGAGGCCAATTTATAAAGCAAGTTAAAAAAGAGTATCAATATTTCATGCTAGAAGATTAGCTTCAATGTTGCTATGTTATGGTGTCCAGAGGTATGTATATATATGGAAACACATAGATATGACGAATTGGCGAAATGAGTAACATATGTGAAGCTAGCTGCAGCATCAATCTGTTTTTACCACTAAACGGTCAACAATGCTAGATTTGATGATGGGAGCCAATTTAGCCAAGAACTGCAAGTGATAATCCTTCTTGGATAATAGCCCACCCAAACACCTAACTGCATCAATAGTAGCCCAAGCTACTCGGTGGTTTATATCATGCAGTGACTTAATCACCAAAATCACAACTTGCTCCAACTGCTGCTGAATCATGTTCTGTGGTAGCAAAACAGAATGTAACAGAGAAAATTAATATGAATTAATGAACTTTTTACCATCAACAACCAAAAAAAAAAAAACAATCATTTAGGTGCAATAATAGACATGTTAACCTGAAATTTAGGTGCAATAATACCAATGGTCATCATAGCTGCAAAACGAGCCTGCCAATCGCTATGACAAGCATATTTGACTGATAACATCTCAACTATAATGGGAATAACAACACTTTGATTCCCATCAAAAGATAGCAAATACAACAAGAACCTCCCACGATTGAAACTCTCTGTCATCCCAGCTTTCTCACACTCCTTATTGTCCACTTCATACCAAATAGGATCCTCCACAAAGCATGACATCATAACTATCGCAACTGCAAAAACCCTCTTCACTTCCTCAACAGAAAGACTCTTCATCAAACTCTGCATTGCATCCATGTTCATATCATCAAGCTCTTTTAGAACAGTAACCGCCGCAATCCTAACCTCCTCGCTAGCTTCTTCCACCTCCGCGACTCGAATCATACACCAAAGCACATCGCGTTCTTTCCCCTCAAAGATTTTTCCAATGTCCATTGTAACTAAATCCGCCAAGAGCTTAATCTTAGGCAAGGCCATACTCTGTTGTTCCTTGTGATGATCGATGATTTCCAACAGAATGGGTAATAGAGAATCGCACACTACGGTTTTCTCTAGAGTCTTCGACATTCCCATCAACGTCATCGATGCATCGAACATCAAACCCTGAAATTTCGGTTCTACCAAGTCAGCGACCTTCAAGAGTTTCACATAGAGCGCGTTGTAGTTCTCTTGATCGATCCAGAATTCTCTGCTTCGAGCAACTTCCAGTGGCAATTCCGCCAACAACATAAGCCCTTTCGTGAAATTTGAATTTGAATTTGAATTTGAATCCACGTCGCCGGAAATACACGTGCAAACGTATTCAAGAAGTTCGACCCAACCGCCGGTGGAATGTTCGTACAAATTGGCGGCGGCAAGTCCGATTACTCCGCAGATTTGAGGAAGCAGAGACTCATCGGATTCTACCTTAACGGAATCGAGAAGAGGAATTTTAAGTTCGATGAGAACGGAGGAGTTCAAAACAAGATCGCTTTTGAAAATGTTGCGGAGGATAGAGACTATTGTGGTTCGAATTTGGAGCGGTGGTTGAGATTGGAGGAGTTTTGCAAGCTTCAAAGAAAAGGCGTTAGGGTAATGGAGAGAGAAAGAATTGATTATTATGGTTCTGAATAACGGATTCTTGAGTGTGATAAATTCGTGGATTGTGTCTTGCAGCGACGAGAGGTCGTTGGATTCAAGGATCTTGGTGACGTGTGGTTTTAGTTCGAAGCCGTGAAGGAGTAACTTATCTTGAGATTCTTCGATGCGCCTTCTCTTCTGCACTCTTTCTTCTAAGTGGTTCCTCTCTAGAGGAGGAATAATATCTTCAGAAAACGGGTTTCGTAGGAAAGATTCTGGTGGTGGAGGGATTGATTGTGGTGGCGAGGTAGGCATCTCGGTAGAATCAGAATCAGAGGTTGGCGCCATTGTTGAGGAAGGAAGGTTCGTTCGTTTGCTCAAAGGCGGCAGATTTTGGAGGGAAAGATAACAGTCAATTTTATCGAATTTGTTTTCTGTTTTGCGGTAGTTTGCCACGTCAGTTGTTCGTTTGGTTAACAAGAAGGAAACGAAACCTATTTTTTCTTGAGCAGGACATCCAAAAACCAATTCACAACATCAATTAATCAAGTTTTTTAGACTATTAACTAATCTCTTTTTTCAGAATTTTTTAAGCCATTAATTAAAAACCAATTCACAACTTTCAACTCCACCACCCACTGTCTAACCGCTTTCCCATCGCTTCAACCACCGCGCCGCCCCACCGATGAGTTTTGGTAGCTATGCTCCCCATCACTTTGGCCTCCACCCCACTCACACTCGTAGAAGCCGCAAGATAACACCACCTTCCCCTTTTGTCTAGTTTTTCTAAAACATGTTAAAGAATTGGTCTGGTGTAAGTGTTGGAGGCATGGTTTTAAATTGCGGTTGCGGTCGCGAGCAATTGTCGTTACGGGTGTTGCAATTGCGGGTATTGCGGCTGTTGCGATGCATATTGCGGTTGTTGCGGCGTGAATTTAAATATTTTTCTATCCCAAAATCAAATAAAAGACTAAGTCGGTTGTACAACCGGGTTAGTCATCATTCTATGACCAATGAGCTGTACAGTTCAGTAATCCAACCGGGTTAGTCATCAAATAAATTATTTTTCTTAAAAATAGGGGATTAAGTCGGTTGTACAACCAAATTTGTCAGCGTTCTAGGACGATTGGGCTGTACAGTTCAAGAGTCCTAGAATATCTATTCTAAAACCAACCCACCTCACATCAAACCAATTTCTCTCAAAAACTCAAAAAATCATTTTCAAGAAAAGTAGGGGACTATGTCGGTTTTGTACAACCGGGTTAGTCAGCGTCCTAGGATCAGTGAGTTGTACAGTTCAAAGAGTCATAGGACCCCTACACTAAAAAACACCAACCAACAAACCTTTCTCAAGAAGAACTACGTAACTTTGATTCCTCCATTGCATCTGGAGGTACGTAGGAGCAAGAGTCTACTCTTGTCAAACACTAAAAATAAATAAAAAAATTAATTAAGTGTTTTCTCTATAAATAAAAAGGGTCAATATTAATAAACCATAATTAATTAGACAAAGGATGTCGTGGGGTGCTAATACCTTCCCCACGCATAACGACTCCCGAACCCTAAACTTGTATTGTCCTAAACCTAAAGGGATTTTCCGAATTTGCCCTTAAACTATAATTTCGGTGGCGGCTTCCTTTAAACTTTCGAAGAATCTATTCTCGGATTTTTCTGGCCACGGTTGCGACTTCCTTTGGACACTTAATTCTTTTTAGAGAGTCAAAACCTAGTATAATTATTTGTAGGATTTAATTTTTACCCTTCCCTTATTATTTTTTTGCATCTTTTATTTTTATGTGATATATAAACCCTAGGGTAGAAGACGATATTTGTATGAATGTTTATTTTGTTTGCAGCTTTGGGTTATTTTAAACTGCTCCTACACACACTTCACACACGTGAGAAAAGTCATCTACCTGGACTCGAGCGTAAACCTAAGTTAGAACGAGATTGTGTAGTGATGGCCTGCGGGACGTACGTCTCGTTGGGTGGTCATGAAGATCTCACCTAGAGTTTGATTCCTTTTGAGGATGTTATCCCTTCTAATAGCTTGCCTATTATTGGGGTCAGTGTTCTTGACTGGGATCCTTGGCTCTAGGAACCATGTGTAGGATTCTTTAGAACTATCTTTGTGAGGTTCAATATAAAATAAACCTTAGACCCACTCCATAGGATACCCTTATAGGGTAACAAATGAGCTTTATACCCTTGCATTCAAACGAACATTAATGCATACCATCTTTCATCCAAAAAATAATAAAAATTAAAAAAAAAATCAAAAAATCAAAAAGTCAAAAATCAAAATCATTATTTACCGCAAGTTTTTTTAGAAACCATACCTCATGCATTTTTCTTTGCATTACAAAAAACAACAAATAAACATCTTATGTTGCATGCAATGTTATGACCGTTAGGGAGTTAAAAACTTTATTTTTGAGAGAAGTCATGCATGCTAAAGTCAAAATCAAATTTTGCACTTTACTCATACATTCACATTTCATACACATTCATTCGCATTTTGTAACACCCCTTTTCTACCCCGAAATTATACACATCATTATCAGAGTAATTTCACTTTCAAAAATAATATTTATTTAGTAGAAAAGGAATGCCACTTCACCATCAATTAAAACTCAACATTCGCATCGTCAGAATTCGTGATAATACTCAATCGACAAAATTCTAAACTTCAAAATAGTGAGGTCACAATGAAATAAAACAACGACTCACCTGTCTCTCAAACTCGCATCAAAATATAAACATAATCATAAAATAATTAATCCAACTAATAATAACTCCAAGTACGCCCCCTAGGTGTTACGGTATCAGAGAGCGACTCTAAGACTGCCCAACAGCTAAACAAGGAAGGCAATAGGTCCTTCATTCGCGGTTACCTGCAGCGTTGCCACAACAGAGCAACATTCCAAGCAGAAGGGGTGAGAATTTCAACAAAACATAATCAAGTGCATAATAGAGAAATGAGAGCAGGCAATCACACAATATTATCATCATCACTACATCGTAATCACGCAACACCAGCTCCAATCACAAACAACAACAATACAAAGTCATGATTATGCATGAAGGTGCAACCCCCACCAGGGCATATGCATGATGGTACCATATCATCGCAAAATGGCCGAAGCCTAAACATCGCAAAAGTGGTCGAAGCCTATACATCGCAAAATGGCCGAAGCCTAAACATCGCAAAAGTGGCCGAAGCCTATACATCGCAAAACATCGCAAAATGGCCGAAGCCTATACATCGCAAAATAATGCACATGCCATGAGACTCTATGAAACACATGTGCAATTCACCAAAACTCACCTAGAGTGCTCCTCGTCATCGTTATATAACACTCATAGAGTGTATCATTCGCAAATCATCACAATCATTATACATCATCACTATAATTATACTCATAGAGTATACACATCATCAATCATCACAAGTCATAATTCATCATCATCAAGCAATTACTCATAGAGTACACTCATCTCAAAAACATCGCTATTCATAGTACATCATCATAAACACACCTATCCTCATCATCATTCAGTACATATATATACTTCATTTGTCTTTTAGCTTAGTGTGTCATAAAATAGTAGACTCGATTGACTATGGGATTACTCGACCAAAGTTACAACTCACCACACAGCCTTGGCCACTCGTAAGAATTTATCTCCAAAATTGGTGGGGTTCACGTGGTAGCCAAACAGAGCAAATACATCGTGAAAGAAATTCTGACCTTAGTGGTAAACCACAGTCTAGCCATAGTCAATTAGTGTACTAATAATATAACGTTTCATAGTAATTCACTTATATAAACGTAGTATCGCAATTTTCATAAAACAGCACCATTTACTTAGTAAATACAGCAACAATAAACATTTTATTTTGCCTTAAAAATAGAATATTCAGTTAGGCCTCTGAATAAGCTTTCCAACGCATCTTAGAACACCTCAATCGGGTTCCGGTTCAAAAGATATGAATTTTTCAAAACAAAGTGACAAAACAATGAAAGACGGTGAAAAAGCGATCCATCGGGCGCATGAAGCGCCAATGAGGCGACACAGTGAGGCGCCATTGGGACAAAACACGCGAGAATGTGGGCATTGCCTTTGGCGTGTGAAGCGCCACTTCAGCGCCAGTGAGGCGCCAGTCCGCTGTAACAGTGTATTGTGCAGAATTTTCAGAAAGACTCGATTTTTCACCCAAACGCTCGCATCCTAATTCATTTCAAACCATTTTTGACTTTGAAAATACAGTTTATTCATCAATTAAATCTGGAAATTCATCAAAGGGATTGTCCGAAACTAATCAAAGAAATCATTAAAAACTATCAAGGTAAATCATCAAAGGTTCGTCAAGATTTACCAAATTCTTCTAATATCAAAAATTCATCAACTACTCTAAAACTCATCCATCATTAACGTCACTAAAAGAACATCAAAAGCTCTTCAACAATATTAATTCCCACAAAACAATACCATCGATTTCATCAGAATATCATCCATATCAATTTCATCAAAAATAATATCATCAATTTCATCAAAAATATCGATTCCCATAAACCCCACAAAAACCTACTATATACCCAATTATGTTAGACGAAACGCTTACCCTTACCTTAAATTTGGATATTAGGGTGAACAACGAAGGAGTCACGTACAAAACCCAAAGAACACACGAACGGAGCTTCTCCTTCTCTCTTTGAAGCCGTAGCCACGCCGCTTCTTGATCAATGAGGAAACAACAAAATTGGTATCATGGATTGAAGGCTACAACGTGAGGAAAGGAGAAAACAACAATAGAATGTTTAAGAATCTTACCGGAGAAAACTTGAGAAAATCCTCCTCCTTCTTCTTCTTTTGCGTCGATCTCCCTTCTCTTCTCACTCTCTCAAAACGCAGCTCTCTCAATCTTGCACAAATGAGAGAGTTGCGCCTAGACTCCTAGGGTTTAAGCGGTGGGCTCGGTGCCCACCGGCCCTCCACACCAACACCACCCCATTACTCGCTTCACCTCTGAATAACACATATAATTTCTCTTGATTTAATCACACCTCCAATAAATTAGTAATTCAATTAAATAATTTAATTAAATTATTTTAGGGTGTTACAACTCTCCCCACTTAGAATTTTTCGTCCTCGAAAACATACCTGATCCAAACAACTCCGGATACGACTCTCGCATCTTATCTTCTAGCTCCCAAGTCAGGCTTTCCCCAGTCTCATACCAACATACCGGAGTCCTACACCTCCAACCATACAAATACTAAACGGTGCCATTCGAGCATCTTTGGAATGATAACTATTATTGTACGTAAACTCGATCAAGGGAAGATGAGTGTCCCACACACCTCCCTGCTCTAGAACACATGACCTCAACAGATCTTCCAATGATTGAATCGTTCTCTCTGTCTGCCCATCAGTTTGAGGATGATAAGCTGAGCTCAACCTCAATTTCGAACCTAACTCCTTCTGTAAACTACTCCAAAATTCTGAAGTGAACCTTGGGTCTCTATCTGACACAATGCACAAAGGAACACCATGCAACTTCACAATCACCTGAATGTAGATTTCAGCCAATCTCGACACCGGATACTTAATACCGATAGGAATAAAATGTGCCGACTTCGTCAATCTATCCACAACTACCCAAATCGAATCATGCCCTCTCACCGTATTGGGTAACCCAGTCACAAAGTCCATGGAGATACTGTCCCACTTCCACTCTGGAACATTCAACGGTTGCATCATTCCCGCAGGCTTCTGATGCTCTACCTTCGATTTCTGACAGGTCAAACACGAATACACAAACTGCGCCACATCTCTCTTCAATCCAGGCCACCAAAACATCTTTTTCAGATCTTGGTACATCTTCGTCGCTCCAGGGTGGATACTCAACTTACTCCTATGCCCTTCCTCAAGAATTGCCTTCCTCATTTCCTCATCTTCGGGAATACAAATTCTTCCACGATACCTCAACACATTCTGAGCGTCAAACTTGAAGTCCTCGTTCCCAGATTGACCAATCCCACTCATCAGATCAACTAATTTCACATCTAATTTCTGCGCGCTTCCCGGATACTAGCCACAAAATCATTGTCAATTTTCAGCATACCCAATCTGACGCTCTGAGGGGTAGCTTCACAAACTAAACTCATGTCCCTGAATTGCTCAATCAGCTCAAGTTCTCTAGCCATCAATGACGACATATGCAGAGTCTTCCGACTCAAAGCATCTGCAACCACATTAGCTTTACCCGGATGATAACTCAGCCCAAAATCATAATCCTTCAATAGTTCTAACCACCGGCGCTGTCTCATATTTAACTCCTTCTGATCAAACAGATACCGAAGACTCTTGTGATCACTGAACACCTCAAACCTCGATCCATACAAGTAATGTCTCCATATCTTTAAAGCGAATAATACAAAGAAGACAAGCTCTAAGTCGTGAGTGGGGTAATTCTTCTCATGAGTTCTCAATTGTCTCGACGCATGGCGACCACCTTCCCATTCTCGCATAAGTACTCCACCCAAACCCATCTTGGAGGCATCACAATAAACTACAAATGGTTCATCGGAATTTCATCGGGGAACACTTCAGAGAACTCGCACTACCAAGCAATTCATCAATCTTTGCTTGGCTCTCGGCACACAACGACGCCAACAGAGAGAAAGCAAATGAACCTCTTCTCTCATCACTCTATGTAGTCGACCGCAGATAGCAAACTGCACTCCTCTTCAGTGTAATTAAAACTCACGGACCTTTCTCGGCGGTTGATATGAACATGGTTGTCAACCAACCAATCCATACCTGAATGACATCCATTCCACTCAATGGCAAAGCGAGATCAAATCAACTAGAAATTCTCTACCATATATAGATACAGGACATTTGGCAATAAACAACGGAGGTAGTCACGAACCCTTAGGTGGAGTATCGATAACCATCCCCTCAACATATCAGACAATACGAGACTTAATTTCTCAACACATGCAGCAGCAATAAAACTATGGGTAGCACCAGTATCAACAATAGCAATAAGAGGAGTATTATTGATGTAGCACGTACCTCGAATCTCATTCACCACATCGGACTCCGGCTAGAGCGAATACTTTTCCATATGACTTCTCCTTCTTGGGCTTCGGACACTGAGCACTGACGTGACCACTTTCATCACAATTGAAACATACCCTATCCTTCTTATCACAGTTAGGAGCCCTGTGACCCTCTTTCCCACACTTGAAACATCTGCTCGATTCTTGTTTTGGGCAATCGGGACTCTTATGGCCCACCTTTCCACACGTGTAACAAGTAACACCGGTGCAAAGATCTCCCCACTACGCTTAGACCCACCAACAAATCTACCAACAACCTTCCTTTGCCTTACCGGCGGGCACCTCATATGGCTTACCCCCACGAAACCTACTCTTTTGATCTTTCATAAGTCTAGCACGGGCATTGCTATCACCTC
This sequence comes from Oxytropis ochrocephala, assembly GCA_020916435.1. NCBI lineage: Eukaryota > Viridiplantae > Streptophyta > Magnoliopsida > Fabales > Fabaceae > Oxytropis > Oxytropis ochrocephala. The sequence continues at coordinate 71,079,891 of CM037089.1, forward strand.
ATAGATTCTCAAGAAGATCAACCGGATCAAAGCAAACACTCACGATCTTTTGATACCCTACACTGCTTGATATCGGCTCTCAAACCATTCTCAAATTTTATGCACTTTGAGAATTCAAATTTCACCTCGAGTAGTGTGGATAGAACTTAGCAAGGTCAACAAACTTAGCAAATACTACTGTGGATCGTCATACTACCCCCGCTTCACTCAAGGAACTCTATCTCTTTCTCGTCCTCGGACATCCTCGGGAAGTATTTTCTCAGAACTCCTCTTGAACACAGCCCAAGTAACCTCCTCTTGAGCAGCCCCTAACCTCTCTTGGTCTCCAACCACCGGTCATCGACCTCCTCGGATAGAGTATGAGTACCATACGACGACTTTCGCTCATCATTGCGGCTAATTACTCGGAAGATCCTCTCAATCTCCTTCACCAAGCCTGCACCATCTCGGGTTGTACCTCCCTCTGAAGGTGGGGGCTCTCTCGAAAGGTAGCCAAAGCTGCGGGCCTCGAAGATTCTGCTGGTACCCACGATCTGCGCTATAGCTTGCAAGGCCTCAAGAAAAGCAGCATCGATCCTTCTGGCCATATCAACCTAACACTTAAGCATAAACAACCAGTTCAGAACTATTTTAAGACACCTAGTTGTCATACACATTATGACAAACTGACACACTTGGCCGAGATTGCATCGAAAGCTGCTCGATACCACTAATGTAACACCCCCTTTTCTACCCCGAAATTATACACATCATTATCAGAGTAATTTCACTTTCAAAAATAATATTTATTTAGTAGAAAAGGAATGCAACTTCACCATCAATTAAAACTCAACATTCGCATCGTCAGAATTCGTGATAATACTCAATCGACAAAATTCTAAACTTCAAAATAGTGAGGTCACAATGGAAATAAAACAACGGCTCACCCGTCTCTCAAACTCGCATCAAAATATAAACATAATCATAAAATAATTAATCCAACTAATAATAACTCCAAGTACGCCCCTAGGTGTTACGGTATCGAGAGCGACTCTAAGATCGCCTAAATGTAACTAAACAAGGAAGGCAATAGGTCCTTCATTCGCGGTTACCTGCAGCGTTGCCACAACAGAGCAACATTCCAAGCAGAAGGGGTGAGAATTTCAACAAAACATAATCAAGTGCATAATAGAGAAATGAGAGCAGGCAATCACACAATATTATCATCATCACTACATCGTAAATCACGCAACACCGGCTCAATCACAAACAACAACAATACAAAGTCATGATTATGCATGAAGGTGCAACCCCACTGGGGCATATGCATGATGGTACCATATCATCGCAAAATGGCCGAAGCCTAAACATCGCAAAAGTGGTAGAAGCCTATACATACATCGCAAAACATCGCAAAATGTAGGAAGCCTAAACATCGCAAAAGTGGCCGAAGCCTATACATCGCAAAACATCGCAAAATGGCCGAAGCCTATACATCGCAAAATAATGCACATGCCATGAGACTCTATGAAACACATGTGCAATTCACCAAAACTCACCTAGAGTGCTCCTCGTCATCGTTATATAACACTCATAGAGTGTATCCTTCATAAATCATCACAATCATTATACATCATCACTATAATTATACTCATAGAGTATACACATCATCAATCATCACAAGTCATAATTCATCATCATCAAGCAATTACTCATAGAGTACACTCATCTCAAAAACATCGCTATTCATAGTACATCATCATAAACACACCTATCCTCATCATCATTCAGTACATATATATACTTCATTTGTCTTTTAGCTTAGTGTGTCATAAAATAGTAGACTGATTGACTATGGGATTACTCTGGACCAGGTTACAACTCACCACAGGCCTTGGCCACTCCGGAAGAATTTATCTCCGAAAATTGGTGGGGTTCACGTGGTAGCCAAACAGAGCAAATACATCAGTGAAAGAAATTCTGACCTTAGTGGTAAAACCACGGTCTAGCCATAGTCAATTAGTGTACTAATAATATAACGTTTCATAGTAATTCACTTATATAAACGTAGTATCGCAATTTTCATAAAACAGCACCATTTACTTAGTAAATACAGCAACAATAAACATTTTATTTTGCCTTAAAAATAGAATATTCAGTTAGGCCTCTGAATAAGCTTTCCAACGCATCTTAGAACACCTCAATCGGTTCCGGTTCAAAAGATATGAATTTTTCAAAAGCAGTGACAAAACAAATAAAGACGGTGAAAAAGCCATCCTTTGGCGCATGAAGCGCCATGATGGCGATAAAGTGAGGCGCCATTGGACGTAAAACACGCAGAATGTGGGCATTGCATCTTTGGTGTGAAGCGCCACTTCAGCGCCAGAGGAGGCGCCAAATCCGTATAACGATGTATTGTGCGAACTTTCGAGAAAGACTCGATTTTTCACCCAAACGCTTCGCATCCTAATTCATTTCAAACCATTTCTGACTTTGAAAATACAGTTTATTCATCAATTAAATCTGGAAATTCATCAAAGGGATTGTCCGAAACTAATCAAACGCTAGGTATTTAGAAAACACGCTAGATAGATCCCTAGCGTTTTTTATAAAGCGCTAGCTATTTAGAAAACACTCTAGAGCAGATCCAGCGCTTGTTTTCAAAACGCTAGCCAATTAGAAAACACGCTAGATAGATCCCTAGCGTTTTTATAAAACGCTAGGTATTTAGTAAACACTCTAGACAGATCCCTAGCGCTTTTATTCAAAACGCTAGGTATTTAGAAAACACGCTAGATAGATCCTCAGCGTTTTTTTAGAAAACGCTAGGTATGGTTAAATAATATTTTTTTGTTTCCCATTGAGCTACTTCTTTCTCTCACTAACACTCTCACCCGTAAACGCAAAATCACTCACCCTAAACAAAAACCCTAACACCCTAACTCAAATTAACATCATCTCTCTCAACGAAAATCATCTCTCTCAGTGAACATCATCTCTCTCACTCAGACAACATTGGTGAGTTTTTTGTTCCTTGCTCTGTTTCTTGTTAGATATTAATTATGGGTTCTAGTTTAGAAATATATTAGTTTTGTCACTTGTGCACACTAGACTCTTCTTTTTTTTTTTTACCACTAGCCTCTTCTTGTTAAACATAAATTAATTATTTGGAAGACTATAATATGATATAGATATAGCTTGGGAAAATAAGGAGTGGATTTGAAAAAATTTTAAAAGAGGAATTTTTGTTTGTTTTTTTATATGAATTGATTCTTCATTATATTCGAATTGCTTGATGGGTCATATGTTAAAGTTCTCTTCTCAGGATTTTATTATAAATATAATTTGGAAATTATGGATAGAAATTGGATGTCTGCCAATCGTCTGTCCAAGGAGTATGCATACCGAGTGGATTATTTTGTGAAATTTGTCTTTGTTGAACGTTTAGGGACTTCTAGTGGTATGAAATGTCCTTGTTTAAGGTGTTGTTATGTAAAATCGCCATCGCAGAGGAGTTGGCACGACATTTAAAGGCGAATGGAATTGATCAAAGTTACACTTGTTGGATAATGCACGGTGAGAAAAAAGGTGAATCTTCAAATATGAATGATATTAGTAAGAGATATGCGCCGCCGGTTGACACCGGAACACATTCATTTGATGCGAACGAATTTGAAGAGATGGCAAAGGTGGTTGAAGAGGATCTTAATGATTGTCCTGAAATGTTTGAGAAGTTGATAACTGATGCAGAGACACCATTGTATGCGGGTTGTAATGAATTCACAAAATTATTGGTCGTGATCAAGTTGTATAACTTGAAAACTCGCCACGGATGGACGGATAAGAGCTTTTTACCGATTTACTCTCACTACGAAAGAAATGTTGCGAATGATAATGTGCTTCCTTCTCGGACGTATGATGCAAAGCAAATGTTGGGGTCTATTGGCTTGAACTATGAGAAGATACACGCTTGTCCGAATGATTGCATTTTATTTCGGAATGAACATGCGTTGTTAAAGTCGTGTCCTAAATGTAATGCACCGCAAAGATAAGAAGAAAGAGTCCGCTCCACAAAAGGTGTTGTGGTATTTTCCTATAATTCCTCGATTTAGGCGCATGTATCGTAGTTCAGAAGATGCAAAACACTTGACATGGCATGAGGATGAAAGGATTAAAGATGGTATGCTACGACACCCGGCAGATTCTCCGCAATGGAAAAAATCAATATTGAGTATCCTAATTTGGGGATGACCCGAGAAACCTACGCCTTGCATTGTCTGCTGATGGATTTAACCGCGACGGTATCGAGTAGCTCCCACAATACATGGCCCGTGATATTGGCGATTTATAACTTATCAGCGTGGCTTTGCATGAAACGCAAATATATGATCTTTGTCTTTGTTAATTTCAGGCCCAAACAACCAGGAAATGATATTGATGTATACTTGGCTCCTTTAATTGAAGACTTGAAGCAAATGTGGGAGGCGGGGTAGAGGTGTATGATGGGTTCAGAGAAGAAAGTTTCACCCCGAGGGCTATGATCTTTGGCACAATTAACGACTTTCTGCATACGGCAATCTATCCTGGGTGAATAACAAAAAGGCGGTGTGCATGCCCTATATGTGAAGATAACACAGATTGGATGTGGTTGGAACATGGTAAGAAGAATATCTATCTTGGTCATCGTAGATTTTTGCCATCAACTCATCACTATCGATTGTGGAGAAAGGCATTTGATGGGAATACAGAAACACGTAGAGCTCCCCGCCTTTGTGGGCGAGCAATGTGTATTTGAAAAGGTGGAAGATTTGAACATTAAATTTGGGAAGCCTTTTGCAGGAGAGATTGCCAAACGGGGTGGAAGAAAAGTCGATTTTCTTTGAGTTGCCATCTTTGGAAGTCATTATATGTAAGGCATTTCATTGATGTGATGCATGTTGAAAAGAATGTCTTGAAAGTGTCATTGGTACCTTACTCAATATGTAGGGTAAGACTAAAGATACCATCAACTCAAGGTTGGATTTGGTTAGTATGGGTTTGAGACCTGAATTGGGTCAGGTAAAGAAGGGTACACGTACATATCTACCTCCTAGCAAATTTCATACTCTATCTAGAAAGGAGAAGACTGTCTTTTGTGAGTTTCTTCATGGAGTTAAAGTTCCAGAGGATACTCTTCAAATGTGGCGACTCTTGTATCGATTAAAGACCTCAAGTTAAAGTCTCTAAAGTCCCACGATTGTCATGTTCTCATGGAGAATTTGCTACCCATTGGTATACGATCCATTTTGCCTAAGAAAGTGCGTCGGACCTTAACCAAACTTTGTTTATTCTTTAAGGCGATTTGTAGTAGAGTGATTGACCCCGAAAGTTGCCAACATTGCAAAGAGAAATTCTTGTCACTTTGTGTGAGCTTGAGATGTATTTCCCACCTTCCTTTTTCGACATAATGATTCATCTAATAGTTCATCGGTTAGAGAGACACAATTGTGTGGCCCATGTTACATGAGATGGATGTATCCGTTTGAGCGTTACATGAAGATATTAAAAGGATATGTGAAAAATCGATCACACACGAGGTTGTATTGTTGAGCGCTACATAGTTGAAGAGGCTATTGAGTTTTGCGGGCTATCTATCTAGTCTTGAATATTCTACGTGGGACCGCCAAGGTCTCGTCATGCAGAAGGATTAGTAAAGGGATGACAGGAAATAAATTAGTGATGGTATCAAGGAAAGAACTAGAGCAAGCACACAGACGTTCTTCACAATGATAGTGAGGTTGATTCATATGTTGCCAAGCACAAGGAGATTCTTAAGAGTCAATTCCAGGGAAAGAAGCAAGTTTGGTTAGCAAAAGAACACAATAGGAGTTTCATAGTGTGGCTAAAACATCACATTGATGGTGAGTGTGTTTGAATCCTACTTGATTTCAAAAAGATTGAGATGGTTAGCAAAAGGTCCAAATATACATGTCTTCTCTTACAACAGCTATCTAATGAACGAGTGCACTTTCTATACAAAAGAACAAGATGATCAGAGTAAAATGCAAAATAGTGGGGTGACTCTTGTAGCTCATTCTATGCATGCATCCAAAGTGCAAAGATAGAAATCCCATATATGCGAATATGTCTTACTTTGACTTCATTGAACACATATGGGAGTTGGATTACAATATGTTTGAGAGCCCGTGTTCAAATGTGAATGGGTTGACAATAATCTTGGTTTCTGATTGATGAATTAGGGTTCATGCGGGTGAATTTCAACAAGTTAGGATATAAAGATGAACCTTTTATTTTAGCATCGCAAGCTCAACAAGTGTTTTATGTCACCGATCCGATTAATATCAATTGGTCTATTGTTCTATTGATCGACAAAAATTTGTGTATAACAACGATGATGATGAAGCACCCGATGATGTTGGTGTTGAGGGCGACCCGTTCTTCGTAACATCGTAACCAATAATAGGGAAAATACTTCTATAGAGGATGTTGTATATTTTAGAAAAGATCATAATGATGGAATTTTTATTCGTCGGAAAAAAAATACCAAGACGCGAATTGCAAACAAAATTTTATCTAGGAAAAGGAAAAGGTAATATAGACTTAATGATTTCTCGTTATTTTTTATTAATAGATAATTATTATATTGTTTTTGTAAATTTAACAATAACATGGATTATGTTATATTGCGGGTCAGATGGCATCACTTAGTGATCATGAGATCTAGTGGTCAAGACAAAGAGTCATTTATGTTATATATGGTATAGCTTTAATTTGTAGCTACTTTTGAGTTTCATAATGTAAGTTACTTATTATGTTGTATGATTTGTAAACAAAAATATCTATTAATAGGTTGAATTTTGTGTGTATCTATATATTGGATTGTAATGATATTGGCTGAATTTTGTTGGAATGATATTTGATGAATTTTGCTGGAAGGGAATGAATTAATAGGTTGTAATTAAAAGGGAGAATAAACAAAAATAAAAAAAATAATTAAAAAAAATCAGTCAATAGGTAGCGTTTTAGAGTGAAAACGCTAGAAATGAAGTTAAAAAATTCACTCAATACCTAGCGTTTTAAAGTTAAAACGCTAGGAATTGTAAAGAGGAGCTAGAGGATCCCTAGCGTTTTACAGAAAACGCTAGGAATGCTAATAAAAGGTGCTATAGCATCCCTAGCGTTTTACATAAAACGCTAGGAATGCTAGTAAAAATGTGCTATAGCATCCCTAGCGTTTTACATAAAACGCTAGGAATGCTAGTAAAATGCTAGTAAAACGCTAGGAATGCTAGTAAAAGGAATGCTAGGCCTCTGAATAAGCTTTCCAACGCATCTTAGAACACCTCAATCGGGTTCCCGGTTCAAAAGATATGAATTTTTCAAAAACAATGACAAAACAAATGAAAGACGGTGAAAAAGCGATCCTTTGGCGCATGAAGCGCCGATGAGAGGCGACAAATGAGGCGCCATTGGACGTAAAACACGCGAGAATGTGGGCATTGCCTTTGGCGTGTGAAGCGCCACTTCAGCGCCCGTGAGGCGCCGATCCGTATAATAAGATGTATTGTGCAGAATTTTTCGAAAAGACTCGATTTTTCACCCAAACGCCGCATCCTAATTCATTTCAAACCATTTCGACTTTGAAAATACGCTTTATTCATCAATTAAATCTGAAATTCATCAAAGGGATTGTCCGAAACTAATCAAAGAAATCATTAAAAACTATCAAGGTAAATCATCAAAGGTTCGTCAAGATTTACCAAATTCTTCTAATATCAAAAATTCATCAACTACTCAAAAACTCATCCATCATTAACGTCACTAAAACAACATCAAAAGCTCTTCAACAATATTAATTCCCACAAAACAATACCATCGATTTCATCAGAATATCATCCATATCAATTTCATCAAAAATAATATCATCAATTTCATCAAAAATATCGATTCCCATAAACCCCACAAAACCTACTATATACCCAATTATGTTAGATTTAAACGCTCACCCTTACCTTAAATTTGGATATTAGGGTGAACAACGAAGGAGTCACGTACAAAACCCAGCAACACACGAACGGAGCTTCTCCTTCTCTCTTTGAAGCCGTAGCCACGCTCGCTTCTTGATCAATGAGGAAACAACAAAATTGGTATCATGGATTGAAGGCTACAACGTGAGGAAAGGAGAAAACAAACAATAGAATGTTTAAGAATCCTTACACCGGAGAAAACTTGAGAAAATCCTCCTCCTTCTTCTCCTTTTTGCGCCGATCTCCTTCTCTCTCTCACTCTCAAAACGCAGCTCTCTCAATCTTGCACAAATGAGAGAGTTGCGCCTAGACTCCTAGGGTTTAAGCAGTGGGCTCAGTGCCCACTGGGCCCTCCACACCAACACCACCCCCATTACTCGCTTCACCTCCTGAATAACACATATAATTTCTCTTGATTTAATCACACCTCCAATAAATTAGTAATTCAATTAAATAATTTAATTAAATTATTTCCGGGGTGTTACACATTTCATGCAAACTCATTTGCATACTTACATCATGCATTACAAAAAAAAAGTGAGCGTAATTTTAGAAAAAAATTGTGATGAGAGGTGAGACATTCTTGTGAGATAAATCATTCTTTTTGAAAAAGTTTAGCCATACTTAGTTGCAAGATCAAGTTGTTTCAAGGCACTCAATCTTTCAAATTTATAGCTCGTTCACATTTTTTTTCAATAAAGTGTTGCATCTCATCCACCCCATGATGAATAACCGAAGTGGTCCACCAAAAATTTCTTTCATGTTAAAATTGATGTTAACTCTCTACGAAGCATTCGTGTAGTGATTTGTGTGTGACATGTGTCTTCATTCTTGTTTAAGTCAGTTAATGTCCCTACATTGTCTTCATCCCCCATCCAAGTCTTATCCCACCCCGACCACCCATAAAGTACATATATACTTCCCTGCTGAAATAACACTTAAGGCCCTCATTACTTGGGGCAAATTTGTGGTCCCTAAAATACCTTGTCAACATTGTAATCCCTTGGTGCAAGTCCTTTACAAAATAAATAAATCAAAAAAAAAGGGGTCTGTTAGGTTGAAAACTCGTAAGAGTGGCCTAAGCAAAAATTAGGGCATAAAAAAATAATAAAGAATATAAAAAAGAGCAAATATATAAAAGTAAATAAATTATTGTCCTTAAGTTAATTTTTGAGAAAACGAGCAATCATGATTTGAAACGAATTTTGACCATCTTCTCATACCCTCGAAAAAAACCTGTGCTACCCACTTTAAGCCAAAAAATCCAAAAAAAAACTTTCAATCACCCTAGACAAGGATCAATTCCACATCAAAATGGTGTATCACCTTCACCAGCTCACCCAGCTCAAAAGAAAGAGAAAAGAAAAAAAAGCAAAATCAAAAAGAGTATTGAAAAATCCTGAAAAAAACAAAAGTAGTAGAAATAGTGAGCTGATACCATTAAACGCATAAGAGATATTTGTCTAAAAAAACCCTCAAATACTCATTTGAGCCTAATAACCCTTCCTTTCATAAACCATTAACCTTTAGCCAAGTTACGTCCTTGAATAAAAATCATTTGTCCCATCAATATTCTATCCTCCATTAACCCTTAACAACATTACAACCTAAACAGATCCATTCTACCATGAGGCACATAAGGGTTCTTATCTCAATAAAAACCTCAAATACCTCATTGAGCCTAATAACCCCTTCTTTCATAAACCATTAGCCAAATCATACCACTCAATAAAAAATCATCCGTCCCATCAATCCCTAAACATTACTCTTAGCCCAATTATCATTTCCCTCATAAATCACTAACCATCGGCCACATTACAACCCTCTAGAGCTCATTCTGATCAATGACTGATTGCTTTTGTTTTCTCAAAATGTTAATTTTAAGACAAATAAGTTTATTTATTTACAATATGTTTGCTCAAAAAAAAATATATCTCAAAAAAAAAATCAAGAAGGGCTTGCACTCCAAAGATTCATTCAAGTTCTGTTGATATCAAGACAAGGTTTAGTGATCACCAAGTGAAGTTTTCATCGCTTCGAAATACAATACTATCATAATCTGTGGGAGTCATCTTAAAGATAACCAAAAAGTTTGTGCTAGGATCATCACCTAGATCCTAAAGTGGGGCATTCTTTTCACCATTTGTTCCACTTAAACTTAGGGAAATGCGTCCAACGTCCATTGTTGTGCGAAAAAGTGATGTGCAAGTGTACACAATCGCAATAAGTAATATAATGATAAGTAAAGATCGTTCCCACGAGGATTGTTGAGTTTACTTCTATATTTAAATTAGTAATTTAGCTAGTGAGTACATAAATAACAATAACAAGTTGTCAAATCATTAATGTTATCAACATAAAGGTACAAAAGCAAATAAGATAGATTATAAGTAGAAATTCAGAGTGAGAGTAGTTGGAATGCTCTTTGCTAAGTAATTTCCAGTATAAGGCGCTATAGCGTCTCACGCTATATAGCGTCAAGCTACTGTTGCAAATGATTTTGTGTTTTTCACTACTAACGCCTGTGGTTTCATTATGCCTATGTCTAGGTTCTAAATAAGTTCACCCCAGTATAATAAAGAACCCATGACTTTTGCCCTATGAACTATTGCCTTTCTATGTCTAGATTTAGCAAACATTGGTTAAATGTCTTTAAACAACCTTTCGCTCATATCAATCTTTGAGTTCGAATCATGGACCATGTCTGCACCCATGAATATACCTATTTTAGTTGATCATTTCTATAACAAGTTTGAAAGAAGTAACACACAAAGATTGAAACGCATAAACGTGAAATATTATATACGCGATACTAAAGGTTCATTACAAAGCTTTAAGCATCCAACTACAAGAGAATCAGCTCATGATGAGCAACAACACAAGAAATACAAAGATAAAAGTGTTACCTAAAGCCATAAAACCGAAATCACCAAGAGGTGGAAAACACTCCAAATGATGTCACTCCGTGCCGCTTATATAGCCTCTCGCAAAGACAACTGCAGAAAATCTACTCTTTATTGTGAAAATGGAGCTTGGGACGAAAATGGAGTTTAAGAGTTATTTCTAACTCTCCTCTCTTACGAACCGGCCAAAACAAGCTTGAAGATGAAGTTTTAAGACTTCAATATAAAGAAAATATCTCTCAAAAAGGTGAAAAGCCATCCCACCAACTATTACCAACTACCATTACAAAATAGACAAGTGTCCTATAAAGCAAAAAGGTGGGTGGCTAATGCAGAACTATCTCTCGATCGCTCTACTGTTGATGATCGACACGCTTTGGAAACCGCAGTAAACTGCAAGCCGTTTTCTCTCATATAGCGCCCAATGCTGTAAACTGAACAAACACATTAAAAATAACAAGAAAGCACCAAAAGTGCCAATTTGTCATATAATCAGTTCTTAACCCTCTTTTACACTAAACAACATATATTTACTTAATTAAACAACACTATTACTTAAGAACTTGAATTAAGTTAAGTAATAAGAGCATAAATAACTCATATAAATATGAGTTATCATCCATCCCATACCACACCTAGTCTATACAGCCATATTTTTGTATATCTCTTAAAACTCCTTACCCTAACTCTATCACTTTCCACAACATCACCAAAACAACCGTTTGAAATCCCATTATCAAGTGGGGCAACCCTGTCACCCTTGACTCCACCTACGATTGGGGAAATTCACCATGCACCCATCTCGTCCCCTTGTTATATTCACATCCATAAAACCATACCGGGGCAAGTTCTCAACTCATTATTCTAAATGCTGCTACTCCAGTCGGGGCAATCTTGTCCTTACCATAATTGGGGCAAACCAAACTCTATGGGTTGAAACAAAGTCTATTGCTTTCCGCCTTTCATTCCAAAGCCAACGCATTTCCAATTAACCATCTTCCACACCCCTAGCTTGTCACCACTAGACAGAGGCAAGTTATTCACTCACTGTCATCAAATCTAAATTGGGGCAATCCCACATTTCTTGGCTTGGGAAAACCTACCTTTCATGACCTTGACAAAGACCAGTCAGTCATGCACCCCTTCATGTGCCACAAAATGTCCTCATCCTAGGCATTTAGAACCCCAAGTTAACTGACTCATTCATCTACATTTGCACTACTATACATCTTTACTAAACAATGCTTCAGAGAGAGAGAACACAAGTTGATCATGTGACGCTGAAAATCCACTTAGCTAACTTTATGGACCTAAACTTCGATCATCATGGAGCCTCATATTGGAAGAGAAAAATAAACGAGCTTGCAAATACAGTGAAATACTTTTTCATATCGGTGTTTGTAAATAACAACCTTGAGATTGCCAAAGTTTGAATCAAAGCTAATTTTTCCCAAAGAATGATCAATATTCACCTCTGCTTCTCGCATCTAAAGTCTCACATCTCATCATTACCAAAAATGTTTCTATACCCCAATCACTCATATCATATCATATCATATCATATCATATCATCACATCATGCATGCACCATGGCATTTGCATCTAGCCATTTCATTTGCATCATATTCACATTCGCATTTCATGCACTTATTATGTGACAAAAAATAATAATAAAAAAGGAAAGCAAAAAAAAATAAAAAATAAAAAAACAAGAAAAAAAATCTTTCTACATCACACCAAATACCAATCATTGCACGTACGCATGCACCATTAATTGCATCGCCAAATAAAGATAACTTTTCCATCCTCGGGAAAATGCATTCATTAGGTATGTTCGGGTAAACACGACAGGTGTCGATCCCTATATTTTGTTCCTCTAATATCAGCGCTTTAAGCGTTGATCTCATATCATATCACGCAGATCACTGTGTTGATCCCCTCGCACCCAAGTGGTTCTTCAGAGCAATGCCCTAAGTGGCCCAGGTCTCAACGTTAGAGTCGAGCCCGAAAGACCTTCGCAGACCCCGCGTGGTCCTTCAGACTAGCTGTGTCAGCCTAAGACATAGTGGACGTCCTTCATGGTCAACATATCAGTTCTAGACCTGATCTTGACCCATCATGGCCGCTCAAATATAAATGCACCTATAGACCGTTTAACTAGTATCGTAGCTAGTTGCGTTCCTTCAGACCACAATGGTCCTTCAATTAAGGCCTAGGCAGCCATCCAGACCCTGAGTGGTCCTTCAGAGCCTTAGTGCTCCTTCAGGAACTTCCTCAGTCATAGCTTCTATTCATGATTGATCTTGTATGGCGTCATTGATAGATTTTGGTTCTATTTCAGAAATGAGAGTCATTCCATCAGCATTTTCTCTAAATGATGTTCTGGTTCTAACAGGATCTGAAGTGTTACCAAAAATTTGATCTTGTGGATGGTGTACCACCATTCTCCAACTTCTTGGTAGTTGAGGAGGTTGATCATAAGTTTGTGTAGGTTCATTTGATTGTTGAGAAGGTTGAGCAGAAGCTTTTGTTTCTTCCTTCTCAAGTTTGTTTTCATGTTCTATACCATCTTCTTTACTTTTGTTGATTTCATCAACATCAATTATTTCATTTGAACTGTTAGTTTCATTGAAAACAATATGCATGTTTTCTTCTACAGTTTGAGTCCTAAGGTTATATACTCTATAACAAGATGTTGAATATCCCAGAAAGATTCCTTTGTCTGATTTAGAATCAAATTTGCCCAAGTTATCTTTGTTATTCAAAATGAAACAAATGTAACCAAATACTCAAAAGTATGCAATGGCTGGTTTTCTATTTTTCCAAATCTCATAGGGGGTTTTCTCAACAATTTTTCTAATAGAGACTCTATTAAAAATATAGAATGTTGTGTTTACAGCTTCTACCCAAAAGTACTTTTCAATTTTTGAATCTTCTAAAAGAGTTCTTGCCATTTCTGGCAAAGTTCAATTATTCCTTTCTACAACTCTATTTTGTTGTGGAGTCTAGGACATGAGAAATTGTGAGTGATTCCATTTTCACCAAAAAAGTTTTGAAAAGAAAAGTTTGCAATTCCCCCGCCCATGATCACTTCTTACAGAAATGACATTTGTTCTTTTTTCATTTTGAACTTTCTTTAAGAACACTTTGAATGCTTCAAAAGCTTCATCTTTTTTTTTTTCAAAAATAGCACTCAAGTGAATCTAGAGAAATCATCTACAATTACAAGACCTTACCAGAGGAGATTTCTTTAAGAAAACACTTATCAGACTTAAAAGATACTTTATGACCACTATCACAAAATTAAATAATACTTAACAAGTTATATATGCTTTAAACCTTCTACATACTGCACATTTTTAATTTTAGGGGTGTTAGAGTTACCTATAGTACCTATACCTTTGATGCAAGCTTTATCATCATTGCCAAAGATGACATAGCCTCCATCTATTCTCTCCATTGAGAGAAATTTATCCTTTTCCCCTATCACGTGCCTTGAGTATCCACTGTCTAAGAACCACAACTTTTTCTTGGATGCTAAGAGGCATTCTTGTTTCAGATGTTAGTAAAGATTTAGGTACCTAATATTTTTTGGGTCCTTCATGGTTAGTTTCTTCCAATATAAGCTTCTCTTTTGTTTAAAACATACAGAAATATCATGACCAAAGCTGTTACATTATGTGCATTTTATTTTTGGCTTTCTAGTTCTAGAACTCTTCTCAACTTGTCTTTCTAAAGGTACGTCAAAAGTTTTTTGTACAGACATAGCTAATTCTTCAGTTAGAACTGGAACTCTATTTTTGAGAAGGTGGTTTTGTTTTTTTAAGATCAGAATGTATAAGATTTGGTTGCTCTGTGATTTTGTCATTCAAAAGTTTGTGTTGCTCAGAAAGCTTAAAGTGAGAATGTTGGAGAGTTTCAACTGCTTTAATCAAACATTAATTTTTGAAGCTCCTCATTCTCTCTTTTTGCATTAAAAAGTTGGTTTTTGAACAACATACTTTTTTGAGCCAAAGTGTTTGAATCAGATGATAGGTTTTCAAAAGCTTGTTTAGTATCTTTGCTTGAAACACAAGTTTGTGGTTTATAAGTGATTACCTCTTCTAGGTTAGTATCTCCCATTAAGCATGAGTTGATAGATTCTGTAACACCCCATTTTCTACCCGGCATTTTATAATAAAATCAGAGTTACAAAAATTTAATTCCAAAATAGAGTGCTACACTCAATACAGCACCAACAGTAACAATTAAAGCATAAACAGTTTATTTCTACACTTTAATACGCAACACCAGCTCAAGGATGGAATTTCTCATCACTTTAATAAATATTTCCACGCACCATAATTAATAACCATTACGCAGCGGAAAACAGAAATCATAGTCTCAAATGGACAACAATAATCTCAAATACAACGTGGTAATATCAATAACATAGTTCAATAGTCAATAAAGAGTAAATGACTAGAATCCTAAACCCATCCCCTAGGTGCTACGATCGTGAGCGGCATCGACTCGGGAAGTGAAGGAACTAGGCCTTCACTCATGGCTACCTGTGGTAAACAACAACAGAAAGGGTGAGTCTCGAACTATATAATAAAAACTATAATAAGCAGTATATCAGATATATAGAAGTCAATCAATCACAACCATCACACTCAGTTCATTATCATTTATAAGAATGGATGCAATGTAATGCAAAGATGCATGTGGTACCATCATCACCAGACCGCAGCCTCATCATTATTCATTATACACCACGACCGCAGCCGAAATAAAACACCAGACCGCAGCCTTTACAATATATCGTCGCGACCGCAGCCGAATGTATGCATGTGACTCATGAACACACACATCATCAGTTTTGTTTATACACCAGACCGCAGCCTTTCATATCGTTTATCATTTATACATCAATCCGACCAACTCTTATCTCATGGTCAATTTCACTTTGGCCCCCATGGCCCATGCCCCCCATGGCATCATCATTAGTCCATTATTCACTAACTCAACACAATCAGGTCCCAAGGACTAGTCACAACTGGAGGACTAAACCTCCCACGGGGACCTAAAACACCCTTTAGGACTAAAAGTCTACCTAGGGACCAAACTCGTCACCTAGTGGATCAAAATAAGACACACTTGGGCACAAGGCAACCCCCAGCGCCATTTCCCCACAATCTGGCGCCACCACTGTGCAACACAAACACCAGCGCCAGAAACCCAAAGCAATTTGGCGCCCCGTGGCAACACACCCACTGGCGCCACTTTTCTAGCAATCTGGCGCTCGGGCAAAGACAATCCCTAGACACAAACTAAGACACAACCGAGACACGATCTCGCACACGAGCCTTGCGCTAGGTGCCTGGCAAGACTGTTTGGCGCCCGCACTTGGCACAACACACACAAAGACATGCAAAAGAAAACCACTCGAGCCAAAATGTTTAAAATTGAATTTGGGCAAAGCTACGCAAAAGATGGCACGCAGAAATGTGCTCGTAACACCAAGTTTCACTCAACCACCCCCTCAGCGCACACATATGGCGCCCAAAGAAATGCCCTCTAGAACATCTCTCAAATGACACAAGCAAAACTAAAACTACTCGAGCCAAAATGTTTAAAATTGAGTTTGGGCAAAGCACGCAAAAGATGGCACGGTAAAATATGTTCGAGAACACCAAGTATCCTCAAACCACCCCATATGTGCACGTGAAGCGGCATTGCAGGCGCCAGATTCAAAGAACTTGGCGCCCAGACAAAGAACACGCTCACCCGGCCATCAAGCATAGGTGACACAGCGCCATTCAGGCACCCTGGGCAGCCTTTGGCGCCCACATCGGGCACACACACCCAAAGACGCAAAAGCAAGGCATTTGTGGCGCCATTTTTCCAAAGAACTTGGCGCCTGGCGTAACCCACACGCACAAAAACACATTCCAAAGACTGAACGGTGCCTGTGGCGCCATTTTCCCAAAGAATGTGGCGCCTGGCAGAGACAACCCAAAGACCACACATTTTTCTCAAGACGTGAAGCGGTACGTGGCGCCAAATCCCTAGCACATTGGCGCCCCATGACCCAAAAACCTCCAATTCTCAAATTCTTTCAATTCAAATCATCATGTACTACTCAAATACATTTTATAATCATGCCAACACATTCAATTTCACATCATAGCACTCAATCATGCATCAAAGCCAAATCAAGAACATAAAACCCTAATTTAAAGCCCTAAATCGATTTTCCTACTCAATTCAATTCAATCCATCAAAATCAAACATACAATCATCAAATTCACTCTCAATTAACAACACTATAGACTCTATAATCGACCTACACCCTATTATACTCTCTATTATAGAGTGAGACTCCCCTTACCTTAATTTAACCGTAGAAATTGCTTCTCACTAAGTCATGTACAAAACCTCCGCAACAAAGCTTCTTCTCCTTCCTTCTCCTCCTTGAGTGCGATCCCCTCTCCCTTCTCTCTCTCTCATACCGTATTTCTTCTCCTTTTCTCTTCTCACTTTTGTTTTCTTTCTTTCTTTGGTGAATGGTGCGAATTGCACCAACCCTAGGAGCCTAAGTCATTGGGCTTGGGCTCCTGGGCCAATCCTTGCAGTCCTGGTATTCCTAATACCACTTCCTTCTATTTAAAAATAAAATACTAAATTATTAAATGCCATATTATAATTTAATATAATTAAAATAGTGCAACACTTTAAATAATTTAATCAATTGCTTAATTAAATCATTTAGGGTGTTACAGATTCCATACTTGATGCAAGACAAATTTGAGAAGGTTCCTTAGAGTCAGCCATGAGACAAAAATGAGCAGTGTCTTTTTCATGGCCTGAGTCAGATTCTTCTGAGTCATCCCATGTGGCAAGTAGAGCCTTTTTCTTTGGTGTGAATTTTTTGTTGCTTCCTTTTAGCTTTGGACATTCATTTTTGAAGTGTACAGGTTAGTTACATTCAAAGCAAACAGGAGCAGTTTTGCTAGTATCTTCACCTTTGGATTGATCTTTCTTGAAGAAGGATCTTCTGTTATTTCTCTTTCTAAAATCCCATCTTCTCAACCTTCCGGTGATTAGGTCAATTTCATCTTCATCATCAATGTTATTTTCATCATCTTCACTTTCTTCTTGAATATCTTCTTGAGCTTTAAGTGTCATATCTTTAGAAGGTTGTGATGATTTTTGAGAGGCTTTGAGTGAAATGGTTTTAACCTTCTTGGGATGAAGTTCATCCATGATCTCTTGCTCATGGACTTTCAAGGATCCAAGTAGATCTTCTATCTTAAGAGTAGATAGATCCTTAGCTTCTTTTATAGAAGTCACTTTGGGTCTCCATACTTTTGGTAGACATCTTAGAAGTTTTCTAACTTTAGCTTGATTTGAGTAGGTATTTCGCAGTGAATTCAAATCATTTGTTATTGTTGTGAACCTGGTAAACATTTTAGAGATCATTTCTTGTTCCTCCATTTTGAATGTTTCAAATTTATGAATGAGAAAGTTGATCTTGGCTTCTTTGACTTGATCAGTTCCTTCATGAGCAGTTTTTAATGTATCCCAAATATCTTTGGCAGTTTCTTTCCCAGCTACTTTATCATATTCACTTCTACCTAAAGCACATGTTAGATAAAATTTAGCTTTAGAGTATAGAAGTACCATGCGTTTATCTTCAGCTGTCCAAGTGTTTATGGGTTTTGGAAGAGTGCTCCCATCATCAAGAGTTGTTGTGGGTTCATAATGACCATCTTTAACAATTCCCCAAATATCAGTGTCTTGAGATTCTAGGAACAATCTCATTTGATCTTTCCAATAGTAGTAATGTTCACCAGTGAATCCTGGAGGCCTATTTGTTGAAGATCCTTCAGGAAGGAACATCACAGAGTTTGAATGACTCATCACTTCTTTCAGGATCTTTCCTCTCACACTACAAAGTGTGCTCAGCCCCTAGAGGTGAGCTCTGATGCCAATTGAAGTGACTAAGTTGCACAAGAAAGGGGGGTTTGAGTTGTGTGACCTTTTAAACCTTCTAAAGTATTCTCAATGTAAACTTGGATATGAGAAGGTTGAATGTTAGTTCCACAGACAACAAGTAAATGTAACTATAGTGAAAGACAATTAACTGTGATGATTTAAGATGCTTTTAACTTAAATGAAAAGTGTTGTTTTCAAACAAGTATTATCTTCTTTAAAGAAAGTTAGGGTTCGGTTGAAAACTTATCTAAAGAAGGTTGAAGTATTTAACCTTCTTTAGGGTTTGAAAACAATAACAAGTGTAAAGCAATTAAAGCAGATAATATGGAAAGCAAGTAATGACACAGTAGAGTTATAGAGGTTCACCCAACTCTGGCTACTTCCTCTCCCCACTTCCAAGTGAGTGTTTCCACTATTATTCAAATAGATTTTACACTTGCTTTTGCTCAACAACAAAAGACTTTCACCACCACTCTCTTTTGATCAACACACAAAAGACAAGTATTCTCTTTCACAGCTTCACCAAGCTGTTTCTACCTACTAGAAAACTCTCTTCTAGTTTCCTAAAGGTTCCTTAGTCAAGAATGTTCACCAACAACACTCACCTCACTAGGTAGTTTGTTGTGAAGCTTACAGAAATGATTCTTACAATAAGGGGTTTGGGTTTGGGATGATTTAGGAGCTTGATTATAGATAAATACAATGTATTGTATAGAACAAACAAGCTAACACACACTCAAGAAGTATTCCCAAAACAGAACTTGAAGTCGCTTAGAGTGTGGATGAGAAGGTTGGATAACTTTGAGAAGCTTGACTTGTGAAGGTTCCAATTAAATCTCATGATTTGTAACTTCGAAATTTAGCCTTTATATAGCCTTTGAAACTTGAATATAGCCGTTAGAAGGTTGGAGGTAGCCGTTGGGAAGTAGTTCTAGGTTTGTAGATATGTAATGATGAAGCTTGCTTTAGGTGTAGCCTTTGTACCTTCTTCAGCAGCTTTTGAAGCTTTACCTGACCCATTAAACCTTCTTCAGCTGACATTGTACAGTCTTACACATATTCTGACCTCTGCTCTTGTACTTGGTGACAGTTTCTATGCTTTTATGTGAAGCTTCTCAAGCTTCTTTAACATGAACAAACATGTTTTGTTTGTACAATGAATAATCAAAGAGTTCCTCTTTGCATGACACAATTATTCTACAACATTTATACATAGAATTTACATTTAATGCGAATTGGTGTTGCGCCCCGAAAAATCCGGCTTGGGATTTCTCAGTGTACAACGTGAAAATTGTGAAGCCGCCACTAATATTTTAATTTTTAGACCAAAACATTAGAAAAGGTCTTTTTACAAAAGGCGGGTGGTCTTTCAAAACAGTAAATGTAGGTTCTGGGGTCGGTTAGGTGTGGGAAGGTGTTAGCACTCACACCTCCTTTCTACCGAAAGGAAGCATTAATTCGATGTGTGGTTTAGATTGTTTGATTTGAGATAATTTTTGTTCTACTTCTTTTCTTTTCCTTTTTTATTTGAAAGAGTTTTATAGAAGACAAGGGAGAAAGGAGTCTTTTTGAGATTTTTGAAAAGCGAGCTTGACGGGATATGACCGGGCCCTCACGCACCTCAATGCGATGAGGATCAAAGCTACGTAGTTCTTAATTCTTTGTTTTGGGGTTTTTGAAAGCGAGCTTGACGGGATATGACCGGTCCTCACGCACCTCAATGACCGAGGGATCAAAGCTACGTAGTTCTTAATTCTTTGTTTTGAGAAAATCGTGTTTTGTTTTTATCTTATCTTTTGCGTTTTGGAAATATGACTCAAGCGCTCATGAATACCAAACAAGCAACGGCTTCAGTGGCGTTCATTACTAACTTGAAAAAGTGTTGGGACCGATAATCGGTCGAGCCATTACTCAAGTGATTACTAGTCGCAACGTTTTATTATCTTTTTTGAAACGATTTTGGAAAAAGGATGAATCTTAGTGATAATTACCACTAATGACTCATATTGTTTTTGAGTTTTTTAACTAATTTGTATTTGATTAAGGTGTGGAGCTTTCATGATAGTCAAACAAGCAAAGGCTTCGAGTGACTACCACTAATAACTCCATCATTAACGATCAAACAAACAATGGCTTCGAGTGATGGCTAATGATTTATTTATGAAAAATGCCTTAGGGTTTTTATTAGAAAACATTTGATTTCAAGTTTGAAAAAGAAGAGATAGAACATTCCAAATCCTTTCAAATCCAAACCAAGGCAAAACATGAGCATAGGCAAAGCAAACATGAAGAATATTTACAAGTTGCCATGAACAAATGAATACATGATTAAACAAACACATGAGTGTATGAACATGCAATTGGAGAATACAAGACATAATATTATTGAATGCATAATTAAATGCATGAGCATACAAAAGGTGGAAGGCAATGTATGACATTATTGAATGCATGAGTATTTGATTAATGAATGCATAGACATGTGAGGATGCATGGTTATTTAATTATGAATGGACATGTGAGAATGCAAGAAGTATAAACAAGTAAGGATGCATGAGGTACTAACAAGTGAGAGTGCAAATGAATATGCAAGAGATATGAATATATGAAAAGGCATGAAGATTAAAACAAGAGAGTATGCAAGAGATACAAGCAAATGAGAATGCAAGAGAGTGAATGAGGTTTTATTTAAGTGCAAGTGGGTGAGAGTGTGTCATAAAAAGTGGTAAGAATTTAGTTGCCTTATTCTTAGGAAATGGTGAAATGTTTTGGTGTTTTAGAGTCTTAAGAAAAAGTGGTAAAAAGTATTTTTGGGTTGATTTTATAAAGTTAAAAAGTTATAAATGTAAACTAGAAAATGTTTTGGGTCTTTTGTAATTTAAGGAAGGTAAAAAGTAAAGGTAAATTATTAATGAAATGGTAACTTACTTAAGTGAAGGAGGTGAATTATTTAAGTGAAGGTAAATGTTTTTACTATTTAGTAACACTTAAGTGAATGATAAAAACTAAAAGGTAAAAAGTGAAAAACACAATTCACAACAATTAATTTACCAAACAAGATCAAACAACAAATTTGAGTAAGCAAATTGGTCACAAAATGGCTCTATGGCCGAACCCATATATATACAACAATGCTCAACTTCAACAAATTTCTTGCAACCAATCACCTCATTAGACACACACACATAAACCCTAAGATCTACACATGTGTATCACACTCAAACAAGCATCATTTCATTATTTATTCAACTCACAAAATCAAAGAAAATAAGAGATGATGAAACCCTAATTTAGGAACCTAAAACCGAAACCTCAACCTCACAAATCAAACCAAATCTCAACTTGCAAGTTTATAACATGAACAATGGGATGCATATCTCATGTGGAAATTTTTATTCATGCAAAAATGACAAAATGAGTATGAAAAATGCAAGAACAATATGATGAAAACACAAGAAACCTCTCTCTCAGGCCAAGGGTTCACTTCAAGCACCCAAGGCTCCCAAAGTCCTTGACATAGTGCTTGAAATGAACCTCTAAGCCTCTTAGAGAGGAAAGAGGAGAGATGAAGGGATCTACATGGTGAAAGGTGAAGAAAATGCAAAGGAGAATTTACTTACCTCACAAAATAACTAGGAAATGAAAAAGAGAGCAAGAACTTGAAGAACACAACCTCAACAACCTTGAAACCCCACGCAAATAGCTTTCTTTGATCAAACTTGAATGATTATTGAAGCTTATGAGGAGATCTTTTGAATGATGAAAGAATTATGGAGTTTTGATGGTGAAAAAATGAAGAAAAGATGGAAGGAAAGGGGGTGGTAGCTATGCCAAGGTGAGGAGGAGAGGAGGAGAGGTTGCTAGCTAGGGGTAAAAATGAAAGGGTGTGTGTGAGCTAGGTCTTATTTTGGGCTTTTATATGAAGTGAAAACTTAGGGGTATTTGTGACAATGCATCTCTTGTAAACCACTAGGATTTGATTTTATTTTTGAATGGATGGCTAGGATTGGTGGTCACATGGATTAGGGTATTTAGAAAACACAAGTGTGTGAGAAGGTGGGGTGAGGGTGGCGCATGTGTGAACAAAAAAGAAAGGGAATTTTGTGAACAAAAATCTAATTTTGGAATGGTGACTCATAGGGAGAAGGATCTAGAATAGGGTTAAGGGTAATTTGGTGAGGGAATGTTATCAAAAGGGAAAGAATGCATTTTTGGGTGAAGAGGTTAGTGTAAGTGTGTGGAATAATTTACCAAAATGGGCAAAATGAAGATATGATCAAATCAAAACTTGGTGAGTAAGAAAAGAAGTGTGTAGAAGCTTCTAGAGAGAGAGAGAGAGGGTATGTTTCGTGCATGGGGCTGATTATGAAGGGGAAAAATAAAAAAAATGCTTGTTTTTTGGTATTTTGTCTTATTGAGGACACTTCCTATTTTTGGTTTTTTGAAATTTGAATTTTTGGGCATGCAAAATGGGAATGCACCTATTGACATATGTTACATGTTTTTGGACATCATAAAATAACCTCCTAATTATTCTTAGACAACCAAAATTGTCACTTAATAAATGGGGAATTTTTAATGATCTTTTAATATTTTTTATGCAATAAAAATAGGGAAAATGCATTTTAATTATTTTGGGCTAGGATGTTCTCTCTAAAAATTGTACAAAAATTATCTTGGATAAGAGAAAAATGTACTTTTGGTGTGTGCATATTTTTGACGAGAAAATCATCCTGTTGCGAAAAATGACCAAAATGCCCTTCACCCTAAAAAAATCCTAATTCGTCCAAAAAGTGCATTTCAACTTTAAAAATGATTTTAGAAACTTTGAAATGACTTTTAGGACCCTAAATGCAATGCATGATGCTTTTCTTTTATTTATTTATTTTTTGGGAAAATTAGGGTTTTGACCTAAGCCGGACAAAATTGGGGTATGACAATTGGATCATAGGATCAGAATTTAATGTGTTTCTCATATAGAGAAGGTTGTTGTTCGTTAAACCTTCTCAATCTTTAACCTTCTTTACATTTCTCTTGATAAGGTCAAACCTTCTTTTGACTTGACTTCACCAAACTTTTCATTGACTTTTGGTCAACCTTCTGTTGACCTTTGGTCAACCTTCTATTTGACTTTCAGTTAACCTTCTGTAGAAAGGTCAAACCCCTTAATATTACTACTACACTACCCATTTCTATCATTAAAACAATAAAAAAAATGCAAAAATTCCACATCTTTTGGCAATTAAACTTATCAATCATCTATACAAATATATTCAATCAATTATATTAACAATCAATTAAATAAAATTACCTACTAATCTCAAGAATTGAGATTAGCCAATTTGGGGATGTTACAGATAGCGGATAAAGTTATAGCAAATAGCAGTGAATAAGCTAGCTGATAGCAGATAAGCTAACTGGTGGTAAACAAAGTGTTTGATAAAATAAGCGGTTGAACTAGCTGATAAAGGAAAAATACCTTCAAAAGACATATTTAACTAATTTTTAGAAATTTTGGTCAATTGAAAACTAACTGTAAGATTTATTTAATCAATATAAAATATGTTAAAATAAGTATAATTTATTATCCTGTAAATTTATGATAAACAAACTTATTAAGATATTTACGAAATACATTTTTAAAATTTATATTTTAATTGTCTAATTTACATATTAAATTGAAAGTCAATTTTAAAGTACAATTAAAATAAAAAAAAAGATAACGTATGATAAAAATAAAAATAAAATACCATCTAGTTTGCATTAACAATAGTCTCGTTATGTTTTTAACCTTTTATTATTTGTTTCAAAAAAACCTTTAATTAATTTCAATGAGATACTGTTTCGCAAGTTCGATTCAGATGTTGAGAAATAAAATAATCGAAAGATAGAAAAAGGAAAGGCAAGACTGAACAAATAGGTGGGGGATAGAAAATGAATATTATAAAATTAATAAGAGTAGAAATGACTAAAACGATGAGACACTCTAAGCTATAAGTTCAAACGCTACTTGACGTAGTGTTTAAAAAACACTATAAGCTACCCAAAAAATGTTAACTATTACTGCAAGCCAAACACGTCTAATTTTTTTCATCCGTTATCGTCTAGTCAAATCATGCTATAAGTACAGTTTTAAACAGAGTTGCAGAAAAGCTATGTACATTCTCAAGTATTTAAGTCTTTTCTCAACCATACTCAACTAAAGATTTAGTTTACTGATTTTACTTGTAATCACACAAAAATCCCCAAAAGCTTAATACTTTGAACCTGAAATGCCTTCTTAAGTTAGCATAGGTTCACTACACTCAGTTAAAAGCCTTTTAAAAAGCAACCTAATAAACCACAAAGGTTTCTTAGTAGTGTAAATGTAGAGTTGAGTGAGGAAGACAACCAGAGAACTTTTTGCCTAGACTAATTTGAAAAGTTGTAAACTATTTGAGAAATAGTGAAAACACTCACGAGGTATGAGAAGTAGATGTAGCCCACAGTTTTTGGGTGAACTACTATAATTTCTGTGTTATTTACTGATTTCTCTAAGTTTCCTATATATTACACTTTAAACTCTTTGTCACAAACAATACTTTAGAAACATAGAAGGTTAAGCTCTAAAGCCTTCTCAACACAATACAGTTTTCTCAAATACTATTTTACAACCACTACGCCAGAATTGTAAAAAGAGATCGCCACCTTTAGTAGCGTTTATAAAAAAACGCTAGCCATTTTAATAACACGCTACACCATTAGTAGCGTTTTAAAGTAAAACGCTACCTATTAGGTAACACGCTAGACAGATCCCTAGCGCTTTTACTCAAAACGCTAGCAAATTAGAAAACACGCTAGACAGATCCCTAGCGCTTTTATTCAAAACGCTAGCCAATTAGAAAACACGCTAGATAGATCCCTAGCGGTTTTTTAGAAAGCGCTAGCTATTTAGAAAACACGCTAGACGGATCCCAGCGCTTTTTTTCAAAACGCTAGCCAATTAGAAAACACGCTAGATAGATCCCTAGCGTTTTTTATAAAACGCTAGGTATTTAGTAAACACTCTAGACATATCCCTAGCGCTTTTACTCAAAACGCTAGGTATTTAGAAAACACGCTAGATCCCTAGCGTTTTTAGAAAACGCTAGGTATGGTTAAATAATTTTTTTGTTTCCCATTGAGCTACTTCCTCTTTCACTAACACTCTTACCCGTAAACGCAAAATCACTCACCCGTAAATGCAAAACCCTAACACCCTAACTCAAATTAACATCATCTCTCTCAACGAAAATCATCTCTCTCAAGTGAACATCATCTCTCTCACTCGGACAACATTGGTGAGTTTTCTGCTTCCTTTCTCTGCTTTCTTGTTAGATATTAATTGTGGGTTCTAGTTTAGAAATATATTAGTTTTGTCACTTGTGCACACTAGACTCTTCTTCTTTTTTTTCACCACTAGCCTCTTCTTGTTACACATAAATTAATTGTTTGGAAGACTAGACTATATGGTTCCTTTGTCTTGACCAAAGGACCGAGAATAGAAATAGAATATGATATAGATATAGCTTGGGAAAATAAGGAGTGGAAATTTTGTTTGTTTTTTTATATGAATTGATTCTTCATTATATTCGAATTGCTTGATGGGTCATATGTTAAAGTTCTCTTCTCAGGATTTTATTATAAATATTTGGCAATTATGGATAGAAATTGGATGTCTGCCAATCGTCTGTCCAAGGAGTATATTATTTGGAGTGGATTATTTTGTGAGCTGTGCTGTTGAACGTTTAGGGACTTCTAGTGGTATGAAATGTCCTTGTTTAAGGTGTTGTTATGTAAAATCAGTTACTGCAGAGGAGTTGACACGACATTTAAAGGCGAATGGAATTGATCAAAGTTACACTTGTTGGATAATGCACGGTGAGAAAAAAGGTGAATCTTCAAATATGAATGATATTAGTAAGAGATATGCGCCACTTGCGGTTGACACCGGAACACATTCATTTGATGCGAACGAATTTGAAGAGATGGCAAAGGTGGTTGAAGAGGATCTTAATGATTGTCTGAAATGTTTGAGAAGTTGATAAGCGATGCGAGACACCATTGTATGCGGGTTGTAATGAATTCACAAAATTATTGGTCGTGATCAAGTTGTATAACTTGAAAACTCGCCACGGATGGACGGATAAGAGCTTTACCGATTTACTCTCACTACGAAAGAAATGTTGCGAATGATAATGTGCTTCCTTCTCGGACGTATGATGCAAAGCAAATGTTGGGGTCTATTGGCTTGAACTATGAGAAGATACACGCTTGTCCGAATGATTGCATTTTATTTTGGAATGAACATGCGTTGTTAAAGTCGTGTCCTAAATGTAATGCACCGTGAGTATAAGAAGAAAGAGTCGCTCCACAAAAGGTGTTGTGGTATTTTCCTATAATTCCTCGATTTAGGCGCATGTATCGTAGTTGAGAAGATGCAAAACACTTGACATGGCATGAGGATGAAAGGATTAAAGATGGTATGCTACGACACCCGCAGATTTTCCGCAATGGAAAAAATCAATATTGAGTATCCTAATTTGGGGATGACCCGAGAAAAACCTACGCCTTGCATTGTCTCTGTGATGGATTTAACCCGCACGGTATCCGAGTAGCTCCTACGCGATACATGGCCCGTGATTTTGACGATTTATAACTTATCACGTGGCTTTGCATGAAACGCAAATATATGATGTTGTCTTTGTTAATTTCAGGCCCAAACAACCAGGAAATGATATTGATGTATACTTGGCTCCTTTAATTGAAGACTTGAAGCAAATGTGGGAGATTGGGGTAGAGGTGTATGATGGGTTCAGAGAAGAAAGTTTCACCCTGAGGGCTATGATCTTTGGCACAATTAACGACTTTCCTGCATACGGCAATCTATCTGGTACAAAGAACAAAGGCGGTGTGCATGCCCTATATGTGAAGATAAACACAGATTGGATGTGGTTGGAACATGGTAAGAAGAATATCTATCTTGGTCATCGTAGATTTTTGCCATCAACTCATCACTATCGATTGTGGAGAAAGGCATTTGATGGGAATACAGAAACACGTAGAGCTCCCCCGCCTTTGACGGCAATGTGTATTTGAAAAGGTGGAAGATTTGAACATTAAATTTGGGAAGCCTTTTGCGGGGAGAGATTGCCAAACGGGGTGGAAGAAAAGTCGATTTTCTTTGAGTTGCCATTTGGAAGTCATTATATGTAAGGCATTTCATTGATGTGATGCATGTTGAAAAGAATGTCTTGAAAGTGTCATTGGTACCTTACTCAATATGCTTGGGTAAGACTAAAGATACCATCAACTCAAGGTTGGATTTGGTTAGTATGGGTTTGAGACCGAATTGGGTCCCAGTAAAGAAGGGTACACGTACATATCTACCTCCGCAACTCATACTCTATCTAGAAAGGAGAAGATGTCTTTTGTGAGTTTCTTCATGGAGTTAAAGTTCCAGAGGATACTCTTCAAATGTGGCGACTCTTGTATCGATTAAAGACCTCAAGTTAAAGTCTCTAAAGTCCCACGATTGTCATGTTCTCATGGAGAATTTGCTACCCATTGGTATACGATCCATTTTGCCTAAGAAAGTGCGTCAGACCTTAACCAAACTTTGTTTATTCTTTAAGGCGATTTGTAGTAGAGTGATTGACCACGGAAAGTTGCCAACATTGCAAAGAGAAATTATTGTCACTTTGTGTGAGCTTGAGATGTATTTCCCACCTTCCTTTTTCGACATAATGATTCATCTAATAGTTCATCCGGTTAGAGAGACACAATTGTGTGGCCCATGTTACATGAGATGGATGTATCCGTTTGAGCGTTACATGAAGATATTAAAAGGATATGTGAAAAATCGATCACGACCTGAGGGTTGTATTGTTGAGCGCTACATAGTTGAAGAGGCTATTGAGTTTTGCACGGGCTATCTATCTAGTCTTGAATATTTCGTGGGATTTGCAAGGTCTTGTCATGCGGGAAGGATTAGTAAAGGGATGACGGGAACTAAATTAGTGATGGTATCAAGGAAAGAACTAGAGCAAGCACACTTATGACGTTCTTCACAATGATAGTGAGGTTGATTCATATGTTGCCAAGCACAAGGAGATTCTTAAGAGTCAATTCCCGGGAAAGAAGCAAGTTTGGTTAGCAAAAGAACACAATAGGAGTTTCATAGTGTGGCTAAAACATCACATTGATGGTGAGTGTGTTTCGAATCCTACTTCGATTTCAAAAAGATTGAGATGGTTAGCAAAAGGTCCAAATATACATGTCTTCTCTTACAACAACTATCTAATGAACGAGTGCACTTTCTATACAAAAGAACAAGATGATCAGAGTAAAATGCAAAATAGTGGGGTGACTCTTGTAGCTCATTCTATGCATGCATCCAGTGCCAAAGATAGAAATCCCATATATGCGAATATGTCTTACTTTGGCTTCATTGAACACATATGGGAGTTGGATTACAATATGTTTCAGGAGCCTGTGTTCAAATGTGAATGGGTTGACAATAATCTTGTTTCTGATTGATGAATTAGGGTTCATGCGGGTGAATTTCAACAAGTTAGGATATAAAGATGAACCTTTTATTTTAGCATCGCAAGCTCAACAAGTGTTTTATGTCACCGATCCGATTAATATCAATTGGTCTATTGTTCTATTGTGACAAAAAAATTTGTGTATAACAACGATGATGATGAAGCACCGATGATGTTGGTGTTGAGGCGACCCTTTCTTCGAACATCGGAACCAATAATAGGGAAAATACTTCTATAGAGGATGTTGTATATTTTAGAAAAGATCATAATGATGGAATTATTATTAAATCGGAAAAAAAAATACCAAGACGCGAATTGCAAACAAAATTTTATCTAGGAAAAGGAAAAGGTAATATAGACTTAATGATATATCGTTATTTTTTATTAATAGATAATATTTATATTGTTTTTGTAAATTTAACAATAACATGGATTATATATGTTATATTGCAGGTCAGATGGCATCACTTAGTGATCATGAGATCTAGTGGTCAAGGCAGTAGTCATTGAGGGTTGTCTTTGTTATATATGTTTCTAGCTTTAATTTGTAGCTACTTTTGAGTTTCATAATCTAAGTTACTTATTATGTTGTATGATTTGGATATATATTAATTATGTTGTAAGTAATTGTTAGTTTAATATGGTCTTTTGGTGATATGTACATATGTGTGTATCTATATATTGGTTTGTAATGATATATTGGCTGAATTTTGTTGGAATGTATTTTCTGAATTTTGTTGAAGGGAATGAATTTATAGGTTGTAATTAAAATGGAGAACAAACCAAAATAAAAAAATATTTAAAAAAATTCAGTCAATAGGTAGCGTTTTAGAGTGAAAACGCTAGAAATGAAGTTAAAAATTCATTCAATACCTAGCGTTTTAAAAATAAAACGCTAGGAATTGTAAAGAGGAGCTAGAGGATCCCTAGCGTTTACGTAAAAACGCTAGGAATGGTAGTAAAAAGGTGTTATAGCATCCCAGCGTTTTTACATAAAACGCTAGGAATGTTAGTAAAAGGTGTTATAGCATCCTCAGCGTTTTTATATAAAACGCTAGGAATGTTAGTAAAAGGTGCTATAGCATCCCTAGCGTTTACTAAAACGCTAGGAATTGTAAAAAGCGCTATAGCATCCCTAGCGTTTTTACATAAAACGCTAGGAATGGTAGTAAAAATTTTAATAGCATCCCTAGCGTTTTACAGAAAACGCTAGGAATGGTAGTAAAAATTTTAATAGCATCCCTAGCGTTTTACAGAAAACGCTAGGAATTGTAGTAAAAATTTTAATAGCATCCCTAGCGTTTTACAGAAAACGCTAGGAATGGTAAACACGCGCTAGATGATCCCTAGCGTTTTATGTAAAAACGCTAGGGATGCTATTAAAATTTTTACAAGGCGCGCTCTCTCATCTCCCTCACACACTTGTAGAAATAAAAATCTCTGTCCATGTTTTGATGATACAAACTTAAGTGATGAGTTAAGCTTTCTAATCTTATTATGATTTAACAAGTTTTCAATCAAGTGTGTTAAAGAACAGGGAATAAGTTTCATAGCAAAAGTTCTTGGCCTTACAAAATAAACTGGTTTTCAAAGATAAAATGTGCCAAAAGAAGGTTACCTTCAGAAGGTTACCTTAAAGAAGGTTGAATAAAGAAAGATACACCATCAGAAGGTTGACTACAGAAGCTTAAAAGATAAAGTAACTTCCTTCAGAAGGTTGACTGAAAGTCAAACAGAAGGTTGACCAATAGTCAACGAAAGTTTGATTGAAGTCAACAAAAGGTTGAATTACCTTCTTAAAGAGGTTCAGAAGGTTAAGTGTTCAAGAAGGTTAAAAGAGGATTGAAGATTTCAAGCTTCTGTTTCTGGAAAACATGTTCATAATCGAAATCTTAAACTGAATGCATCAAATGAAGTTTCAAGGAATTAAAGTTGTAGAAATAATATCCTATGTAAAGAGGAACTCCTTGATTTTTTGTTGTGTTGGAAAAGCATGTTTGTTCATGATTAAGAAGCTTTAGAAGCTTGATTTAAATTGTATAAAGCATTGTGTAGTACATGAATAGGGGTGAATTGACAGAATGATGTAAAAGTCTTGACATGAAGAGATGTCTACACAAGACAAAGCAAAAATGTTGCTTTGAAGGTTGAAGGCTACTATCTAAAGCTCAAAAATCATCATTACCTATCTACAAAGCTACAACAAATTCCAACGGCTCTTTCCTTCTTCCCAACACCACATTTGATTCAAAGTCTATATAGAGGGCTGCTCTACTCAAATGAAGATTATGAGTTGATATTGGAACCTTCAAGTCAAGCTTCTAAACGAAATCCAACCTTCTCATCCACACTTCAAGCTACTACAAAATTCAGAATTGGGAATACTTTCTTGAGTGTGTGCAAGCTTGTTACATTCTTAGAAATACATTGTATTCATCTATAAACAAGCTCCTAAATCATCCCATAACCCAAACCCCTTATTGTAAGGAATATTGTGCTTGTTTCTCAACAGACTACCTAGATTAAAGGTGAGTGGTGTTGGTGATTCTAAGTTGTAATTCTCACAACAAACTACCTAGGAAAAGGTGAGTGTTGTTGGTGAGTCTAAGTTGTAGGTATCTCAACAAACTACCTAGTAAGAGGTGAGTGTTGTTGGTGATTCGGTTTGAAGGTTTCTCAACAAACTACCTAGTGAGAGGTGAGGGTTGTTGGTGATTCAGTTCAAAAGTTTCTCAACAAGCTACCTAGTGAAAAGTGAGGGTTGTTGGTGATTCTACTGTGGAAGTTAGCACTTGTCTTTTGTGTGTGATCAAAAGAGAGTGAAGGTGAAAGTCTTTAGCAAGTGAAGCTAAAGCAAGTGTAAAATCTATTTGGAAAATAGTGGAAACTCTCACGAGGACGTGGGAGAGGAGTAGCCACGGTTTGGTGAACCTCTATAACTCTACTTGTGTATATTTTCGCTTTACTTACCATTTGCTTTAGCTGTCTAACAATCACCAAAGTTTTCAAAATACTTTAGAAGGTTAAATACACCAACTTTCTCAAGTCAAAATCTTAATTTTAAATAAGCTAAACTTTGATTATCTTTTGAAAACTACACTCTTTGCTAAAAGAACAGACATCTAAAATCATCAAAGTTAATTATCTTTTACTACTATCACATTTGCTTATTGTTTGTGCAACTAACATTCAACCTTCTGATATCCAAGTTATCTTGAGAAACCATACAGAAGGTTGCAGGAATTAAAAACGAAAAAGATAGCACAATTCAATCCCCCCCTTTCTTGTGCAAACTAGTCACTTCAATTGGCATCAGAGCTCACCTCTAGGGGCTGAGCACACTTTGCAGTGTGAGAGGAAAGATCCTGGAAGAAGTGATGAGTCATCATTCCAACTCAGAATGTTCCTTCCTCAAGGAGCTTCAAGAAATAGACCACCAGGATTCACTGGTGAACATTACTATTATTGGAAAGATCAAATGAGATTGTTCCTAGAATCTCAAGACACTGACATTTGGGGAATTGTTGAAGATGGTCCTTTTGAACCTACTACAACTCTTGATGATGGAACCACTATGAGCAAACCCAGAAACACCTGGACACCTGAAGATAAACGCATGGTACTTCTAAACTCTAAAGCTAAATTTTATCTAACATGTGCTTTAGGTAGAAGTGAATATGATAAAGTTCTTTGGGAAAGAAAGCGCCAAAGAAATGGGATACATTGAAGATCGCCCATGAAGGAGCAGACCAAGTCAAAGAAGCAAAAATCAACCTTCTTATTCATAAATTTGAAACATTCAAAATGGAGGAGCAAGAAACAATTTCGAAATGTTTAGCAGATTCACAACAATAACAAATGATTTGAACTCCCTGGGAAATACCTACTCAAATCAAGCTAAAGTAAGAAAACTCCTAAGATGCCTTCCAAAGGTATGGAGACCTAAAGTGACTGCTATAACAGAAGCTAAAGATCTCTCTATTCTCAAAATAGAGGATCTACTTGGATCCCTAAAAGTGCATGAACAAGAAATCATGGATGAACTTCAACCCAAGAAGGTTAAAACCATTGCACTCAAAGCTTCTCAAAAACTTCACAACCTTCTAAAGCTATGGCACATAAAGCTCAAGAGGATACTCAAGAAGAAAGTGAAGATGATGAAAATGACATTGATGATGAGGATGAAATGGCTCTAATCACCAGAAGGTTGAGAAGATGGGCATTTAGAAAGAAAAATAACAGAAAACCCTTCTTCAAGAAAGATCAACCTAAAGGTGAAGGAACTAGCAAAATTGATCCTGTGTGCTATGAATGTAACAAACCTGGACATTTCA
The DNA here is from genome assembly GCA_020916435.1 of Oxytropis ochrocephala. Lineage (NCBI taxonomy): Eukaryota > Viridiplantae > Streptophyta > Magnoliopsida > Fabales > Fabaceae > Oxytropis > Oxytropis ochrocephala. Next base: position 71,113,679 of record CM037089.1, read on the forward strand.
GAAGTGAATGTCCAAAGTTGAAAGGAAGCAACAGAAAGTTCACACCTAAGAAAAAGGCTCTACTTGCAACATGGGATGACTCTGAAGATACCAACTCAGACCATGATGAAGAGACTGCAAACTTTTGTCTCATGGCTAACTCTGAGGAGCCTTCTCAAATATCTCCTGCATCAAGTATGGAATCAATCAACTCATGCTTCATAGGAGATATTGACCTAGAAGAGGTAAACACTTCTAAATCACAAACTTGTGCTTCATGCAAAGATACTGAACATGCTTTTGAAAACCTATTATCTGATTCAAATACTTTGGCTCAAAATGTGTGATGTTCAAAAATCAACTTTTGAATGCAAAAAGGAGAATGAAGAGCTTCAAAAACAAAATGAATATTTGATAAAAACAGTTCAAACTCTTCAACATTCTCACTTTAAACTTTCTGAACAACACAAACTTTTGAAAGATAAGGTCTCAGAACAACCAAATCTTATACTCTCTGACCTTGAAAATCAAAACAACCTTCTCAAAGATAAAGTTTCTGTTTTAACTAAAGAACTAGCTATGTCCATACAGAAAACTTTTGAACTACCTGTAGAAAAACAAAATGAGAAGAAATCTAGGACTAGAAAGTCTAAGACAAAGTGTACATATTGCAAACATTTTGGTCATGATATTTCTGTATGCTATAAACTGAAAAGAAGCTTCTATAGGAAGAGGACTAACCATGAAGGACCCAAAAGATATTGGGTACCTAAATCATTACTAACATCCGAAACAGAATGCCTCTTAGCATCCAAGAAAAAGTCGTGGTTCTTAGGACAAAGTGGATGTTCGAGGCACATGATGGGAAAGAGATAAATTTCTCTCAATGGAGAGAATAGATGGAGGCTATGTCATCTTTGGCAATGATGATAAAGCTTGCATCAAAGGTATAGGTACTATAGGTAATTCTAACTCCCCTAAAATTAAGAATGTTCAATATGTAGAAGGTTTAAAGCATAACTTGTTAAGTATCAGTCAACTGTGTGATAGTGGTCATAAAGTCTCTTTTAAATCTGATAAGTGTTTTATTAAAGAAATCTCCTCTGGTAAGGTCTTGTTTACTGCATCTAGAAATAAAAATCTATATAGCCTATGTCTTGATGATCTATCTCAAGAAACTTGTCTTATGTCTTATGAAAATGACAAATGGATTTGGCATAGAAGAACTGGCCACATAAGCATGCAAACTATTTCAAAACTTTCCAAAAAGGAACTAGTCAGAGGGTTACCAAAAATCAATTTTGAAAAAGATAGAGTGTGTGAAGCATGTGTTCATGGTAAACATGTGAAATCTAGTTTCAAACCTAAGAACATGATCACATCCCAAAGGTCACTAGAACTACTTCACATAGACTTATTTGGTCCTACCAAAACTCGCTAGTCTTAATGGAAAAAGATATGGTTTTGTAATTGTTGATGATTTCTCTAGATTCACCTGGGTGCTATTTTTGAAAAACAAAGATGAGGCTTTTGAAGCCTTCAAAGTGTTTCTAAAGAAAGTTCAAAATGAAAAAGGAACAAATGTTATTTACGTAAGAAGTGATCATGGGGAGAATTTGAAAACTTCTCTTTTCAAAACTTTTTGATGAAAATGGAATTACTCACAATTTCTCATGTCCTAGAACTCCACAACAAAATGGATTTGTAGAAAGAAAAAATAGAACTTTGCAAGAAATGGCAAGAACACTCTTAGAAGATTCAAAAATTGAAAAATACTTTTAAGAAAGTGTCAGAAACACACTGCTATATTTTGAATAGAGTGTCTATTAGAAAAATTGTTGAAAACCCCTATGAAATTTGGAAAAATAGAAAACCAACCATTGCATACTTTCGTGTATTTGGTTGCACTTGTTTCATTTTGAATAACAAAGACAATCTAGGAAAATTTGATTCTAAATCGATAAAGGAATTTTTTTAGGATATTCAACATCTTCAAAGGCTTATAGGGTATATAATCTTAGGACTCAAATCTGTAGAAGAAAGCATGCATATTGTATTTAATGAAACTAACAGTTCAAGTGAAGTAATTGATGTTGATGAGACCAATCAAGAAGGTACAGAACATGAAGCAGATTGGAGAAGGATGAACCGTAAGCTTCGCTCAACCTTCTAAACAATCAAATGAAGCTACTCAAGCTTCGATGAACCTTCTCAATTACCAAGAAGTTGGAGAATGGTGGTACATCATCCACAAGATCAAATTATTGGTAGCACTTCGATCTCGTTAGAACTAGAACTTCATTTAGAGACAATGCGCTGGAATGGTCTTAATCTCTGAAATAGAACCTAAGTCAATCAAGGAGGTCATACAAGATCAATCATGGATAGAAGCAATGATGAAGAACTCTCTCAATTTGAAAAGAATGAGGTATGGAACTTAGTGATACCTCCAAAAATCAGTCCTATTATAGGAACCAAATGGGTGTTTGAAACAAGCTAGATGAAAATGGTAAGGTGGTGAGAAACAAGGCAAGACTTGTTGCTCAAGGGTATAACCAACAGGAAGGTATTGACTATGATGAAACTTTTGCTCCTGTAGCAAGGTTAGAAGCCATTAGAATCTTACTTGCATTTGCTGCACACAAAAATTTTAAATTATTTCAAATGGATGTTAAAAGTGCTTTTCTAAATGGCTTTTTAAATGAAGAAGTTTATGTAAATCAACCTCCTGGTTTTGTTGATCAAAAGAAACCAAACCATGTTTTTAAACTCACCAAAGCCCTATATGGGCTTAAGCAAGCTCCTAGAGCTTGGTATGAAAGGTTAAGTAACTTCTTGATCAAAAACAAATTTACAAGAGGAAAAATTGATACTACATTATTTAAGAAAACTCTTGATAAAGATTTGTTGATTGTTCAAATTTATATTGATGATATCAGTTTTGGATCAACAAATGAAAAATTATGCAAAGATTTTGGGAAACTTATGAAAAGTGAATTTGAAATGAGTATGATGGGAGAATTAAGTTTCTTTCTAGGACTTCAAATTAAACAACTTGATGAAGGTATCTTTATTAGTCAAGAAAAATACATCAAAGATCTTCTCAAGAAATATAAGATGAATGAAGCTAAAGCCATGGCAACTCCTATGCATCCTTCGTACAAATTGAGAAGGATGAAGAAGGAAAACCAATTTCGAAAAAAAGAATACAGGGGTATGATAGGTTCATCTGTTATATTTAATCGCTAGTAGACTCGACATTGTGTTTCGGGGTTGGCCTATGTGCTAGATTTCAAGTTTCTCCAAAAGAATCTCATCTCACCGCAAATAAAAGAATATTCAGATACTTAGTGGGAACAACTAATCTTGGTCTATGGTATAAAAAGAATACTCATTTTGACCTAATTAGCTCTTCGTGATGCTGACTATCTTTGGTGATAGAAGGATGTGGAACATCATTTTATTGACATTAAACATCATTTTATCAGAGATCATGTTCAAAAGAAGGATGTGGAACTTATTTTTATTGACACCAAGCATCAATTAGCTGATATATTTACCAAGCCTTTGTTAGAAGAAAGTTTTAATTTTATTAAAAAGGCTTTGCACATTTTAAAATGTCCTTAGGAGAAAAATATGTCAAAAACCCCAACCTTCTGAAGTCTTCAGAAGGTTCGCTTGGAGAGAATCAAATTCAGAAGGTTGAATTTGAGAAGGATAAATTAAAGTCACAATTGGGGACGGTTATTAAAGCAACTAAAAACTGTCTTCTATGACAGTTATGTCTTGTCATAACTGCAAAACATCAAGTCACAACGGCTAGTCTCTCTCTCTCTCTCTCTCTTTCACGCACGCCAATCCAATTGAATACCTTCTCTCTGAAACCGATTCTCTTCTTCTCTTCCTTTCTTCGCATGAAAAATTCTTCTTTTCTCCAAAAATGGTGAGAACAAAAATTCCATGTGTGAAGAAAGCCAAGACTCCCACAACCCATAATCTTCCACTGCATTCTTGAATGCTTCTAAACCTCCACCTACCTGCATTGATGCTCCATCCGAACAAAGATCTTCCAAATCTTCACCCACTCCTCTCGAAGATCAACTAGAATCAAAACTAGTTCTTTCAAAGAAATACAGGTCTGGAACAAGGAAGAGTCAACCTATCACCTCGATGATGATGACTCTACTCTGTCCAAATGATGGCGAGAATCGAAAATGGAACCGAAAAGGAAAGCATCTCTTCAACCACAATCTTCTTCCAAAAGGCCAAAATTTAAGATTAAGTTTGGAGGAAGTAAAGGAAAAGAAAAGATTGATGAAGAACAAAATCTTGAAGTTGAAGAACAAGCCCCGCCTGCATAAGTATTTGATAAGGAAAAATGGGGCAAAAGGAATGTTCTCATTGGGAGAATTTATCTCATTGGAAGAACTGAAAGCTACGGTTGGAATCTACAGAACACATTGAGTATCAAGGTTGGCAAAACATTACGTCCCAAGGAGAAACTATTTATCCCAACCTCATAAAAGAATTCTATGGATACATGAATGTAAGTGAAACCAAATCCTCTTTTACTACTCAAGTAAAAGGAACCACCATTGTGGTAACACCAACCATAATAGCTAATGCCCTGAAAATTCCTGAGAATGAAGTATGTTTGTATGGAAAAGATTGGTATGATCAAACTGAAGTTACACAGGAGGAAGTTCTGAAGCTTCTGATGAAGAAACCTAGTGAAAAGCTTAAATCATCAGCACTAAAGGATGAAGCACGTATCATGCACAATATGGTAGTCCACTCTCTGATTCCTAGAGCAGGAAGTTTTGAGCAGGTAAAACCTATTGATCTACTCTTAGTCTATCACATGATCACTAGAAATAAGATTAACCTTCCATACATTATCTTTCATTATATGATAGACATGTGCAAAACCATTAGCAGATTTCATCCCTACCCTATGGTATGTTCTTGACCAAATTATTCAGATTTAAGAAAATCTCTGTGGCTAGGGAAGAATCAATACATGAAAAAACAACCTTACGGTCCAAGAGTGCTAAGCAGATGGGATGAAACCTTTTAGCAAGAAAATAGAAATATTTCCAGAAACAAAACACATTTCATGATGAACCTATCCTGCAACCAAGTCCCGATAAAAACACACTCTCTGTCAACCCCTCGTGGGGAGCAACTAGGATCGAGAACTGCTATCGTAACTGGACCCATAAATTTAGCCCACCAAAATCCACATTTGAAAATTTTAGTTGAATCGAACCATCTCAAGAATGGAGAGAAATTTTTGAAAATACCTTAAACTTGAATGACACTCCAATAGAAAAAGACCAACTGAACAAATGGAAGAAGAAGAAGCTTCACGATGAGAACCTCAAAGATGCACTCTAGGAAAGCCTTTGAAACACGAGAATCAAGCTCAAACTCGTCCCTTCGCTATAGAATCTCTACCTTCCGATAGAGCCATCTATTACCCATTCTCTCAAGGAATCATTTATCTGCCATATACCACTTCTCATGAGGGTCTAGCTCAGGGGGAGCTACAAGAAAATCAATCCCATGAGAATGAGGAACAGAAAAATGAACAAACACAACCACTATCTCCTATCACTCAAGTTGTTCATGAGGTAATTAGGGATATTGAGGACCAAGTTACATCTGAAAACCCTCAGAATCAAGCCACTAGCCCTGAAATAATAGCTTCTATTGCTCTCACTGAATTACTCCACACTCCAGATCCCTCAATTGGTCCAAATACACAATCAACTCCTGCTCCTCTTCATCATGACATCAAGGATCTACTGAACAAATAGCAAATTTATTTTCCCAATGGCATGAAAATCCTAGAACTTCACCTAGCAATACTCTTGCTTCTGAAAATATTCACAGATTCATGTTCTCTCCAATGTATGACTCCTCTGCACCAAAGGTACCTGAAGGTTCAGGACCTTCTAAACTACCTTCTGATCTACCAAAACAATTTGGATCTCTAGGATCCTTTTGTCAAACTATGAATGCACCTCTATCATCATCGACAAGGCACTGGTAGCAAAAGAAACCTTCGTAAAACAAGGAAGATTCATTCACTATATGCACAAGAAGGAAGTATTGGAGGCAATGAAGAAGATGAGAGCACACCATGAGAAACAAATGAAGAAGATGAGGGTACAGAACAACAAGCTTCTGATGAGCATTGGAATACTTCAGCAGGAAAACAGACTGGAAGCCCACAGAAACTATGCCTATCAACAATGGGTAATGGAAAACATAGTGCCTACTATGGTTCCTAATGTTGCAGTTCCTGACTTCCCTCCTCCTCAACCCTTCCAGGACATTCCTCAGCCTACTTCATCATCAAACTCTTCAGATGATTCCTCTCCAACCAAGTAGCAAGCTAATTTCCCTTTCTTCCCTCCTTTTTGCTGTTGACAAAGGGGGAGAATGGAGATTATTAGCTACTTAGTTTTTAAGTGATATATTTTGGGGTTTCTGTTGACAATTAATTATCTTTTGGACATGTTTAATTTGTGTTAAAGATATGGTTTGTAATTGATAATTATCAGAACTATGTATGTTTGCTGTTTGCTGTGCTTGTTATTGTTGTACTCATACATGATAATTATCCTTTTGCTATGAATGTGCTTAATTCATTTATTGTGTATTAAAATGTCTATTCCTGAGAAACAGAAAACTTAAAACATACTCTCAAGTTTGTCATCACGGGGAGATTGTAGAAATAAAAATCTCTGGCCCTTGTTTTGATGATACAAACTTAAGTGATGAGTTAAGCTTTCTAATCTTATTATGATTTAACAAGTTTTCAATCAAGTGTGTTAAAGAACAGGGAATAAGTTTCATAGCAAAAGTTCTTGGCCTTACAAAATAAACTGGTTTTCAAAGATAAAATGTGCCAAAAGAAGGTTACCTTCAGAAGGTTACCTTAAAGAAGGTTGAATAAAGAAAGATACACCATCAGAAGGTTGACTACAGAAGCTTAAAAGATAAAGTAACTTCCTTCAGAAGGTTGACTGAAAGTCAAACAGAAGGTTGACTAAAAGTCAACACAAGGTTGACCAATAGTCAACAGAAAGTTTGATTGAAGTCAACAGAAGGTTGAATTACTTCTTAAAGAGGTTCAGAAGGTTAAGTGTTCAAGAAGGTTAAAAGAGGATTGAAGATTTCAAGCTTCTGTTTCTGGAAAACATGTTCATAATCGAAATCTTAAACTGAAATGCATCAAATGAAGTTTCAAGGAATTAAAGTTGTAGAAATAATATCCTATGTAAAGAGGAACTCCTTGATTTTTTGTTGTGTTGGAAAAGCATGTTTGTTCATGATTAAGAAGCTTTAGAAGCTTCAGATTTAAATTGTATAAAGCATTGTGTAGTACATGAATAGGGACTGAATTGACAGGAATGATGTAAAGTGCTGACATGAAGAGATGTCTACACAAGACAAAGCAAAAATGTTGCTTCAGAAGGTTGAAGGCTACTATCTAAAGCTCAAAAAATCATCATTACCTATCTACAAAGCTACAACAAATTCCAACGGCTCTTTCCTTCTTCCCAACAGCCACATTTCAGATTCAAAGTCTATATAGAGGGCTGCTTTACTCAAATGAAGATTATGAGTTGATATTGGAACCTTCAAGTCAAGCTTCTAAACGAAATCCAACCTTCTCATCCACACTTCAAGCTACTACAAAATTCAGAATTGGGAATACTTTCTTGAGTGTGTGCAAGCTTGTTACATTCTTAGAAATACATTGTATTCATCTATAAACAAGCTCCTAAATCATCCCATAACCAAAACCCCTTATTGTAAGGAATATTGTGCTTGTTTCTCAACAGACTACCTAGATTAAAGGTGAGTGGTGTTGGTGATTCTAAGTTGTAATTCTCACAACAAACTACCTAGGAAAAGGTGAGTGTTGTTGGTGAGTCTAAGTTGTAGGTATCTCAACAAACTACCTAGTAAGAGGTGAGTGTTGTTGGTGATTCGGTTTGAAGGTTTCTCAACAAACTACCTAGTGAGAGGTGAGGTTGTTGGTGATTCATTCAAAAGTTTCTCAACAAGCTACCTAGTGAAAAGTGAGGGTTGTTCGTGATTCTACTGTGGAAGTTAGCACTTGTCTTTTGTGTGTGATCAAAAGAGAGTGAAGGTGAAAGTCTTTAGCAAGTGAAGCTAAAGCAAGTGTAAAATCTATTTGGAAAATAGTGGAAACTCTCACGAGGACGTGGGGAGAGGAGTAGCCACAGTTTGGTGAACCTCTATAACTCTACTGTGTTATTTTCTGCTTTACTTACCATTTGCTTTAACTGTCTAACAATCACCAAAGTTTTCAAAATACTTTAGAAGGTTAAATACACCAACCTTCTGAAGTCAAAATCTTAATTTTAAATAAGCTAAACTTTGATTATCTTTTGAAAACTACACTCTTTGCTAAAAGAACAGACATCTAAAATCATCAAAGTTAATTATCTTTTACTACTATCACATTTGCTTATTGTTTGTGCAACTAACATTCAACCTTCTGATATCCAAGTTATCTTGAGAAACCATACAGAAGGTTGCAGGAATTAAAAACGAAAAAGATAGCACAATTCAATCCCCCCCTTTCTTGTGCAAACTAGTCACTTCAACACTCACGTAGACGTCTCTTCATCTACCTAACTTCTCTCCACGACCCAGGAAACCCTCCACGAACAACCCAGAACCCAGAACAACCCGTAACTCACGAGACTTCGCTCATCGCACCTTTGCGAACCTCCACGACCCAGAAACCCTCTTCGCTCATCTTCGTTCATCTCCTTGGTGCTACGACCTAGAAACCCATAAACGCGCGACCCGGGGACCATTAAAAACGCAGAAACCCATCCTCTTCGCTCATCCTCTCTCTCCTTGGTGCTATCTTACCACGCAGCCTCCCTCCCATTTGTTTCCTTTTTCTCGCACTCTCTCTCCCTTTCAAAAGGTATTTCGCACTCACGTACTCTCCACCCTCTCTCACCGCAATGACTATTTGTTATGGTTTTTTTATGGTTTGTTATGTATCTTTTGTATGGCTTTCTCTGTTACTTAATTAGCTCAATGTTGTATCTAATTAGTTGTTAGATTAGTCTAGCTTAGATAGCATTATTAACTTGACTAGTGCATGGCTTTCCTAGTGCATGGCTTTCTCTGTTTACTCTAGGTTCTTAGTGCATGGCTTTCCTATATATGTTTACTCTAGGTTATATACTTAGTGCATGGCTTTCCTATGTATGTTTACTCTAGGTTACTTAGTGCATGGCTTTCTCTGTTTAGTGCATGGCTTTCATATATATGTTTACTCTAGGTTATATACTTAGTGCATGTCTTTCCTATGTATGTTTACTCTAGGTTACTTAGTGCATGGCTTTTCTTTGTTACTTAGTGCATGGCTTCTTCTATATTTTGTTAAGTGTTTGTTGGTTCTAAACAATTAGAAAGCTAAAACTCACCGAGTCTATTTCATTTGGGTCATTGCAAGTCGATGGCATCACATAGTGATCACGAGAGTAGTCGTGGTGGTGATGGGGTGATAGAAACACAAAGAAGTTCACTCCCGAGGAATTACATCGAAAAAGAATATCGTCCATCGGATAAGTAAAGGACACGAGAAATATAAGGTAAGTTAATTACTAATTATTAATGTTGTTCTCTACCTTTCCAAGTTATCTAATTATTTAATGATTTAATTATTTAAGGTCCGATGGAGTGTTAAAGGTTTGCCAATTGGAGACAACGGCACAAATTTAATTAGCTTTATTGGTACTAAGGTGAAACAAATCTTTCCAATTTCAATAAAAAGTTGGAATGAGAAAGATAATACGCTTTTGCCTAAACTGAAAGATGATTTTTGGTCCTTAATACGGTATATAATTTTAGACCTCTTTAATAATCTTATTTAGTGAATTTTTAGTTGTATTTATTTAATCCATTTTTATGTATAAGTAGAAACACTTTGATGTCGATGATGCCCAAGAGATTGGATATCAAGGAAGCGGGAAGGTTGCATAGGGCTTACGTAATCGATGTGGGGAAAAAGTATTCAAACATCCTCGATGGGACCATCAGACAGAGCCTCCAAAGATTGTATGCCGGAATTATAACTAAGGAGGTTTGGACCAAATTTGTAGATATACGCACTCTGATCCGGATTTCTGGTTAGTATATTAATTATTTAAGTTATATATATATTTCACAAGTAGATATCATTCATTAATGTATACTTATGTTTTTAAATAGAAAAAGCAAAGCCAATAAAGTGAGAGCTTCTAATCCCCAAAGTACCCTTATAGAGGAGTTTCAAGTGGATATCAAATTCTTGAAGAAAGATTGGTAAGACACAATTAGTTTAATTTATTATGATTTAATGAATCTTTTAATTTACAGTTGATCATTAACAATTATTAAACTTAAATAGTTACTGCAAGAGGGGAAAGATCCAACTCAAGAATCCCTTGATCGTTGTCTTCGTCGGTTAGAGGTCCGACAAAACAAGGATGGGGAGATTGTGGATCCGAAAACTAAGGAGGTCAAGGACAAAATTGTAAGTATTCCAAAATTCATGTATTGTAATTTTAATTTTATGATTCTTAGCAAGTTGGAATTTGTGTCGACTATATTTTTTAATCCTGTTACTCGATTTTTTTGACACGTGAACATATTTTTATTGTCGATTAAATTTCTTTGACACTTGTTTATTATTTTTATCCGTTACTCGATTTTTTTGACACGTGGACATATTTTTTATTGTCGATTAAATTTCTTTGACACTTGTTTATTATTTTTATCCGTTACTCGATTTTTTTTGACACGTGAACATATTTTTTATTGTCGATTAAATTTCTTTGACACTTGTTTATTATTTTTATCCGTTACTCGATTTTTTTTGACACGTGGACATATTTTTTTATTGTCGATTAAATTTCTTTGACACTTGTTTATTATTTTTATCCGTTACTCGATTTTTTTGACACGTGGACATATTTTTTATTGTCGATTAAATTTCTCTTGACACTTGTTTATTAATTTTATCCGTTATTTATGTTTGTGCATCAAGCCAAAGCATATCACAATCTGTATCACAAGGAGATTTAACAGATTGTGATGGTCAACAAGATGTCCTTGCTCGTGCCTTGGGAAGGAAGAGAGACAGTGGTCGGATTAGAGGTTATGGATATGGGATTCCTCCTACAACCGTGTTTGGGCCAAAGAGCCAAAGCAAGGGGTGCGGGATTGTAAAGTCATGGCGGCAAAGTATGACGAGCTATCCAAGAATGTCTTTGTGTTAATGGAAGAGAGACAGATGTTTAAGCAGCTCTTGGCACAAAGGATTGGTGCACCATCCCCGCCGCACCCCCCCGCTTTGAACCTATTGAGCTCGCCGCACCCCCATAGCGCCCGAGATAGCTGCACCATCCCTTCAACACGTGTATTTAACAAAACTCGACTGCTTTTTTGTACATATGTATTTGATAAAATTATCATGTATATTTATTTTTCTTTATAATTGATTTAGGATAACTGTGAATGTGAGCTATATATTGCAAACCCACATCGAAAGGTTGCAGTGGGTTTGATATGTAACCAATTGAGTGCCACACTGCACAATTTACCCATGCCTGAAAACCATTTGAGAGTTAGGGTAGACTATTCAATAGAGGGGTCTGCACCATTGCCTGTTCCAATTGCTAATGCGGATATATTTACTGTGGATCAAGCACTTAGTACTTTTGTGGCATGGCCTGAACAACTTGTCGTTGTAAGTGACAATATTTTTGTTAATAAGTTGATGACTATAATGTGTGTTAACTAACTAATTAATCATTTTTTTAATATATACTAGGTACCCCAAGTGTCCCGACCTTCCCCTTCCATAAAAGTGTCCCGACCTTCCCCTTCCACTACCAAACTCTCCCGACCATCTACTTCTATACAGCCAGTCCAACATGTTGGTCAATTTCCCATTGATGAATTCCAGAAGTACATCGATTCTCTAAAGGTCCACATCACTCAAAAAATGAACCCGGACGACCAAATTTTTTACCTGGCCGATAACATTGTGGGCCCGGAACAGTTTGGTAATTCTCAACATGGAGGATCTGAAAGCTATAGTTGGTGGATTGGGCCACTGCCACTGATATTAGAGTATACCAGAGGTATGTATTAAATTATTTGTACACAATAGTTGTTTATATTAGAGTATATATTAGAGTATATATATGAGGATCTGAAAGTTGTATATATATTATTTATAGGTTTTTGTACAATCGTCTTCTGGTCCTTTTCATAGAACTATTACGTAAGTATTTCTTCTTGTGTCCAGCGTGTATCGTTGTGTTTAAGCAAGGTAATACAGAGGAACGTATTATGGCTATTAAGAGTGAAATACAAAGTTATATCCATTCACGCTTCATGGATGCCAAGCATTTGAAGGGCGAATCTTTATTTTTGGCACCACTCAATAATGGGTGAGAAATTTAGTCTTCAATCACTTGTTTAATTATTTTGAGGATTGTATTATAGTGTAAATTAATGTGTACTCATTCGTGATTCATTTACTTGCAGGCAACATTGGGTACTCTTTGCAATAAACCTAAGCAAAATGTTGTCTACTATCCGGATTCACTTCAAGGCCATTACAACGCTCACGTGAGACTTCAGAGAGATTGTTGAGAGGTGTGTATGTGTAACCCTCTCATTTTAATTTGTATAATTTAATATATGTATTTTGTTGCCTTAACGTTATATATATATGTATGACGTTACAAAGGCTTTGAAAGAATACTTGGGATTATCTACGAGTAAAACAAGATGGCTACCCATAATCTGTAAGCTTTTTAAGAATCATTCTTATAATTTTAATTGAATTTTTGGTCATAAAAATGTGACAATTAAGTTATAATCTTTTGCTTTGTAGTGTCCTAAACAACCAAATAACAATGATTGTGGGTACTACGTTATGAGGTTTATGAAAGAGATTATCACTCATGACAAAGTAACAATCCCAACCAAGGTAACTACTTAGATTTCTTTTTATATTGATATTATAATACTTACTCACATTTAATAAACATTTTAATTCTAATTTTATTTCATTTTATTTTTCAAGATTTTCCCAGCTTTAAAAATATCCGAATTACTCTTTGAACAACTTACAGCAGTAGAGGGGAGTGGTGCGCTTTGTTTCTAGCTTTTTGTAGCAAGTTTTGAGATTCATAATAGTTTAGTTATTATATATGTTGTATATATTGGATTTATATTATGTTGTAAGTACTTCTTAGAATGATATATATTGGATTGGAAATATTATTTTGATGAATTTTGTTGATCGAATTTTGTTTGAATGATATTGGATTGGAATGTATTTTTGAATTTGTTTGGAAGGGAATGAATTTATAGGTTGTAATTAAAATGGAGAACAAACCAAAATAAAAAAATATTTTAAAAAAATCAGTCAATAGGTAGCGTTTTAGAGTGAAAACGCTAGAAATGAAGTTAAAATTCATTCAATACCTAGCGTTTTAAAAATAAAACGCTAGGAATTGTAAAGAGGAGCTAGAGGATCCCTAGCGTTTACTGTAAAACGCTAGGAATGCTAATAAAAGGTGCTATAGCATCCCCAGCGTTTTACATAAAACGCCAGGTATGGTAGTAAATGGCTATAGTATCCCCAGCGTTTTAATTTAAAACGCTAGGAATGGTAGTAAAAGAGCTATGGAATCCCCAGCGTTTTACATAAAACGCTAGGTATGGTAGTAAAAGGGTATATAGTATCCCCAGCGTTTTAATTTAAAACGCTAGGAATGGTAGTAAAAGAGTTATGGGATCCCTAGCGTTTTTATTTAAAACGCTAGGAATGGTAGTAAAAAGAGCTATGGGATCCCTAGCGTTTACGTAAAACGCTAGGAATTGTAAAAAGGCGCTGGTCAATGGCTAGCGTTTTATATAAAACGCTACGTATGTCCAAAACACGCTGGGTCAATGGCTAGCGTTTTTTAAAACGCTACTAATGGGGTGTACGCATTAGTAGCGCCAGCTTCTCTAGCGTTTTAAAACGCTACCAATGCCCAAAAAAAACGCTAGCCATCCTAATACGCTGGCGTAGTGAACTCATCATCTTAAAGTGTTCTCAAATCCTTCCCAGGCTTTCACTTAATCAGCCATATTTCCTAGCTTAAACATCTTCAACTTGTTTGACGTAATGGACCTTGTTGATATTGAGAGTTGCAGCGACAAGCAGTGTCTCTGGATTGTCTAAGGTATGTTAGGGACGGGGTTTTGGGAGGAGAATGGAGAGGAGGGCATATTTTTCAGTTTCAAATTGAGAAAATTATAAAATATCTCTAAACATAAAAGAAGTGTTATTAAAATTGTTATATTGTTATCTATCTAGTTATTCTTTTATCTTTTCAAAATCTCAAATATATATTAGAACATAAGACTAAGATATTTCAAGCACTCCCCTCTCTTTATCGAAATATGTAGGATTTGTGATGGGGTTATTGATCATCTTCTCTCTCTTCTCTCCCACAAGATCTATTGGCTTTGATGCCATAACAATTTTCTAGACTGAATTTTTACTAATCTGATTCAACTGGAACTTGAGTAAAAGGGATAAGAGATTAGAAAACTAGCTAACAAACTAAATCCTCACTGTTAAAACAGAATTAATTACTTAACAAATTCTGTTACAAAGTTGTTATCATTCTATTCCAACTTGTTGTATCCTTCGACGTTGTGAACTACCAAGACAATAGAACTAAATAAAATAAAATACAATATAGTTTCTTTTTCCAAAGACAAATAGCACAACCAGCACAGCACCATGTACTTTTAATGTGGTAAAGTTTACAGTTCATCCTGAAAATTTCTTTTTTCCAACATCTCCTTTTCGATTTCTTCTCTACTCCTTATTTCAGCTTATAATGATCAAATGTATCAATAAATAGACTTGTATGATAGAAAAAAGCATCTAAGCTTAGTTCTTATTCTATCTAGTTAGCTTAACCTTGAGCCATTGAATTGTATAACTATATATTTATACCACATAAAAACATTACAATCTCTAACAACTACGATATAGGTTTGTCTCCTTCCACTCACTCATTCACCATTATGCAATATAGGTGTTCGAATTTTGATAACCTCCAAACATCAACTCACAGAATGCCCAATTCCATATTCCAATTGGAGGGCAAGTTGCTGTAGATCATCAAATTATTATCAATAAATGTCACGGAACATAGAGAATTAGCATTTGTTGGCCTCTTAGTAATCTTTGTTGCCCAAGAAGGAGTGATCGATCTGTTGAGCTTCTTATAGAAGTAGGAATATTTCAACAAGATAGGTGTTTTGATTTGGGAGGTATGTATTTGGTGCTGGTAGCTTGGTGTTTTATTGTGTTCTATCCACCAAAGCTAACGAAAATAAGAAGAAGAGGGAATATTAGCAACTAAAGAAACTTATTTTTCTTTAATATACAATAAAATGTTGAGAATGATATACGATTAAACAATTATTTTGGTCCCTGAATATGTGAGCCACTGTCGTTATAGTCCCTAAAAGTATCAAAATCAGAAACGCATCCCCATGTATCTCTTTCGTAAGTAATTTTGATTCTCAAATGTGTCTTTAGTTGATCACTTTGGTCTCAAAATATTCTTTTTGTTGGTCAATTTAGTCTCTAATATTACTAACAAAAGAGAAACTGAAGGAAGGGTTTGCAGTTGTGATACATGCAAGAACTATAACAACAGCGCCCCACAAACATTCAGGGACTAAAATGTCTATTTACCCAAATAATATAATGTATAAAAAACAAGTGTGTAAAGAAAGTACCTTTCACTTGATAAGAATATATGCAATGCAAGTTCAGCAATATCCTTTATTTGATGCTTTCGAAGAGGATTAACGGCCTTTTTAATGTCAAAGTTTCATCTAACAATTAGGTTGGACAATAAATAACAATATGCCAAAAAGCATAAGAAAACATGAGAGTATATAAGAAAGAGATTACTAAATTTCAAATGAAACCTTAAGAAGATCTGAAGTGAGTTCAAAGTGCTGGAGCATCCTCAATGACTCGAATAACACCTATTGAGATAGTTTAACATAAAAAAAATGCCAAAGATCAGAAATCAGAAGACTCCACATGATTTTCATAGCACGTACTTTCTCTTAATATTCACCTGGTCATGAAATCCCCTGCTTAAGAAGACAACTTTAGAACTATAATCAGATATGTTTGGATTCCATTGATGTCAACATGCATGATCCTTAATGTTTGTTGTATTCACAACTGTTTAACATGAAATAAAAAACCATGAACCAACAACTACAATGACGACTATAAACAATTTTAGTCTCTATAAATGAACTGAACTTCAATACAATAAAACCATACAAATTTTGCAATTATACCACTACTGTGTAGTGCGGTACACATGTTGAATTTCTACATATATAGTACTCCCAGACAACATAACAATATATGAATAAAAAAAACTATGTTATCAAATGTCTCATGTGTCCGAAAAATATCAGTTACGACACGTGTTAGAACCTCATTTAAGTGTCTAATTTTTTTGCTACAAAAAATTTAGAGTGAGAGAAAGGCACTCTAGATTCTTAGACATTTACCTCACCCCAAAAAAACTAGTGGGGATTTGAAAAATATAAAGAGTTGAAAATCATGCATATAAATAGACACTACAAGAAAATCGGTGATTTGCCACGGACAATTCCAAGGCAAACACACAAATTCCCGTCGCAAATTTGCATTTGCCACGGATTTGCGACGGCCAAAAAATGGTGGCAAAAACGCTCGTCGCAAACGCTTTGCCACGGGATTGTCCGTGGCAAATGCGTCCGTGGCAAACTCGTCGCAAATTCCGTGGCAAACTTCCGTGGCAAAGCCGTCGCAAATCTCGTCGCAAAGCCGTGGCAAATAATTTTGAATTTGTTTTTAAATTCCGTGGCAAAGCCGTCGCAAATCTCGTCACAAAGCCGTGGCAAAACCGTGGCAATTAATTTTGAATACGTTTTAAATTTCGTCGCAAATTGTGCAAAATTCCGTGGCAAACACACTAACTTTCAAAAAACTCCGTGGCAAATTCGTCGCTGCCACGCAAAAATAATAATTTAATAGTAATTCCCTACCTATTCAATCCATACTCTCAATACAATAATATGCGCAATACTTCCTGCCAATTCAATTCAGACTCCAAAACTACATTCAGACTACAATAACTACGTACATTGTCATTCATATTTGCAATACTTCCTACCAATTCAATCCACCAATTCAAACATACATAAACTACACTAATGTTAAAAGTGTCAAACATACAAAATATCAAATACCAAAACATATCAAGAATGTTCAAAGTGTCAATCCAAAACACAAACTTAGTTAAACATAAACTAGACTAATATTAAAAGTGTCAAACATACCAAATATCAAAATATATCAAAACATACCACTAGTTTATGTCAAACATACATAAACTACACTAAGGTCTAGTAAACTCAAAAAATTCGACGTGAAGCATCTTCAACTCCAACTCAACAATATACCTAACAAAACAAAAACAATAATGATTACTAATTAATTCATAAAACCGAGAAAATTTGCACCTTAATTAAAACACAGATTACCTAGATGTCGTCAATAACCCCTCCCCATAAGGGCGGTCTCCATGATCTCCACCGTCTCCATCATCCGCATCTTCGTTCGCGTCCGCTTTGGCGGGCTGTTCGCTCGGGCGTCGCTTATCGGTGGAGGTACCGGAATCCCAGAATGGTTAAATACGTATTCAAGTAGTTGTTCTTTATCGTGCATACCGCCGCCGCTTGCGCGTGCTATTTCCTCCCGCCGTCGCGCTATTTGGTCTATTTGTCGCGCAAATTGCCGTGACATTTCTTGGATGATCCTACGGGCCTCGTGGAGACAAGCTTGCGCGCCGTCGAAGCTTTGAGTTGTCGTCAACTATGCCTCCCGTCCCATAGACACGACTCTTATAGGCCCTCCAGAGCCTTGCTCCCACAACAATCGCTTCAACTTAGCCAACTCAACAGTGGTCTCTCTGGTATGTCCGATCGAGATAATGATCATTTGAAACTCCTCCTATCAAATGCACAAGTTATAATTATAGTCAAAATAAATGAGATATTATATCGCACACATTCATAATAACATAGACGGATATAAGATGAATAAACTAAGTGAGACCACCAATCTTTGTGAAGAAAGTGGACTGGAAGTCATTTTTGCTAATTATGTCAATTCAATGGAAACACTATAATAGCTAATAAATAAGCGATAAAATGAATCATAAAAAGAAAAATGTGAATGTGAAGAAACTTTTCAACAAGATATTTTAGTCTTTATTTGAAGCAACTAATAATCTCAAGTGCTTCAAATTTTTTTCTCACAGATGAGCATTCATATACAAGATTAAAATAACAAGTGAAGGATAGAATGATATATCCAATGGAACAACTTTCATAGTACAAAGCACAAATGAAATCAACCAAAACCAAAGCCCACACTATAGACAAAATGCATTGAGATGTGCAATAAAATGAATCATAAAAAGAAAAATGTGAATGTGAAGAAACTTTTCAACAAAGATATTTTAGTCTTTATTTGAAGCAACTAATAATCTCAAGTGCTTCAAATTTTTTCTCACAGATGCAGCATTCATATACAAGATTAAAATAACAAGTGAAGGATAGAATGATATATCCAATGGAACAACTTTCATAGTACAAACACAAATGAAATCAACCAAAAACCAAAGCCCACACTATAGACAAAATGCATTGAGATGTGCAGTAAAATGAATCATAAAAAAGAAAAATGTGAATGTGAAGAAACTTTTCAACAGTATATTTTAGTCTTTATTTGAAGCAACTAATAATCTCAGTGCTTCAAATTTTTCTCACAGATGCAGGCATTCATATACAAGATTAAAATAACAAGTGAAGGATAGAATGATATATCCAATGGAACAACTTTCATAGTACAGCACAAATGAAATCAACCAAAAACCAAAGCCCACACTATAGACAAAATGCATTGAGATGTGCAGTAAAATGAATCATAAAAAAGAAAAATGTGAATGTGAAGAAACTTTTCAACAGTATATTTTAGTCTTTATTTGAAGCAACTAATAATCTCGAGTGCTTCAAATTTTTCTCACAGATGCATGCATTCATATACAAGATTAAAATAACAAGTGAAGGATAGAATGATATATCCAATGGAACAACTTTCATAGTACAGTGATAACTCTATTTTATATAGAGTATTTCATATGTTTAAACTTAGTATTTGCTCTCTTTCAAGTAATAATAAAGAGTTTATATAGTATTTAGTGTGATATATGATATCTTGAGTGATTTGAATGGTTATAGTTATTTATAGGCCATTTTGGATATATTGTGGTATGTTTGATGTTTTTGTTCAAGGTCTGATCTCAATGTTGTCTGCATCAATGCTCCCGTGACCGATCTCGCATCAAAAGCGCACTACTTGGTGAATAAGCGATCTGTTTCATATGCACCCACATGCAAAGTGATGACCTCCGCCCGCTTCCCCGATGCCATCCAAACTTGTATAGTAGGCGCCTACCATTCACACATAGCTATAGGCTTAGCTTTGAAGAGTCATCAACATAGGGACACTTGTTCTAACACCATGGAACCGCCCTATATGATTAAGTAAAAGATTTCAACATGGATAAACCTCTGAAAGCAACTACAGCTATGATCCACTCAAGATGACTTCAACATGAAGGAAGGAAGCACCTCACTTGAAGGCTATAAAAGGACCTCACATCTTCATTTGGAAATATATCACAATCCATAAGTTAGATCAAAATTTCAATATACATAGTTAGTTTTTATATTTTTAGAGGAAGAGGAAGGAATTCATAAATCCTCCTTAACTCATTTTCATAGTGTTTGTATAGTGCTAAGGAGTAATGCTAGT
Source organism: Oxytropis ochrocephala (assembly GCA_020916435.1). Classification (NCBI taxonomy): domain Eukaryota; kingdom Viridiplantae; phylum Streptophyta; class Magnoliopsida; order Fabales; family Fabaceae; genus Oxytropis; species Oxytropis ochrocephala. Next base: position 71,133,687 of record CM037089.1, read on the forward strand.
GCATTGCTAGAAGACTTCATACAAAGGTTTTCAACATTTGTAACTTTACTCTTGTTGTTTCTCTTTTGTGATTTCTATATATATAAACATGGTCTATTCGGTTTATATATATCTTGCAATGTCTCTTGTTAGCTAAACCTTTCTTAGTTGGAATGTTCTAATCATTTAATGAGCTTTTAAGTAAGTATGTTGCATGTATGTATGTTTGTACTTTAGTTCTTGCTTGATAATCTTTTCAAAACTTATTTTGAACTTGATCACTTAGAATAAGTAGATTTGTAAATGACCGGACATGGCTTACAATTAAGAACTCAAGAACTAATATGGGTGAGTGTTTTACATAAAGAAAACTTTGTGAAAACCATGCTAAGTCCTAGACATAGGATAGTATAGTCCATAGGATAATTGTGGGTACTTAAAATACAAGAGTGAATTCACTTAAGCAAAGTGAATACTTGTTAGGAGGCAAGATTGGCACTAACACCCCTTTCTTTCTTGCATAGAACAAGGATCATAAGAGATTGGTAATGATACTCAAGAAAGTGACCGAAAGGCACATAGCTAATGCAACAAAGATTCATTGGTCTGTTGCATCACATACTGCATCATACACTTATAAGTAAATTACTTGATGAAGACATTCCAACTAGCTTTTCTCTTTTACACTATCAACATTTTTACTTTGCTTTCTTTCTAACTTAGTTGTGATCATCAAACAAAATTCAAAATTATTTTGTTACTTAGTGACTTTACACTTTATTACTTTCTATTTGTTTTAAAAGTGAGTTTTTCAATCTCTGTGGGTTCGATCTTTTTACTACTTGTTTTTGGACAGTGTATACTTGCACTCAAGTGTATGTGGCATTTCCACACACCAAGTTTTTGGCGCCGTTGCCGGGGATTGAAGTAAATTCTTTTTAAAATTCTGATATTGAGTAATTTAGTGTTGTATATAAATTCTGGTTTTTAAAGTTTCTGTCAACAACAGTACATGGTACTTAGTATATGTACAGAACCAGAAACAGAACTCCAGAATATAGTTTAGATTTAGAAATAGAAAGAAAATTCAGGAGATTGCTAAGACTCCAGAAGCAAAATCAACAAGCTAGCAACATGTCATTCAGTGAAGAACAAAGCTCAAGGCCACACTCAGTGAGAGGAGGCCCCGGTTCCTGAGATGCTCATCAAGAAGAAGTTCATAGAGAAAATCTCATCCACATGGATCACATAGGTATGATTAATGATAGAGATAGACCTATGAGGGATTATGCTCAGTTTGATCATCAAAACATGCAAACTAGTATAAACAGACCTCATATTGATGCCATGCATTTTGAATTTAAGCCTATGATGTTTCAAATGCTTCAAACTATTGGTCAATTTGGAGGATCTCCTCATGAAGATCCTCATTTGCATTTAAGGCAATTTCTAGAAGTATGTAGTAATTTTATTTTACCTGGTGTCAGTGAAAATGCATTTAGATTAAGGTTATTTCCATATTCTTTGAAAGATAGAGCTAAGGCTTGGCTAAATTCTTTAGAGCCTAACTCTATTCATTCATGGAATGAAATGGCTGAAAAATTTTTAGGAAAATATTTCCCACCTATCAAAAATGCCAGGTTAAGAAATGATATTACATCTTTTAGACAAAAAGAGTTTGAGTCTTTATTTGAAGCATGGGAAAGATGGAAGGAACTTTTGAGAAAATGTCCTCATCATGGTTTACCTGTTATTATTCAAATGGAAACATTTTATAATGGTTTAGAACCTCAAACCAGAATAATGCTTGATGCATCATCTGGTGGAGTGTTATTAAATCTGTCATACAATGAAGCATGTGAATTAATTGATAGAATAGCAGCTAATAGCTCTAGTTGGCCTCTCACGAGAGGGTAAGTGCCCAAAAGAAACCATCGTGGGTACATGAAATCAATGATATATCCGCCTCTATCCGCTCAAGTAGCCACTCTAGCTAATTTGATGAAAAACTTCACTTACGCAATGCTACTCTGCATCTAATGCATTTTGCATCACCCGAGAAAGCAATGTTCTGTGATGATAGAACAAGTACCTCTGGCACACCTAGTTGTGTGTACTTGTGGAGGAGGTCACTTGTATGAGGAGTGTTCTAGCAACCTATATCTCTGTAAATTATGTAGGTTATAATAGGAATAACAACCCTTATTCCAACACTTATAATCTCGGTTGGAAAGATCACCCAAATTTTAGATGGAGCAACAATAGTGCACTGCACATAGAACCGCTCCAACTACACCAACCAACCCACCAGATTCCCACTCAGAATAACCAAAGAAACTCTCAACCTACCACCGATAATTCTCTAGAAACCATGCTCAAAGCATTCATAGGTGAATCTAGAACTCGCTAGACAAACCCAAGATGCTTCCATCAAGAACTTAGAGAATCAAGTTGGTCAATTAGCCACGACTCTGTATCAAAGGCCACAAGGTGCCTTACCTTCAAATCTGAAGCTACTCCTTCCCAAACCAAAGGAAAATAGCAGGTTAAAGCTATTTCATTGAGAAGTGGTAAGGATTTGGTAGAGTTAACTGAGAAGGAAAGTGTAGAAAAGGGAGAAAAAGCCAAAAATCAAAAAGAAACCAATGCAGAAGCATCTAGTGCTCCTGCATCACAAGAAGTTCAAAGTCCACAACCTAAGTTAGTACCTGAATACCCTCCTCCTCCTTATCCTCAAAGACTGAAAAAAGCACATGAGGAGAAGCAGTTTGGTAAATTCCTAGAGGTACTAAAACAATTACACATCAATGTTCCCTTAGTAGAAGCCCTCCAACAAATGCCTAATTATGCAAAATTTATGAAGGATGTGCTTACTAAGAGAAGAAGATTAGGTGAGTTTGAAACAGTTGCCATGACAGAAGATTGTAGTTTGCTTATGCAAAATAAAATCCCTAGGAAATTGAAGGATCCAGGTAGTTTTACAATTCCATTTTCTATAGGAAAATCCTATACTGGTAAAGCTTTATGTGATTTAGGTGCAAGCATCAACTTGATGCCTAAATCTATTTTTGACCAGTTAGAAATAGGAAATGCAAAACCAACCACTGTGACACTTCAATTAGCAGATAGATCAATAGCCTATCTTGAAGGTATCATAGAAGACATCCTAGTTAAGGTAGACAAATTTGTATTCCCTGTAGATTTTGTTATCCTTGACTTTGATGCAGATAAGGAAGTGCCTATTATCCTAGGTAGACCATTTCTAGCAACTGGTAAAACCATAATTGATGTGCAGAAAGGTGAACTCACTATGAGAGTGAATGATCAAGAGATAAAATTCAATGTAATGAATGCTATGAAGTATCCTGCAGAGGAAACAGAAGAGTGTTCATCCTTATTCTCTCTAGATCAATTGGTAGAAAAACAATTTTACAAGCAAAGATGATCACTTAGCCAATGCAGATGCATTAGATGCAGCTGCATTGCTAGATGATGAAATACTAGAAAAAGAGAATCTACCAATAGAAAACTCTTGTAAGGAAATATGGGCTAGAAATTATGAACCACTCAACCTTGAGGATCCAATTCTCAAGAAGAACTTACCCTCAATAGAACAACCTCCTAAGTTAGAAATGAAGATATCTTTGCTGAACACCTTAAGTATGCATTCTTAGGAACAAATGAGACTTTTACTGTTATCATTGCTTCGATTTAACATCAAAACAGAGAGTGATCTCATTAGTACTCTCAAGAAGCATACCAAAGCTATAGGTTGGCAAATGGCAGATATCAAAGGAATTAGTCCTTCTATATGCATGCATAGAGTCATTTTGGAAGAAAATTCCAAAAACAAAGATAGAGAGTCAAAGAAGACTAAATCCTATTATGAAAGAGGTTGTGAAAAAGGAAATTATTAAGTGGCTAGATCTTTGGAATCATATACCCCATATCGCATGATTGCTTGGGTAAGCCCCGCCCAATGTGTACCAAAGAAAGGGGGTGTGACAAGAATAGCCAATGAAAAGAATGAGTTGATACCAACTAGAATCATCACAGGTGGAGAATCTGTATGGATTACTGTAAAACTCAACAAAGCTACCAAAAAGGATCACTTTCCTTTACCATTCATAGACCAAATGTTAGATAGATTAGCAGGAAGGAATTTTATTGTTTCCTAGATGGCTATTCAGCTATAATCAAATAGCCATTGAGCCCAAGGATCAACACAAAACCACCTTTACATGCCCTTATGGAACCTTTGCTTTTAGAAGGATGCCATTTGGCTTATGTAATGCACCTGCTACATTCCAAAGATGCATGATGTCTATTTTCTCAGATTTCATTGAGCAATCAATGGAAGTATTCATGGATGATTTCTCTATCTTTGGAGAAACATTTCAAGTTTGCTTAACAAACTTGGAACAGATTCTCAAGAGATGTGAGGAAACAAATTTAGTCTTAAACTGGGAAAAGTGTCATTTCATGGTACAAGAGGGCATTGTGTTAGGACATAGAATTTCAAAGAAAGGTCTAGAGGTAGACAAAGCTAAAGTTGATGTCATAGAGAAACTACCACCACCAAATACAGTTAAAGGTATCAGGAGCTTCTTAGGCCATGCTGGTTTTTATAGAAGGTTTATCAAAGATTTTTCAAAAATCTCAAAACCATTATGTATGCTACGCAACATGATGTAGAATTCAACTTTGATGAATCTTGTATAGAAGCTTTTGACAAGCTTAGAAAGGCATTGGTGATGGCACCAATTATAGTAACTCGCATTGGAGTGACCATTTGAATTAATGTGTGATGCTAGTGACTTTGCAGTAGGAGCGATCCTAGGGCAAAGGTATGATAAAGTCTTTCATTCCATATATTATGCTAGCAAGACATTAATTGAAGCTCGTGTGAATTACGATTCTGAGTAAAAGGAATTATTAGTTGTGGTCTTTGCTTTTGAAAAATTTAGATCATACTTAGTTGGCACTAAAATTATTGTCTATACCGATCACTCGCCATTAAGTATCTAATTTCAAAGAAAGATGCAAAGCCAAGGCGATAAGGTGGATTTTACTCCTACAAGAATTTGATTTAGAAATTAGAGACAAGAAAGGAGTAGAAAATCAAGTAGCAGACCATTTATCAAGGATTGAAGGAGAATCACTTGGTACACTTGGAGAAGAAATCAAGGAGAGTTTCCAGATGAGAAGCTATTGGCAATCACAGTCAATGCAAAACATGAAACTGCATTTGCTATAAGCAATGCAGGAGCATCAAATGCATCTCGCACCATGGTTTGCTGATATTGTAAATTTCCTTGCAAGCAAAGTTGTACCAGTGAGTATGACATATCAACAAAGGAGAAAATTCTTCCACATGGTTAAGCAATACTATTGGGATGATCCATTCCTTTACAAGATGTGCCCTGATCAATTAATGAGGAAATGCATACCTGAAGAGGAGCAACAAGCAAGGATTTACGCATTGCCATTCTGCACCTTATGGAGGACACTTTGGAAGTACTAGAACAGCAGACTAAGGTATTCTGATGCGTTATTTTTGTCCTACTTTATTTAAAGATTCTTATTTTATGGTCAAATACTGTGATAAATGTCAAAGAGTAAGAAATATCTCTCGATAAGCATGAAATGCCTAGAACAAATATTTTAGAAATTGAATTATTTGATGTTTGGGGCATGGATTTCATGGGACCTTTTCCACCCTCTTTTGGCAATTTATATATCTTAGTAGTATTGATTATGTGTCCAAATGGGTAGAGGCGAGTAGCACTTACCTAATAATGATGCTAAATCAGTAAGTAAGTTTCGCAAAGAAATATATTCACTAGATTTGGAACTCCTAGAGCTATCATTAATGATGAAGGTTCACACTTTTGCAATAAAATCATAGAAAACCTTCTAGCTAAGTATGGAGTTAAGCATAAGATAGCTACAAGATACCATCCTCAAACTAGTGGACAAGCGGGAATTATCCAATAGGAAATTAAGAGAATGCTAGAAAAATGGTAAGTCCAAATAGGAAAGATTGGTCTTTACATTTGGATGATGCTTTATGGGCATATAGAACAGCATTCAAAACACCCTTAGGAATGTCCCCTTACAAATTAGTCTATGGAAAAGCATGCCATTTATTGTAGAATTGGAAAACAAATCTTATTGGGCTATCAAGAAGCTCAATTTCAATTTGAACAAGGCGGGTAAAAAGAGAATGATAGAGCTTGATGAGTTAGAAGAAATTAGGCAAACCTCTTATGAGAATGCTTTGAAATCTACAAAGCTAAGACTAAGAAATGGCATGACAAGAAAATTCACGTAAGAGAATTGAAAGAAGGAGGACTAGTTACGCTATACAACTCTAGGTTGAAGCTATTTCTGGAAAACTAAGGTCAAGGTGGTCGGGACCATTTAAGTTGATAAAGGTTTCCACATGGAGCGAAGAGACTTATTTGATAAATCCTCAAATACTGTCTTCAAGGTGAATGGTCAGAGAGTTAAAATGTACTATGGTGAACATGTGGTGAGAGACAAAACCACCACCTATTTGCAAAATCTCTAAGTGAAAAGAGGTAGTCAGGCTGACAAGACTCTTAAAACAAGCGCTTAATGGGAGGCAACCCATTGTTTTTAATTTTTTGTGCAATTTTATGTTTTTAGTTGTTTTGCGTAAATGCGAGAAACTAATGCAATTTGCATCAAATGCACTGCATTGAGGAAAACGTGCCTGCGTGATCGAAAAATTATAAACTTGAAGAAAATTGGTTAAGTGTGAATTATAAGGCTTCAGGAAGATCAAAGGAGGTTAAGTAAGATTAATGACACATTGGTAGCCAAAGCAAGACACTTGGCAAGATGCATGCGTAGCACGCAATGCTAACGGCTACCTAATAAATCCACTAACTTCCCTCTTTCTGAAACATAAAGCCTTGTATTGTTACCGTTACCCCTTCATTCGCAAACTCTCACAAATTCTCTCATCTGAAACACAAACCACCCTTCCCATTCTCAATCCAATTTTTTCTCAATCACACAAGCAATCAAAAACCTAGAATTTCAAAGCAATTACAATGGTGAAAAAGCAATCAGCACAGAAATCATCAGGCAAGCAGGCCAGAACTCCCCAAAAAGAGAAGAAAGCCATGCATGCAGGATCATCATCATCAAGGAAAGGCAAAGCCAAGGAATCATCAATCAGAACTGATGACAATGTTCATTTGTGGAACATGCATCTATTGCCCGAGAGAGGATATGATTTGAAGAAGGCTAGCCCATCATTCATGGCAACAGTGGCCAATCTCAATTGGGACCACTTTGTGCTACCACGAGGAGGCTACATTGAAGATTTGGTGAGAGAATTCTATCTTTGGAATCACACCACAAGAAGGAGCGAGAACATTCCTACACTTCCATGGTGAGAGGTAAAATTGTACACTTCCATGCCAAGAAATTAAATGAACATTATATCTTTGAAATATAATGGGAATGATTTTGAGAATAGAGTGGCCAATGCCTTTAAGAAAGAAATGGAAGAAATAAGGAATAGGATTGCTATACTGTGAAATTTGTTTGGGAGAAATTCACACCTAATGAGATTAAGCTTAGAAGTAATTATTTGATAAATGCATTAGGTAATTGGCATTTGTTCATAGCTAATTCAATTCTCGCCTACATCACATACATATGCTATGACCAAAGAGAGATTGATCTTGCTAGATACAATTCTCTCCGAGGACATGTAGACATAGGTAGATTGATTGCTAGGGAAATTCTTGCATGTTCAAATAAGTCAAAGGGATTTCTGTTTTTCCCTTGTCTTATTACTGAGCTATGCATGAAAGAAGGAGTCCCTATAGCTCCTAATGAACAAAGGAAATTTCCCCCTGGTAATTTGAGTGCTGAAGTGAAAGAGAAGTTGAGAAATGTAAGAGGCCCTGCACCTGCAATGCAAGAGCATTACATGCAGAAGCAGAGGGCAGTTTGGAAATTTCAGAATGACCAACATGACTGGCTTCAATTAGTCTTTGACAAGATCTTTGATCTTGTGGGCCAAGTGAATGCCCCTGAATTCCCAAGTTGGGTATTGAGAAGTGAAGGAGAAGAAGAAGAGGAGAAAGAGACTGAAGAAGGAACAAAAGGAAAGGAGAAAGTAGAGGCAGAACCTAGCACCAAGAAGAAGGTGACTAGGAAGCAATTCAAAGTGCAAAAGAAGGTTGTGGTAGAACCTGTTGTGGAGGAATTGTATGATTCTGAATCTGAAGTTGAGGATGAGGAATTAAAAGAAATGGATAAGGAGTTAGAAGAAGAAGAGGAGGAAGAAAGTGATGAGGAAATTGATGAAGAAGAAGAGGAACAAGCTAGAGGTGTGATCCTAAGAGGAAATTGCTAGGCGAAATATGCCAAACCCTCAGCATCAACCCAACAACCAGAAACCCCTATCACTTCACCAGCTACCAAAACACCCATCATTTCACCAAACCAAGAATCATCCTCCATTCCAAAATCACCATTACCCTCCCTCAATGATCCACCAGTCCTATCACAATCACCACCACAAACAACCCCTCCACCACCCTCTCCAAGAAAAGAACCACAAGAAACAACTCACACAGAATAACCAACCTGTTATGCCAATGGACCAAGCGGTACCTTTCGACCCAAGCAACATTATTTCTAATGTTGTATACGCTCTTGAGAAAGAGATTGTGCGGGAAAGAGAAGAAGAAGGACTCAACAAGGAAGACAAAGAAGAAGAATCATCCGCCAAGGAGACAAGAACTCAAACTGTTGAGATGCGAGTGATGCTCTGCAGATCACTTGTCACTTTGCATCACAACAAAGCCAAAGCTGTGCATGATGAGGCAACTATCAAAATGGTTCGGAAGAAATGGCTAAACAGAAAAGGAAGCACTACACAATACTCAAAAGTTCTTCAAGCAACTGCCGGGAAAGCAGCAAAATTAACACCAAAAAGCAAGAAAAGTGATGCGGTCAAGATCGATGCACTGCATCGATTCTGTGAACAAGTTCCCTGCAACTACACCAGTAAGTAAGAAGGTGCATCTGCACCTACAGAAGCAACACCTAGCAAGCCCAAGGAGAAGAAGCAGAAGGTGAAACACACTCCTCCATCCAGGCAAAGCACCAGAATTAGGAGTGGAGCCAAGAAATGAGTATCATTTACATGTTTTCACCTACTACTGCTATAACTTGTGTTAATTCTGTTTTGAACTATTTCCCTGGTTGTACTAATCCCTCTCCCCTATTTTGAACAAATGATTTGTCTGTTTTGAACAAATTTGCAGTGAGGACACTGCAACCCCTTAAGTTTGGGGGGGGATTTGCATGTTATGTTATGTTTTTAATATGTTTTTATCTAATATGTTGTGTGTTTAATTAAATATGTTTTAGATAGTAAATATATATGTTTTAAGTAGTTTTTAGTTTGTTTAAATATTAGATGTACTTAACAAAGTAGTATCTAAATATTTTAGTAGAAAAGATCAGTTTTTCAAAAATATGGTGAAAACCCTATGGATGGAATTTTTATGATGAAAAAGAGAAAAAGAAGCCTTATTTCTCAGAAAAACCAAAATTATTTTTACTTCAACACTTCAAAACTGAGTTTGTGAAAAGAACCTTGCTATTTAAAGATCAATCTAATGCAAGGGAATTTTTGGTAAGCTTAGGTCAAAACAAAGCTTTACTAAAAGAAAGAAGAGCTTAAAGAATTAAGTTTGGGGGTGTTTTATGAAAAACAAAGGCTGAATTTCAAAAGTATAAGAGTAAACAATGTAGAAAAAGAATACAAAAAAGTGGACAAGCCATATCCTGAATCTTTTGAAACTATATCTGTGCCTAAGTACATGAATGCATCTGGAGGTCAAAGACCTGTGCCATGCAGGAATAAATGTATCCGGAGGATAGTTCAATAAACCGAACACGTGCCAAAGTGCAAAGAAAAATATATGCATCCGGAGGTCAAAGACACGTGCCAAAGTGCATTTGCATCCGGAGGTCAGTGAGGAAGGTAATATGAGCTAGAAAAGAAAAGCATTATCGGTCTGTTTGCATCAATGTAAAGCGTGATGAAGAAAAAGCAAAAATGCGAAAAAATCAATGCACAAAAACACTTCAAAGAAGTATTTGCATCTGCTCAAAAGATCCACACAAAAAAATAGAAAAATGCATTGGCTCAAAAGCTTTGAAAAATTCAATCAAGCCCTTTGATTTTAAAAAACTCCCCAACACTTGAGAAAATTTTGTGAGTCTAAACTCTCTTTTGAAAAATATTTTGGTGTGACCAAAGATGAACCAATCCTTTCAAAAGCTAGGAGGAAATTTTTCACTTAGTCTTGGAACCAATCTCAACTCAGTGGGTTCACACACACACAAAAGAGTTTGAATAGCTTTGGTAGTTTTGAAGAAATAAAGGCACAAGAAAGATTGTTGAAAAATGAAGTTCATAGGGAACTCCTCATGAAAATCCAAATCAAACTGATCTATCTTCTAGAATTATAGTTTTTTATAGTTTGTCTTTGTCATTACTATGACGGACAAGCAATGGTTTAAGTTTGGGGTGTGATAACTCTATTTTATATAGAGTATTTCATATGTTTAAACTTAGTATTTGCTCTCTTTCAAGTAATAATAAAGAGTTTATATAGTATTTAGTGTGATATATGATATCTTGAGTGATTTGAATGGTTATAGTTATTTATAGGCCATTTTGGATATATTGTGGTATGTTTGATGTTTTTGTTCGATGCGAGTCTCAATCTTTATCGCATCAATGCTCCTCGCAGATCGATCCTCGCATCAAAACTGCACTACTTGGTGAATAAGCAGTCTGTTTCATATGCACCCACATGCAAAGTGATGACCTCCTGCCTGCTTCCCTGATGCCATCCAAACTTGTATAGTAGGCGCCTACCATTCACACATAGCTATAGGCTTAGCTTTGAAGAGTCATCAACATAGGGACACTTGTTCTAACACCATGGAACCGCCCTATATGATTAAGTCAAAGATATCAACATGGATAAACCTCTGGAAAGCAACTACAGCTATGATCCACTCAAGATGACTTCAACATGAAGGAAGGAAGCACCTCACTTGAAGGCTATAAAAGGACCTCACATCTTCATTTGGAAATATATCACAATCCATAAGTTAGATCAAAATTTCAATATACATAGTTAGTTTTTATATTTTTAGAGGAAGAGGAAGGAATTCATAAATCCTCCTTAACTCATTTTCATAGTGTTTGTATAGTGCTAAGGAGTAATGCTAGTACATTGCTAGAAGACTTCATACAAAGGTTTTCAACATTTGTAACTTTACTCTTGTTGTTTCTCTTTTGTGATTTCTATATATATAAACATGGTCTATTCAGTTTATATATATCTTGCAATGTCTCTTGTTAGCTAAACCTTTCTTAGTTGGAATGTTCTAATCATTTAATGAGCTTTTAAGTAAGTATGTTGCATGTATGTATGTTTGTACTTTAGTTCTTGCTTGATAATCTTTTCAAAACTTATTTTGAACTTGATCACTTAGAATAAGTAGATTTGTAAATGACCAGACATGGCTTACAATGAAAAACTCAAGAACTAATATGGGTGAGTGTTTTACATAAAGAAAACTTTGTGAAAACCATGCTAAGTCCTAGACATAGGATAGTATAGTCCATAGGATAATTGTGGGTACTTAAAATACAAGAGTGAATTCACTTAAGCAAAGTGAATACTTGTTAGGAGGCAAGATTGGCACTAACACCCCTTTCTTTTTCTTGCATAGAACAAGGATCAAGAGAGTGGTAATGATACTCTCAAGAAAGTGACCAAGAAAGGCACATAGCTAATGCAACAAAGATTCATGCTGGTTGCATCACATCTTCGCATCATACACTTATAAGTAAATTACTTGATGAAGACATTCCAACTAGCTTTTCTCTTTTACACTATCAACATTTTTACTTTGCTTTCTTTCTAACTTAGTTGTGATCATCAAACAAAATCCAAAATTATTTTGTTACTTAGTGACTTTACACTTTATTACTTTCTATTTGTTTTAAAAGTGAGTTTTTCAATCTCTGTGGGTTCGATCTTTTACTACTTGTTTTTGGACAAAGTGTATACTTGCACTCAAGTGTATGTGGCATTTCCACACACCAAGTTTTTGGCGCCGTTGTGGGATTGAAGTAAATTCTTTTAAAATTACGATATTGAGTAATTTAGTGTTGTATATAAATTCTGGTTTTTAAAGTTTCACAACAACAAGACATGGTACTTAGTATATGTACAGAACCAAACAGAACTCGTAATATAGTTTAGATTTAGAAATAGAAAGAAAATTCAGGAGATTGCTAAGACTCGAAGCAAAATCAACAAGCTAGCAACATGTCATTGGTGAAGAACAAAGCTCAAGGCCACACTCGGTGAGAGGAGGCCCCGGTTCACAAAGACATGCTCTTGAAGAAGAAGTTCATAGAGAAAATCTCATCCACATGGATCACATAGGTATGATTAATGATAGAGATAGACCTATGAGGATTATGCTCGCTTTGATCATCAAAACATGCAAACTAGTATAAACAGACCTCATATTGATGCCATGCATTTTGAATTTAAGCCTATGATGTTTCAAATGCTTCAAACTATTGGTCAATTTGGAGGATCTCCTCATGAAGATCCTCATTTGCATTTAAGGCAATTTCTAGAAGTATGTAGTAATTTTATTTTACAGTGTCGGTGAAAATGCATTTAGATTAAGGTTATTTCCATATTCTTTGAAAGATAGAGCTAAGGCTTGGCTAAATTCTTTAGAGTCTAACTCTATTCATTCATGGAATGAAATGGCTGAAAAATTTTTAGAAAATATTTCCCACCTATCAAAAATGCCAAAGTTAAGAAATGATATTACATCTTTTAGACAAAAAGAGTTTGAGTCTTTATTTGAAGCATGGGAAAGATGGAAGGAACTTTTGAGAAAATGTCCTCATCATGGTTTACTCTGTTATTATTCAAATGGAAACATTTTATAATGGTTTAGAACCTCAAACCGTAATAATGCTTGATGCATCATCGGTGGAGTGTTATTAAATCTGTCATACAATGAAGCATGTGAATTAATTGATAGAATAGCAACTAATAGCTCTAGTTGGCCTCATCGAGAGGGTAAGTGCCCAAAAGAAACCATCGGGGGTACATGAAATCAATGATATATCCGCCTCTATCCGCTCAAGTAGCCACTCTAGCTAATTTGATGAAAAACTTCACTTCCGCAATGCTATCTTGCATCTAATGCAATTGCATCACCGTAAAGCAATGTTGCAAAGAAGAGAACAAGTACCTCCGTGCACACCTAGTTGTGTGTGTTGTGTGGAGGAGGTCACTTGTATGAGGAGTGTTCTAGCAACCCTATCTCTGTAAATTATGTAGGTTATAATAGGAATAACAACCCTTATTCCAACACTTATAATCCTCGGTTGGAAAGATCACCCAAATTTTAGATGGAGCAACAATAGTGCACTTGCACATAGAACTGCTCCAACTACACCAACCAACCCACCAGATTCCCAAACTCAGAATAACCAAAGAAACTCTCAACCTACTACACCGATAATTCTCTAGAAACCATGCTCAAAGCATTCATAGGTGAATCTAGAAGCGCTAGACAAACCCAAGATGCTTCCATCAAGAACTTAGAGAATCAAGTTGGTCAATTAGCCACACACTCTGTATCAAAGGCCACAAGGTGCCTTACCTTCAAATACAGAAGCTACTCCTTCCCAAACCAAAGGAAAATAGCAGGTTAAAGCTATTTCATTGAGAAGTGGTAAGGATTTGGTAGAGTTAACTGAGAAGGAAAGTGTAGAAAAGGGAGAAAAAGCCAAAAATCAAAAAGAAACCAATGCAGAAGCATCTAGTGCTCCCGCATCACAAGAAGTTCAAAGTCCACTACCTAAGTTAGTACTGAATACCCTCCTCCTCCTTATCCTCAAAGACCTGAAAAAGCACATGAGGAGAAGCGGTTTGGTAAATTCCTAGAGGTACTAAAACAATTACACATCAATGTTCCTTAGTAGAAGCCCTCCAACAAATGCCTAATTATGCAAAATTTATGAAGGATGTGCTTACTAAGAGAAGAAGATTAGGTGAGTTTGAAACAGATTGCCATGACAGAAGATTGTAGTTTGCTTATGCAAAATAAAATCCCTAGGAAATTGAAGGATCCGGTAGTTTTACAATTCCATTTTCTATAGGAAAATCCTATCTTTAAAGTAAAGCTTTATGTGATTTAGGTGCAAGCATCAACTTGATGCCTAAATCTATTTTTGACCGATTAGAAATAGGAAATGCAAAACCAACCACCGTGACACTTCAATTAGTGAGATAGATCAATAGCCTATCCTGAAGGTATCATAGAAGACATCCTAGTTAAGGTAGACAAATTTGTATTCCCTGTAGATTTTGTTATCCTTGACTTTGATGCGTATAAGGAAGTGCCTATTATCCTAGGTAGACCATTTCTAGCAACTGGTAAAACCATAATTGATGTGCGAGAAAGGTGAACTCACTATGAGAGTGAATGATCAAGAGATAAAATTCAATGTAATGAATGCTATGAAGTATCCTCGCAGAGGAAATGTAAGAGTGTTCATCCTTATTCTCTCTAGATCAATTGGTAGAAAAACAATTTTACAAGCAAGATGATCACTTAGCCAATGCAGATGCATTAGATGCAATTTGCATTGCTAGATGATGAAATACTAGAAAAGAGAATCTACCAATAGAAAACTCTTGTAAGGAAATATGGGCTAGAAATTATGAACCACTCAACCTTGAGGATCCAATTCTCAAGAAGAACTTACCCTCAATAGAACAACCTCCTAAGTTAGAAATGAAGATACTGCCTGAACACCTTAAGTATGCATTCTTAGGAACAAATGAGACTTTACCTGTTATCATTGCTTCTGATTTAACATCAAAACAGGAGAGTGATCTCATTAGTACTCTCAAGAAGCATACCAAAGCTATAGGTTGGCAAATGGCAGATATCAAAGGAATTAGTCCTTCTATATGCATGCATAGAGTCATTTTGGAAGAAAATTCCAAAAACAGCATAGAGAGTCAAAGAAGACTAAATCCTATTATGAAAGAGGTTGTGAAAAAGGAAATTATTAAGTGGCTAGATGCTGGAATCATATACCCCATATCAGACAGTGCTTGGGTAAGCCCTGTCCAATGTGTACCAAAGAAAGGGGGTGTGACAGTAATAGCCAATGAAAAGAATGAGTTGATACCAACTAGAATCACACAGGTGGAGAATCAGTATGGATTACGAGAAAACTCAACAAAGCTACCAAAAAGGATCACTTTCCTTTACCATTCATAGACCAAATGTTAGATAGATTAGCGGGGAAGGAATTTTATTGTTTCCTAGATGGCTATTCAAAGCTATAATCAAATAGCCATTGAGCTCAAGGATCAACACAAAACCACCTTTACATGCCCTTATGGAACCTTTGCTTTTAGAAGGATGCCATTTGGCTTATGTAATGCACCGCTACATTCCAAAGATGCATGATGTCTATTTTCTCAGATTTCATTGAGCAATCAATGGAAGTATTCATGGATGATTTCTCTATCTTTGGAGAAACATTTCAAGTTTGCTTAACAAACTTGGAGCAGATTCTCAAGAGATGTGAGGAAACAAATTTAGTCTTAAATCGGGAAAAGTGCCATTTCATGGTACAAGAGGGCATTGTGTTAGGACATAGAATTTCAAAGAAAGGTCTAGAGGTAGACAAAGCTAAAGTTGATGTCATAGAGAAACTACCACCACCAAATACGCTTAAAGGTATCGGAGCTTCTTAGGCCATGCTTTGGTTTTTATAGAAGGTTTATCAAAGATTTTTCAAAAATCTCAAAACCATTATGTATGCTTCTCGCAACATGATGTAGAATTCAACTTTGATGAATCTTGTATGAAGCTTTTGACAAGCTTAGAAAGGCATTGGTGACAAAGACCAATTATAGTAACTCAGCATTGGAGCGGACCATTTGAATTAATGTGTGATGCTAGTGACTTTGCAGTAGAGGAGCGATCCTAGGGCAAAGGTATGATAAAGTCTTTCATTCCATATATTATGCTAGCAAGACATTAATTGAAGCTCGGGTGAATTACACAGTTACAGAAAAGGAATTATTAGTTGTGGTCTTTGCTTTTGAAAAATTTAGATCATACTTAGTTGGCACTAAAATTATTGTCTATACCGATCACTCGCCATTAAGTATCTAATTTCAAAGAAAGATGCAAAGCCAAGGTGATAAGGTGGATTTTACTCCTACAAGAATTTGATTTAGAAATTAGAGACAAGAAAGGAGTAGAAAATCAAGTAGCGGACCATTTATCAAGGATTGAAGGAGAATCACTTGGTACACTTGGAGAAGAAATCAAGGAGAGTTTTCCGGATGAGAAGCTATTGGCAATCACAGATCAATGCAAAACATGAAAGCTGCATTTGCTATAAGCAATGCAGAGCATCAAATGCATCGCACCATGGTTTGTCGATATTGTAAATTTCCTTGCAAGCAAAGTGGTACCAAAGTGAGTATGACATATCAACAAAGGAGAAAATTCTTCCACATGGTTAAGCAATACTATTGGGATGATCCATTCCTTTACAAGATGTGCCCGATCAATTAATGAGGAAATGCATACGAAGAGGAGCAACAAGCAAAGGCTTACCGCATTGCCATTCTCGCACCTTATGGAGGACACTTTGGAAGTACTAGAACAAAGACTAAGGTATTACTGATCACGGTTATTTTTGGCCTACTTTATTTAAAGATTCTTATTTTATGGTCAAAATCTGTGATAATTGTCAAAGAGCAGAAATATCTCTCGATAAGCATGAAATGCCTAGAACAAATATTTTAGAAATTGAATTATTTGATGTTTGGGGCATGGATTTCATGGGACCTTTTCCACCCTCTTTTGGCAATTTATATATCTTAGTAGCTGTTGATTATGTGTCCAAATGGGTAGAGGCGGTAGCATTACCTAATAATGATGCTAAATCGTAAGTAAGTTTCGCAAAGAAATATATTCACTAGATTTGGAACTCCTAGAGCTATCATTAATGATGAAGGTTCACACTTTTGCAATAAAATCATAGAAAACCTTCTAGCTAAGTATGGAGTTAAGCATAAGATAGCTACAAAGATACCATCCTCAAACTAGTGGAAGCTGAATTATCCAATAGGGAAATTAAGAGAATGCTAGAAAAAATGGTAAGTCCAAATAGGAAAGATTGGTCTTTACATTTGGATGATGCTTTATGGGCATATAGAACAAAGCATTCAAAACACCCTTAGGAATGTCCCCTTACAAATTAGTCTATGGAAAAGCATGCCATTTACTGTAGAATTGGAAAACAAATCTTATTGGGCTATCAAGAAGCTCAATTTCAATTTGAACAAGGCGGTAAAAGAGAATGATAGAGCTTGATGAGTTAGAAGAAATTAGGCAAACCTCTTATGAGAATGCTGAAATCTACAAAGCTAAGACTAAGAAATGGCATGACAAGAAAATTCACGTAAGAGAATTGAAAGAAGGAGGACTAGTTCTCGCTATACAACTCTAGGTTGAAGCTATTTCTGGAAAACTAAGGTCAAGGTGGTCGGGACCATTTAAGTTGATAAAGGTTTATCCACATGGAGCAATAGACTTATTTGATAAATCCTCAAATATCTTTGTCTTCAAGGTGAATGGTCGAGAGTTAAAATGTACTATGGTGAACATGTGGTGAGAGACAAAACCACCACCTATTTGCAAAATCTCTAAGTGAAAAGAGGTAGTCAGTCGACAAGACTCTTAAAACAAGCGCTTAATGGGAGGCAACCCATTGTTTTTAATTATTTTTGTGCAATTTTATGTTTTTAGTTGTTTTGCAGTAAATGCAGAAACTAATGTAATGCATCAAATGCACACGCATTGAGGAAAACGTGCCTCGCATGATCGTAAAAATTATAAACTTGAAGAAAATTGGTTAAGTGTGAATTATAAGGCTTCAGGAAGATCAAAGGAGGTTAAGTAAGATTAATGACACATTGGTAGCCAAAGCAAGACACTTGGCAAGATGCATGCGTAGCACGCAATGCTAACGGCTACCTAATAAATCCACTAACTTCTTTCTCAAACATAAAGCCTTGTATTGTTACAATTACCCCCTTCATTCGCAAACTCTCACAAATTCTCTCATCCGAAACACAAACCACCCTTCCCATTCTCAATCCAATTTTTCTCAATCACACAAGCAATCAAAACCTAGAATTTCAAAGCAATTACAATGGTGAAAAAGCAATCAGCACAGAAATCATCAGGCAAGCAGGCCAGAACTCCCCAAAAAGAGAAGAAAGCCATGCATGCAGGATCATCATCATCAAGGAAAGGCAAAGCCAAGGAATCATCAATCAGAACTGATGACAATGTTCATTTGTGGAACATGCATCTATTGCCCGAGAGAGGATATGATTTGAAGAAGGCTAGCCCATCATTCATGGCAACAGTGGCCAATCTCAATTGGGACCACTTTGTGCTACCACGAGGAGGCTACATTGAAGATTTGGTGAGAGAATTCTATGCTGGAATCACACCACAAGAAGGAGCAGAACATTCCTACACTTCCATGGTGAGAGGTAAAATTGTACACTTCCATGCCAAGAAATTAAATGAACATTATATGCTGAAATATAATGGGAATGATTTTGAGAATAGAGTGGCCAATGCCTTTAAGAAAGAAATGGAAGAAATAAGGAATAGGATTGCTATACTGAAATTTGTTTGGGAGAAATTCACACCTAATGAGATTAAGCTTAGAAGTAATTATTTGATAAATGCATTAGGTAATTGGCATTTGTTCATAGCTAATTCAATTCTCGCTTACATCACATACATATGTATATGACCAAAGAGAGATTGATCTTGCTAGATACAATTCTCTCCGAGGACATGTAGACATAGGTAGATTGATTGCTAGGAAATTCTTGCATGTTCAAATAAGTCAAAGGGATTGCTTTTTTCCTTGTCTTATTCTTGAGCTATGCATGAAAGAAGGAGTCCCTATAGCTCCTAATGAACAAAGGAAATTTCCCCACAGTAATTTGAGTCTTTGAAGTGAAAGAGAAGTTGAGAAATGTAAGAGGCCCCTGCACTGCAATGCAAGAGCATTACATGCGTAAGTGAGGCGCTTTGGAAATTTCAGAATGACCAACATGATCGGCTTCAATTAGTCTTTGACAAGATCTTTGATCTTGTGGGCCAAGTGAATGCCCCCGAATTCCCAAGTTGGGTATTGAGAAGTGAAGGAGAAGAAGAAGAGGAGAAAGAGACCGAAGAAGGAACAAAAGGAAAGGAGAAAGTAGAGGCGGAACCTAGCACCAAGAAGAAGGTGACTAGAAGCAATTCAAAGTGCAAAAGAAGGTTGTGGTAGAACTCGTTGTGGAGGAATTGTATGATTCGAATCAAGCCGAGGATGAGGAATTAAAAGAAATGGATAAGGAGTTAGAAGAAGAAGAGAAGGAAGAAAGTGATGAGGAAATTGATGAAGAAGAAGAGGAACAAGCTAGAGGTGTGATCCTAGAGGAAATTGCTAGGCGTAAATATGCCAAACCTCAAAGATCAACCCAACAACCAGAAACCCCTATCACTTCACCAGCCACCAAAACACCCATCATTTCACCAAACCAAGAATCATCCTCCATTCCAAAATCACCATTACCCTCCCTCAATGATCCACCAGTCCTATCACAATCACCACCACAAACAACCCTCCACCACCCTCTCCAAGAAAAGAACCACAAGAAACAACTCACACAGAATAACCAACCCCTCGTTATGCCAATGGACCAGCAAGCATTCTTCTCGACCCAAGCAACATTATTTCTAATGTTGTATCTGCTCTTGAGAAAGAGATTGTGCAGGAAAGAGAAGAAGAAGGACTCAACAAGGAAGACAAAGAAGAAGAATCATCTGCCAAGGAGACAGTAACTCAAACTGTTGAGATGCAGAGTGATGCTCTCATCATCACTTTGTCACGTGATCACAACAAAGCCAAAATCGTGCATGATGAGGCAACTATCAAAATGGTTCTGGAAGAAATGGCTAAACAGAAAAGGGAAGCACTACACAATACTCAAAAGTTCTTCAAGCAACATGCAGGAAGGCAGGCAAAATTAACACCAAAAAGGAAGAAAAGTGATGCAGTCAAGACTGATGCACCTGCATCAGTTACAGAACAAGTTCCTGCAACTACACCAGAAGTAGGAGGTGCATCTGCACCTACAGAAGCAACACCTAGCAAGCCCAAGGAGAAGAAGCAGAAGGTGAAACACACTCCTCCATCCAGGCAAAGCACCAGAATTAGGAGTGGAGCCAAGAAATGAGTATCATTTACATGTTTTCACCTACTACTGCTATAACTTGTGTTAATTCTGTTTTGAACTATTTCCCTGGTTGTACTAATCCCTCTCCCCTATTTTGAACAAATGATTTGTCTGTTTTGAACAAATTTGCAGTGAGGACACTGCAACCCCTTAAGTTTGGGGGGGGATTTGCATGTTATGTTATGTTTTTAATATGTTTTTATCTAATATGTTGTGTGTTTAATTAAATATGTTTTAGATAGTAAATATATATGTTTTAAGTAGTTTTTAGTTTGTTTAAATATTAGATGTACTTAACAAAGTAGTATCTAAATATTTTAGTAGAAAAGATCGCTTTTTCAAAAATATGGTGAAAACCCTATGGATGGAATTTTTATGATGAAAAAGAGAAAAAGAAGCCTTATTTTCGGAAAAACCAAAATTATTTTTACTTCAACACTTCAAAACTGAGTTTGTGAAAAGAACCTTGCTATTTAAAGATCAATCTAATGCAAGGGAATTTTTGGTAAGCTTAGGTCAAAACAAAGCTTTACTAAAAGAAAGAAGAGCTTAAAGAATTAAGTTTGGGGTGTTTTATGAAAAACAAAGGTCGAATTTCAAAAGTATAAGAGTAAACAATGTAGAAAAAGAATACAAAAAGTGGACAAGCCATATCCTCGAATCTTTTGAAACTATACCTGTGTTTAAGTACATGAATGCATCCGGAGGTCAAAGACCTATGCCATGCAGGAATAAATGTATACGGAGGATAGTTCAATAAATCTGAACTCTGTGCAAAGTGCAAAGAAAAATATATGCATCTCGGGAGGTCAAAGACACGTGCCAAAGTGCATTTGCATCCGGAGGTCGGTGAGGAAGGTAATATGAGCTAGAAAAAGAAAAGCATTATCGGTGCTGTTTGCATCAATGTAAATCGTGATGAAGAAAAAGCAAAATGCGAGAAAAAAAATCAATGCACAAAAACACTTCAAAGAAGTATTTGCATCCGCTCAAAAGATCCACACAAAAAAATAGAAAAATGCATTGGCTCAAAAGCTTTGAAAAATTCAATCAAGCCCTTTGATTTTAAAAACTCCCAACACTTGAGAAAATTTTGTGAGTCTAAACTCTCTTTTGAAAAATATTTTGGTGTGACCAAAGATGAACCAATCCTTTCAAAAGCTAGGAGGAAATTTTTCACTTAGTCTTGGAACCAATCTCAACTCAGTGGGTTCACACACACACAAAAGAGTTTGAATAGCTTTGGTAGTTTTGAAGAAATAAAGGCACAAGAAAGATTGTTGAAAAATGAAGTTCATAGGGAACTCCTCATGAAAATCCAAATCAAAACTGATCTATCTTCTAGAATTATAGTTTTTATAGTTTGTCTTTGTCATTACTTGCGGACAAGCAATGGTTTAAGTTTGGGGGTGTGATAACTCTATTTTATATAGAGTATTTCATATGTTTAAACTTAGTATTTGCTCTCTTTCAAGTAATAATAAAGAGTTTATATAGTATTTAGTGTGATATATGATATCTTGAGTGATTTGAATGGTTATAGTTATTTATAGGCCATTTTGGATATATTGTGGTATGTTTGATGTTTTTGTTCGATGCGATCTCAATGTCATCGCATCAATGCTCCTGCACTGATCCTGCATCAAAACTGCACTACTTGGTGAATAAGCAGCCTGTTTCATATGCACCCACATGCAAAGTGATGACCTCCTGCCTGCTTCCCTGATGCCATCCAAACTTGTATAGTAGGCGCCTACCATTCACACATAGCTATAGGCTTAGCTTTGAAGAGTCATCAACATAGGGACACTTGTTCTAACACCATGGAACCGCCCTATATGATTAAGTCAAAGATTTCAACATGGATAAACCTCTGGAAAGCAACTACAGCTATGATCCACTCAAGATGACTTCAACATGAAGGAAGGAAGCACCTCACTTGAAGGCTATAAAAGGACCTCACATCTTCATTTGGAAATATATCACAATCCATAAGTTAGATCAAAATTTCAATATACATAGTTAGTTTTTATATTTTTAGAGGAAGAGGAAGGAATTCATAAATCCTCCTTAACTCATTTTCATAGTGTTTGTATAGTGCTAAGGAGTAATGCTAGTACATTGCTAGAAGACTTCATACAAAGGTTTTCAACATTTGTAACTTTACTCTTGTTGTTTCTCTTTTGTGATTTCTATATATATAAACATGGTCTATTCAGTTTATATATATCTTGCAATGTCTCTTGTTAGCTAAACCTTTCTTAGTTGGAATGTTCTAATCATTTAATGAGCTTTTAAGTAAGTATGTTGCATGTATGTATGTTTGTACTTTAGTTCTTGCTTGATAATCTTTTCAAAACTTATTTTGAACTTGATCACTTAGAATAAGTAGATTTGTAAATGACCGGACATGGCTTACAATTAAGAACTCAAGAACTAATATGGGTGAGTGTTTTACATAAAGAAAACTTTGTGAAAACCATGCTAAGTCCTAGACATAGGATAGTATAGTCCATAGGATAATTGTGGGTACTTAAAATACAAGAGTGAATTCACTTAAGCAAAGTGAATACTTGTTAGGAGGCAAGATTGGCACTAACACCCCTTTCTTTATTGCATAGAACAAGGATCATAAGAGCGGTAATGATACTCAAGAAAGTGACCGAAAGGCACATAGCTAATGCAACAAAGATTCAAAGGCAAATTGCATCACATCTCGCATCATACACTTATAAGTAAATTACTTGATGAAGACATTCCAACTAGCTTTTCTCTTTTACACTATCAACATTTTTACTTTGCTTTCTTTCTAACTTAGTTGTGATCATCAAACAAAATCCAAAATTATTTTGTTACTTAGTGACTTTACACTTTATTACTTTCTATTTGTTTTAAAAGTGAGTTTTTCAATCTCTGTGGGTTCGATCTTTTACTACTTGTTTTTGGACAAAGTGTATACTTGCACTCAAGTGTATGTGGCATTTCCACACACCAAGTTTTTGGCGCGTTCTGCAGGGATTGAAGTAAATTCTTTTTAAAATTCGATATTGAGTAATTTAGTGTTGTATATAAATTCTGGTTTTTAAAGTTTACACAACAACAAGACATGGTACTTAGTATATGTACAGAACCAAACAGAACTCCAGAATATAGTTTAGATTTAGAAATAGAAAGAAAATTCAGGAGATTGCTAAGACAGCACAAATGAAATCAACCAAAAACCAAAGCCCACACTATAGACAAAATGCATTGAGATGTGCAAGAAATGAATCATAAAAAGAAAAATGTGAATGTGAAGAAACTTTTCAACAAGATATTTTAGTCTTTATTTGAAGCAACTAATAATCTCGAGTGCTTCAAATTTTTCTCACAGATGCAGCATTCATATACAAGATTAAAATAACAAGTGAAGGATAGAATGATATATCCAATGGAACAACTTTCATAGTACAAAGACAAATGAAATCAACCAAAAACCAAAGCCCACACTATAGACAAAATGCATTGAGATGTGCAAGTAAAATGAATCATAAAAAGAAAAATGTGAATGTGAAGAAACTTTTCAACAAGATATTTTAGTCTTTATTTGAAGCAACTAATAATCTCAAATTGCTTCAAATTTTTCTCACAGATCTGAGCATTCATATACAAGATTAAAATAACAAGTGAAGGATAGAATGATATATCCAATGGAACAACTTTCATAGTACAGCACAAATGAAATCAACCAAAAACATGGTTTCGCTCATCCTTATTAAGATCGACCAACTAGTCCATGGATAGTGGTATAACTCGCGAATAGTCGGTCGAATAGCATTTGCGGTGGCCTGAAAGGAAGAAACTGCGAAGTTAAAACAATTGAAACGATTAAAACACATTATATATAACAAAACAATCAATCAAACAAAGTTGTAAAAACTTTACATACCCTCCACCCTCAACCTCGATGACTACCCGATCGCCGACTAACATAATCTCATCCTCATCATCACCCCCTCAACATCGATATCAAATCATCACCCCCTCAACATCATGCATCCTGGTCACCATCGTATCGCATCATCTCCAGTGAAAGTGGCTCACGGAGATGGCAAAGAGGTCGGAGTAGGCACAAAGATCGGGTGAAGGGGGTAGGAGTAGGTATCGCATGAAAAACTCGCACAGGAATCATGCGATATTGAGGACTCTGTGATAGTGGGGAGTCACTCGTGGAGATGCACTACGACCATGTACCTCTCTGGGAGATGGAGTGGGTGATGGAGTAACTCGTGGAGAGGAACTAGAGCCAATATGGAAAGACCTAACTCCAGAGGTCTGCTGTAAAGACCTAACTCTAGAGGTGGTGTAAGGACCCTACTGCAGAGGTCCGCTCTAAGGACCTAACCTGCAGGTCCGCGCTCTAAGGACCTAACTCCAGAGGTCCATTAGGCCTGCGTGTCGGAGGATTCTGCAATGATCTCACTCTACCTGCATGTGCTGGGCGTGTCTGTGTAGGGGTAGATGTGGTAGGTGTTGCGCCCCGAAAAAATCCGGTTTGGGACTTTTCAGTTTGACAACGTTTGAAAATCAGTAGAGCCGCCACCAATATTTTATTTTGGGAAAACATTGAAAAAACCTTTTTGAAAGCGGGTGGTCTTTCAAAACTTAGAGATGTAGGTTCGGGGTTCGGTTGCGCATGGGAAGGTATTAGCATCTTCACACGCCCTTTCTACCGAAAAAGGAACCATTAATTTGATGTGGTTTTGAAATGTTTGATTTGAAATACATTGTTCTATTTATTTTCTTTTCTTTTTGAGAAATCACTTTATTGAAAACGGAAAAAGGGATGTTTTTGGTATCTTTGAAAAGTTTTAACAAGACAAAGATTTTTGAAAAGCGTGCTTGATTGGGACAGAACCCGGTCCCACGTACCCTCACCGGGTGAGGATCAAAGCAACGTAGTTCTCGTTTTTATGGGTTTTTAAAGATGTGCTTGGCGGGATATGAACCCGGTCCCTACGCACCCTCACCGGTTGAGGATCAAAGCAATGTAGTTCTCGCCATGCGGTGAAAACGGCTTTGTGATTTTTGAAAGTGCTTTTGGAGTTTTTGAAATAAGACTCGAGTGTTCGCGAACACCAAACAAGCAAAGGCTTCGAGTGGCATTCGGTATTAACTCGAAAGAAAAGTGAGTTGGAACTGGTAATCAAACAAGCAATGGCTTCGAGTGATTACAAGCGACAACGTCGTATTATTCTTTTGAAAATAGTTTTGGAAAAGATGGTGAGCTAATAGCTCGTGTTATTTTGGAAGTTTGAATTAGTTGTTTTTGTTGTTTAATTAATGTGTGGGAGTTTTCATGATAGCCAAACAAGCAAAGGCTTCGAGTGACTACCACTAATAGCTCCTCATTAACGATCAAACAAGCAACGGCTTCGAGTGACGGTTAATGATTTTATTTAGAAAAATGCCTTAGGTTTTCTTATTAAAAACATAGGATTTCATGCTTGAAAAGAAATATAACATTTCAAATCCTTCTTACAAGTCAAAAGCTCAAAACAACCATTGGGACACAAGCAAAGCAATCAAAAGAGTATTTACAATTTGCTATGAACAATTGGGTGCACAATGATACAAGTATATGAGTGCAAGAGTATGCAATTATGGAATGCAAAATACCACATTATTGAATGCATGAGTATTTAATTTATGAGAAAGGAAAAAACATGATATTAATGCATGAACCTTTAATTTATGAAAAGAAAAAAAACATGATATTAATGCATGAACATTTAATTTATGAGATGCAAAACATGATATTAATATATGCATGAGTGAATTTGAAAAGATATGGATATAAATGAATGCATGAACATGTAGGCATAAACCTAAACTAACATAGGAAATTGCCAAATGGGCATATAGCAAGGCATTTTTATTCAAGCTAAAAGTTCAAGAAAACAAAATAGTGACTTAAACCTCCAAGCCTAAAACCCTAATCCCAAGAACACACATTAGGGAACCAAAACCGAAAAATCAAAACCCTAACACTATAGAATATGCAATGGGAACTTTATTCAATGAGATGGGCTCATGGCCTAAGCCAAGTATGTAAAGAAAACTTTGAACATTAAACAAAACTATGATTAATTCACAAGAACTATTTAAAAGATTAAACTATGAAATAAATTGAATCCTTTCTTGCAATCTTCACCACTTGAATGAAATGCACTAGGCATGTAGTGAGAATCATTTTGCAAGATCATCAACAAGTGGACAACAAGATAACTAGACTACAAGAACACATAAACTATTAAACTAGGAAATAGATTGAATCCTTTCTTGCAATCTTCACCACTTTAATGAAATGCACTAGGCATGTAGTGAGAATCACTTTGCAAGATCATCATCAACTAACAACAATATAGCTAAACCATAAGAATATATAAACACATAAAATAGAAATGGATTGAATCCTTTCTTGCAATCTTCACCACTTTAATAAAATGCACTAGGCATGTAGTGAGAATCACTTTGCAAGATCATCAATAAACAAAAGGTAAACTAAAACACAAGAAATAATGAGCACATAAGCTAATATATTAAACAAAAGTCATTTCTAGCTCTCTTCACTACTAAGATCAAAGTGCACTTGGCACTAGTAGGAATCATAGAGCCAAATCCTCAACAACTTACTAAAGAAGAATACCAACAACAAGATTTAAACAAAGAAACAACAAAATCAATTTTAAAGACATTTTAAATCATGTATATGCGTTAACTTTGCTTCATTTTATTTAACAAGAAAACTCAAAAATTAACATGAAAACAACACTAATCAACTTATTTTAGGGTGAGACAACAAATCTCACCCTCAACCACAACAAACTACATTGAAAAGATGATGCTATGCGCGAAAGGAATGAGGGAAGAAAATGAGATTCAATGCAAAATATTTGGAGATGATGCAAAGAGGGTTATGGATTTTACCTTTTCTCTAAAATGGAAGAGAAAATTGAAGAAATGGAGGAGGGAAAATGCAAGAAAGCTTCGGCCTTGCAAGGAAAGGAAGGAGATAAAGGTGGTGTGATGAACTTCTTGAGTGAGAAAGGAAGGTTAAGGGTGTGAGAGGTGGATTCAAGGTGTTTTGGTGGATGAAGGTGAAGTAATGGAGGAGAGGGGAAGGAGGAGAAGGCTTCGGCCTAGAGGAGGAGAGAGGAGGAGAGAAGAGTGCTAGGTTTTCTTGAAGGTGAGAATGATAGCCAAAGATTGGTGAAGAGAGAAAGTGTGAGCTATTTATAGGGGTTTTGAGGCTTTAGGGTATTTAGGACTTTTTGCTTTGATGGAGCTCTAGGATTGGATCTTAATTTTGAATGGATGGTTAGGATTAGTGGTCACATGGATCAAGGGTATTTAGAAAACACAAGTGTGTGAGGGAAATAGTGAGGGTGGCGCATAAAAGAAAGAAGGAAAAAGGAAATTTGTGAACAAAAATCTAATTTGGGAATGGTGATTTTTGTAGAATAGGGTTAAGGGTATTTTGGTGAGGGAATGTTCTCAAAAAGGTAAGATGGGGTTTTTTGGTGGAAAGGTTAGTGTAAGTGCATGGGTTAATTTACCAAAAAGGGCAACATTGAGGATATGATCAAATTAAAACTTGGTGAGTAAGTAATGGAGTGTGTAGAAACTTCTAGAAGGAATGGAGGGGGTATGGGACGCAAAATCAGCTGAAATGTGAGGGGAAAAATAAAAAATGATGGTTTTTTGGTATTTTGTCTTATTGAGGACACTTCCTCCTTTTATTTTTGAATTTTGAATCTTTTGGGCATGTAATTGGGAGTGCACCTATTAAAAACATGTCACATATTTTTGGACACCATGAAATAACCTCCCTAATAATTCTAGACAATTAAAATTGTCACTTAATTAATTGGGGAATTTTTAATGGTCTTTTGGCATTTTTTATGCACTAAAAATAGGAAAAGTGCATTTTAATTATTTTAGGCTAGAATATTTTCTCTAAAAATTGTACAAAAATTCTCTTGAATAAGAGAAAAATGTACTTTTGGTGTGTGCATATTTTTGAGAAAATCATCCTTTTGCGAAAAATGACCAAAATGCCCCCTTACCCTAAAAAGTCCTAATTTGCTCAAAAATGCATTTTTATTCTAAACATGGTTCTAAAAACCCTTGGATGACTTTTAAAACTCTAAAATGCATGCCATGCCTTAATTTATTTATTTTTGGTTGAAAATTAGGGTGTTGACCTAAGTAGGACAAAATTGGGGTATGATAATTTTGCCTCTTTATCTAGATTTTAACAAGGAATATGAATTGGCGAAACATATTCCGAGGCAAAATAGAGATAAAGAATTCAGAAATTATACCGATTTTGCCAACTTAGGGAAAACCCGAATTTTCTTTTTTTCTTTTTGGGTGAATGGATACTAGCGTAAAACTATTGTAATGAATGTGGTGCTAACCCTCAAGAAGCTAACAAAACAGAAACACATGGGCGCGGCCCTCGGGTGGCGAAACAAAGAAGAAGTAAAACAATAAATAGAATAGTAGAGAAGGTACTGTCCTTTGATAAAGCCGCACCCGGTGGGAAGAAAGTAACAAAAAGTGCGGTGATGAAGGAACGCCGTCACAGGAAGAACACTGGGTTCGGAAGGAGCGCTCGCGCTCTGAAGGAGTACTTGGACTCTGGCGAACACTTGGGTTCGAAGGCGAACGCTTGGCTCGGAAGGAACGCTGGGCTCGATGGAACGCTGGGTTACGGGAAGGAGCGTCCTGGCTCTGGGCGAACGCTGGGGCTCAAGGTGGCCTACTCGAGCGCCCGAGGTTCTCGTATCAAGTTGTGGAGGCTGATACATTTTACCTTGATGGACTTGCACTATGCTTTACACTGGCACAGCTGGTCTGAAGGACGCGAAGTCTGGGGGGCCGATCCGTCATGCTCCGTGATGACTTGGCGGGATGAAGGTCGAGTTCAAAGTCATTGTTTGGACCGTTGATTTGAACTAAACCGAAGGACCTCGGGTCCGATGATTCGCTTCGGTGCTCGATAACGACGAGATCCGGCGGACGCCTTGGTCCCGGCGGATGCACAGTCCGAAGGGATTTGCAAATCCTGTTGATTGACTGATTGAGATGACCGCCGCTGGCGCGTTGAATTGAGGTACCTGCATATGTCAGTTGATGCAAGGAATGATGCATGAAGCATGGGTGCATGTTATGCAAAGGCATGTTATGCAGGAGTATGTTATGCGAGTGCATGCAATGCTATGATTTTGATGTGATGATGCATGTGGTGGACTGTTTTCCTTTGTTTCTGATTCTTTTCTGATTGTTTTTCACCGACTTTTCTTTTTACGGTTATTTGTTTTTTCATGTTTTTTCTTTTCGATCAGCTTTCTTTTTCCTGACCGTTCATTTTTGCTTTTTGGCAAGGCTTATTTTTTACTGGTTCAACCGACTTCCGATACTCCTGGTATGAGACTGAAAAGCCGAGGGAAACTGCAAGGCTTGTGAACCGAACGCGCGTTTGCTCTATGGTTCGCCGTCTGGAACGGTTTGTGAACGCAACCCTTTTTGTAAGGTTAGTTATCTTTAGGAATTTGCTGATTTCCCATGGCTTTTAAAGATTTCGCAATGATTTGTAATGCCTTATGATGTATGCACATGTTTTACAGTTCAGTATCACCATCATCATAAAAACGCTTATTTTGAGCAAAAACGGAAATATCAACAATCACGATATGAGAAAAGTTGAGCTTTATTGATATGGAAGCCGATCGCATGAGAATGTTACGTCGATCGCTCAAGACATTTGAGAATTTAAACCGCAAAAGACACGAAAAAGAAAAGAAGTCGATTTCGATCGTCCGTCTCTGTGGGGCAGTGTTGACATTTGTGTCCTTGACCTTGATCACTCCCTCATTCAAGCCTTTAGGGAAGTTGTACGCCTTTCATTATTTTTCATGCTCAAGTTTTCTGACCCTAATTTTTGCCTGGATCGCCCTTTGCGGGTTTTCAATCCACCGGTCGCTTCCGATTTTGCCTAAGTCGCCTTTTCGGGTTTTCAACCTAGCGAGCTAATTCTTACTTGGCTTGTCTTTCTCTTTTTCCGTTTATTTCTTTCGTGCATAATACTTCTTTACCGAGTCCGATTGACTGGTTTTTGAGGTCTTCGCCATCCATGTTGGTGAGTATCAGCGCTCCTCCGAGAAAAAGGCTTTTTGACTACATACGGCCGTCATAAGTGGGTGCCCACTTCCCTGAGTCACTCGAATAGGCGGTATCTTTTTGAGTACTAAATCTCCTTCATTAAACTCACGTGGCGGACTTTCCGTCGAAAGCGGTTCTCATTCTTTGTTGGTACGGTGGCCATGGCACGTAGTCGCAATCCTTTTTCTTCAATGAGGTTTAGTTGATCCAGCGAGCTGTGCACTCCACTCGCTTCCTCCGGTTTAGTTTCCATCGAACCGCGCAGGAGGGTATCTCAACCTCAATGGGAAGTACCGCTTCGATCCATACACCAAGGAAAAAGGGTTGCCCGATCGATGTGCGCCAAGCACGATAGCCATGCAAAGCAAAGGGAAGCATCTCATGCCAATCCTTGTAGGTTACCACCATTTTCTCGCGACTATTCTCTTGATATTCTTGTTTGCCGCTTCAACTGCCCCATTCATCTTTGGGCGATAAGGAGAGGAATTATGGTGCTGAATTTTGAATTCCTTGCACATGTCCTTCATCATTTTGCTATTCAAATTGCTACCGTTATCGGTGATGATCTTGTCAAGTAGACCATATCGGCAAATCAGATCTTTCTTCACAAACTTAGCAACCACTGAACTGGTTATACTGGAGTATGGCGTAGCCTTCAACCCACTTGGTAAAGTAATCAATTGCAACCAGAATGAAGCGATGCCCGTTTGACGCTTTGGGCTCAATTGGACCTATGACATCCATGCCCCACATGGAAAACGGCCAAGATGCAGTCAAAACATTTAGTTTGGCAGGCGGCACATGGATGTGATCAGCATAGATCTGGCATTTGTGGCATTTCTTACGGTTATAATGATCGATTCCATCCGGAGCCGATAATAACCCGCCCTTAAGATTTTTCTAGCCATGGTGTGCCCACTTGAATGGGTTCGAACGAGCCTTCATGCACATCTCTCATGATTCTCTCGGCTTCTTCTTTGGCAACACACCTTAGAGAGAACCATATCATAGTTTCTCTTGTAAAGAACTTCACCATTCAAGAAGAAATTCTCGACAACCTTCTCGAGAGTTCTCTTGTCATTTTCTCGATGCCCTGTGGGTATTCCCGACTAGTGATGTCTTCGCTTGATGTCATGATACCAAGGCTTCTCATCAAAGCTCTTCATCTATTGCCATGCAAGAGTGATGCGCAGCAGCTCGGTCTTGAATTCGATCTTAGTCAAGTTCTTGTCACACTAACATTGAACATGGAAGACAATGTTGCTAATGCGCGTCACCGGTGATTTTCACCTCGAGGATATCTTTGGAAGGTGATCTCATCAAAGGATTTCATCAACTCTTGCGGTAATCACAATAAGGAATCGGTTTAGGATCTCGGGTCTCCCAATCACCTCTTGCTTGATAAATAACTAGATTTGAATCCCGTATACATCTAGCCTTTTAACTTTCCACTCTAGTGGTCGCTTGAATACCTGTGATGCATGCTTCGTGATCTCGCTATGTTATTCGTGACATAGAAGCTTAGCCTTGCAAAGGACAGGAATGAAGCGATTATCGGGAGAGATTAACACCGCCTGACTCCGTGTCCCCACACATTTGACGCACCATCAAATATCATTCTCCATCTTTCACTTTCGTGGGACTTCCCTCGTCGAATAGTGCCATGATGTCTTCATCGGAAAATCATGCCGCATTGGTCGGTAATCTGGAATCGGCCGACATGCCAAATATTCAATGAGTGTACTACCTTTAATGACCTTTTGTGTGACATACAAGATATCGTGATTCGATAATTGCATCCGCCATCGGGCAATTCGTCCCGTGAGAGTCTGGCTTCTCAAATATGTACTTGATTGGATCCATTTTTGAAACCAACCAAGTTGTATGACTCAAAGATGTATCGCCTTAAACGATGAGCGCCCAAACTAAAGCTAATAACAGTCTTCTCCAAAGATAGAATACCTTGTCTCACAATCGGTGAACTTTTTGCTTAGGTAGTATATTGCATGCTCTTTTTTTCCAGATTCATCATGTTGACCCAACACACAACCCATTGAATTGTCTAGCACTGTAAGGTACAAGATGAAGCGGCCCGCCGCCACGGGTGGCATTAAGGCGGTGGATTTTGCAAGTACACTTTGATTTTCTCAAAGGTCGCTTGACATCGATCATTCCACTTCGGCTCTTGACTTTTGCATAGCAATTTGAAGATTGGCTCACAAGTAGCGATCAACCGGAAGATGAATCGAGAGATGTAATTCAACCTTCCGAGGAAACCGCGGATTTCTTTTTCCGTTTCAGGTACTGGCATTTCGAGGATAGCTTTTACTTTGTCTGGATCCACCTCAATTCCTTCTCGCCGACAATGAAACCTAACAACTTCCCGATCTTACCCCAAACGTGCACTTGGTCGGGTTTAACTTGAGTTTATATTTCCTCACCGCTCAAAGAGCTTCGCAGATTGACAATGTGCTCCTTATCGGTTTTAGATTTTGCGATCATGTCATCGACGTAAACTTCAATCTCTTTATGCATCATATCATGGAATAAGGTAACCATGGCCTCTCGATAGGTTGCACCAAAGATTCTTCAATCCGAATGGCATAACCTTATAAATGAGAACGTTCCCCAAAGTGTTATGAAAGTTGTCTTTTCCATGTCCTCGTGGTCCATTTTGATCCGATTATATCCCGAATATCCATCCATGAAGGAGAATAACGAGTGTTGCGTTGTACTATCCACTAAGACATCAATGTGAGGCAAAGGAAGTCGTCTTTAGGGCTAGCACGATTCGAGATCCCGTAATCGACACACATTTCGACCTTCCCATCTTTTTTTAGGAACGGGACAATGTTGGCAACCCATTGCGGGTATTTGGCCACCGCCAGAATCTCGCATCAAATTGCTTCTTCACTTCGTCTCGATCTTGAGGACATCTCGGTTTCATCCTCCTCAATTTCTCGCTTTGTGGTGGACATTCGGGCTTGATCTGGTAGCTTGTGTACCACGATGTCGGTGTTCAACCGTGCATATCGACACGACCATGCAAACACATCCACATAATCCCGCAACAACCGAACTAACTTTATGCGGTCTTCTTCGCTCATGGTGGTGCCTACTTTAACCTCTTTCTTATCCTCTGCATTGTATCCAAGTTGATCACTTCAAATGGACTCTTCGTGTGGTGGATTACCCTTTCTTCTTGTTTCATTAACCTCAAAAGTTCTCGGAGGAGTTTCCCGGTCTTCTTCAACATCCCCTCCTCACCGATTGTGGGGTGATCAAAGTCAAAAGGTGGATCATCGACACCGTCATTTTCGTGAGACCATTGTTGTGGATCTCGCATTTTGCCGAAGCTTAAAAGCGTAATGAAAGGCGAAACAAGAAAACAAGCAGACAAATAAAGCGCATAAAGACTCATGCAAATGAAGAGAAATTGGTTTTATTAATTGAGGAATTCAAAACAAGCGTTTTTATTGATGATGATAATTTTGAAAATAAAAACACGTGTGCCCCTAACAATCGGTCCTACGGCCTTGGGCAGAGCCACGTGGTTGCATTACAAATGATTACTTTAAATTAAGAGTCACAGGAGAATCGCAGGTCTTCCAATTCTTTAACTCTTCACCGATACCGCAACGACGAACCGGACTCGCGCCGCCTTCTTTGGATTCGAAACATCTCTCGATAATAAAGAACTTGATTGGGGTCCCACAAGCCAAGCACTCACAAAACTCGACTAAGGTCGCAAATTGGGATCCTCTGGGGCCACGGGTCTTCGCCTCGATTTGGCCAACCATCGGCGCTTTTCGCTCATCCGCCCTTATCCGCCTTTCCTCCTTACTTGGGTGTATCCCAGCCCGAAACGGTCTTTTTTTTTTCCTTCGCTTGGATAGGAGCTAGAATCCCTTGACCAGTCTTTTCCAAGCCGTAACCACCTTGTACTGGGCTATCATAATTTTGGCGACCATCTCCTCCTCTTTGGTCTTTCCAAACACCGCATTGGCAATCTCCAAAGACCGAAAAGTCAAGTTTCCAATGACTCTTGGTGGCTTCTACATATTTGAACTCGGATGGCTTATTAACCGAGTCTCTTCCTCACCGAATACTACGACCACTTTGTCATCCACCATGAATTTTACCCGTTGGTGTAGAGAAGAAGGAATTGCCCTGACCATGTGGATCCGTGGTCTCCTAGCGATGCCTATATGAGGAGGTAATGTCCATGATTTGGAAATTGATACGTAAAACTTCGGGACCGATCCGGATAGGAAATTCCATTTCTCCTAGCACTTCCTTTTTGGAACCATCAAATGCTCGCACCAAATGTCGAACTCGGTTTCATATAGGAACAATCAACATCTAACTTGTCCACGGTTGACTTTGGCATTACGTTTAGTGAAGACCGTTGTCAATCAAGACTCGCCAAAGACATAGTCCCCACACTTTCATCGAGATATGAAGAGCTTGATTGTGTTCTTTTCCGCTCAAGGCAACTCATCATCGCAAAAGTTAGGTGATTTGCAGCCACCACACTCCGACAATTCCATCAAACCGATTCACTTTGAAATGTCCTCTCGCAACGTGAGCCTCACCGAGCACTTTCATCGTGGTCGTTTCGTGTGCTTCCGAATCGAGAGCAATGTGATAGCATGGATATCTTTGAGGCGCCTGTTTAACCGATCAACTACTCAGAATCGCTTTGCACGGACAAACTTCAAGAATTCATTGGCTTTTTTCATATTTTTTCTCGAGCACCTGCGGCTCTTTTTCTTTATCCTCGCGCCTCTCTGCTCGGCCTCCCTAGATGTTTCGCGCCGGAGGTTTTCGGAGCATACACCCTTCCACTTCGGTGATCCCACTTGATCCTCGCTATGTTGGTCACTGTGGTAGCATTTGGAGAGCATTCTCGCCGTGTATTTCGTGGAACCGCTTTATTTGACTCATAACGAAACGGAGCTGGGTACTCAATCACTATTGGCTGAGCATTTGCTCGCATCAGCCTAGGATTGAAATCATAAGGAATCTCAATAGGCCTTCTGATTCCTCTATCATTGTCAGGGTACAGTGTCCACACTTCTCCAGATTCGGAACCATTCATGATGACAGCCACTTGGTTGTATCGCTCATCTACCTCACCCCATCCAATTGGGTCGGATATCTTCTATTCGGATTAGAGCACTTTCAGGAGCATCATATCTGACCAAGTAATCAAACTTTCCGCTGGGCTCTCCTAGAGTGTCCCAACGTCCCTCTTTTGTAGGCAGCACTGTTACCTCTTCACTGATCTCTTCCTTGCATGAGAAGGGAACCGTGTCTTCATTAGCTACATCGGCCTGGCCATCGCTTGAACCAATTTCAGAGCGGTGTGTGCGCATTTCAATCGCTTTTTGGCCTCTCTATCACCGTCTCAATGTAGGGTCCACACTTCATCTTCCACACCGTAAGTCCCTATCTCGGACCACATACCGATCCATCAGTCTTGCAAGATCATTTTGAAAGTTTCACAACCTCCCCACACACAGAGTCAAGACACCCTTCTTCATGGCAACACCTTTTTAACAACCTTGGCCCAAGCATAACTCAAAGATAAATGACACTTAGAGGAGTCTTGATCTCTTGCACCTTTTTCAGCAACTTGCCAACAGCACTTTCTATAACATTGGTAGCCGTTCCCTGGTGACCTGGTAATGGATTGATTGTTGTATTTGGACGGTTCTGTTTAAACGATATCCAACCAAAGATCTATCAAATCTTGCACTACATGCTTGAAAGCTTTACAATCTTCCACAAGATGACCGACCCCATTTTCGTGGAAACCGCAGTGGCATTAGCATTGTATCCTCCGGGAAATGGTGGTCGCACTACTTTCATGGGTCGAGTATTGATCGATTATTGGAGGTCAAGTGATTAAACAATTTCAAGATATGTCATCGGAATTGGATCAAAACTAGTCCGCTTCTTGAACTGGTAATCTTGAGTCTTGGGACGGCCATCACCTTGCCGAGATGGCTTTGGAGGCGAGAGAATGGAATAGTTTGGGGTGGAGGAGTACCAAAAGATGAGTTTCCCCCGAGATGACATTAGTTTCTCCTCTTTCTTTTTAGGGAAGTGGGTGGTACTTCTTCCGTTCTTTGGACCCACCGTAACTCCCCGCATTACCAAGGTGATTCAAAATTTTCCCGCTTCAAGGCCATGCTCAAGTCTTTCCCCAAGACTATCATGTCGAGAAACTGGTTGAGACACTTGTGATCACTGTCATAATAGATTCTTCGCGCAGAGTTTCCAGAACATATACACCATCTCTTTCTCACCAAAGGGGTTGAACTCAGGCGTGTGCAGCTTCGCCATTTTTGAGCATACTCCTTGAAGGTCTCTTTCTCACCCTTACTCATGTCTTTGAATCTGCGACCTATCCGGAGCCATGTCCATGTTATACTTATATCGCTTCATGAAAGCTTCAGACAAATCTTTCCAACAACGGATTTTAAGATTGCAACTTCATGTACCAATCCGCAGGAGCTCCCACCAAACCTGCTCGAAGCAGATTAGTAATTTGTCATCGTTGGCATAGGGACCCATTTTTCTGGACGAACATTGTAATATGGCTCTCTGGGCAGCCGATCCTCCAGACTTGTCCACCTCTGGAGCTTTGAATTTTGGCAGTAGAACCAAATGCGGGACTAGGCATAGCTCACGGGCTTCTTTGGCCCTAACTCCGCACTCTCCATAGCTCTCACTCTTTCTTCTAGTGCTCGGATCGATCATTTTGGCCGAGCCCCTCAAACGCATGCCCTTGGGGGTGACTCCCATGTCAGTAGTAATACCCTCCTCCCGGCCGAGGAACATTTTGAGGTCGTGGCCGTGAACCCCGGGCGTGGAATTGTGTATGGCATGAGGATAGGAGCCTCGATTCGAGATCCTCCGGCAGATTCCCGTGTATGGTGACAGAAATTTGATTAGGTGCGATTACGCCAACGGGAGTAGATCTAACGGGGCCATGGCGGTACCAGCAGCATACCCGAGGTATCTCTCATGCGATGTAATTGGTGGACACATTCATTTCGGGAGCGAACACGGATGACCGACCCCTGATCCCGAGGAACTGTGGGTCGCAGCAGCCATCGACATGGAGGAGGAACGAAAGAAGTGACCCTATCTCGACCCACTACTGGCGACGGCCAAAGCAGCTTGTCCCACTCTTCAAACCTTGCAAAGATTACCATCATTTCATGGACACGGGCCTCCATGGTACCCATCTTATCTTTCGTAGTCCGATTTTCCCGAGCCACCGCCGGGATTCGTAATTTGTACACCCATGTCTTCTTGTTTCGGGTTACTCTCAATTTCAACTTAGGATGTTCTCGTAATTGAGCCATTAGCTTGGCTTGCGATGCCGTGAAGTATCGGTGACGGAAAACCAAAGCGTGCCTTTTTCTCGCTTATTCGGACATTTATTACATAAGAAACAAAATAAATTTATGAATGAATGTATGAATGCATGCACAATGTTTGCTTGATGCCGGAACCGCGGGTACCTTGCCTTGTCATACGCGCAGTAAACTTTTTGATTTACTTAATTGAAGTAAACAAGGAATCGAAATAGCACACTTCGCTCATCACGATTTCAAAGCTTCACGATTTTCATTAAAGGAAAAGACGTTACAATGTTCATAAAGAGAAGCGAAGACAATATTCTTGAATACAAAGCTTGAAACAAACTCCTAAATCAAAAATACAAATAGGCAATTCAGATACAAATAGCTCTAAGCTCCCCAACTCTCTTCCTCTTCTTGCTTGCACTTGCACTTTGAGATTGCTCTTTGAATTCTCGTGATCAACGCCGCAAAGATTCCACAAACCGATACACTTCAAAGTGGGGTATTGAAGAAGTGCATCTCGGCCTCGCCTAACCTCGATTCTTAGGGATTCCCAAAGATAGCTTGCGGGCCACTCCGGCGGCTTTGAGAACTTGTCCTTCCACAATTTTGTATCTCATCCTTGAGTTCTTTAATGACCTCTTGATCTTCGATCTTTCCAATCAACTCTAGGAAGCGTTTTTCCAAACATCGCTCTCTACTCGACCGCCTGTAGGCATCTTCTAGACAATGAAGGTCTCTCTTTAATTCACCAAATATTTCTCTTTCAAAGCTCAAAGCTCGCTGGTATTCCTTGAGAGTTTCATTAATGGCCACCTTTTCTTGCTTGAGGTTTCTCAACCGACTCCTCAACTCGCCACTAAATGTGATTCTCGCCCGATTTCATGGCTAATGTCTTCCACTCCCGAGCCTCTTCAAGTGCTTTCCTCATCTTTTGTTTATACCTTTGGAGCTCCTCTCTGCCCCCTTCGGATGCCTCTCGGGCTTCTATCTTGCTTTGTTCTTCCTTCTTGAATCGCCTAACGCTTTCTTCCACAAATGATCATCTTGACATTGTTTTCCTCCTCTAGCTTTTCTTTCTCTAGAGCTATCTCTTCTATCTTAGCCTACAAATTGCCCTCTTTTCTCTCTTCTCGCTTTCGCTAATGCGGATTTGACTTCGTTTAGCTCTTCATGGGTAGGGACATAAGGCTCAGTATCTCTTCTTCAAGGGAAAGCATCCCTTGAATTGGCGATTTTGCATTTTGAAGCTTCTCCTGAGCCATTGATTGAAAGTGATGTCATCGATTCTCTTTGACAACTCTTCACTCCTTTCCGCACTACGGATTCCCATGATCGTTGAACTCTTCAAGCAAGTCGCCACAATTAGGCATCCCCTTATAGAGGTAAATGCGGGACAAAGATGCTTTGGAGGGTGAGTTCCTCATCGGCAACCGAGCTGCCTCAAGGTCAATGAAGGGTTGTAGTTGATACACCTCGAGTCCCCATGAGAGGCACATTTTGAAAGCTTCCACAACCGAACACTACCACTGGTGCATCATCCCAACAAGTAGCCGTGGTACCACCGGATTTGGAGTTCATTGAGATTCTTCAAATACTCAACCCATTCAATAGCAGTTTGACCTCCACCTCACAGCCTTAGGGCGTAAGAGATTATCTCCTTAACATTGGTTTGGTTGTGGATCACATGGGTAATAAGCCAAAGCGTAGAGAATGTGGGAGGAAAGACATAATTTCTTTTATGGAACCGGTCAGAGCGAGTAAGAGCGTGGTACGTGTTAGCAAGGATAGCAAAATTTGGATTGATAGGGTTCTCGAGTGTCTTTGAAGGCCAAGAATGCACCGATTGCATCTTCATCAACATATCTCTAGTTGAGGAAAGAGGACCACCCCAAATATGGTAAGAGCGAGCACTAATTTGAACGGTCCCCACTTCTTAGCCGCTGCATACGATTGTAA
This sequence comes from Oxytropis ochrocephala, assembly GCA_020916435.1. Classification (NCBI taxonomy): domain Eukaryota; kingdom Viridiplantae; phylum Streptophyta; class Magnoliopsida; order Fabales; family Fabaceae; genus Oxytropis; species Oxytropis ochrocephala. The sequence goes on from CM037089.1 coordinate 71,173,678, forward strand.
TAGGCCCTCAAGTACTCTTGTGGATACCCGGCTACACCATTTCTCTTTAACTTCGCAACCTCAATTCATCCACACTAATCCCGAAAGGCGTTGCGAGCTTTTCATCAAGATAAGACGCCTCGATATTGGTAAGGCCTAGCATGTGATCCGCGAACCCCAAAAAGTCGCTCATACTCCTCTAATGTGGGTGACAACCTGAAAATTCTTGAAGAAGAAACACCTCACATCGTAGTCGTAGAATTGACTCAAAGCTATAAGAGCGTCCTCTTGAACGCTTAATTGCAGCAATCTACGAACATTCCCGTATGCTTGATCAAAGGACTCTCTCTCAATGGGGCCTATATGGTCGTGACACCGCCTCGTACTACCAATCTCAACCTCTTCATAATCGGGAAGCGAGAAATGAGCGAAGTCTTGCTACTCAACTCCATTTTGATGCACCTATGACAAGACGGTATGTTACTCAAAGGCTCCTGCAAGCAAATGCAAATGAGATGCAAGTGTGAATGCAGATGCTTACAACATTTAGTTTTAATGAATGCGGCATGATGCGATTATGATATGAATGATGTATGTAGGGATGATGAAAGCGATGCATAAGGATGGAGGTTCAAAATTCAGGATCGCTTTATTTGAAAGAATGAAAATATTTTTGTATTTTCTTGGAAAGTTTTTTCGGAAAAAGCTCCTTTTTGAGGAAGACATGCCCTAAATTACCATGCAAAGACACATTCAGTATGCCCTCGTGTCCTACAAAGGTGGGAATCCTAAGTTCTAGGTCAACTTCAAAGGTTCCTCCCATGTAGTTCTAATTCACACCCTCACAATGGCTACCAGAGCTATAGAATCCCCATGCCGACATCCACAAATGCAGAGAACTACCAAGTGTGAAGCGCCATGAGAAAGCGTGCACTGGTTGAGACTTTCATGAGTATCGCATGCACGGAAAGGTCTCGAATGACGATCACTAATCGTCTCCACTCTCCTAAATGTTTGTTGGATCAGGGCATAGGAGCCCACTCAAAGAACATAAATCATAAGGTGTGAAAGTGTGTGATTGAGGACATACTTTCTAAAAATCTACCCACCCCACCCGCAAGGAAACCGTAAGCACCCGGATAAAACATTTGTCTACCCTAGGGTTCAACATGCATACACTAGTTTAATATACAAACATCCTAATAAGTCCACAGAGATTACACGCATTGCTTACCTCAAGAAAGGGAGCTAAGAAGAAGGATCATGGGAATTGAGGAATGCATGTATAAACACAACCATAAACATACAAAAGAAAAGAAAAGAAAAGAAAAGGAAAAGGAAGAGACAGCGAACATAGTTTTTCAAATCAAACAAATTAAACCACATCAAATTAATTAGGCTTGACCTCATCTCTCTTTAAATAAATAAAGAAAGAAAAATCCCCCACAGAGTCGCGGTATTGTATGCGCCCTAAAAATCCGGTTTGGGACTTTTCGGTTTGACAACGCTTGAAAATCAAGTAGAGCGCCACCAATATTTTATTTTGGGAAAACATTGAAAAAACCTTTTTGAAAGCGGGTGGTCTTTCAAAACTTAGAGATGTAGGTTCGGGGTCGGTTGCGCATGGGGAAGGTATTAGCACTTCACACGCCTCTTTCTACCGAAAGGAACCATTAATTTGATGTGGTTTTGAAATGTTTGATTTGAAATACATTGTTCTATTTATTTTCTTTTCTTTTTGAGAAATCACTTTATTGAAAACGGGAAAAAGGGATGTTTTTGGTATCTTTGAAAAGCGGAACAAGACAAAGATTTTTGAAAAGCGTGCTTGACGGGACAGGAACCCGGTCCTACGTACCCTCACTGGCTGAGGGATCAAAGCAACGTAGTTCTCGTTTTTTATGGGTTTTTTAAAGATGTGCTTGGCGGGATATGAACCCGGTCCTACGTACCCTCACTGGCTGAGGGATCAAAGCAATGTAGTTCTCAGTTTTGCGTGTGAAAACGGCTTTGTGATTTTTGAAAGTGCTTTTGGAGTTTTTTGAAATAAGACTCGAGTGTTCGCGAACACCAAACAAGCAAAGGCTTCGAGTGGCATTCGGTATTAACTCGAAAGAAAAGTGAGTTGGAACTGGTAATCAAACAAGCAATGGCTTCGAGTGATTACAAGCGACAACGTCGTATTATTCTTTTGAAAATAGTTTTGGAAAAAGATGGTGAGCTAATAGCTCGTGTTATTTTGGAAGTTTGAATTAGTTGTTTTTGTTGTTTAATTAATGTGTGGGAGTTTTCATGATAGCCAAACAAGCAAAGGCTTCGAGTGACTACCACTAATAGCTCATCATTAACGATCAAACAAGCAACGGCTTCGAGTGACGGTTAATGATTTTATTTAGAAAAATGCCTTAGGTTTTCTTATTAAAAAAACATAGGATTTCATGCTTGAAAAGAAATATAACATTTCAAATCCTTCTTACAAGTCAAAAGCTCAAAACAACCATTGGGACACAAGCAAAGCAATCAAAAGAGTATTTACAATTTGCTATGAACAATTGGGTGCACAATGATACAAGTATATGAGTGCAAGAGTATGCAATTATGGAATGCAAAATACCACATTATTGAATGCATGAGTATTTAATTTATGAGAAGGGAAAAAAACATGATATTAATGCATGAACCTTTAATTTATGAAAAGAAAAAAAAACATGATATTAATGCATGAACATTTAATTTATGAGATGCAAAACATGATATTAATATATGCATGAGTGAATTTGAAAAGATATGGATATAAATGAATGCATGAACATGTAGGCATAAACCTAAACTAACATAGGAAATTGCCAAATGGGCATATAGCAAGGCATTTTTATTCAAGCTAAAAGTTCAAGAAAACAAAATAGTGACTTAAACCTCCAAGCCTAAAACCCTAATCCCAAGAACACACATTAGGGAACCAAACCGAAAAATCAAAACCCTAACACTATAGAATATGCAATGGGGAACTTTATTCAATGAGATGGGCTCATGGCCTAAGCCAAGTATGTAAAGAAAACTTTGAACATTAAACAAAACTATGATTAATTCACAAGAACTATTTAAAAGATTAAACTATGAAATAAATTGAATCCTTTCTTGCAATCTTCACCACTTGAATGAAATGCACTAGGCATGTAGTGAGAATCATTTTGCAAGATCATCAACAAGTGGACAACAAGATAACTAGACTACAAGAACACATAAACTATTAAACTAGGAAATAGATTGAATCCTTTCTTGCAATCTTCACCACTTTAATGAAATGCACTAGGCATGTAGTGAGAATCACTTTGCAAGATCATCATCAACTAACAACAATATAGCTAAACCATAAGAATATATAAACACATAAAATAGAAATGGATTGAATCCTTTCTTGCAATCTTCACCACTTTAATAAAATGCACTAGGCATGTAGTGAGAATCACTTTGCAAGATCATCAATAAACAAAAGGTAAACTAAAACACAAGAAATAATGAGCACATAAGCTAATATATTAAACAAAAGTCATTTCTAGCTCTCTTCACTACTAAGATCAAAGTGCACTTGGCACTAGTAGGAATCATAGAGCCAAATCCTCAACAACTTACTAAAGAAGAATACCAACAACAAGATTTAAACAAAGAAACAACAAAATCAATTTTAAAGACATTTTAAATCATGTATATGCATAACTTTGCTTCATTTTATTTAACAAGAAAACTCAAAAATTAACATGAAAACAACACTAATCAACTTATTTTAGGGTGAGACAACAAATCTCACCCCTCAACCACAACAAACTACATTGAAAAGATGATGCTATGCGAAAGGAATGAGGGAAGAAAATGAGATTCAATGCAAAATATTTGGAGATGATGCAAAGAGGGTTATGGATTTTACCTTTTCTCTAAAATGGAAGAGAAAATTGAAGAAATGGAGGAGGGAAAATGCAAGAAAGCTTCGGCCTTGCAAGGAAAGGAAGGAGATAAAGGTGGTGTGATGAACTTCTTGAGTGAGAAAGGAAGGTTAAGGGTGTGAGAGGTGGATTCAAGGTGTTTTGGTGGATGAAGGTGAAGTAATGGAGGAGGGGGAAGGAGGAGAAGGCTTGGCCTAGGAGGAGGAGAGAGGAGAGGAGAAGAGTGCTAGGTTTTCTTGAAGGTGAGAATGATAGCCAAAGATTGGTGAAGAGAGAAAGTGTGAGCTATTTATAGGGTTTTGAGGCTTTAGGGTATTTAGGACTTTTTGCTTTGATGGAGCTCTAGGATTGGATCTTAATTTTGAATGGATGGTTAGGATTAGTGGTCACATGGATCAAGGGTATTTAGAAAACACAAGTGTGTGAGGGAAATAGGTGAGGTGGCGCATAAAAGAAGGAAAAAGGGAAATTTGTGAACAAAAAATCTAATTTGGGAATGGTGATTTTTGTAGAATAGGGTTAAGGGTATTTTGGTGAGGGAATGTTCTCAAAAAGGTAAGATGGGGTTTTTGGTGGAAAGGTTAGTGTAAGTGCATGGGTTAATTTACCAAAAAGGGCAACATTGAGGATATGATCAAATTAAAACTTGGTGAGTAAGTAATGGAGTGTGTAGAAACTTCTAGAAGGAATGGAGGGGGTATGGGACTTAAAATCAGCTGAAATGTGAGGGGAAAAATAAAAATGATGGTTTTTGGTATTTTGTCTTATGAGGACACTTCCTCCTTTTATTTTTGAATTTTGAATCTTTTGGGCATGTAATTGGGAGTGCACCTATTAAAAACATGTCACATATTTTTGGACACCATGAAATAACCTCCCTAATAATTCTAGACAATTAAAATTGTCACTTAATTAATTGGGGAATTTTTAATGGTCTTTTGGCATTTTTATGCACTAAAAATAGGAAAAGTGCATTTTAATTATTTTAGGCTAGAATATTTTCTCTAAAAATTGTACAAAAATTCTCTTGAATAAGAGAAAATGTACTTTTGGTGTGTGCATATTTTTGTGAGAAAATCATCCTTTGCGAAAAATGACCAAAATGCCCCTTACCCTAAAAAGTCCTAATTTGCTCAAAAATGCATTTTTATTCTAAACATGGTTCTAAAAACCCTTGGATGACTTTTAAAACTCTAAAATGCATGCCATGCCTTAATTTATTTATTTTTGGTTGAAAATTAGGGTGTTGACCTAAGCCGGACAAAATTGGGGTATGACAGTAGGCATCTCTGAATAGTCGGCTGTGTTCTCAACGTGTATCACCCTTTTCTTACGACGAGGGACAACTATAGACTTCCCCTTACGATCGTGGGGTGGTCTAGGTGGCGACGAATCACCTCCACCTGATGCCATGCTGTAGAGGAAATGAAACATAAGCACAAATAAACAATTTAAAAACATCAAATTTACATCTACAATAATTTAAACGATGGATGCCCATCGAGAGAGAGAGAGAGGCATGATACAATGTCAACCATGTATCTATGATTGAAGAGAGTAAGAGGTGTTTTCGAAAGTAAATTAAAAGTGCATACTCTTTTAAGGACACATAAATTAAATTATGGAGAACTCCTAGTCATATAATTGATTAACAAAACAGATCAATTGATTAACAAAGACAGTTTGTGTCAATTAGTTTTTTCCCTGGTATATTTTTTGTTTTTTGAATATGGTTGTCAAGAGTCCACAATTTGCCACAATGCAATCAACGATAGTTTCATGGCAGGATTTTGGTTTCCTGTCATCATGCATTGATAGTACTTGATTAAAAGCAAAGCAACATTCAGATTACGAATTTACCGGTGCCATGGAAACACACACTAGTCATTTTAAAAAGTCATGCTTACAGCTGCATTTGATGAAAATTAACATAAGATACCAGAAAACATGATTCTTGAGTTTAAAGCACAATTGTTTGCCCAGATTATGGGTTTGCTGGTACCAGAGAAAATGCAATTAAAAAAGATGAAAACAGAAACACAATGTAAGAATTATAAATTTACAATACTACATTCACCCAATACCATAATGATGAATGCAGCCATAATCTTGAAGCAAAAAATAAAATCAGGCAAGAATGAAACAGAAAATGTACATATAAATATCAACCCTATTGATCCATAGAAATACAATTTCAAAGGACAAACGCAGGAAGAAATACCTTCCTAAGGTGTGTATATGTGAATGCTTAAATAACTGCTGTCTCACCGCATCATATTCCTCCACTTATCCTTAAGATCAACCTTAAAAAAAGTTACAATTGGTGTGATATTAGTTAAATGCATAAATCCAGAGAGAAGCAACACAGAATTTTAGTGCATAGATTGCATACTGTATTTCTAAATTCAAATATGTTGATGTAATAATTCCGGATTGTTGTCCAGTTTCCTTCTCCAAACCTGTATAAGAGATATAGTGAGGAAATCATAATGCGTGAAAATGCTCAATAAGTTATATTGTAAATTGGGGTAGCATTAATAAAACCCATATTTCAAAAACCAATCACAATCAACATTCTTATGGCAACAAAAAATCACATTCCAGCCCATTTAAGACACTCTAAAGGCAAACTTGAAATAAAATAAAAGAGTAACATAGAACAATAACTAAAGACTATAAACACACTCAGAAGGATCCTCTCTAAAAACAAAAAATCACCATCATATACATATAATTCAAGTTGTGCATGCCAATAAGAAGGAATCAAGCAAAAAAAAATTGGACCCTCCCAATAATACATAGCCATGTTCAATAAAACACACTCAGAAGGATCCTCTCTCAATAATACTCCTCAAAGACATACTAAACAACAAAACTTATGAACATAGCATATTTTGGAACAGCATGACATGACATTGGATAACAAAACAAAACCTGGTACTACCTTCTAGCACAATGACAATAAGCATTTGACCAAAGCAGTGATAATCATGAACAAAAAGCTTCCTTTTCACAATCTCATTCATCTAACTATTTTTTAATTTGCAGATTCTAAAATTTTAAACCTTTCTTGATTTTAAGATAAGTAACACTATGAAGATGGCCATTAATTAATTACCCAAAGGAGTCACCTATCGAGCCCACATTGTGACTAAACAAAAGCACAAACCCACCAATCACTCAAACAAACACAAATCATGAATAAATCACACAAACACCAGATTCCATAGTATTCCATATCCCTTAACAATCTCTATCAAATTTAAATAATAGACATTATACCTAATGTTAGCAATCACGTTTGGAGAGCCTCCACCAATTCTTCTAGCTTTTTCAACTCAAGCTCTATATATACCCTAAGCATCAATCACGTTTGGAGACTTAGTGTCAGCAAAAAGGAAATAGAAGAGGAAGTTAGGGTTTTTGATTAAAGCAAATCAGCAAAAGGGACTCGAGTAAATACAAAATTAAAAATGTCGTCAATTCAAAGATTAATTTCAATTGATCTATATACTGAGTCGGGGACTCGGAAATGTCGTCAATTTAAGATTTTGTATAATTTTCTAGCTTCTCAGTACTGACATTGCATTACATCATGCCAAACCATACATATATATTTTCTATGCAGCAAAACATAAAACAATAAACTTCAGTTCATGAAAGAATCATTCAACCCGTGGCAATTCATGGCAAAACATAAACTCAGTTTATTCATACACTTGCACAAAATCCCTAAAACAGATTCCAAACATAAAACATGTTGCTATATAAATAAAAGCCACGTCCAAATCAAAACATAAGCACACATTCGAAAGTTAAAAAAATTAAAAGCAAACAACGGAGGTTTAGGGATTTAGGATTTATTCGAAAAAATTAAAAGCAAACCTTCGTAGAGTGAAGGTTGATGAAGAAATAGAGGTTGATGACGAAGGAATGAGAAGACTGGAGGTGCAATTGGGATTTAGGGATTTAGGGTTTAATCTGAAAAAAAATTTGGGATTTATTTACAATTGGGATTTAGGGATTTAGGGTTTTACCAGTAGTACTGAGAAGCCAACGGAGGAGAACGGTGGCACCGGAGGAAGAAGCGCGAAGAGCGAAGTGGCGGCCGGAGGAAGGATCGAGTTCGCTACCGGGAGAGGAGAAAGAGAGGACGTGACGGGAGAGTATGGTCAGTAGCTTATCGACGGAGGAGGCGGTGAAGTACGGAGGAGGGTGGTGGAGGTCGGAGGAGAGCGGTGGAGGAAGGAGGAGGGATGCGTGAGGTCGGAGGAGAGAAACGAAAAGATTGAAGGTTATGTGATTCTGAGGTTTCACGAGGAGAGTTGTGGGTTTTAATTTGGGATTCAATGTTTGCCACGGGTTTGCGACGACAAGTCCGTCGCAAATTAGCGACCGAAGACCTTTCCCGTGGCAAATGTGAGCGGGATTATTCGCGCGTAGTCCATTATTCCCTTTTCGTCGCAAATCCGTCGCAAATTTGCGACGGCCAGACTTCCGTGGCAAAGTTTGGTGGCAATGCAAGCTTATTCTTGTAGTGAGATAAATTATATTAATTAAGTATATATGTTCTTTAGAGTTAGAAAAATGTATCGGCATAAAATCAGTCAATTAATAAACCATGTCATCAGAATAATAATTAAAAAAATGAAATAAATAAATAGACGATATCCATCTACATAAAATCAATTAATTCCTAAACAATAATAATATAAAGAGAACGTATATTTTTCAATTTCTTAGCCATTACCTTCTTAAAAATGACAAGTTCAACATCGTCATCTTTTGGCGTATTGTTTTAATCAAGGAAATCACAATTGTTGAAGATCTATGTCGGACATTATGAAAACGAGCAATAGAGCAAAGCATTTCTGAGAAGGCATAAAAATATAACATCATCCTTGATTCTATGTGATCTATCTTGTAAGGATAGTTGATTAACCAAGCTTTGTTGCCAACTTTTGGATCTAGTGAAGACAAAAATAACACGACATTAAATAGGGGAAAAGAAACAAACAAAAAAATATATAGATACAAAAATTGATAGAACATGATAAATTATCTGAGATTACTCATATACATATACATGGTATTGATCTAAGTAGAATGAGATGTATTCCTCCCAATAATATCACCATGATCAATTCAATAATCCAATCATATCATATGTGAATGAAAGGCCGCTTTTGCAACTCTTTGTAAATGCAATTAGTGGGGTAAAAGAGATACCCTAATATTAATTGGTTGAAACGGCGCTGGTTTGTTCTGGTATTGTCAAAGTGATGACGGAACCACATATTTATAAGGATTTAGTTATACCTAGGGTTAAAATTAGGTTAAGAATTTGTATATTTATTTATATAAATATAATTTTTGTATAAATGCTTTATTAAAATTATACTAAGTAATTCCTCGAAATTAAATTTTTATACTATAAAAAATTTCAAAAATGATATTTTAATTTTAATAAGAAAAGAACTGAAAATTTCAATTATAATCATATACACATATATGTGTATAGATTATAAATTATTTATATGAAATAGTAACGTCACTACAATTTTAAGTATAAACACATAAATGTACATATGATATATATATATATATATATATATATAAAACAAATTATAAATTATTTAAAGTTAAAAATTGTGTGAAACAGATATTTTTATTTTTTTCTTAGAAATTTTTTAAAAATGAACATCTAAATATTTAATAAATTTTTTTGTTTGTTTGTTTTGATTGCTTTTATAAGTAGTTGTAAATAGTATATAAGTGTATTGTTATACCCAAATTTTGTCCGCTCTCTGTTTTTCACAAATCAATCTAATTTTAATAGTTTGCGTGTTGTGATCGCGAGTATGATCACAGAAAGATTGGTTTTTGGACTCGTAGACGCAGTTCTGGTTTAATTACGTTATCAAACTTAATCATAATTCTTTTGATTTAAACAATTCAAACTTTCCAAATATATATTTTGGAAATTTCTCTCATAGATACCATGCTCGACAAGCTTATCAGCACAAGTGTTACCTTCTCTGTAAATGTGAGTGCAAACGAAATTCATTTGTCTCGTCAAATGTAAGTAGTTATTTTGTGACTCTCTCTTGCAGCATTATAGTGACTAGGACACACTCCCGTGCTATGCACGGGGAGGTGATTAAGAGGCCTACAAACGTAGTTTAGAAAAAACATCCAAATTATATAAGAGGGGGAGCATAAAAATACGCAAGACATATAAATAACACGAAGATGCAACAAAAGCCCTGGGCTGGATGAAGTCTAGGCGTGTCCAAAAGCTGTTGTGGCTTTGTGTGACATGATGTCTCTAGTTGGCAAGAAATAATATTTTCTTTCATGGGGAGATTGAAACTCTAAAATATATTGAACGCACAATTAAAGATATTCATGGCGGGTGGATAACTTGTAAAGTGTAGGCTTATAGATGTATCCATTCCAGATTGAATGTACACTCCACACGCTCTAGTGCGATGCACAGGTTGTATCATAACGACTTGCCATAATTGAGTCGTTCTTTGATGGTAAGAAAGCTGATAAATTGACATACATTATATGGCTTGCCACATGTAGTATTTGGATTGCTAAGAAAATTTTGATGTTTAAAACGGAGGATCCTGCCATAGACTCTATTGTGTTACATACTAAGTGTATTTCTTGGCAATGGTTTATTTATGGGCGGGTAGTCGATCGAGCTATTTGGTCACTTTTTGATGGCATAATGCTTCACATTGTATTAACTCTTTGTAATAGTGGCTTTGAGCACCCGTAAGACTCTTTAATAAGTATGTCTATGATGAGCTCATAGTAAGAATAATCAATCTTAAAATAAAGGCCTAATTAAATTTTGGGTCCCCCTATTTTGACCGACTCACGATTTTGGTCCCCAAGTTTGTTTTTTCACGAGTTTAGTCCCTTATTTTTCCAATTTGTAAAATCACAGTCCCCCTTTAATCTGGTCAAAGTTGGCGCTGTTGTCAGTCACTTATCCTATGTGGCGTGACACGCAGGCATGCCTAATTGGCATTTAAATTAAAAAGTTTCATTTGTATTTTAACATTTATTTTTTATATATTTATTTTTTCATGAAAAATCCATATCTGAACTTCCCAAAACCAATGGTCACCGCTGCCATCACTCTCTCTCTCTCTCCACTGCGAGCCCATCCTTCTCTCTCTCTCGACCGTCTCAAAATCTCTCTCACATCAGTCCTTGTTCAGTTTCCTCACCTACAATATCTCCCTCTTTCGAACACACACCTCTCTCTCTCTCAGCCTTCATCTCTCTCACTATGTAGCTACCCAATCTGCAACCCCCTTTTTCCATTAACAATGAAAATGAATTTTTTATTATTCACAAGCTTCTCCAGGTACATCATTTTGCCACAAATGACCCAAATCAATCACCCCCATATCACCGATTGAATCTCTAATTTCTAGATAATAACATTGACCTCAGAATAGAAAATTAATGATAATGGGTAAGTCCGACAAACATTAAAAATTGAATGTTTTTATTTAAAATAAAAACAAAAAATTTAGAAAGAATGAAGAACATAGAGATGTTGACGATGCTTAACCAAGTAGGAAGATGAGTAATTCCACAAATCAAAAAGTTTCGAGTTTGGAGAGAGAGAGATGGGGTTTGAGAGGAGGAGAGAAGTTGGAGGGGGTGAAGTGAAGATGAAGGGAAAAGAGAAAATGATGACAATGAGTTTAGGATTTACCTGGATGGAAAATTGCCCTTAAGGTTGGTCTTATTTACGGAGATGCCATTGAATGTTGAGTGCCATTTGGCGCTTAAATGGGCTGAAAAAGCCGATTCTCTATTAAATTAATAACTAGGACGATTACCCGTGCGATGCACGGGGAAGTAATTAACAGGCCTACAGATGCAGTTTCGAAAAAACATCAACATTTTATAAGAGGGGTATAAAAATACGCAACACACATATATATTATATATAAGACGAAGAGACAACAATAGCCCTTGGTGGGATGAGGCAACAATGTCGGTCCAAAAATATAGAGTGGGGTATAATATTGGTAAACAGTGGGTTATTATGGAGATATTATGGACAACAGGTGTACAAGAGAACCCAATAACAGGTGTACAAGAGAACCCAATAACTTACCTGTTATTCAAACAATGGCTCGCAGAACAACGACCGAACAGCAGCGGTGAAACAACGGCAACGACACAAGAGTCATGAAAGAGAGGAAACAATAAAGGGTATCAAAACAAATAATAATAATGGAGACAGAGAGAAAGGAAAAACATAAAGCGCAAATTTGAGAGATGTCACGTGAGCATTTAAAAATACAATTAAATTAATTTCATCACATGGTTAATATTAAATCCTCTCACCCATCACAATAAACTTCCTCTTATAATATACATCCCCTGTATACACTAGTATAATTTACCCGCGCAGTACGGGTCGAAATTCATTTATTTAGACACAGTAAGGTAATACTTCAACTATTTTAAATATCTAATCTAATATCTATATTTATTCAAACAAACAGCTTACAAAATTACAAATTTAGACATCTTATTTTTTTGACACATCACCACTTTTATTTATTTATCATTTTTTTAATTCTACTTTCTCTTCATTTCTCACTCTCTCTCTTTCAATCTCACATTTTCCAATATTTCTTATTTCTTACACATCTATTATTAGTGGTCCCACACCCTTTATTTAAAAATATTTCTTTTCCCAATTTTTTTAATCCAATATATAATCTAATATAATTAAATTAATATTAAATAATCTACAATTTACTCCTATTTACTATCTAACCTAATATCTATTTATCTATTTATACAAACAAACCACACTTAATCTATTTATACAAACAAACCACATTTAAATTACTCAAACAAGCCTCCCTATTTTCTTGACAATTCATCTGACTAATGACAACATTGTAATTTACTATCATACTTTTATCAAGTTTCTTCTCTCAATGCATTTTCTTCTCAATCTCACTTTTTTTCCTACTTTCTCTTAATTTTTTCCTCAAAATTCAAAATTCAAATCAAGCTCACAAACTTTCTTTACCCACTATCTACTAATCTAATCGAATATCTATTTATATAAATAAATCATACTTAAATTACTCAACCAAGTTTCCCTATTTATTTAACAACTAATCTAACTAAGGGTAACATTGTTGTTCCCGGGTGAATCAGCTAAACCTGTAGGTGCAAATAGCATATGGGCCGTCGGCCCACGCAAGCGTAACCGGCCCAAGCACGCCGCAAGCCTTGAACCTCCTCGCAACCGCGAAATCTTCGCTAACGGTCGGGACTCTACAAGATATATATGCCATTCGCACATGGCATCGTGTATGTTCTCTTACCTTGTGTTATCCGCCGGCGACCCCGCACTTGATGATCGCCGGTGGTGTCTTTGCAGGTAACACCCGAGGTGCTCAGCGTGAAGCCTAGACCGGTCCTTTCTCCTATTCGACGACCGGCCCAGTCAATAGAACAATTTCAACACTTCATTGGTCAAGGTATGATCAATTGGCGACCACAGTGGGAGGCCCGAGCGCTATCCTACTCCATTCATGGCTCCACGCGACCGCCCCCGACGCGGGCCTCATCTCGGCTCAACCCTCCGGAAACATCCTCAACAAAGAAACCGGAAGGCGTAGCGGTAACGATTCATGAATCTCAAGGGAATCCGCGACAAGAACCCTCGGTGCAGGGTCGCGGACCGATCTTGGAGCAGGTACAACCGTACGCTCCACACCAACTACCGCCTGAGCTAATGGAGGCAGGCATTGAAGAGCCATGCCCGAGCATGTCACTCAGGTCGTCCTGCAGATCCTTCAAAGAAAGAACCGAGTCATTGCGCATCGTGACAAGTCGATCTCTCGCTACGAAAGAGGTCGATTCCCGCCGCCGGCGCGGCGGAAGACAGAGAACCTTACGCCGACGCCGACCCACAGCGTGCACACCGCCTCCTCGAAGGAGCCTTTCTCCGAGAGAGCACCACCCACCGGCCTCTCGCGCGACGAACAAGGGGCACGAGGTCGCCCCAAGCGAGAATGTGCGTAGACGCCGTTCATTATCCTATGATGAATATGAGGACTCTAGCTACCGTCTTGATATCGGTCGCTCGCCTACCAGATATTCCTCTAATGAGTCGTCCGGGTCACGTCGGTCGAGAAGCAGGTCCTGGGATTCTCGTGAAGAGTTGGAAGATTATCGGAATGGAAGAATTAGGGACGTCTCGCAGCGGCCAAGAAGAGGTCAATGCGAGCGACCCAGAAGGCCTCCTCAACTTCCGCCATCTGGCCCTTCTGGAGGATTCTATGGAATGCCGGGCAACGAGGCATGCCTCACTATGCAACCCTTTGGGTCGAACGACATTCAGAACGAACACGGCCCATTCACCAGAGAAATCAGGCGCTACAAAATTCCTAGAGATCTGCGAAAGTCGCCCAATCTTAATAAGTTCGATGGCCGTGGGGATCCAGACAAACATCTCCTGTATTTTAACAATTACCGCTTTGTTATAGGAATGGATCGACCATGAAATGCGAGGCTTTTTCCTCGATCGTTGGACGGCCGAGCATTGGAATGGTGGGAATCTCTTCGACCCAACATCGCTCTCCTCGTGGGAAGACTTGGTCGTAATCTTCTTGTCTCTCACTACACCGCCAACCGCTGCCAATATCGATATGAAGAACACTTGGACACGATTGTTCAAGGCGATAATGAGACGCTGAGACAGTATATCGACCGGTTCAATACTGAGGCCGAGTCTGTTCGTGATTTGTCAGACAAAGACAAGCTAAAGTATCTAAAGCGTGGAATTCGACCGGACCACAGGTTCGTAGAAGAATTCACATTGAACCATTACCAAGACCTCAGCTTCTTCCTAACAAGGGCAAACGTCCACATGGCGTATGAAGAAACTTTGGCCGCAAGAAAGGCCGCCCGTGCGCGGCCTAAAGAAGAACAGAGTAAGCCGACTAAAGGGCATGAAGGTCGCCGAGACAACCGGCCGGACTTCAGAGACAAGAAATTTGACCATCGCACTCGCCTGAATACTTCTATTGCACAAATCTACAGTGAGTGCCAAAACAATGAGTTTGTGGGTGTAAAGCGGCCCGATCCACTCGTGCTCAAAAAGGGGGCACAACCGACCAAAAGATACTGCCGTTACCACAAGAGCAAGGGGCACGATACCAACGACTGTATGGCCCTCAAAGACGACATTGAGGAACTTATTCAGAAGGGCAAGTTGGGCAAGTACGTGAGGTCGGATGAAAGCGAAGGACCCCAAGAGAAGTCAAAGGAGCCTGATCATGACAGAGGAAAGGGCGCTCTAGCCATAGCGAGCGCCCAAGACAAAGACCGATCTGAAGATCGTGACACTCGGCAATCCAAAGGCCGTAATGTTGCGATGGTAATTCATGGGGGAAATCCGTTGGATCGTAAGGAGTCCAACAAAGCTATGAAAAGAAAGTGGGACGAGCTCCTAATGGTTGCCTCAACTTCTGCAGAACGACCGGTCTCGAATAGACCGCCCATTTCTTTTGGGGATGAAGACGCTTTCGACGGCGCAGCCAAACGATTATGTTCCATTGGTGGTCAGAGCAGTTATGGCCAACACAGAAGTTCAAAGAATTCTAGTCGACCAGGGTAGCTCGGTCGATATCATGTTTGAAGATTTGATTGACAAGATAAAGGTTGATCGGAGCGAGATAATTCCCCAGGCCGAGCCTACTCCTCTAACGGGCTTCAATGGAGCGATCACCTACCCATTGGGAACGATCGAACTCATGGTCACATTTGGTGACGACACTAGAGAGAGCACTTTGTACAGGACGGTCCGGACGACGTTCCTCGTACTCCCCATCAAATCATGCTATTAGTGTATCATTGGTAGGCCGACCTTGGGCAAGCTAGAGGCCGTGGCATCGACGGTGCATTTGAAAATGAAGTTTTACAGCAGAGACGACCAGGTGGTTACCCTGGCGGCCGACCTAGAGGTGGCTAGGCGAAGCCACTACTTGTATCAGGAAATTTGTGATGAGGTAGATCGTGGCCCTAGCGCTCGAAGCACCGGTGAAGGTCATCGGTCAATCTTCTGCGATCGGATGCTCGTTATGATCCGCATAAATGACCCGGAGGACAATGATGACGATCTAGCTCGGAGAGTCAAGAACAAGTTCAAAAGACCGAGCCTCGGGGAATTGGTAGATGTGCAGCTTGGCGACGACCCAACAAAGACAGTTAAGCTCGGCAGCGACCTACCGGAGCAAGTGAAGCAAGACCTTGTGCAATGTTTAAAAGATTATGTTGACCTGTTCGCATGGCAGGCATCAGATATGGCCGGTATTCCCGTTGAAATCGCTTGTCACCACTCTCTGGCCGACGGTTGCTGTTACCTGGCCGCCCAAAAAAGACGAACTCGAGAATGAGGAAAAATCTCAAGCCGCTGCAAAGGCCGTTGAGGACCTCGTGAAGGCTAACTTCATCGAAGAGATCAAATACACGACCTGGCTATCTAATGTCGTGTTGGTGAAGAAGAAAAATGGCAAGTGGAGAATGTGTGTAGATTACACCGACTTAAATAAGGCATGCCCGAAGGATGCCTTCCCTGTGCCCAACATCGACAAACTGGTCGATGGTGCCTCGGGCTATAAATTACTATCTTTTCGGATGCTTACTCGCTACAATCGATCGATTACGATGTACCCACCCGATCGACACAAGACAGCCTTCATGATAGATCGTGGCAACTTTCAATACAAAGTAATGCCATTTGGCCTAAAGAACGCTGGAGCGACCTACCAGCGCATGATGAACAAGATCTTCAAAAGGCAGATCGGTCGGATATCCGAAGTATATCTAGACGACATGATCATTAAGAGCCTGACCGACCCAGATCATGTGAGCGACCTAAGAGAGGTTTTTGAAGAGGCCAGGAAGAATTCACTTAGACTGAATCCAGAAAAGTGTACTTTTGGGGTGAGGGCCGGTAAGTTTTTGGGCTTTCACCTAACTGAAAGAGGAATAGAAGCCAGTCCTGAGAAGTGCAGGGCGGTCGCCGAAATGAGACCGCTCACGACCAAAAAGGAAATACAACAGCTGAATGGCATGATAGCTGCCTTATCCAGATTCATACCAAAAGCGGCCTGCAAGTCGCTTCCATTGTTCAGACTTCTGAAGAAAGATACAGATTTTGAATGGACCGACCAATGCCCGTGGCGTTGGAAGAGCTAAAAGAGGCTTTGACTAACCCGCCAATCATGACCAAGCCGTTGCGTGCGAAACGTCTGATTATATACTTAGCAATTACGAGAAGATGTTTTGAGTGCCGTGTTAGTCAGAGAAAACGACTTAAAACAGAATCCGATCTACTTCATCGGTAAGGCATCGCGCAGGCCCGAGCCGAGGTATCGAGAAATAGAGAAATTTGCCCTTGCACTTCTAAAGTGGCGCTCGAAGGTTGAGGCCCTACTTTGTAGCCCACCGTGTCGTGGTCGGGGACCGTCACCAATCGAGCAAGTCCTTCATCGGCGGACTTTGGCGGGAGAATGATTAAATGGGCGATAGAACTCGGTGAGTTTGGGATTAAGTTTGAATCCGGATCGGCCGCCAAAGCACAAATCTTGGCCGACTTTATATTTGAAATGACTCACCCCGGAAGATCAACTCGCAACGACACGGACCCTACGTAGATGGGTCGCCCAATAGCAAAGGCGGCGGAGCGGCCTAATTTTAGAAAATTCGAGAAGGCCTTGCCATCGAGGTCTCGTTAACTTTTGCTTTCCACACGCCAAACAACCAAAAGTCGAGTACGAGGCGTGCATACCGCCCGCAACTCGCCGCGTGATTTCAATGTTGATCGTGTGGAATTACATTCAATTGATTCCCGCTAGTGGTTTCTCAAATCAAGGAATTGTATGATGCCAAGGACGATGTCCTCAAAAGCTATCTCGCCAAAGTGAGGAGCTTCTCAGCGATTCGACCGAGCGGAAGTGATGCATGTGCCTCGGCCGAAAATGTTCGAGCGGACATTCCGCCAAAACTTGCAAGCACCAAGACTCACGGAAATCACGAAGTTTGATTCAAGAGACTCTAAATCGGCCAAGTGTGTCAACCAAGCCAAGCGGCCGTTGGCCATTCTTGTGTGTCAACACGCATGTTGATGGATCGCCCCATTCTGCGGTACATCGTTGAAGGAGAAGAGCCGAGCGACCAAAAGCGGCGAGATTGGTCGTGCTCAGGCGACCAAGTACTCGGTAATAGAAGGAAATTATACGTAAGAGGATTCTCATCTCCGTTGCTAAGATGCCTTCCGTCGGTCGGCCGCGACCATGTGTTGAGGACATCCATGAGGTGTTTCATGAAGCCATCGTGGCGCCTGTTCCATTTCAAAGAAAGCCCTCGGGTGGTTATTACCGGGCCGACCATGGATGAAGATGCTAAGAAGTTGGTTCAGAAATGCAAGAAATGTCAAGTGCATGCCGACGTCCACATTGCTCCTTCCTCGGAGCTGCAAAGTCTTATCTCGCCTTGGCCGTTCGCCTGGTGGGGCATGGACCTTCTAGGCCCGTTTCCACCTGCTCCAGGCCAGTTCAAATTCTTGATCGTGGCAGTAGACTATTTCACGAAGTGGATCGAGGCCGAGCCTCTTGCAACGATCACATCGGCAAAAGTAAGCAAGTTCTTCTTGGCTCGGTGTGTGCTAGCCGTTTTGGCGCCCCGCAAAGAATTGATAACTGACAACGGTACCCAGTTCGCAGATAAAAGATTTAGAGAAATGTTGGCCGACTTAGGGGTTAAACAGCGTTTTACCTCGGTCGAGCATCCGCAGACAAACGGCCAAGCTGAAGCGGCCAACAGAGTTATCCTGCGGGATTTGAAACGAAGATCGGACGGCAAAAGCGGAATCGGGTCGAGGAGCTACGATCCGTTCTTTGGGCATACTGGGGCGACCCTCATTCATCGGCCGGAGTCGCCCTTCGGACTTGTGTATGGAATCGATCTTTCGTTATACCCATAGAAATGGGGAGCTAAATTGGAGGACTTCAAACCCCTACCATAGCCGAGCAACGGCCAAGGCGTACGAGAAGAATTGGACTCGATTGAAGAGCTGCGCACTCAAGCATCACTTAGAGAACAATTGATCAAGCGGAAGGTCGCGACTAGATACAACACTCGAGTTCAGAAGAGAGATTTCTCAATTGGGCAGCTCGTCCTAAGGCATGCTTACGTTGGAAACAAGAACGCCCGACAGGGAAAGCTCGCACCAAATTGGGAAGGTCCATACCGGGTCGTTAAGAAGACCGACAAGGGGGCATATGAGCTGGAAACCATGGAAGGGGCGACTATCCCCAGAACATGGAACGCAGAAAAACTTAGAAAATATTATGTCTAAATGTAATGAACGACCGATTTATTAATGAAAGACAGGAAGGCGCTCTTTTTCCCACTGGGTTTTTTACAGAGGCCTGACCTTTGAAAATTGCTGTTATTTACTTTCTCGCAAAGAATGTATGCCCGGTCGCTCAAACATGCTCATGGCAAAGGAGCGGCCGAAGAATTGTCAAACGTAAGTGGGTCGTCGAAACGATCCACCTCGAGCGCCATCGAAATGGCCCAAGGGTTAAGCATTAACCCACCAGAGTAGGTCGTCGAAACGACCTAAATCGAGTGTCATCGAAATGGCCCAAGGGTTAAGCATTAACCCACCAGAGTAGGCCGTCGAAACGACCTAAATCGAGTGCCATCGAAATGGCCCAAGGGTTAAGCATTAACCCACCAGAGTAGGCCGTCGAAACGACCTAAATCGAGTGCCGTCGAAATGGCCCAAGCAAAGGTCGCCGAACCGACCAAAATACCACCGAGTGGGCATTCTTTGTTGATTGGGTTAGAAACACCCCACACCTTAAATGCCGCCGAGCGGTCCATACGCACCAAGGCGAGCGTTCGTAAATTTGGAGAAATACAAGAACAACATAAATCCAAGGAAACAGATTAATTAAACAAGAAATTGTCATTACAAATCGAGGACGCCCGGTCGGAGCCGAGCGCCCAATTGTTAAAACTGCACGAAGGCAGGAATATTGTTGTGCCCGAAGGCAAGTTAAACTATTACAAAAATTTCTCCGCTCGCAGCGGGCTTCAAAAGAGGATCGAGCTAGAGGCGAACGACATTGCCACGATCGTCAAGTTCCTCGGCCGCACGATCTTGCGCTTCGACATAGTGGTCGCTTTATCGAGTTTTCATCGAAGTTGATGCTCAAGTCTCGAGTTTCAAGACCGCACTTTGACCTAGAGCATTGAAGAAGCGCTCGATCGCTGCACCCTTAGCCATCCGGGCTACTTAGAAGAACTTGCGCCTCAATTCGACCCTCTGGGTCCCCATTCGGCCTTTTCTTTCTCCAAAACTTCGAGGTCGGTCTTCAAATTTGTTACTTGAGCTTGGAGTTCCTTGTTACTCTTCGACGACTTGGCGATGCGTCTTGGCCCGTTGCATAGCGTCCTTCTTGGACTTAGCTAGTTTCTCCGACTTTTCTTTGTGCCTCCGCCAAGGCCTTATCCTTCCACGTACACTGCTGCAAACAAAGATAGTCAAAGTCGGTTAGTCGGTCGAATGTAAACAAAAGCACGACGGGTAAAAAGAATAAAATACCTTCAGCTTCGTCCGCCAGCTCTTGCATGATTTTGTCCATCCCCATGCAAAGGGAAGCACAAACCTGCATGGGTTTTTTCTTGAACCGCTCGAATTCGACCGGC
The DNA here is from genome assembly GCA_020916435.1 of Oxytropis ochrocephala. Classification (NCBI taxonomy): domain Eukaryota; kingdom Viridiplantae; phylum Streptophyta; class Magnoliopsida; order Fabales; family Fabaceae; genus Oxytropis; species Oxytropis ochrocephala. Next base: position 71,194,389 of record CM037089.1, read on the forward strand.
CCTAAATCCTCGAGTGAAAGAATAGGAATGTCGTCCTTAGCAAGGTCCAAGTCTCGCTTATCAAACTTGGTCCGCTTGGCAGAACGGTCATCGTCGTGAGGGGGCGACCGGACTTTGGAAACGGGCTTTTTCCCTTGGCTTTTGGGGGTTGGAGGCACCTTCGACGTCCCCTCGAGATCGACCACGTGAAGGGTGGGGTGATGTTCATCCGCTCGAACACGATCCGATGCATCGTGAACTTCAGATTGTCAGAATAGGTTGCGATGTCTTCTCCGTCTTTCATGCCTCTTACCCTCCAGCCCGGTAATTTCCTGAAGTGAAGCTGCAGCTCGGGCAGGGCCCAATGACCGACCATGATAATACTCCTATTAGAACGAAGAGTTTCTGACACCCAAGACATGTCAGATCGGTCCCGGGCTATATCAGGCAGAACATCTTCTACTCCTTCGTTCGACCCTCCTTCATTGTTCGCCCCCTGGCCAGAGGAACTCGCCACAGGCTGAACCACAACCTCCTCAGTAGCTTCTTCGGCTCGGTCTCCCTCGACCTCGACCATCTCTTCATCCTCGGCCGGGATGGCACTCTGCACCTCATCATCCTCTATGGCCACCTCTTCATCTCCACTCGCGGCGCGAGGAATGGCATTTTCTGGTGGCGGATCGCTATTCGACCGAACGGCAGAATGGGCAGACTTGGAGTCAGAGCTCCCCAAGCTAACTGACCCCTTGCTGGAAGAGCTAGAAGAGCTCGCGCTCGAGCTCGAGCCACTCGAAGAATTAGAGCTTCTGTCGCTCGAAGACGACTTAGATTTCTCCTCGGGGGAAGTAGCCTCGGACGGCCTCGTCATGTGTTCGGCAAGAGAATGTGAAGACTTTCCGGGGATGCGAGCAGTCTGTTTCAACCGTGGCATGTAACACCTGTGATAAGGGGATCGAGTCAGGTCGGTCGAGCAGTGCTCTTGTGAGAGGGGGCGACTTGGTCGTCCCCAGACCTGGCACCCCTATCACGGCGTAGAGTTGTGCATTCGAAAGAAAATATTGCAGAAAGTAAAAGATCTGAGAAAAGTATTGGCCCGTACCTTAAAAAAGTTGGATCGGTCGCGAAAGCAAAGACGAGTGAACGATAGTTGCAGTGCGGTCGGGCGCACGAGTCGGTCGGGCAGCAGAGCAATTCGTGAAAGTGTAAGGAATAGTCCCCGCCGAATGGGTATTTATAGCTCGTGCCCAAGGCGCGAGAGGGGACAGGGAGGCTAAACGCGTCGCAACGTTTCGCGCTTCTCCTTAAAAGTCGTCATTAATAACCTCGGGAACACCAAACGTCATGTCATAAATATCGAAAGCCAACCGTCGTGGTCAAGATCGCTGGCGGTTGACGAGCGGTCGAAAATCGATAAGAGAAACAAGCGGCCGTGACCGTTTCATCATCTAGAACTTCAAAAGCACACCCCCAGGGGGCGGCGATTCAAGCCTCTCACCGCTCTTAAGCGCGACACAGGCTTGGGGGCAACTTGCCGGGGTGAATCGGCTAAACTCGTAGGTGCAAATAGCATATGGGCCGTCGGCCCACGCAAGCGCAGAACCGCCCAAGCACGCCGCTTGAGCGCGCGAACCTCCATAACCGCCGAAATCTTCGCTAACGGTCGGGACTCTACGATATATATATGCCATTCGCACATGGCATCGTGCACGTTCTCTTACCTTGTGTTATCTGCCCGAGCGACCCCTTACTTGATCGTCGGAGTGTCTTTGCAGGTAACACCCGAGGTGCTCAGCGTGAAGCCTAGACCGGTCCTTTCTCCTATTCGACGACCGACCCAGTCAACAGAACAATTTCAACACTTCATTCGTCAAGGTACGATCAATTGTAATTTACCATCACATTCTTTTTCAAATTTCTTCACCCAGCGCACTTTCTTCTTCATTCTAATTCTTTTTTTAGTTTCCCCTCTTTTTTTCAAATTTCGAAATTCAAATCAAATCAAATCTACTAGTAAACTAAAATAATCAGTCTAAACTATGAGATAACTGCACAAATATATAAAAACACGGGATAACTTCACTAATATATAAAAAAACATGATATTAATATATCAAAAAAAGAAAAACTTATGACTATTTCAACTAATGATTAATATTTAAAACACGGGATAACTGTACTGATATATAAAAAATGTGGGATAACTATCCTGCTATATATTAAAAAACACGGGATAACTGCACTGATATATTTGATAATCTTCTATCTATCTTTTACTATCTACTATAATTTACTAATCAACTAAAATAATCAATTGAAACTATGATAACTGCACTGATATATAAAAAAAACATGGGATAACTATACTAATCTAATCTAATATCTATTTATACAAACAAAAAACTTACCAATTTACAATTTTAGACATCATACTTTTTTTGACACATCACAACTTTTGTCTTATTTATCATTTTTTAATTCTATTTTCTCTTCATTTCTCACTCATTCTCTTTCAATCTTACATTTCTCAATTTTTCTTACTTCTTACACATATATTATTAGTGGCCCCACACCGTTTATTTAAAAATATTTCTTTTCCCAATTTTTTAATACACTATATAATATAATATAATTAAATTAATATTAAATAATCTATAATTTACTCCTATACAATCTAACCTAATATCTATTATCTATTTATGCAAACAAACCACACTTAATCTATTTATACAAACAAACCACATTTAAATTACTCAAAAAAAAAAATAGAAAAATGCATTGGCTCAAAAGCTTTGAAAGATTCAACCGAGCCCTTTGTTGTATTTAAAACTCCCCAATACTTGAGAAAATTTTGTGAGTTTAATCTCTCTTTTGAAAAATATTTTGGTGTGACCAAAGATAAACCAATCCTTTCAAAGGCTAGGAGGAAGTTTTTCACTTAGTCTTAGAACCAATCTCAAATCAGTGGGTTCACACACACACAAAAGAGTTTGAATAGCTTTGGTAGTTTTGAAGAAATAAAGGCATAAGAAAGATTGCTGAGAAATGAAGTTCATAGGGAACTCCTCATAAAAATCCAAAATATCAAACTAATCTATCTTCTAGAATTTTAGTTTTAATAGTTTGTCTTTGTCATGACTTGCGGACAAGCAATGGTTTAAGTTTGGGGGTGTGATAACTCTATTTTATATAGAGTATTTCATATGTTTAAACTTCGTAAATTGCTCTCTTTCAAGTAATAATAAAGAGTTTATATAGTATTTAGTGTGATATATGATAACTTGAGTGATTTGAATGGTTATTGTTGTTATTAGGCCATTTTGGATATATTGTGGTATGTTTGATATTTTTGTTGGTCTGATCTACAGATGCTTTTGCATCAATGCTCCCTGCATTGATTCTCGCATCAAATCTGCAGACTACTTGGTGAATGATGACTAGCTTCATGTGCATCCACTTGCAATTGTTGACCTCATGCTTGGTCCCCAAAGCAGAACCACTTTATATAGTAGGCGCTACCATTCACACATAGCTATAGGGATAGCTTTGAAGAGTCATCAACATAGGGACACATGTTCATACATCATGAGACCTCCTATACACTTAGTCAAAGATTTCAACTTGGAGATCAACCTCAAAAGCAACTACTGCTATAATCCACTCAAGATTACTTCAACATGAAGGAAGGAAGAAGCACCTCTCTTAAAGGCTATAAAAGGACCTCACATCTTCATTTGGAAATATATCACAATCCATAAGTTAGATCAAAATTTCAATATACATAGTTAGTTTTTATTTTATAAGAGGGAAAGGAAGGAATTAACAAATCCTCCTTAATTAACTCGATTTCATAGTGTTTGTATAGTGCTAAGGAGTAATGCTAGTGCATTACAAGGAGACTTCATACAAAGGGCTTCAACTTGTGTAACTTCTATCTTGTTGTTTCTTTTTTGTGATTTCTATTATATAAACATGGTCTATTCAGTTTATATATACCTTGCAATGTCTATTGTTAGCTAAATCTTTCTTAGTTGGAATGATCTAATCATTTAATGAGCTTTTAAGTAAGTATGATGCATGTATGTATGTTTGTACTTTAGTTCTTGCTTGATAATGTTTTCAACACTTATTTTATGATTGATCACTTAAAATAAGTAGATTTGTAAGAGAGATACATGACTTACAATTAAGAAATCAAGAACTAATATGGGTGAGTGTTTTACATAAAGGAAACTTTGTGAAAACCATGCTAAGTCCTAGACATAGGATAGTATAGTCCATGGGGTGAAACCGTGGGTACTTTCAAAGGCAAGAGTGAACCTATTTAGCATGCCTAGACATAGGAAGCTTGTAATGAAACTCGAAGAAAAGTGGTGAAAGGCACATAACTAATGCAACAACATTCAAGTCTGTTTGCATCACATACTGCATCAAACAATTAAAAGTAAATTACTTGATGAAGACATTCCAACTAACTTCTCTCATTTGCATTATCAACACTTATACTTTGCTTTCTATCTAACTTAGTTGTGATCACATAAACTCCAATATTATTTGTTACTTAGTTACCTTACACTTTATTACTTTATATTGTATTTTACAAGTGAGTTTTTCAATCTCTGTGGGTTCGATCTTTTTACTACTTGTTTTTGGACTGTGTAAACTTGCACACAAGTGTATTTTCCATACACCAGAGGCCTAGGCAATATATACCCCTGGCTTCGAAATCTGCCCTCTGCTTGCATTTTTGTGAAAAAAGAACAAAGTTGAGAGTATTCCTAAGTCTGTGCTTTCGAACTCCGACCACTGCCCGAGATCATTTCTGTTCGTGGCGCACTGTGGTTTTTCCTTTCTCTCGCCGTCCCGGGTTCATCATTTTCTCAAATTTTCCAGGAAATGTCTTCATCACCATCCGAGTCAACTTATGGGAGAGCCAAGAACGACCCCCTTCCTCAGAAGCTTCTCCCCGACGGTCTGGAAGTGTGCCCGCCTCCGGTGGCGTTGTACAAGATGGTCCTGAGGCCGCTAATCTTCCGACGGCCGAGGCTCCGGAGTGGGATGCAGACGAGTATAGCTGGGTGTCTCCGACGATACTCGGCATCACCGCCCGATTGGTGAGGGAGAAATCACTCTCTTACTACTCCAAGTTCATCGAGGTCCTTGAGGGTCAAGTTTGGAAGTTGCAGGATGCCGAGGGCTTCCCAATCTGCACTGCTTTCCCGAGGGACACACTTGGATTCTTCTTCCACAGGAAGAGTTTCGACCGGATGGGGATACAAATCCCTTTAACCGAATTTCAGCAAGGAGTGCTAAATTATCTTCGCCTCGCCCCGAACCAGCTGGCTCCGAATGGTTGGGGCTTCGTTCAGACATTTGAGATTCTGATGAAGTATTTGTGGAGGGAACCGTCCGTTCGGGTTTTCTTTTCCTTCACTCGGATTACCAGGTTGCCTAAGAAAGACGACAATGGTGGGCATGCCCATGTCGGGCTCTAGGGAGTCACCGGCGAGGCTTTCTTCACCCTGGTTAACGATTCCAACAAGGGGTACAAGCGTCAATACTTCTATGTGAGGGCCGCCAACCGAGCAGCGAAGGAGGTCATCACAAGCTCCTTTGTCAGTCGGGAACGTTCCAAACTTCCCGTTCAACTGGACTACTGCCCATTTCGGTCCCGAGGTGGGGTCTTATGCCGTCGAGGGGACTTCGCTAGTCGGAGAAGAAGCCATAACATACAACCTCCTTCGTCGGTGGGCCAAGAAACTGAAAAGTGTGGGTCAGAAGTTCCCGTTCAAAAAGATCATAGATGCTGCCTCGGAATCCGAGGAGAAGCTGAAAACTGTACTTGGTAAGCCCATCTCGGTAACTGATTCCCCCGATATCCGGGGATTCGCTCGTGCAGTTAGCCTAACAACTTGTTTCTTTTATGCAGATGCTCTAGCCGAGGGGGTGGATATCAACCGGCTTCCTCAAGCATTGGTGATTCGTCCTTGCAACGCCGAGGCGAAGAAGGGCAAAAAGATACGCTGAGAAGAGGCAACTTCGAGCTCCAAAGAGCCTGTCTAGAAGAGGCCAAAGTTCATTTTGGCGGACAAGAATGAAATGCCTTCAGAAGCAAAACTAGAGGCCTGCAGTCGGGTTGCCGAAGTCGGATAATCCCTCTGCCACGCTGTCAAATGCCAAGCTCTGAACACCCGGATAGGTTGGTACAAAGCCAAGCTCAAGAAGCTAGAGAAGCAGACCCTCTTGGACGAGGGAGACTTGTTAGATCAAGAGGAGAAGCTGATCTGTATCCGAGACGTTGTCGTTCCAAAGATATCTGGGTTCAACCAAACACTTCTGGACACGTTGGATTATCTTCACTCGGCAGGGGGAGAACTGGCCGAACTCGAAGCCCAAGTATCTGGCTACCAGGGTGAGGCCGAGGAACATGATGCCTTAACTGCCAAGTTGGAAGAGCTTAGAGCTGAGGCCGAGAAGTACACAGAAAGGATCCGAGCCGCCGAGGCCGCCGTGAAAGGGAAGGAGGCCGAGGAGGCTACCTTAGTGCGTCGATCAGAGAGTTTCCTCCAGCTGGGGTTCGAACGTTGCCGAGATCAGGCTGAGATCTTACATCCCGAGTTGTCGCTGCAGAAGCTGAACTTGGATAATGTGGTATTTGGAGGCAGAATCGTGAAACCCCGCGATGAAGCTTCTCTGGACGAGGCAAGGGTGGTTTTCTCCCCCCTGCATGGGTCAGACGAAGAGGAAGAGGATGCAAGCGAAGACAGCCAAGCCGACGAGGACTCGTTAGATGAATCTCCATCGGCCAATAATGATTAGCCTGTACTTGCCCTCTTTTATCTTTTTGACCACAGATATATGATAACTCTTATTTATAAGAGTTATTTATGCTTTTTTAGCTTAAATTAATTATAGTTCTAAAGTAATATTGTGTTTAATTAATTAAAATAGGTTGTTTAGTGTAAAAGAAGATTTAATTCTGGTTTGAAGTCATTTTGGCACTTTGGTGCCCCATTTTGTGCTTTTATGTGTGTATTTTATTCTTTGCATCATCGTGTGTCGCAAAGAATTGCGTTCTCGCGAAAGATGAGAGAGAAAATGCTAAGGCAATTTGTCAAAAAAGGACAGACACACCCTATTCTTTGGTACTGACCTATCATATGCTCGAGAATATTCCCTTTTGTGGGTACATTGACACATGGAATGACAAAAGTAACCTCCAAAGGATATTTCTTGGATCACTAAACCCTAGTACTATTTAAGGAGGCTCATCTTCCTCATTTGGGAGGCTGGTTCAGAAAGGAGGCTAGGTTTAAAGATAGCCTTCAATTCTCTCCATTTTCGTTCCAAGCTCCATTTTCACAATAAAAGTAGAAATTTCGCACAACTTGATCTTTGGGAGTGATGTTGCAGCAACAATACAGAGTGGCTTACTTGAAGATTTTCGTGGATTTGAAATTTGTTTGTACCTCCGTTATCACATTCTTGGAGCCAAACTTCAGTCTATCTCTTCTTAGTATATTTCTTCCTTGTAATTTCGGTTTTATGGCTTTAAATTTTGCATCTATGCTCTATTTCTTATGTTTGTTGTTCATCATGAGCTAAAATCAAATAAATAAATAGACGATATCCATCTGCATAAAATCAATTAGTTCATAGGCAATCATAATATAAAGAGAATGTATATTTTTCAATTTCATACCTATCACCTTCTTAAAAATGACAAGTCAAAGATCAACTTCTTTTGGCGTATTGTTTTAATCAAGAAAATCACAACCGTTGAAGGTCTATGTCGGACATTATTAAAGGGAGCAGTAGCCAAAGCATTTCTGAGAAGGCATAAAAATATAACATCATCCTGGATTCTATGCGACCTATTTTGTAAGGATAGTTGATTAACCAACCTTTGTTGCCAACTTATGGATCTAGTGAAGACAAAAACAACAAGAGATAAAATTATGGTAACGAAACAAACAAAAAAATAGATGCAAAAATTGATAGAGGATGATAAATTATTTGAGATTACTTATATACATGGTATTGATCTAAGGAGAATGAGATGTATCCCTCCCAAACATATCGCCATAATCAATTCAATAATGCAATCATTTCACAAGTGAATGAAAGGTCACTTTTGAAACTCTTTGTAAATGCAAGTAATGGGGAAAAAGAGATACCCTAATATTTTGGTTGAAACGGCGCAGTTCTGTTCTGGTATTGTCAAAGTGATGAGCACGACCACATATTTATAAGGATTTAGTTATACCTAGCTTAAAATTAGGGTAAGAATTCATATATTTTTATTTATATAAATATAATTCTTAGATAAAATACTTTATTAAAATTATACTAAGTGATTCCTCCAAATTTAAATTTTGTTACTATAAAAAAATTTACAAAAACGAAACATTTAATAAGGAAAGAACTGAAAAGTATAATTATAATATGTGTATAGATTATAATTAAACTATTTATATGTAATAGTAATGTCACTACAATTATAAGTATATACAAATTTGGTCAAAAAAAAATAAGTATATACATATAAATGTACATATGATATGTGTGTGTGTGTGTAAAATAAATTATAAATTATTTAAAGTTAAAAATTGTATCAAACAAATATTTTTATTTTTTTCTTAGAAATTTTTAAAAAATGAACATCTTAAAATTTAAAACAATGAACTTTTTTTAACCTCTAGGGGTTGGTGCAGTGTAGCATGACAAGACTTGTATCAGAAGTCACAGGTTCAACTCCAACTAGTCCTCTTGGGGTGAGGTAAATAAAATTACCTTCCTAAGTGCTCAAAGAGCTCGGAAGGTCTTCCCTGCCTTAGACTGAGGTGTCATCCCCTCACCCTAAATATTTTTGTATAAAAAAATACAATGAAATTTTTCGTTTGTTTTGATTGCTTATATGAGTTGTTGTAAATAGTGCATAAGCGTATCTCTTATATTGTGATTATGCATTCTGTCCAATTATCAAGTCGGTTAGGAGAGCATCAAAGTAGCGTATTTATATCCTTTAGCGCTTGTTTACAATTCAAATTTCAAATATAATTCAGAACTATTTTCCACGTGGTATCAGAGCTCTCGATTTCAAAGGTCTTTCTTCACCACAGCCTTTGGACCCTTGTTCTTCAGCCATTGTTTTAGCCTTTCTACTTGTTAGTTCTCCCAGTGTTTCAGCTTTTCACTCTTCGTTCAACCCTATAACCTTAATATCACCATTTTAGACACTACCCTTCCCGGTTCACCACCCATGCACACCATCCAGATATGAACCCTAATTGTGGCCAACAGAGAAACGGTGCGCTAACACACCTCTTTTAATGTGCAACTGTCACCATAGATAGATAGGTGCCCCTTCATTCAGTTTTGGGGGTCCACTCTCCGGTTTTAGAATTTTTTTTTGTTGGGTCCTTGACTGATCATTCGATTGTTTGTTCCTTTTTTTTGTCTTTTGTAGGTTCTAGATTTTGATCTATTGGTATGGAAAACGATGGAGTTGTTCATCCACCACCTCCTCTTCTGGATCCATCAAAGATGATAAATCCTATTTCTCTGTCATTGTTGCATCAAAGTCATCGATCATATGAATTGGAGTAATTACATTAACTGGGATAATTCGTGCGCACGAATTTGAAGGGTCTAGGAAAATTGAACCATATTGAAGGTGATCCTCTTCCAGCCACTGAACCTGGCTTCATTAGTTTGGAGAATGAAGAATCCCTATAATGTCATGGATGTCGAACAATATGATCCTAGAAATCGACAATCATTATATATATATATATATAAAACAAATTTTTTCCTCACCCATAAGCATCATAGTTAGAACTGTGGAACAAAATCATACTTAAAACAGATGATGAAGAATTTCATCTTCTCTCTGAAAAAAGTATGAAAGATCACAACGGGGATATTTGGGAGAGTCTTAGACAAACTTTCTCCAAGAAGTAGGACCTCTTTGCTCCATTGATTTGAAGAGCAGGATCTTCAATACTAAATAAGAAAACATGTCTGCCTCTGAGTACTTTGCCATTATGAAAGGTTTCTGATTGAGCTGGATCAGCATCAGACTCTAAAGATGGAGACCAACAATGACACAGTCGTATTGAAAACTTGTATTGAAACCGATCAGATCTTGGAGTTCTTGGATGGATTGAACAGTTAATATGACCCTATTCAAATGCAGATTTTAGGAAAAGAACGATTTCCTCCTCTCTCTTAAGTATTCTCCTTTGTTCGGGGTGAAGAGAGTCACTGTTGTGCCATGCAAGGTACCAAACCTTTAGAAGGATCTGCATTGGTTCTCAGCAAGGCAGGAAAGAAAGGACCATCCGTACCTTGTAGAGAGATTTGTTATTGTGAACACTCCAAAAGACAGATCAAACAAAGGGCTGATTGTGAACACCAAATATACTCGGTATTTTTTTTCGTTTTTTCAAAAACGATCCCAAAAATATTTACTGTTGTGCATATTGAGAATTTAATCGGTGACATGTGTCTTTTGGTGCTCATTAGCGGTGATGCATCATATTGGTAGAACCTTATTATTACAAGAACAATACTAAAATATTTATAATGAAAATGATAGGAAATAATGATATAAGATCATATTTTGTTGCTCTCCTTTGACAATGTTTGAGGATATGTGCATCAAAACTAGCTCCGCAAAACTTAGCTATGCCCATGCATATATAAACAAAACAAATCACATCTGCTCCTCCAAGTTGCAAGTTTGCTTCAATTGAAGGTTTTTCAAGCAGGTTAATCTTTAATGCTAAAGAATATTTTGCCACTATAATTATAGTTCATTTAAAGAAGAAAGGGAGACAATTTTTCCTTTGAAAAAAAAAAGCCTAAATTATACTTTTGGTCACCCTAATTTTAAAATTTTGGACATTTAAAGTCCCCCTATTTTAAAAAGTTTAAACATTTAGTCAAATCGGGAATTTGGCCCTCAATTTAAATGATATGGCAGTGTTTTGTTAACATGACATCTGAGTAGGCATCACGCGTGGTTGCCACATTAGTTAATGAAGCCATGTCATATGCCACATCACTTATTACAAAAATAAAATATTTAAAAAAATTAACAAAATCCAGAAATCCGATATGAACCCTAATCTCTGTGCCCAAGCCCAACCCTAAATTTGAAACTAACCATCGATTCAACCACAAAAACCCCTATTGGTTTGAACTTCAACCTACTCTTCCTCTTCAATTTCATGATGTGGCTTACTCTTCTTCTACCCTTAACCATATTTCGTCTCATAATGCTTATCCTTAACTGCTTGATGCGTATTTATATGACGACGTCAATCTTGACCTTACCCTTCAATAGTTTGCTTTGTCATTAATTAGGTATTTATTTTTGCTTTAATTTGTTACAAGATTTTGAAAATGTTGATTGATCCTGCCATGTAATGGAAAATTGAGAAATGAATCGTGTGGTTAAGTTTAATTATCGAAGAAGGCGTGTGGAAGAAAACTACCTAATTGTGGAGTTAGGGTTCATATGAGATTTTTAGAGTTTTTTGTTTTTATTTTAAACAATTTATTTTTGTAATAAGTGTTGCCTACTTAGATGCCACATCAATATAACACTGCTACATCACTTAAATTGAGGGCCAAAAATTCCCAATTGCACTAAATGTCAAAAGAAATTAAAATAGGGAACTAAATGCCAAAGTTTTACAATAGGGAGACTAATTGTCCGAATTTAAAAATAGGGGACTAAAAAAAGTACAATTTACCAAATAATATGTGTTTGATTAAATTTAGAGAGATTGAGACGAAATTGAATAAGGTTGCAAAGAAGAAGACAAAAGACCTATATTTTTGTATTTAGTATTTCTTGTACATATTGCTTAGATATGTTTGTTATATTGGTTACAAAATATATGAACAATTGTTTTTTTAACTCTTACATGATTCACAATCAAAGTTGTTCTGGCCTATTCCTTGAACATGAATTAGGCCGAACACAAGTGATAAAATGAACATGATAATCAGTTTCAAGTTTAATTTTAAAAGCGTGTTGGTGTTTAGTCATTACTTGACCAATGTGATGATTGGTTGAATAATGCTTGGTGTGGTGGATTATGCATGAGTTGTTGATGTATAATCATGCATACATAGGCGGTGTTGTTCTTAATTGGACCTCACAAACCCCTACGGGGGGAGGTGATATTCCGGAATCATATGCATTGACATATAGACATTGCATTAGGATATATGGAGGGATGTGACGTGTTGTTGGTGTTGAGTTGTTACAATGTTGTTTGAAACTTGTTAGTATTATTATGCATGTGTGAATTGTTATTTATATGTGAGTGGTTGTATATCTATATATACATAATTCTAGAAGATGACATTGCCCGTGGTTCTCCAATGCAATGGATGTGCCAACCCAGTTGTTCGAGGACCATGGTTCAATTTTTCACAGATAAAGTTGCAGAGGTTGATGTCCTTCCTTAGGGGAGTATTGGTGGACTCATCAAGGTCCCAACTGAGAAGTTGAGTATAGAATGCTTGATCTGCATAAGTGTCTTCCTTTTGTTGGTTCTTTGGGAAGTTTCCTAAGTGTATGGTTCTTGAGCGGTTCCTTGCATGGTTATTTGTCGTATATGTATCAATAGAGATAACCAGTCCTAGATTGGGCGTGTTTTAATTTCAAACACATCTTGTGTTTGCATTGTACACATTTTTGAAAACAGGTACCATATTTGCGCGGGGAAATAAACCTATATATGTCGTATTTTAGATCTAATTATTGAATGAATTATATTAAGAGTGACATCATGTTTCAAAAATGCAGCAATATTCCGATTGTTTTGAAAAGGGTTTTAAAGAAAAAAAATATGTACTCATGTTTTCTGAGATATGAAGGAAGAGTATTTTTTCAAAAATGATCTAATATTAAGAGTTGAGTTCACTTAGTAGTACTCTGAAAATTAGGGTGTTACAAGAGCGACAACAAAAGTGCTAATGGAAGCGAGAATGCCATTTTTAATATATGAAAACCGTACTTGTTTTTTTTTTTACTTTTTGCAATGCAAGGTTTTTAAACAAGTTGAAACATAATTTTTTATCGAGTTTTGCCTTTTTCTTTTATTAATATTTTCAATTTTCAAAATATTTATGGATTCATGACAAAAATATAAATATAATATCACGGGTGCGGATGCATGAGCAAATTATAGTATTAGTCTAAATTATAGTTTTGATCCCCCCTATTTTCAAAATTCAGACATTTCGTCCAATTATTTTAAAGTCAGACATTTAGTCCCATTATTTTAAAAAAGTCAGACGTTTAGTCAAAAGAAGTTTTTTTACTGATTTGGAGGTTTGTAAAAAAAGACGCGTGACGGTGACATAAGCTCTACACGTGGAGTGTAACGCCCAAAATAATTTAATTAATCATTTAATTAAGTTATTTAAGGCTTGCAACATTTATTTAAGTAAAGTAATTAATTTGGAGTTTTATTTAATTAGGTGTTATAGTGACTAGTTATATTAAAAAGAATAATAGGGTGCTTAATATAACTAAGAGGTGCTGAGTAGTAAATAAGGGAGTGGTGAATTTAATTATTTGTTTAATTAAATTAGTTAAGAGTTACAACATTTTATTAAGTCAAATAATTAATTTAGGATTTATGTTGTCGGGAGGTGCAAATAAAGGGCCCATGGACCCTTAGTAGGCCCAAACTAAAGAAATAACCTTAAGGGTAGGGTTTCTCCCCATTAGAAGCAAAGAAATGAAAAAAAATAGAGAAAGGGACAGCCATAGGGAGGGTGCGCAGCTGATGGGTTAAGGAGGGAGAGAGATTTTCATTTCTTGCTTGTGGTAAGTGGTATTTGGTACCAATCTTCCCCATTTTTCTTCCTCTATCTTTTAGTGTAAGTTTCATACACTAATCCCTTTCCATTTCCACTTTACCATGAATGATATTTGAAGCTCAAAGTAGTGAAGACTCCATTTTTGGTGGTTCTTGTGTTGGTGAAGGAGAGACCACTTGAGTTCCTTCAATTTTGAGGTTAGGGGGCTCTCTTTCATACATAATAGGTTATAATATGAGTAATTATGTGTGGGTTAGGTTTTAGGATAGTCAATTGATTGATTTATGTGTTATTTGTTTTGGTTGGTGTTGTGTTGAACTCAATTTGATGAAATGCCATGTTGATTTTATTGGGTGTTGATGATGAGTTTTACTTGTTTATGGTTTTGTGTGTTTTTCGGACCTTTTTTTGGTCTTGCTCAAACTGGTACTGTTTGGTTGATCCAAAAATTATGTGGCTAATTGTTTTTGAAAATAGACTTAAGGCCGGTCGTTTTGGCACTGGTTTCATTCAATTTGGGAGTTAGGTCAAATTTCTGGAATCAAACTGGGAGTAGGTTCGGTTTTTGCAGGTTTTGTGTGCTCAATTGAACTCCGTTTTGAATGATTCTTATTTCATTGAAAAATAGACTTAATTCTCTACGAAATAGGCACTGGTTTCACTAAATTTCATTAAAAAATGAGAAAGAAAATTTGGTTGCAAATTGGGTAAAGAGTTCTGTCCGATTTTGGTACCTCAGTGTAGTGTTTTGAAAAAATGTACCAACTGGACACTTATTTTGAAAAACTAAAATCATAGGTAGAATCTACACTCAGAGGGCTTTCCAATGAGTGGTCTTTTGTTGAAATCCGATGTCGTTTGCTATTTTAATTAATTCGCCGAAGTAAGTGCACTGCTGTAGGAATTCAGCATTATGCCACTATTTTGTTGTTTAAGTGTATTGGTGAAATGAGTGTATGGGCGTGTGTTGGCGAAATGGGTGTGTGGGCGTAGGTTGTGGGGAGAGGGGCGCCAAAGTGGCATGCCCATGTTTCCCCGGAGATGTGCCTATGTTGTATTAATCCCTAAAAATGTTGTTTTGGTCCCTCTGAACTTTTAGTCCTTAAAAATACTATTTTTGGTCCCTTGCATTGTTTAGTCCTCAAAAATGCTATTTTGGTCCTTTGAACCTTTTTAATCCTTAAAAATGTTATTTTGGGTCCCCATGCACTATTGGTCCTTCTAAGATGTTGTTTTGGTCCTTAGGTGACTGTTTAGTCCCTTAGGTGACCGTTTAGTCCTTGGGAGTGTCGGTGTAGCCCTTAGGTGACAAGTTGGTCCTTTTGTGAGAGTTGGTCCTTGGTATTGGTGTTAGCCTTAGAGCTATGTTTTGGGTGTTAGCCTTAGAGCTAGTGGTTGGTGATGTCTTGGTGAGTTTAAGGTGATTAATTAATATCCTATTGTCATACCCCAATTTTGTCCGGCTTAGGTCAAAACCCTAATTTTCCACTAAAACAAGTAAACTATGAAGTGAGTATCATTTTGCATGCATTTCTAGGGTTTCTAGGGTTTTTCCTAGCTCAAGGGGTATTTTGGTAATTTCACCAAAAAGGACGCATTTTCTCATTAGGCATGCATTTTAAAAGTGTTGAAAACTATGGTGGAATTTACAAAGTCATGTCTTAAGGGAAAATGCATTTTAAGCAAAAATTAGGGTTTTCAGGACCAAAAGGGCATTTTGGTCATTTCACTAAAATTAATAATTTCTCGGTAAGAACCACTATGCATCTCTTGAGGAATTTATTTGGGTCCAAGTGAGTGGAGTTGTGCGCATCATTGGAATATTTTGGCATGAAATTCGGTTTTTGAACAAAAGTGGTATTTTGGTCATTTTGCAAAGTAGGATATCAGTTGGGCTTGGATCTCCAAGATCTCCTAAAAACCCTAGCCGTCCTCTCTAAGCAACTGAAACCCTAGTCTCCCTCTCCAAGTAATTGAAACCCTAGTCTTCCTCCCCAAGTAACTAAAATCAAATCAAATCTAGGTAAATCAAATAATTAATGGTCAGACCTAATTTTCTAGTATAAATATACCTCAACCCTTTTGCTCAAGGGAGAAAAAAAAACCTAGCACACAATACTCTCCTTCCCTCTCCTTGTTTCAGCGTAATTCCCCTCCTCCATTCTCATCCAAATTCTTCAAAAATCAACCATCAAACCTTCATTATTCTTGATTCCTACACTAAACATCCTTCTAAGCTTCCATAATCCTTCAAGTTCCATCAAAATCCACTCAAGAAGAAGGGTTTGCGTGAGGATTCAAGCTTGTTGGGGCTGTTCTTCAAGAGTTATTACTTCCATTTTGCATCTTTCTTCCTTTTCTAGCTAGATCAAGAGGTAAGCTTCTTACATTTTGCATTTTCTTTAATCATCAACATGTAAATCTCTCTGCTACTCCTCTTTCCTTTCTCAAAAGGCTTAGAGGACTTGTTTCCAACATTATGACAAGGACATTGGGAGCCTTGGGTGTTGGCAATGAGTCCTTGGCCTTGAGAGGAATTTTCTTGTGTTTTCACCATGTTATTTCCTTGCATGTTCCATCATATTTGTATGATTTAAAGTCAAAAATAGCTCATCATTCATGTGTGGGGTTTCGGCCAAGGGAAGATTAGGGTTCTTGTGTGTTTTTGCTTATTTCATGTCTTGTGTTTTATTGGTAACTTGATTGTGGGTATGTGTAGCCTAGGATTTAATCCCAAAATTAGGGGTTTGTGTTTTCTTTGGTTTCTTTTGATTCTTTAGTGTGAATAAATATTTGTTCTACTTGATCATTGTTTTGTAACATAGCATAATAATTTAGGATTTAATCTTGTGTTGATTGTGCATTTTAATCATTTCATTTCGCATTTGGTTATGGAGTAGAAGTTGGTTGAAGCGTTCTACTTCTTTTCAAATTTTCTCTCCAAACCATTGTTTTAAAAAAAAACAACAAAATATCTTTCCTTTTAATAAATCTTTTCCAAAACTCATAAGGAGGCAAGTCGGACGTCGGCGGCGGTGTTGTCTAGCGTCCCGAGACCGAGCATGACAGCTCAAACGTCTTAGGATACTTGTGAGAAATAAAACAAAAAATCAAAAAGATCATTTTCCAAAAGTAGTGGGGCACGCGTCGTTAAAATGCAGGCGGGGATGTCTATGTTTTAGGTCTATTAATTTATGCATAGTCTAGGACCGAGAACCCCTACAATAAAAAAACACCAACACACCTCTTTCCTAAAAAAATCACAAAAGCCGTCTTGGACGCAAAAAGCGCACTTTCAAGAATCACAAAAGACGTCTCGGACGCAAAAAGCATACTTTCAAAAATCACCAAAGCCGTCTTGGACGCAAAAAACAAGAACTACGTAGCTTTGATCCTCGGCGGTGAGGGTGCACGTAGGACCGGGTTCATGTCCCGTCAAGCACCCTTTTAAAAAATCCTTGTTTTGTTCCGCTTTTCAAGGATATCAAAAATATTCTTTTTCTCGTTTCCAATAAAATATTTTCTCAATCAAAAGAAAAGCAAAGAAGTAGAACGATTTATTTCAAATCAAATATTTCAAAACCACACATCAAATTAAAGGTTCCCTTTCGGTAGAAAGGAGGTACGGGGTGCTTATACCTTCCCCGTACCTAACCGACCCCCGAACCTACATCTCTTGTTTTCAAAAAAGGACCACCCGCCTTGTATAAAAAGACGTTTTTTCAATGTTTTCGTCTCAAAACCAAAATATTGGTGGCGGCTTCATAAACCTTCCCACGTTGTACATCGAGAAGTCCAAACCGGATTTTTCGGGGTGCAACAGCTGGCGACTTCACTGGGGACAACTTTTCTTTTTTAGAAAAAAACGAGGGTCAAGCCTAATTAATTTGGTGCGTGGTTTAAATTGTTTGAATTGAAAATTTTTCGTTCTATCTCCTCTTTTTCTTCCTTTTCTTTTTCTTTTTCTTTTCTTTCTTTGTCTGTAAATGCTTGATGGTTTCTCTTGCATTATTGTGTACATTGTGTTGCATTCATGTGCATTTGTTTATTTCTACACTTGCTTCTTGTTTCTTCTCTTACCCCTTTCTTTCTTTACTTATGCATCATATTCCCCTCATCTTGCATGTTCCCCTCTTCTTCGCTCCCTTTCTTTGGTAAGTTCATGCATTATTCCCCTTCTATTATGATCCCCTCTTCTTAGCTCCTCTTCTTAAGGTAAGTAGAGTTTTAGATGATTGTTAGTACCTTAGGTTGATTTCTTGCTTATACTTGAATGATATGTGCAAAACCCTAGGGTAGATGACTCTCTTTGTCTGGACTGTTTCTGGATTTTCTTTGCAGGTAGGGGAGTATATGCATCATTATGCTCCTACACACACTTTCACTGTTTTTACCCTTGTGTGATTTTTGGTGAGATGCCCTATACCCGGGCTAGAGTATATCTTACGCTAGAACGAAGTCATTAGTGGTGCATTGCTGGACGTCACGTCTTTTCGTGTGGTTGCGAAGACTTCACCTAGAGTTTGGCTTTGTTCGAAGGGTTCATCACTTGGACGTACGTCCCTGCTGATCGGTGCGCTCGGATGAGGTCGTTGACTCTAGGAACGTTATTTAGGGCCCTCTTGTTAGTGCTTACCTTGAAGTACCCCTAAAAATGCCTTAGATCCTGTCTCCTAAGAAACCCTGTAGGACACAAAGGAGCTTGCATACCCCTGCATCGAAATTTTTGTGAAAATAAACCAGTGTTTTTCCAAAAATGTATAAATGTCCAACTTTTGAAAGCTGTTATGTCGAAGTTCAAACATCATGCACTCATGCATTCATGCATTCATTTCGCATGCATTCTCACCGGTGTTAGGGAATTGTGGGTATCAGTGACAATTTCCCTGGCACTACGTGAGAGAAACGCATCCGCATTTCATACGCATACATATATATTTATGCATCCATTCATTTCATGCATTCTAGCACTCATAAAAACATTTCTTTCCAAGTTCAAAGAAAAAGGCAAGCTGGTTCGTCCACATCGCTACTTCACCCGTTTGCAAGCAAGACTGATGGCGTCCAACGAAGACATTCTGGGTCCAGAAGAAACAATGGTATAGATCCTTAATCCTGAGCAGCTGGCTCAGAAGAACCAAGCTCTGAAAACTAAGATGGAGGCCATGGAAACTCAGATGGCCGAGGTAATGAATATCTTTGCAAAAATCGAGAAATGGGGCGGCGGCCGCCGCATGATCGTGAATCCGAAGGGCCGTTACCTTTGTTTCTCCTCCTGTATCAGCTGAAGTCGTAAATGTTCATCCCTCTTCAGAAGTTAGTCATTCTCTGGGGGCAAATGGTCAGACACAGTCAAATACACAAAGGTATCCTTGGGGGATGCCCATGAATTATACACCATCTACCGCTGAAGCCATCCCTGTGATGACAAGTCAACCTGCTATAGTTGCTTCTAGTGGAGCTGTGGGTGTGCCACACATTCAGATCCCTAGTCCCGAGATTATACCTCCAAGAAGTTCTCCTGCTCTGTTAGGAGACTCACCGTGAATCCTCCAAATGTCGCTTATCAAACGGGAAACCCCGCTCAAGTATGGGGTTACTACTTGATCGAGGAGCTATCCTCAGGGCCAGATGGTCGAAAGTTCACAGCCTAGAGATAGATATCATCTGCTAGAAGAACGATTGAGGGCAATGGAAGGGTCAGGTACAAGGGCTAAGGATGCGCGGGGACGTGTCTTGTTCGGTGTTGTTATACCTCCCAAATTCAAAGCGTCGATTTTGATAAATCTTGTGGCACTGGTGTCCCTCCACCATCTAACGATGTATGTTAGAAAGATGGCGGCTTATGCCCATGATGATAAAGTGTTGATCCATTTCTTTCAAAAGCGACCGACCGAGCGTCTCTAGATCGGTATATGCAAATTGCAATCCTCCGACATCCATAGTTGGAAGGATCTCTCTCAAGCGTTTCTTAAACAAAGATCGATTACAATATGGATCTTGCTCCGGATGGATCTCGGCTACAACACATGAGCAAAGGCGACAGGGAATCATTTAAGGAATATGCCCAGAAGTGGAGGAGTGTAGCAGCCCAGGTAAAGCCACCGTTGACAGAAAAAGAAATGGTATATATGTTCATGGAAACTCTCCCAGGGATATACTATGATCGGTTGGTGGGTAGTGTCTCCTCTAGTTTCTCTGATATGGTGGTCATTGGGGAGCGTTTGGAACATGGGTTGCGTAGTGGAAAGATTGCCGGAGGTTTTGGCAATCCCGGTGGGCAGAAGAAACCTTTTTCTAATTTCCCTAAGAAAAATGAAGGGGAAACGAATGTCATTACTGCAGGGGGAGGTCAGTCCTTCAACTCTCCACCACAGAAAGTTCCGTTCTCTATTCCTGCTCAGCCGCAGCAGGATAATCCAGGTCACAGGACTCAGAACTACCAAGAGAGGAGACGTACCAGTTTTGATCCGATTCCCATCACTTATACTGAGCTGTTTAATCACCTCATTGCCAAGAATCTAATTAACACTCGCCCTATGAAGCCGGCTCAACCCCCCTTCCCGGGGATATAATGCCGATGCAACATGTAGTTTCCACGGTGGAGGGTTGGTCATCTGATCGAAGATTGCAAGGCATTCAAGTATGTAGTCCAGACCTAATTGATGCTAAATGGTTATCTTTTAAGCGAACAACTGAGCACGACAATTAATCCTTGCGGTCATGGGGCACCATCTGCCAATGCCATAGAGGATTCTGGGAGCCAGATCAAGATAAGAAATGTTGAGAGTTTCAAAGACTCCTCTGGAAGACAAATATGTTGAGCTATGCAGATGGGGAATAATTCGTAAAGGCCGTGTGTGTGTCGACCACTGTGTGTGTGTGCTTGTGAGGTTTTCAAGTCCATTTTACAAGATCGATGGACCGTTATGTAGTTCGGTTAGAGGTAGTTGAGAAAGAAGAAGGTGTGCTCATGTTACGGTTCAATGATGGCGAGAGATACCAAAAGCCAATTGAAAGTCTGCGCAATCTCGATCTAAAATCGGTTCAAGCCAAGGCTAGACCAATAGTCACCGAAGACTCGGTTCCTCTTCTCATGCGAGGCGTAAATCAATGAAGATGTAACGGCAGTACCTACAAAAGAAGGATGTTGGGATACCCTAGGGGTGCCCGGTGGAAAGTTTGATTACTTGGTCGATATGATGCTCCCAAGAGTGCTCAAATCCGAATGGAAGACATCCACCACCTGGATGGGATGAGGAAGATGAGCAACACAACCAAGTTCTTTGTCATCATGGATAGTTACGAGTCGAAGAGAGAAGAAATAGATGGTTGGCCAAGCCGAGAGGTCGGGACCCCGGTCAAAGAAGATTTCGATTTGTGATCTCTACCAGAGTTTCAAGAGTGCCGGTATGCTGAACCCGGATCAGATCACTGCTATTGAGGATGATTCAGAGAATGAAGAAGGCAGAGCCGCTTTAGTTTAGTCGTCATTGCGCGCAGCGCTACAAAGAAGCTCAAGAAGCGGGAAGTTTGTTGACTTGCCCATTACCTTTAGTTCAAAGTAATGATTGTAATGCACACCTTTGGCTCTGCCCAAGGCCTTAGGGTAGTTTGTTAGGGCATGCATGTTTTTATTTTCAACAACATTATCATCAATAAAAACGCTTGTTTTGAATTTCATCAATAAAATTTCCTTTTCTTTCCGCTTTGTTATGTTTGTTTCGCTTTTCATTCTAGTGTCTGCTTCCCCGAATGCAGATCAAAAGTAATTATCTCTGAAAATAATAGTGCCAACAATTCCTATTACGACTTTGATCATCCGATTAACCAAACTGAAGGGGATGTTGATGAAAACTGGGAAACTCCTCCGGAATTAATGAGATTAATAGAGCAAGAGGAGAAGATAATTCAAGGGAAGTCAAGGTTGGTACTGCCATGGAAGATGGTGAACAAAAAAAGTTAATCCAGCTCTTGCATGATTATGCTGACGTCTTTGCATGGTCATACAAAGATATGTCGGGGTTAGATACCCACATTGTTGAACACAAGTTTCACGGGTCAAGCCGCGAGTGCCCACCAGTCAAGCGTAAATTAAGAAGAATGAAGCCGGAGATGTCACTTTGAAAGTCGGGATGAGGTGAAGAAGTAGTTTGATGCGCAGATTCCTAGCGGTGGTCAAGTACCCACGAGTGGGTTGCCAATATTGTCCCAGTTCCCAAGAAGGATGGGAAGGTCAAATGTGCGTCGACTACGAGAGATCCAATCGTGCTAGTCCCAAAGATGATTTTCTCAAAAAAAAAAAAAAAAAAAAAAAAAAAAAAAAATATAAAAAAAGGAAGAGGGCAAATATATAGGAGTAAATAAATTATTGTCCTTGAGTTAATTTTTTGAGAAAACGAGCAATCGTGATTTGAAATAAAGTTCGACCATCTTCCCATATTCTCGAAAAAACTATGCTACCCATTGTAAGCCAAAAAATCCAAGAATCACCCTAGACAAGGATCACCTCAAATGTCAAAAAAGATGCATCACTTTTATCAAGCTCACCCGAGCCAAAGGAAAAAATCAAAAAAGAAAAAATCAAAGAAAAAATCAAAAAAAAAAAAAACGAAAAGGATTTAAAAATGAAAATCCCAAAAATACAAAATAGGTGGTGGTGATACACGTTACCACAAAACACAAAAGATCCTTGTCTCAATAAACCGCAAATACTTCCCTTTGACCTCGGCATCCCGCCATCCAAAGAAATTTCTTAGCCAGAATAAAACTTCCAAACACCTCATCAAGCCAAATAACCATCATAAATCATCAAACGTCACCAACACCGAATAAAAATCATCCTACCATTAGCTTCAAACACTTCATTAAACCCAATCATCCTTCCTCCACAAAAACCCACAATCTCAAAAATCCATTCGATCAATGATCGATTGTTTTTGTTTTCTCGAGTTTTAGCTTTAGGACAAATAAGTTTATTTACTTAAATATGTTTGTCGAAAAAAAAAAAATATCTCAAAAAAAGGAGAAAGAAAAATCAAAAGGTGGCACTCCAAGATTCATTCAAGTTACAATTATATCAAGGCAAAGTTTTAGAGATCACCAAGTGGGTTCAGTTCGCCTCATATTCAAGTATAACCAGTTTAGTGGTTGCCAAGTTTGTCAAGAAAGATCTGATTTGCCGTTACGGTCTTCCCAACAAGATCATCACTGATAATGGCAAAGCAACTTGAACAGCAGAATGATGAAGGACTTATGCGCCGAAGTTCAAGATTCAGCATCACAATTCATCCGTCGCATCGCCCCAAAATGAACAGAGGCGGTTGAAGCGCCAACAAGAATATCAAGAAAATAGTGCGGAAAATGGTGGTAACCTACAAAGACTGGCACGAAATGCTCCCTTTCGCTTTGCATGGCTATCGTACCTCGGTGCGTACATCGACTGGGGCAACCCCTTTCTCCCTGGTATATGGGTCAGAAGCAGTGCTTCCCATTGAGGTTGAAATACCTTCCCTGCGGGTACTAATGGAAACCAAGTTGGAAGAAGCAGAGTGGGTACAGGCCCGTCTGGATCAGCTAAATCTCATTGAGGAGAAAAGAATTGCAGCCTTGTGTCATGGGCAACTTGCTTTCGACAAGAAGGTTCGTCCCCGAGAATTCAATGAGGGAGAACTAGTACTCAAGAAGATTCTGCCTATTCAGAGTGATCCCCGTGGGAAGTGGACGCCCACCTATGACGGACCGTACGTGGTCAAGAAAGCCTTTTCCGGAGGAGCGCTGATACTCACAAATATGGATGGCGAAGATCTGAAGAACCCAGTCAATTCCGATCAGTGAAGAAGTATTATGCCCGAAAAAATAAGTAAAAAAGAGAAAGATAAGCCGGTAAAAATAGCTCGCTAGGTTGAAAACCAAAAGGCGGCCTAGGCAAAAATCAGAGCGACCGGTGGATTGAAAACCCGCAAAGGCGATCCAGCAAAAAATTAGGTCGAAAGCTTGGGCATGAAAAGTAGGCAGGCGCATAACACCCGAAGGTCCGGTTAAGAGGGTGGTCAAAGTCATGGAAACAAATGGTTGACACTATCCCACGAGATGGACGATCGTAAATTAGCTTCTCTCTTTTCGTGTCTTTTTGTAGTTTAAACTTTCAAATGTATTGAACAGTCGGCGTAACCTTCTGTATGACCGGCTTCTGCATCAATAAAGTTCAATCTTTCTCATATCTGTTTGCTATTTTCTGCTTTTTCTGCTCAAAATAAGCGTTTTTCTGATGATGATGACATTGATCTGTAAAACATGTGCATAAATCATAAAGCATCACAATCATTGCGGAATTTCTAAAGGTCATGGAAAGGAAACAACTTTCCAAAGCAAATTAAGTTCGCAAATAAACAATTATGCTCGTAATCATCCTCAAATGATAAAATTATAAAGCAAATCTGCACTTGGCTCATACGCCACCACAATCCTAATCAGTTCTGCAGTCGTGTCACGGGTTGGCCGAACCAGCAAAAGAAAAAGCCAAAAGAGCAAAAGAGCAAATGAAAAAACAGATGATCAGAAAAAAGAAAGCTGATCAAGAAAAATTAAATCAAAAGGAAAACCTCAAGAGTGTTTCGCCACATGCATCATCACGCCAAAATCATAGCATTGCATGCACTCGCATAACATGCTCCTGCATAACATGCCTTTGCATAACATGCACCCATGCTTCATGCACCATCCTCGCATCAACCGACGTATGCGGTACCTCAATTCAATACCCCAGCATTGGCTATCTCAATCAGTCAATCAACAGGATTTGCGAATCCCTTCAGGACCCACGTGTCCCTTCAGGACCAACGCGTCCCTTCAGATCCCGTCGTTATCGAGCACCGACAGATCATCAGACCCTAGGGTCCTTCAGTTTAGTTCAAATCAACAGTCCAAACAGCGACTTTGAACTCGACCTTCATTTCGCCAAGTCATCACTGAGCATGACGGATCGGCCCCTCAGACCTTGTGTCCTTCATTTCGCCAAGTCATCACTGAGCATGACGGATCGGCCCCCCCAGACCTCGTGTCCTTCAGACTAGCTGTGTCAGTATAAAGCATAGCGTAAGTCCATCCAGGTAAAATGTATCAGTCCCACAACTTGATATTGAACCTCAGGCCGCTCGATTAGGCCACCTTCAGAGCCCGAGTGCTCCTTTAGAGCCACAAGTGCTCCTTCAGAACCCAAGTGTTCCTTCAGAGCCACAAGCGCTCCTTCTTTACTGCATTCTTTACTGCTTTATTTCTTGTTTTTGCTGCCTGAGGGTTGGCACCAATCTGTTTCCTGCTTGTGTCGGCCTACCAGAGGCTGGTACACTCTTTATCGCTTTCTTTATTGCTTTCTTTATTTCCTCCAGTGTCGGCCTACCAGAGGCCGGCCGGTACATTCTTTATCACTTTCTTCATTTTCTGCCAGTGTCGGCCTACCAGAGGTCGATACCATCTTTACTGCTTTATTTCTTGTTTTTGCCACCTGAGGGTGGGCACCAACCTATTTCCCGCTTTTGTTGGCTCATTGAGTATCGGCACTTCATTCATTACTGATCATTTAATTTGGTGGCATCCATTCACCCAAAAAGAAAAAGAAAATTCGGGTTTTTCCCTAAGTTGACAAAATCGGTATAATTCCTGAATTCTTTATCTCTATTTTGCCTCGGAATATGTTTCGGCCAATTCATATTCCTTGTTAAAATCTAGATAAAAAGAGGGCATTATCATACCCCAATTTTGTCGGCTTTAGATCAAAACCCTAATTTTCCACTAAAACAAGTAAACTATGAAGTGAGTATCATTTTGCATGCATTTCTAGGGTTTCTAGGGTTTTTCCTAGCTCAAGGGGTATTTTGGTAATTTCACCAAAAAGGACGCATTTTCTCATTAGGCATGCATTTTAAAAGTGTTGAAAACTATGGTGGAATTTACAAAGTCATGTCTTAAGGGAAAATGCATTTTAAGCAAAAATTAGGGTTTTCAGGACCAAAAGGGCATTTTGGTCATTTCACTAAAATTAATAATTTCTCGGTAAGAACCACTATGCATCTCTTGAGGAATTTATTTGGGTCCAAGTGAGTGGAGTTGTGCGCATCATTGGAATATTTTGGCATGAAATTCAGTTTTTGAACAAAAGGGTATTTTGGTCATTTTGCAAAGTAGGATATCAGTTGGGCTTGGATCTCCAAGATCTCCTAAAAACCCTAGCCGTCCTCTCTAAGCAACTGAAACCCTAGTCTCCCTCTCCAAGTAATTGAAACCCTAGTCTTCCTCCCCAAGTAACTAAAATCAAATCAAATCTAGGTAAATCAAATAATTAATGGTCAGACCTAATTTTCTAGTATAAATATACCTCAACCCTTTTGCTCAAGGGAGGAAAAAAAAACCCTAGCACACAATACTCTCCTTCCCTCTCCTTGTTTCAGCGTAATTCCCCTCCTCCATTCTCATCCAAATTCTTCAAAAATCAACCATCAAACCTTCATTATTCTTGATTCCTACACTAAACATCCTTCTAAGCTTCCATAATCCTTCAAGTTCCATCAAAATCCACTCAAGAAGAAGGGTTTGCGTGAGGATTCAAGCTTGTTGGGGCTGTTCTTCAAGAGTTATTACTTCCATTTTGCATCTTTCTTCCTTTTCTAGCTAGATCAAGAGGTAAGCTTCTTACATTTTGCATTTTCTTTAATCATCAACATGTAAATCTCTCTGCTACTCCTCTTTCCTTTCTCAAAAGGCTTAGAGGACTTGTTTCCAACATTATGACAAGGACATTGGGAGCCTTGGGTGTTGGCAATGAGTCCTTGGCCTTGAGAGGAATTTTCTTGTGTTTTCACCATGTTATTTCCTTGCATGTTCCATCATATTTGTATGATTTAAAGTCAAAAATAGCTCATCATTCATGTGTGGGGGTTTCGGCCAAGGGGAAGATTAGGGTTCTTGTGTGTTTTTGCTTATTTCATGTCTTGTGTTTTATTGGTAACTTGATTGTGGGTATGTGTAGCCTAGGATTTAATCCCAAAATTAGGGGTTTGTGTTTTCTTTGGTTTCTTTTGATTCTTTAGTGTGAATAAATATTTGTTCTACTTGATCATTGTTTTGTAACATAGCATAATAATTTAGGATTTAATCTTGTGTTGATTGTGCATTTTAATCATTTCATTTCGCATTTGGTTATGGAGTAGAAGTTGGTTGAAGCGTTCTACTTCTTTTCAAATTTTCTCCAAACCATTGTTTTAAAAAAACAACAAAATATCTTTCCTTTTAATAAATCTTTTCCAAAACTCATAAGGAGGAAAAGTCGGACGACAGTAGGTGTTGTCTAGCGCCCCGAGACCGGAGTCATGCACACTCAAACGTCTTAGGATACTTGTGAGAAATAAAACAAAAATCAAAAAGATCATTTTCCAAAAAGTAGTGGGGGCACGTCGTCCAGATGCAGGCGGGGATGTCTATGTTTTAGGTCTATTGGATACATGCATAGTCTAGACCGAGAAACCCCCTACAATAAAAACACCAACACACCTCTTTCCTAAAAAAATCACAAAAGCCGTCTTTGGACGCAAAAGCGCACTTTCAAGAATCACAAAAGCCGTCTCGGACGCAAAAAGCATACTTTCAAAAATCACCAAAGTCGTCTTGGACGCAAAAACAAGAACTACGTAGCTTTGATCCCCGGCGGTGTGAGGGCACGTGAGGACCGGGTTCATGTCCCGTCAAGCACCCTTTTAAAAATCCTTGTTTTGTTCCGCTTTTCAAGGATATCAAAAATATCTTTTTCTCGTTTCCAATAAAATATTTTCTCAATCAAAAGAAAAGCAAAGAAGTAGAACGATTTATTTCAAATCAAATATTTCAAAACCACACATCAAATTAAAGGTTCCTTTCGGTAGAAAGGAGGTGCGGGTGCTTATACCTTCCCGCACCTAACCGACTCCCGAACCTACATCTCTTGTTTTCAAAAAGGACCACCCGCCTTGTATAAAAAGACGTTTTTTCAATGTTTTCGTCTCAAAACCAAAATATTGGTGGCGGCTTCATAAACCTTCCCACGTTGTACATCGAGAAGTCCAAACCGGATTTTTCGGGGTGCAACACCTATGATGGTTGATTAATATTTTATGATGGTTGATTAAGACGGTTATTTAAGACGGTTGTTTAAGATGGTTGTTTAAGACGGTTGTTTAAGACGGTTGTTTAAGATGGTTGTTTAAGACGGTTGTTTAAGATGGTTGCTTAAGGTGTTTGTTTAGTGGTGGTGGTGATTGTATGTGGTTGATGCATTGTCCATAGTGTCTCATGTTTCATATGCATCAAAGGACGGTGGTAGGCTTCGGCCTTTATATCTATTAAGACGATGGTTGATATCTATTAAGACGATGGTTGATATCTATTAAGACGGTGGTTGATATCTATTAAGACGGTTGTTGATATCTATTAAGACGGTGGATGGTACCACATGCATAATTGCACTCATGCATACATACATACGTTGGTGTTGCCTTGATGATGATTATGAGTTGATGTGCCATACTTGATGCTATATGCTAAATGTTTGAAATGTGATTCGATGTTAGTTGCCTTCCCTAATATAATGCTTATCCTAATTGCTATTATTTATGTAAAGAGACTCACCCTACTGCTTTCGTGTTGCTTCTCATGTCGGCAACCTGCAGGTGATAGCAAATGAAGTAGTCTAGTGATGGCCATGCTCTGATATGTAGCACTGGGGGCGGGGAGTCTTAGATACTTAGTAATTTATTTTGATGTATTTGGTCTAATATAGGATGTTGTATTAAATACTTTTAGACTTGTTGTTTCCGCTGTGCTGGTGAACTATTTTTCTGGATTTTGTTGTAAAACTTAAAACAAGTGTTTTGAGGGTTCGCCCCATTTTGACGTGCTATATATCACGCCTTAGTTGCGTTTGAGCTGGTAAATGTTAATTGATGTTTGTTTGACGAAAATGTAGCACTCTCTTTGAGGTGCGTGGAAATTTTTTGAAAACTCTGATTTTAATTGATTAATTAGTAGTAATTAGAAAGGGGGGTGTTACATGGAGCACCATGGACTAGGGGTGACAATTTCTACCCACAAGTGGGGATCCCCCCGGGGACTGCCCCGAATGGCGCCCCAGTGGGCGGGGAATTTTTCCCCGTGGGGATGGGGACGGGGGAGAAAATCCCCTTACAGTCAAATGGGGATGTGGATGGAGTACACCCATCCCGCTGAGACCCGACCGCGAATGTATTATATAAATATACTATAATATTATGTTATTACTAATTAAGTTTTTAGTCTTTTTATACTTGCTTTACTTGAAATATTAATAACATATTAAATTGTTCTAACTTTTATACTTTCTAAATATTAAAATATAAAAGTAAGACTAATTTTTATATATTTTATATTAAAATGTTAAACTTTTGAATTTTAGTCTTACTTTTTATACATTTTTCTAATTTTATTATATTTTAATTGATATATTTGTTAACTTTTAATAAAATTTGGGGTCCCCACGGGGGCCGTGGAGATCTGTGGGGATGGGGGAGAAAAAGTTCCCGAGGCGAGGAAGGCGGATGAGACAGGGACAATTTGGGAGACGGGGACGAGGAGCGGGGGAGTACTCCCCGCCCCTGCCCCCGCCCCATTGCCATCCCTGTTTGGGGAGCAGGTGCCCGAGACGTTAGGACTCGTTATTAATTTTGTTTTGTTGTTTATCTTTTTTTTTGACAATGACTATATTTTATTAACAAAAAGTAAAAATAAAGGCAAAATTACACCAGAGGACCTTTAAGTTATTTATTTGTAACAAGTTGGTGGCTTTAAGTATTTTTGTAACAAATAGACCCTTTTAGTGATTACTACAATTTATATATTTTGATGTAATGCTACTTTATATATTGATTTTACTCTAAACATGTATTTTGATGCAACCAAACATATTTTGACGAATTTTGATGTAATCAACGATATGAAATTTTACTAAAACGCCAAATTGTGTCAATGTTACGTAATTTAAAGAAATTTATTTGTTAAAAAAACTTAAAGGATTAACTTGTTACAAATAAATAATTTAAAGGTCGGAATTTTGCCAAAAATAAATCAAAATCCGGATTCAATTTATTGTTTGTTGTTTAACTACAAAACAAAAATACTAAACCCTACGAAACCTCTAGCTGCTCTGGGTTTTGTCTCCGCCTCATCTACAACCCTTCTCTGCTTCAGGATTTTCCTTTACTACTATTCATTCGTTTTATTCCAATCTCTCTGACATAGCCAACCGAAGATGGTGAAGAAAAGCAAGAGTAAGTAAACTCAATTTGTTCCTTAACCTCACTTCGATTCAATTCAAAATTAACTGTATTATTATTACTATTGTTTTTGTTGTTGTTCATTATTTGATGAATTGTTTTTATGGTTTATAGAGAGTAAGAGCAAGAGGGTTCCATTGAAAAAGAAATATAAGATCATAAGAAAGGTGAAAGAACATAAGAAGAAGAAAGCTAAAGAGGCGAAAAAGCTAACATTGAATGGTAAGAAGAAGGTTGAGAAGGATCCAGGTATTCCCAATGATTGGCCCTTTAAGGAACAAGAGCTTAAAGCTCTTGAAGCTAGAAGAGCACGTGCTATTGAGGAATTGGAACAAAAGAAAGCTGAGCGCAAAGAAAGGGTAATTTTTGTTCCTTCTTTAAACTGTGTATTGTATGTATTTTTGTTTTCAAAAGAAGAAAAAATGGTTTATTGTAAGTTTTTTGAAATTGAAAGTAAGAAGAATGATGGGAAGTTAGTCTTATATTGTGAGATTGTGTGTCTATTCTGTTCTCTACTTCTCTTGTTGGAGTAGACTTTCTGTAGGCTGAGGTTTTATGATCTTTAGATTTAGTTACTGAATTAGGGTTTGTGTGTTGTGTGTATATGTATCTATGTATTCTACTTATTATCTGCACTCCCGTGTATGATTGTGTGGAGGGTTTTTAAGGGGTGAAGTATATAACTAGTCTGAATTGAAAATCTATCATAGTTTCGATTTTTTATAAAAGAAGTTTCAAACTAGACTATTGTAGAATTAGTGAAAGGAGAGGGAAAATGGCAAGTATGGGGGGGGGGGGGTTAACAAAATGGAGGGTAGGAAATTGGTTAGAAAGGAATTCGTGGGTGCTGGGTGTGTGGAGTTTCCCACCTCAGTAAGGGCCTAAGGGGGTGCTTCTCTTCATTGGGAGTATCATTTATCTTTCTTTGTCTTTTCCATTTCTTCAAGGAGGTTATTCCTCCATCCACTGCAATTTCAATTAGTGTTTCATTGTAATCCCAAAGGGAATACTCCTTTGTTGTAAGTTAATACAAAGTCTCTCAGTTTTATCCTTTTAATTCTGTTTGGGTTCTGTTATTTTGGTTGCATTTGTAATGATTTAGATTGTTCATATAATTTGAAACTTTACTATGGCTAACTCTTGTTTCAGGCTCGTAAAAGGAAATTGGGCTTGCTAGAGGATGATGATAACTCCAAATCAGTTGAAAAGGCTTCTCTAAAAGACAATAAGGAGTTTACTAAGACTCAAGGTATTTTCAAGTATAAGTTGTTGAACATTTGGTTAGTGTCTAATGTATTTTTGCCTCCTTTAATTTCTTTTTCTATATTCATTGTATTTTTATGTCTTATGTTCCATAGATAATTCAGATAGAGCCTTTTACAAGGATTTGGTAAAGGTTATTGAAGCCTCCGACGTCATACTAGAGGTCCTTGATGCTCGGGATCCCTTGGGTACCCGATGTGTTGACATAGAAAAAATGGTGATGAAAGCAGGACCCGATAAACATCTTGTATTGCTTTTAAATAAAATTGGTAACTTTCTTGATCACCTTTATGTCTCCTTTATCCTTTTAGGAATCTTCATTTTACATCGACTAAACATGTTTGCTCCTAATAATTCAGATCTTGTCCCTCGAGAAGCTGTAGAGAAGTGGCTCAAGTACCTTCGAGAAGAATTACCTACTGTGGCCTTCAAGTGCAGCACACAACAACAAAGGTCAAACCTTGGGTGGAAATCTTCTAAAAAAGTCAAATCTAGTAATATTTTGCAATTAAGTGATTGTCTTGGAGCTGATACTCTCCTCAAATTATTGAAAAATTATTCAAGAAGCTATGAGGTAACATATTCATTTTGATCAAAGATGTTTTTCTCCAAATTTTTCTTATATTGTTTTCTTGAGTGATTATTCAAAGATCATGATTCTTATCTTCAAAGCTTTTCTTGCCCGTTCTCTTTATTTTGTATGTTTTTTATGTTGACATATTATTTATTTCATCTAAATTTGTATTTCCTCATATGATGGTTTGCAAATGTTTTTGTGATCTGGTAATATTATATGTTCACAGTTTTTTTTTATTAAGTGATGATAGCTGTTTGTAAAATTACAGTGCCATAGGGAAAGTTCTGTGATGATAGCTGTTCGATATGCCTTCTATCGTGTCACCAGCTTTACTTTTGTTATTTCTATTTATTTTCTCTCTCTCTCTCTCTGTCTCTTACTTCCCTCAATTTTACAAGAAGCAGTTTCCGTTTTTGTTTCAGTGGTTTGTAACTTCTGCAGTGTAAGAGAAGTGTCAATCTAGTGTTAAACTGATCTTCAGTTGTTGTGTTGATGCTATTTGATATGTTTTAAGTTGTATCTTTGTTATACTATATGTCTTCCATTTTGTTTGTTTCTTGATGTATGCATGCATACAACACTTTCCAAGGTTGAACTTTGAAGCATACAATATTCTATTATAGTTTTTATAGTATACTCAGTTTGATCATGTAGCAAAACAATGTTAAAAGCTTTTAAGTTGGAAGGGTATGCTATAGTCTGCTTCTTCATATTTGGGGATTCTGCATTCAACATATTATTTTTATTTCTCCTAATTCTCGTAGCTTCTCTTGTCTTATTATTGTTTGTTATTTCTGTGAATGTCTATTTGATTTTAGATTATTCATTGCTAACCTTCACTTTTTTTTGCATCTTTGTTCTGACAGATCAAGAAGTCAATTACTGTGGGTTTGATTGGACTTCCTAATGTTGGTAAGAGTAGTCTTATTAATAGCTTAAAGAGATGCCATGTTGTCAACGTTGGTGCTACCCCTGGGTTAACAAGATCAATGCAAGAGGTTCAGCTGGACAAAAATGTCAAGTTGTTAGATTGCCCTGGTGTTGTTATGTTGAAGTCTCAAGAAAATGATGCTTCTATTGCATTGAAAAATTGCAAGAGAATTGAGAAGTTACCTGATCCAGTTAGCCCAGGTAATTGGAAGGCATTTCTCTCCGCCATTAATTAGTCTGATTATTTAGGTCTTTATATTGGAGTTGTACAGTTTAAAATTGATTCTTATAGCTTATTCGAATTTAAATTACATTAAATCAATGACAAATGAACTTGCAACATTGGAGAAACAAACTCCTCAGTTATATGGCAGTTTGGCCCGACCGCCTACCGGAATGCCCGCTCATATATGGGTGGCTCATTTTCCCAAATTATGTATTAGAATAGAATTATGTTTCTTGCTTTTTCATTAATGTTCTGGACATTGTTGATGATGTGTAAATTATGAGTATATTCCCTCACCTCTAACCAACTAGAATATTCCCTCCTCTCCTAAGTGACTACTGCCAACTCAGCAAGTTAGTTATTCTCTTTCCCTGCCTTTTCCCTTGCTTCTGTCCCTAACCCTTTCTTACCCTTTCTAGGGTAAACTTTACAAAACCTATTGGGCTTTCTTGGATTAATTAGGCCAAGGACCTCATCCGTTGATTTTAGGAATTTCTGTTCGGCCAGGACACGTTGGTTTTTTTGTTTTGGTGAATATCCTCTGTATGTGCCTCCATTTTCTCAAACAAATTCTTTTCCATTAATAAAAGTTCAAATTTTAGCAACCTAGGTCCATCTTAAAGCCCTAGAATACTGATAAAGTTTTTTTAAAAGTAAGTTTGGTGATAGATGTCAACTTTTCCTTCTTTGTTCTCATAATTTTAATTGAATTTCCTTGGTGATAGATGAGGTCTGAGGTCAGTCCACAAGTTATATGGGTTGTAAATTATGATTTAGTTGCAGTTGATTCAAACGAGATTTCTTATTTGGGTTGTAAACACTAAAATGGTCCTGTCACCATTTGCTTCTCTAATTTCTCTTATTGGTTGATTTGTATTTTTGGTTGTCTGTCTCTGCCTTTAACTATTAAGAGTATTTTTCATTTGTTCAACCCTCCTTATTAGTGTTTTTATGAGTCTTCTCCACGCACGAGTTTACGATTCTGTTAACCCTCAACGATTATAATGATGAGCATAATTGGAGAATGGTGGAAACAGGTGGAATCGCTACCAATAATTGTAAAATCAGTTTCCAAAGATTCTGCTGCCTGCGCGTGCGCTCGATTCACTGCGGTGTCTTCTGCAGCGTCTATGGCTCTCTGCAAGTTTGCGGCTCTGCATTTTAGGGTTTTTGGGTGAGGAAGATGAAGTTTTTCAGGTTGGGTCTGTGTGTGGTTTTGAAGTTTTTGGCCCTTTTTTATGTTGAATTGAGGGTTCAGGTATAGGCCCATTGCGAAACCGTTTTTAGAGTTAATTTTTTTAACCTTTATGTATTACTTACTAGTTACTGCATGTGTGACGTTCCCTCTCATTCAGCATCCAAGTGTTTCATCTTTGAATTCTTTCTTCTCTCAAGCGTTTCTTTGATCTTCAAATTCTTTCTTCTCACAAGTCAAGAATGTGATGATAGCAGCCTACAAAGTGAAGAGAGCCTACAATGATAGTGTCACAAAGATTACACGATTCATCGTGAAGAATACTAAGTTTTTTGATTAAGTTCATTGTTTTATTGCTTTTATTGCTCTTTTTACCTTTGTATTCAAGCACTAGGTGTTGTTTCTAAATTCTAGTCGTTATTTTGTCTTATTGAGGACACGTCTTTCCTCATAGTCAGAATCTAGTACTTGCCATGGGCAAGGATCTAGAGAATTCCTAAGATTTGCTTGTAATCAGATTGTCCTATTTATAGGCAACTTTCTATTGGAATAATCAAGCAATCATTTAAAATATATTCTCTCTCTTACATTCTCTGAACCCTAGATCCTAGGTATTGTTTTCTGGGCCTCATTCATTCATTGAAGCCCCCAAGGCAATCACCTTGCTAGTTGCCGGAGCCGCAGCTTGCTCCCTAACCAAGCATTTACCTATTTTTGCTATATCAGTACTCTTATACCGATATATTAGCTACTGTTGCAGATACTTCATTTCTGTGACATTTGGTATCAGTGAGGTTCTTTCCTTTCAACATGACGCTTAGTCAAGTTGTTCACGACCTTGAGGAATGTGTTAACACCACCACCGAAGCACTCAACGGTCGTTTGGATGAGTTGCAGACACAGATGACCGATGGAATGGTAGAAATACGTCACCTTTTACGCACTGTCCAGGCCTCTATCCCTGGTACTGCCACCCCACCTCCACCTCCACCTCCACCCCCACCACCACCACCACCTCCACATCCCCCACCTACTCCACCACCACACAACCAAGCTCAACACTATGCCACCCGTATCTCCAAACTGGAATCTCCTCGCTTTGATGGGAAGAATATACGGGACTGGATCTATAAGTGTGATCAGTTCTTCCTTCTAGATGACACACCTGATGCTTCTAGGGTGAGATTGGCTTCCATTCACCTGTAGAGGGCTAGCAGACTACTGATGGCACTTGAATTACATGCGCAAGAAATTTGATCAATACCTCCATGGCAAAGAATATGTACCGATATAACAACTCGGTTTGGTGACATATATGAGGACCCTCTAGCTTCCTTGGTTCAACTCAAGCAAACAGGTAAACTCACTGATTATCTAGATGCTTTTGAACTTGCCTTGACTCAAGTTAATCTTTTACCTGAGCATGCTTTGAGTATTTTCCTTGTTGGTTTGGAACATAGCACACAAATGCACGTTCGAATGTTTAATCCCACCTCTGTCACTCATGCTTCTAACCTTGCCCGTCTACATGACTTTGCCAAAATTCCTATCACTAAACCCTCAAACAGATACTCTAGTTGCCCCAACCGACCCTCTACTAGCACAACTAAGCCACCTAACCTAGAAGACAACCCAAATAACCCCAAACCAGTCTTCAAACAAACCACTAGAACCTACTCACCTGCTGACATGGCCGAAAGACGTGCTAAAGGCCTATGTATGTTTTGTGATGAACCATTCACACCTGGTCATCACCTTAAACACAGGCGCCAGCAACTCATGGTCCTGGAGTTGGAGGAAGAAACACAACCCGATACACAGATACCCACACCAGAACCAGAAACAACTATACCAGATACTGAAACACCCAATGACCCTCCTCTCCTCTCACTTCAAGCTATGACAGGTACCTCTAACTTTCACACAATGAGAGTCACAGGGCTGTATGATAGGAAACTACTGCAAATGTTGATGGATACTGGCAGCACTCACAACTTCTTAGACCTTGCCTTAGCTAAGAAGCTTGGTTGCAAGCTTATTGCTGTGAAAATGAAGCCTATCACAACTGGTGGTGGTCACCAACTTGAAGTTCCCTTCATTTGTAAAGGTTTTACTTGGCAACTATAACAAATGACCTTTACTGCAGATATGTATGTATTGCCATTAGGAAGCTATGATGTGATTTTGGGAATTGAATGGTTGAAGTCTCTTGGTCCTATCCTTTGGGATTTTGAGAAACTTCAAATGGAGTTTACTACTCAGGGTAGGAGAGTGATACTAAGGGGCGCCAGAATTCCTTCTCCTAAGCTTGTCAACAACAAAACTTTTGCTCAAGCACTTGTTCAAGGTGCTGAGTTGTGTTTCATGACTATGGAGGATACTGGTCTTGTATTTTCTTTGCCTACTTGTATGTTGCTACATTCTGAGGAAGACAAGGTCTTGCGCTGCATCGCTATTAGTTCTCTGTTGCTTGAGTATGCGGAGACTGTTTTGCAGAGCCTCACCGAACTACCTCCCCTGGCCAAAGCTTTGATCATCGCATTCCTCTCTCAAAGAAGGTACCCAAGCTTTTAATCTAAGACCATATGTAAGCTCTGTCATTCAAAAAAATGTCATTGACAAAATAGTATTCGAGTTGCTTGACGAGGGTTATCCAACACAAAGACTAGCCCTTTTGCTTCACCTACTATTTTGGTGAAAAAGAAGGATGGTTCATGGCGTCTATGTGTGGATTTCAGAAGACTCAACTCTCACACCATCAAGGATAGGTTTCCTATTCCTTTAATTGAAGATCTTATGGATGAATTGGGTAAGGCTACCGTTTTTTCTAAGCTTGATTTGAGATCTGGCTATCACCAAGTCCGTATGGATGCTGGTGAAGAGCATAAAACTGCTTTTAAGACTCGTAATGGTCATTATGAATACTTAGTTATGCCTTTTGGCTTAGCTAATGCGCCTGCTACATTCCAGACCTTAATGAACCATGTTTTTCATGCTTTCTTAAGAAAATTTGTTATTGTTTTCTTTGATGACATTCTTGTGTATAGTACTTGTCTTGATGAGCATGTGCAGCACTTGCAATTGATCTTTTCAACTATGAGACATCAGAAGCTATTTCTCAACAGAGCAAAGTGTCACTTTGCTACTTCTCGGGTTGAATACCTTGGACATTTTCTCTCTAAGGAAGGTGTAGAAACAGACCCTTCTAAGATTCAAGCTGTTAAGGATTGACCTCTACCTAAGGATCTCAAGCAACTTAGAGGATTTTTGGGCTTGGCAGGCTACTATAGAAGATTTGTTAAAGGTTTTGGAGCAATTGCAAAGCCTTTGACAGACATGCTTAAGAAAGATTGTTTTTTCTGGAGTGAAGAGTCCATTTTGGCCTTCAACTCTCTTAAACAATCTTTGATCTCTGCTCCTGTGCTTAAGCTACCAGATTTCACTAAAAGATTCACTATTGAGACAGATGCTTCAGGCAAAGGTATTGGTGCTGTTCTTATGCAAGAAAACCACCCTATTGCCTATATTAGTAAATCATTGGGGCCAAAACAACAATCTTTGTCTATTTATGAGAGAGAATTGCTTGCTATCATTTATGCTATTCAGAAATGGAGTACCTATCTAGCCTATGCTCCTTTTTCTATCAAGACCGATCAAAGAAGTATCAAGCATATTCTGGAGCAAAAGCTTGCTACACCTTTTCAACAGGTTTGGGTGTCTCACTTGATGGGTTATGAGTTTGATATTGAATACAAAGAAGGTTCAACCAACTTGGCTGCTGATGCTCTTTCTAGGAAGCCTGGTGCAGAGTTACTGCCACTATTACTAGATAATGGACATCAAGACCTCCTTGCTATAATTCAGAAAGGTTGGAGTACTGATCATGTACTGAAACAATTGATTGCTGATCTGATTTTGAAACCTTCCTCTCACCCAAAGTTTACTTGGGTTCAAGATCAGCTTAGAAGGAAAGGAAAGCTAGTGATTGCCAATGATCCTATGCTTAAGAATACTATTCTCCAATGGCTTCATGATTCTCCTCTAGGGGGACATTTGGGGAGAGATGTTACTGTTTCTAGAGTTAAGACTCTTTTCTATTGGAAAGGCATGAATAAGGATATTCAATTTTATATCAGAAATCGTGGAGTGTGTCAAACTTCTAAAGCTGATCAAGCAGCTTCACCTGGTCTTCTGCAACCACTTGCAATTCCAGGTCGTATTTGGCAAGACATTAGTATTGATTTTATTGAAGGTTTACCAAATTCCAAAGGCAAGCATGTTATTCTGGTAGTGGTTGACAGATTGAGCAAATATGCTCATTTCTTGCCTTTGTCTCACCCTTATACAGCTAAGGAGGTAGCTCAAACCTTCATGGACAATGTGTTTAAGCTGCATGGTATGCCTGCCAGTATTACCAGTGATAGAGATCCTGTGTTTCTTAGTAAATTCTGGGCTGAGTTCTTTAAGTTACAAGGTGTAAAGCTTAATAAATCTATTGCTTACCGTCCACAGAGTGATGGTCAAACAGAGATTGTGAATAAAGCTTTGGAAAACTATTTGAGGTGTATGTGTTCCTCTAAACCTACCTCATGGTCCTCTTGGCTTAGTTTGGCCGAATGGTGGTATAATACTCATTCTCACTCGTCTACAAGGGCTACTCCATATGAGATTGTTTATGGTCAACCCCCTCCTACTCATTTACCTTATCTGTTGGGTGAAGCCTCTTCTACCCCTATTGACAGATCTCTGGCTGCTAGAGAAGATGCTATTAACTTACTTAAATTCCATCTTCTAAGGGCTCAGAATCGGATGACACAATATGCTAATAAGAAGAGAAGTGAGAGGAACTTCAATGTAGGTGATCATGTGTATTTGAAGCTCCAACCATACAGACAATCATCTCTCAAGGCTCATTTTCACCATAAGCTGCTGCCAAAGTACTACGGGCCTTACCTTGTGACTGCTAAGATTGGGAAGGTTGCTTATCAATTGGAATTACCACCTGAAGCTGTTATTCATAATGTTTTTCATGTGTCTCAATTGAAGTTATGCTACAATCCTACTGGTACTGCAACTCAATTATTTCCTACTGCTACATTGCTGCTGAAAGGTACACCAGAAGCTATCTTGGAGAGGAAGATGGTGAAGATCGGACATACTCATGCTACAAAGGTCTTAGTCAAATGGAAGAACAAGCCTGCTTCTGAAGCAACTTGGGAGTTCTACTATGAATTGATTCATCAATTCCCTGATTTTCACACTTGAGGACAAGTGTGTTCTGCAAGACAGGGGTATTTGTCACAGTATTACAGTTACTGTGAAGAATACTAAGTTTTTACTGATTAAGTTACTGTTTTATTGATTTTATTGCTCTTTTTACCTTTGTATTCGAAGCACTAGGTGCTGTTTCTAAATTCTAGCTGTTATTTTGTCTTATTGAGGACATGTCTTGCCTCATAGCTGTCAATCTAGTACTGCCATAGCTGGCAAGGATCTAGAGAATTCCTAGGATTTGCTTGTATTCGAAGCATTTACCTATTTCTGCTATATCAGTACTCTTATACTGATATATTAGCTACTGTTGCAGATACTTACTTCATTTCTGTGACAGATAGCAACGTGTATCAGGTGTGCTCGCACTCTCCCTTCTCTTGACCATCTTCTCTGCTCGCCACTCTCCCTTCTCTAGCACTTCTCTTCTCTCACAACCTGAACCAGTTTTACCATTCCTTCTGTTTTGTTCCAAAAACACCTCTGTTCTGTTCTGTTTGTTCTATTTTAATCGTGACTTCTGTTTCATTCCTTTTTGAAGTTCTTCCAATGAAGTTTCCTTATTGTCAACAATTATTTTGTGCAGCCTTTGTTCTGTTTGCGTTCAATTTAAAAGGCTCAAATTTGTTCTGTTTGTCAATAATTATTTGTTGTGTTTTGGATTAATTTTAATATTTTAATTAAGTTTTTGAACTATTTATATATATTATACCTTCATTATGTATTTGATGAATTTTGTATAATCTTATGATTATAGTTACGATTTCACGATTTATGATTTTACGTCCCCTTTCCATTTTGTGTACAATCCAATTTTGACTACCTTGTTCTCCGCACATGCCCAAATTAGTAACCACTAAGAAGAGACTTTATCATCTTTCAATTGGAGCTAGCCTAACTTTCTCTCTAATGACTATATTCCATATCGTATCTTGTTATGTATCCCACAAATATCCTTCATAAGTTTATCACCTTTTCAATGTTGATCTAACTTTCTAGTTGGCTAAGTGCTATACTGCCAATTTATCTAATTTTTGAAGTAAAATGTTTGGTTATATCTTAATTTGTCATTATTTGTCATTTTAGAATATCAATTAAGCATTGTTTATTATTTTCACTAAGAACTTCTCATATTTATTGGAATCTTAATTCGTTTTTTTTCTTGGACTATGCAGTGAAGGAAATTCTCAAGCTATGTCCGTCCAGGTTGCTGGTTACTCTCTACAAGATTCCAACTTTTGATTCAGTTGACGACTTCCTACAGAAGGTCGCTACTGTTAGGTAAACTCAAGAAGGGGGGAATAGTTGACATTGAAGCTGCTGCAAAAATCGTTCTTCATGATTGGAATGAAGGTATTCACATTGGAGTATTAGAAGAAATTGATACTTTTTTTTTTAAGTTAGATTAGAATGTACTTGATGCAGAGCAAATTAAGAGAATTGTTTACTTGCATGTTTCAGGTAAAATTCCATATTATACCATGCCCCCAGTTAGGGATCAAGGGGTACCTTCAGAGGCTAAGATAGTTACTGAGTTTTCAAAAGAGTTCAACATTGATGAGGTCTACAACAGTGAAGCTTCATTTATTGGAAACCTTATATCTTCTGTTGATTTAGATCCTGTTGAAGTTCCTTCAAGTTGTCCTGTCAAGTTTGACGAGGCGATGTTAGAGGTCTGTTCTTGATATTGCTGTTTTGAATTCATCTAAACTAGGAGAAAAATGCATTAGAAACAAATCGACATGTTTATCGTAGTGATAAACACTCAGTTTTGATCGTTTCGATTAATTAAACAACTTACCTTCTTACAATTTATGTTTTTCTAGGATGACAAACAAATTAAACCATCAGAAGTTGATGAAAGTCCTGAAAATATGGACGACGATGACGATGATGAATCAATGGAAGGTGATAATAACGATGATGTTGGCAAGAACAAGGGTAATATTGCAACTATTAGACAAAATGAGAAATTATATACAGCGGATGGTATACTTGATCCGAGAATTAGGCGAGCAGAAAAGAAGAAAAAGAAGAAGGCTAACAAAGCCTCCTCATCGGATCCTATGGACGATGATTATAACTTCAAAGTTGATTACTTTAAAAAGGAAGAAGACACAATGGATGCTGAAGGGGGCAAGAGTGATGATGATGAACAAGTCAACTCTGAGGCGCCTTTGTCTAGTATTCAGGTTGATGAATGATTGGGAAGTGTACATGGCTATAATTTTTGACATAAGGACAAAGGTAATGTTTGGATTGGTCAAGAATTGGTGCATCTCCTAATGCAAATTTTGTTCTTCAGATAGTTTTTCAGCTGTAATTTGTACACCTGCCCTGTCTTTATAGTTTGCAA
This sequence comes from Oxytropis ochrocephala, assembly GCA_020916435.1. Classification (NCBI taxonomy): domain Eukaryota; kingdom Viridiplantae; phylum Streptophyta; class Magnoliopsida; order Fabales; family Fabaceae; genus Oxytropis; species Oxytropis ochrocephala. Next base: position 71,236,368 of record CM037089.1, read on the forward strand.
AATGCTTAGGCCCTAACTGGGGCCTAAGGAACTACTCTTTTAGCTTGAAATTTTACTTTATTAACCTGAAACTGTTTTTTAGATTCTTTTAGTTTTATGTTTTTTCTATTAATTATCGTATAGTTTTTATCTTTTAATGATGTTTGCGTAAACCCTTTTTAAATGATATATGATTCTGGTAAGTGGATGGAGAAAAAATTCCCTAATTTTAAACTATCATTTTAGACTGAGAAATGTTTTGGTACATCCTACCATTTTGATGCAGCGGGAAGGCAAATATAGTGTATGTAATTTTGAAAAAAGTATATTTTTTATCCAAAAAAAATGTATTTGAATAAGACAAGTATTAGGCTCATTCATCATGAAGATACATCCTTATTTATTTAGGGCAGTTCACCTTGCACCCCATATCCCTATCCCCCACACCACGAAAACTTGCCACCTAAAAATTCCAAACTACCCTTACTAACACACATTATATCCCTTTCTAACCCTCACACTGCTAATCGCAGTTTACCATTTACAACCCAACACACCTAAAAAACAAGTCTCTCCTAACAACCCACCTCCACTGCGAGCATTACCGGACCTCCATTGTTACAACCACCTCGTCGGAATCTAAGTTTTTGAATTGCGTGTCATTTGATTTGTTTAACTTTTGCCATATTTAGCGTCTGAAAATTAGGATTTTGGAAGTGTAACTCAATTTTCAAACGTCTCAGATACACATCTAGAAACTTTATTTTCGGACATGTATCTGTTAATGGACGAAACACATTTCAGAGTTAATCATTTACGACTGTGACAGGTATTCCGGAAATTGAGTTTTCGTAAAGATTACTTGTTATTTTGGAACTCTAGTGGGTAGTCGTGCATGCACGAGTGTTATGGAGGGGAGAGTTGGTAGTGCGGTGGACGAATGTGGTGGGCGGACGATGGTGGTGAGGTGGGGGACGGTGGTGATGCCTTGAGAGGGGAGGGGTTACTTACGTGTGGGGTGGGATGGGAGAGGGAGAGGCGGTGGCGCCAATGAGGTGGTGGTGGCACGACAGCGGTAGCGATGGTTAGCGACAACACTGTGAAAGTGGTGAGTTGGGTGGTTACATGTGGGGGTGGGGTGTCAGTGGGATATTTGGTTGGGGTTGGGAAAGATAGGGTGTTGGGTTTGAAATAAGAAGGGTAGTGTGGGGTTTTTTGGATGGTTTAATGAGTTTTGGGAATGTGGGGGTAGGGATGAATTACCCATATATTTCATGTTGGGTGTTGCTTTTCCCACGCCCCCTCCTACTCAAAACACACCCCACAAAGTGTGAAATGACCTAAAGACCAACCAAAGCGTCTTTTTTTTCAAGAATTTTCACGTGTTCGAACACGAGCCTTCGAACATGTTCGAATGACATCGTTCGAGTGTGTTGAATTTTGACTTCACACCCTTTTGGGCATTTTTCACCTGTTCGCATGAGGTTATGCGAACCTGTTCGAATGACCTTGTTCGAACATGTTCGAACGACATCGTTCGAGTGTGTTAAATTTTGACTTCACACCCTCTTGGGCGTTTTTCACCTGTTCGCATGAGGTCATGCGAACCTGTTCGAACAAGGTCGTTCGAACAGTCATTAAACACATCCTCACAACGTTTCACGCAAGGTTATTTTTGGAATAAAATTTATTAAGGGGTGTGAAAGAGTAGGAGGGGGAGTGGGAAAAGCAAAACCCTTTCGTGTTTTGTAACCTTTAATTAGAGGAGTATTAGGCTCATTCATCACGAATATTAAGCCCAAATAAGTTTCAATGTCAAGTAAACAATTTACCGGACTTGACCAATTTTTTTTTTATCTGATTCAAAATATCCACTACATTATTTTAGGTTACTTATCTGTAAATATTTTAAAAGTACAAAATTATTAAAAAATAATTAAATTATTGTCTTTTTTTGCAATAACGAAACATATAAGAAACACTAAATAAAAATATTGGAAACACACTGCTAGGGTTTCTTGAGAATTGCTAACAAATCCTATTATTTAACTTCACTCAATAAAAAACATTAGTAGCATATGAAAACTAGAATGAGATTTTTCCTCAACAGAAGCTACAAGGACATCCATTCTTTCCAAACGTTGATTTCGCTTGTGGAGAAAATCAATCCACAGAGAGTTCAATGAATTATTTTTTGTTAAACTTGATGTATGTCATTATGAAAGGGAATACCAAAGAAGATATTTTTTTAACTTTGTAGCATTTTGGCTTGATAACCACGAAGATACTACCATTGAAAAAATCTATTTAACATTATCAAACCTTAGTGAAGCTATTGAGAGTGAAATATTGTGTTGCCTTTGCCACAAAACATTGGGTGAAAGAGTTGGGGATAGATTTATCTGAGCCTAACTGGTTTGAAAGAGATCATGAGAATCCTATGGTTTTGTTTGATTTGCAAACATATGTTTATGAGCATAAAATCATAGAATCTCTCATGTTGTATTCTTGTGGTTTTCTTGAAATAGAGTTGATCAAGTTGCATGCACTCAAAGAAATTTCTTTAGGTTGGATTGAGTTGACAAATGATGCTATTAACAATACTTTATATAAAGTATTGTTAATAGCATAATTTGTCAACTCAATCCAATCAAAAGAAACTTCTTTGAGTGCATGCAACTTGATCAACTCTATTTCAAGAATACAACATATGAGTGATTCAATGGTTTTATGATAATAAACATATGTTGGCAAATCAAACAAAACCATAGGATTCTCACGATCTCTTTCAGACCAGTTAGAGTCGGATAAATCTATTCCCAACTCTTGAACCCAATGTTTTATGGCGAAGGCTACACAATTTTTCACTATCTCAATAACTTCACTAAGGTTTGATAATGTTAAAAAGAATTTTAAATGGTAGTATCTCCATGGTTATAAAGCGGAAATGTTACAGAGTTGAAAAAATCTATTCTTTGGGCAACCCTTTCACAATGTGGTGAATCAACTTTAACAAAATTGGATTCATTAAACTCCTATGTTGGTTGATTTTTTCCACAAGTGAAACCAACATTCGGAAAAAATGCATGTTGGTGATGGAATGATGAAGAATTGAAATAATGATGAGAAGCCAAGAATCGAGTTACAAAAAAACCTATCATAGCTTGGTGGCATATTGGTGATGGAAGGAAGAGAGTAAGAGAAAAAGGCTGTGAATGCAAATGGAGCGGGGTGTATGAGCTTGTGTAAGGTTGATGAGTTTTTTAGGTTAAATGATACGTCTTATGGAGTATTTATAATGAAAGTCAAAAGGTAGAGTTTCGTTTTTTTCTATATTCCTCAGAATTTTTTTTTTCAAAATACAATTACAATAAGAATAACTATTATGCTCTTTTATTACACATTGTTTTAATCTTTTACTCGTTAATGAGTTAATTAATGTTAGTCTTATCTCTTCTGAGTTAATTAATGTCAATCTTATCTCTTAATATAGATTGGTTGACTGAATTATCACTTAACAACAAGAATAACTATTATGCTCTTTTATTAAACATTTTTTAGTCTTTTATCTTTTAATGAGTTAATTAATGTCATTCTTATCTCTTATGAGTTTATTAATGTTAGTCTTATCTCTTAATATATATTCTTTGACTGCATTATTTCTTAACATATGAAATTGTAAAGAATAATGAGCCTTATCTGTAATTATATATTATTTCTTTTCAGTTTTTTTAAAGTTACCAAAACATCTGGTACAACAACAACATCAAATTTACATTTAATGAAAATTAAATATATGCACAAAACAGCAACAAAAAACATGTCTACCAACTACCTCAAATTTACATATACCAAAATAAAAAATAAATCCTCAAGAAGCCCCTATCCAAAAATTACCAAAACTTGTCCAACAACCACATAAAATTCACATTCAACCAAAATCAAATATATACACAAAACTGTCACAAAGTATAACTGTTAACACCCAAAAATAAGTAAAGTCGTAGGCCGAGGACTAAGAGAGGAAAAATGGATCACGGTATGGAGGCAAGCCACTCGACAAGACCCAGAAGGGTTTTTGCCAGAAAAAAGCGAAGTCAAAAAGGTGGTCCTCGGGGCATATGGAAAGTCAAAAAAAAACCCCGAGGGAGGGTTACGCCCGAGGGCCAATGAGCCAAGCTGAGGGAAAGTAATCACCCCATCCTATAGAGTTCCAAAGCTGAGGTGACTCTGATTGCCTAAACCATCACCTAAAGGTTAGAGCAGCCAAGCCACCACGTGGCCGATACATGATGGGCATTACTTGGAAGCCAGAACGTGGCGTGAAGATAGAATGTGGGAGCGATTGAAGTTCAAGCGGAAGAGCGAGGTCGGAGAACGTGGAGCACCGAGCACTTAGCCCACTAACCGCGCCAGTGGGAATCGTGGGTAGTTACTGCACTTAGTTGAGGGCCTATGAAGCGATGAGAGCCATTGATCATAGATCAATCCGACGGCAGGCAAATGTTGGCTAGCATAGTGGCCGACGAGGGCCTATGTGTGTGTGTGTGTGTGTGTATATATATATATATATATATATATAGCAATAGAGTAGAATGTAAAGGACACACATCAATCAATCAAACTCTAAAGTTATTTTAATTTATCTTTCTTTACCGCACTTTATTTATCTTTAGTTTATGCCTTATCCGTAGTAATCCAACACTCGCGTCCCATTCTCACCTTGCCTGACCCTTTTTAGAGGAGTCAGGAAACCCATAGTCGAGGAGCTGAGTTCCCTCCTCGGCGCAATTGCTTGAAGAACGAGGAATTAAAGACTGTCCAAACCTGTGGCCGACACCACGACTAGGACCTAAGAGTTTGAAGACAACAAAAATTGGCACGCCCGGTGGGACAGGAAAAGATGAGCAAACTCCTCCGTTTGATTTTCCTGGAATGGATTACAGTTGGCGTATGCACCTACGCTCTGGCAGAAACCTAAGTATGGAGCCAACATCGGCATCAAAAATGGTGACTGTTGAGCTCCCTACCTAGGGTGCCGCTGTTCTGTTCCGAGGATTGGGAGTGCCTGTCGTCTTCCCCTAGGTAGGGAGTAAGAGAGGTTGCAAACCTTCTCTTTCAATTTAGAAACAGAAGATAGAAGTGAAAGCCAAAAAGGATCTAGCTTATGTTGAAGTCTTTGGTACTCTCTCTCCCTCTGTTAATTGAATCTATTTAGTAGCATCGATCATTCATTCTATTACGTACTGTTCCGACCTGGGTTGCAAACCCCATCGAACGCTTGGGCCTGGCCCAATTATCCTTCAGGAAACTCAGCCCAACAAGACGGTCCAACTGTAAAGTACGCAGTCACACCTGACCAAGAGCCGACGGCCTAGATTTACTATAAAGATCCGACGGCTAGAGCCAGACGCCCTCGTCTATAAATAGAGCACTCGGTCTCCAATTCCAGGTACTTTCTCATTCTTGCACATTCCGCCTATTCCCTCACTAACTTAGGCATCAAAGTGACTGCAGGTACACCCCCACCCGACGTGGGACGGATTGCTACTCGAACATCCGAGGACGCTTCTCTCATTCCGAAGCCAGCTGACGAGTCCCGAGAAGCGGAACCCTACTAGCTCCTCGGACGAGGTAACTTCTTACTCGGACCGCTTCCACGGGCGCGCCAAATATGGAAATAGGCGGAGTATGCCTATTTTCGCCCGGCATGTCAAGGCGTGCCTTAAAACGCAAGTGGCGCGAGATTTCACAGGTGGTTGCGTTCCCACGAGGGACTCTCCCATCGAGGAGGCCACTATGCTTCTCCGAAGAAGATTATCATCTCGGCCTCAATCTCCGGAGTGGAAATAGAACGAATCTTGGTCGATCAAGGGAGTACGACAGACATAATGTTCCAAGGGCTCCTTCCCGCCTTCGAACTCTCACCCGAGGCCTTGATTCCATACCTAGGTCCCAACCTTACCATCCTAGGCGAAAAGATTCCTAAACCGTTGGGATACTTCAAGACGTTTGTCACCTACGGGAAAAAAAGGCTCTCCCGGGCGATAAAAACTGTTTTCGTGGTAGTGCTCATGATCTCCCCGTACTGTTGCATCGTCGGGAGGCAGACGTTGGCAAAGCTAGGAGCCGTAGTCTCGGTGTTATACCCCAATTTTGTCCGTCCTCTCTTTTTTTTGTTTTTAGTCGTTTAATTTATTTTGAGTAAAAGCGTAAAAAAAAAGCTAATTTAATTTTTATTACAATTTAGGAGTATCCAAAATGTCCCAATCTCTAAAATACAAAAAAAAACAATAATCAAAATACAAAAAATATAAAAAACGAAAATTAAATAAAGGAGCAAAGATCGTGAATCTCTCGGGTCTGCTTGCTCTCCAAGACCTTTCAAGAAGCCCACATTATCAGATCTGCAAAAGCCCAGTCAAAAAAATAGTCAAACAACAATTAATGCTAAAACCTAATTTCTACCTATAAATAAACAGTTAACCTAAAGTCTAAGGGGAGGCAGCTGCAAATATTACTGAAAAATAAGGATTAGGGCTTCACATTGGAACCCTAATCACCTAAACACGTTTTTGTGAGATCTGAAAATTTGAGCAACAGCAGCAGACCAAAAAAAACACAGTAGCAAAGTAGCAATTCAGTCATAAGCAAATAGGAGCCTAACAGAAGCTAAAGTAAAGGATTAACGTGCAACGCTTACAACACAGAATTCATTGATGATGCTAACTGTAACGCCCCAAATTTTATTAGAAATTATTTGGAGTTGATTTGATAGGGTAGTGGACCAAATTGGAGAGTTTTTGGCATAGGGACCATGTTGAGAAGGACTAAAATTGATGTTAGAAATACTTAATATATGATTATTATTATTATTATTATTAAAAAACAAGGAAAACTAAAGTGGTTATGGGAGGGAGAAAAAGTAGGAGGAAAAGTAGGAGGAAAAGTAGCGTATGGTTGGGAATTAAAAATCAAATTAAAAAGGGTTAGAGTGTTGATGCTCATTTAAATAAGGAGTGGGGTGTAGTAAATAAATGGGGAGTATTTTAGTTAAATAGGAGGAGATGAGAAAGTAATTAGGGTGTGCAAATAGGGCCCATTAGCGTTAAGTGGCCCAAACCCAATTAATAAAACCCTTGGGTCTTAGGAGAAACCCTCATTAGAAACAAAAGATCAAAAATTAGAAAGGAGAGAAGAGTGAAGAAGGTCACGGCTGCGGCTAGAGCTAGAGAGAAGGAGAGGAGCGCTTGATTCAAGGAGAAAGAGGGAAGGCTTGGAGTGTTGGTGTCTTGGAGGGGTGTTCTTGAGGGCTTTAGTGTATCTTCTTCAATTAACAAGGTATGGGGGCTCTCTTTCATAGTTAATAATTTATAAACCATGAAATCATAGGGATTAGGTGTTAGGAGTAGTTGTTTAAATTGATTCATGAAGTATTTGATTGATTGGGTGATTGTGTGACCTTATATGTGGTTGAATTGAATTGTTATGTAAATATTGAGTTTTGATGTTGTTGATGAATTATTGAGGTGATTGCTGAATTTTGATGTTGTTGTGATATGATTTTGATGATGTTTCATGTGGTTGATGAATTGTAGAGATGAATTTCATGTTTGGTAATATTGGGTAGGTAGAATCGATTTTAGGGTGATGGAGGGCTGCTGTTTTATTAACAATTAGTCTGCTGCTTTTGATTTAAATAGAGGTCACATCTTTTTTTTTTTGTTTAATGGAAGATCACCATTGTTTGCCTTTGAACAGAAAAAATTTATATGTCTGTTGCTGTCTTTTTGTCAAAATCTGAGTTGCTGTATTTTCTTAAAGTGTCTGTCATGTTTTTGAAAAATTGATATCTTGCGAACCGGAGCCCGATTGAGGTGTTCTAAAATGCGTTGGAAAGCTTATTCAGAGGCCTAACTGAATATTCTATTTTTAAGGCAAAATAAACTATTTTGTGGTAGCTGTTATACGAATGAAATGCTGCTGTGTGTCAAAAAATAAAGTGCTCTCATGTTTTTGAAAAATTGATATCTTGCGAACCGGGAACCCGATTGAGGTGTTCTAAAATGCGTTGGAAATCTTATTCAGAGGCCTAACTGAATATTCTATTTTTAAGGCGAAATAAACTGTTTTGTGTTGCTGTTTATACAAATAAGAATTCTGCTGTTGGCGCAGAAAAGGTGGTTGTTTTGGTCATTGTTTTCTCTTTGTATTTGGCGATAAATCCTACTGCTTTTTAAATTGTTTTTGCTGTGGTTTAATTGGCGTTTCAAGTTAGCTGTTTCCACAATTAAAATGTGATGTTTTCCAACCTTGCAAATGTGGTGTTTTTCCCTTAATTTTAAATGTGATGCTTCCTAAGCGTGAAATGAGGTGTTTTCCAAAATCTTAAATATACTGTACCCAAATTCTATGTGTTGTTATCTTAAATCTTAGGTGTTAAATTAATCCCTAGGTGTCACATTAGTCCCTAGGAGGTGTTTGGGTCCCTAGGTGTGGGTTTAGTCTCTCTGGCGTTGACTTTAGTCCTCAAGTGACTTAGTCCTTTGGTGTAGAATTAGTCTTGGTGATCTTTTAGTCCCTATAGAATTACTATTTATGGTGTGGTGTATTATCGGTGAATAAATAATGGTGAGTTGGGGTCTATGACCCTTCTTTGATGTTGGTGAGCCTACAAGGCTATTGGTGAGTACGTTATTGATTTCTTTTGGTGTTTCGTGTTTTTTTGGTGCATAGTCATGGTGTCGCATAATCATATGCATTTTTGGTGAATGGGCCTCGGCCTCTTAAAATATTTTGGTGTTTGGTGAATGCCCTCAAGGCAATTTTGGTGATGGATCCACATGCATATGCCCGGTGGAGTTTTGGGTTGCATTTCATACATTGCATACATGTTTCGTGATTGATTGTGTCTTCATAAACTATTTGGTGTAACCTGTATTTGGTGTAATGTATTTGGTGTAACTGGAATTGGTGTAATCTGTAATTCGTGTACCTATTCTACCGTGTTTCTTGTTTTATCTATTATTTCCTATGCATTGAGACTCACCTCATCGCGGCGTGTTGCTTCGTATGTCGGCAACCCGCAGTGACGGTGGATCAAGGTGACTAGATATCCTTCTTCTAGTGTGGTCGAGTCGGCTCTGATACGTAGCACCGGTGGGGTGTTTAGTTTATTATTTCTTTTATATTTTGAACTAAGATGTTAAGTTGTTATTTTCCACTGCTGTAGTATTTTGTCCTCGGACATTGTTGGTGCTATGTATCATTTTATCAAGTTTATTTTAATTACTATTTTGGAGTTATTTAAGGTGTTTTGTTTTAAATGTGACACCTCGAGCTGGCCGCACTAAAAGTTTTTACGCACTGATTTTCAAAATTAATTAAATAGTAGTTATGGTAGAAGGGTTGTTACATTAGTGGTATCAGAGCGATTCGAGTCCGTCCGCCAAGTTATCGAGTCGTCAAGTCTATTAACCCTCGAGTCTTGGTACTCGTTCTAAGTTATAGTTATGTTGTTGTTTATTTGTCGTCGAATGTTGAGAACGCGTTTAAGTCTTGTATTGTCTGTTATGATTTGGTATAGTATTGTCCGTGTGTTCTTCTGTGTCCCTTGTCGATCTCGGCAGAGACTTTGTTGTGATTTTGTTTGTTTGTTTGCCGTCGAATGGATTGGACATGATCTTGGGTATGAACCGTTAGAGCATAACCAAGTCCGTATTAACCGCCGTAGCAAGTCGGTGAGTTTGGGAGTGATGAGTCTGTTTTGTTAACCGCTAGTCAGTGTCTAGGTTAGCGGAGATTTATATCCGGGAGGGTGTGAAGCTTTAAATTTTCGAGGACGAAAATATTCTAAGTGGGGGAGAGTTGTAACGCCCCAAATTTTATTAGAAATTATTTGGAGTTGATTTGATAGGGTAGTGGACCAAATTGGAGAGTTTTTGGCATAGGGACCATGTTGAGAAGGACTAAAATTGATGTTAGAAATACTTAATATATGATTATTATTATTATTATTATTATTATTATTATTATTATTAAAAAACAAGGAAAACTAAAGTGGTTATGGGAGGGAGAAAAAGTAGGAGGAAAAGTAGGAGGAAAAGTAGCGTATGGTTGGGAATTAAAAATCAAATTAAAAAGGGTTAGAGTGTTGATGCTCATTTAAATAAGGAGTGGGGTGTAGTAAATAAATGGGGAGTATTTTAGTTAAATAGGGAGGGAGATGAGAAAGTAATTAAGGGTGTGCAAATAGGGCCCATTAGCGTTAAGTGGCCCAAACCCAATTAATAAAACCCTTGGGTCTTAGGAGAAACCCTCATTAGAAACAAAAGATCAAAAATTAGAAAGGAGAGAAGAGTGAAGAGGTGCGACGGCTAGGGCTAGAGAGAAGGAGAGGAGCGCTTGATTCAAGGAGAAAGAGGGAAGGCTTGGAGTGTTGGTGTCTTGGAGGGGTGTTCTTGAGGGCTTTAGTGTATCTTCTTCAATTAACAAGGTATGGGGCTCTCTTTCATAGTTAATAATTTATAAACCATGAAATCATAGGGATTAGGTGTTAGGAGTAGTTGTTTAAATTGATTCATGAAGTATTTGATTGATTGGGTGATTGTGTGACCTTATATGTGGTTGAATTGAATTGTTATGTAAATATTGAGTTTTGATGTTGTTGATGAATTATTGAGGTGATTGCTGAATTTTGATGTTGTTGTGATATGATTTTGATGATGTTTCATGTGGTTGATGAATTGTAGAGATGAATTTCATGTTTCGTAATATTGGGTAGGTAGAATCGATTTTAGGGTGATGGAGGGCTGCTTGCTTTATTAACAATTAGCTGCTGCTTTTGATTTAAATAGAGGTCACATCCTTTTTTTTTTGTTTAATGGAAGATCACCTTTGTTTGCCTTTGAACAGAAAATTTATATGTCATAGGTTGTCTTTTTGTCAAAATCTGAGTTGCTGTATTTTCTTAAAGTCTTTGTCATGTTTTTGAAAAATTGATATCTTGCTAACCGGAGCCCGATTGAGGTGTTCTAAAATGCGCTTGGAAAGCTTATTCAGAGGCCTAACTGAATATTCTATTTTTAAGGCAAAATAAACTATTTTGTGGTAGCTGTTATACGAATGAAATGCTGCTGTGTGTCAAAAATAAAGTGCTCTCATGTTTTTGAAAAATTGATATCTTAGTAACCGGGAACCCGATTGAGGTGTTCTAAAATGCGTTGGAAATCTTATTCAGAGGCCTAACTGAATATTCTATTTTTAAGGCGAAATAAACTGTTTTGTGTTGCTGTTTATACAAATAAGAATTCTGCTGTTGGCAGAAAAGGTGGTTGTTTTTTTTCTTTGTTTTCCTTCAGATTTGGCGTATAAATCCTACTGTTTTTAAATTGTTTTGCTGTGGTTTAATTGGCGTTTCAAGTTAGCTGTTTCCACAATTAAAATGTGATGTTTTCCAACCTTGCAAATGTGGTGTTTTTCCCTTAATTTTAAATGTGATGCTTCCTAAGCGTGAAATGAGGTGTTTTCCAAAATCTTAAATATACTGTACCCAAATTCTATGTGTTGTTATCTTAAATCTTAGGTGTTAAATTAATCCCTAGGTGTCACATTAGTCCCTAGGAGGTGTTTGGGTCCCTAGGTGTGGGTTTAGTCTCTGGCGTTGACTTTAGTCCCTGAAGTGACTTAGTCCTTTGGTGTAGAATTAGTCTTGGTGATCTTTTAGTCCCTATAGAATTACTATTTATGGTGTGGTGTATTATCGGTGAATAAATAATGGTGAGTTGGGGTCTATGACCCTTCTTTGATGTTGGTGAGCCTACAAGGCTATTGGTGAGTACGTTATTGATTTCTTTTGGTGTTTCGGTGTTTTTTTTGGTGCATAGTCATGGTGTCGCATAATCATATGCATTTTTGGTGAATGGGCCTCGGCCTCTTAAAATATTTTGGTGTTTGGTGATTGGTGAATGCCCTCAAGGCAATTTTGGTGATGGATCCACATGCATATGCCCAGTGGAGTTTTGGGTTGCATTTCATACATTGCATACATGTTCTGGTGATTGATTGTGTCTTCATAAACTATTTCGTGTAATCGTATTTGGTGTAATCAGATTTGGTGTAAATCGAATTGGTGTAACTGTAATTCGTGTACCTATTCTCATCGTGTTTCTTGTTTTATCTATTATTTCCTATGCATTGAGACTCACCCCTCATCTGCGTCGTGTTGCTTTCGTATATGTCGGCAACCCGCAGTGACGGATCAAGGTGACTAGATATCCTTCTTCTAGTGTGGTCGAGTCGGCTCTGATACGTAGCACCGGGGGGGTGTTTAGTTTATTATTTCTTTTATATTTTGAACTAAGATGTTAAGTTGTTATTTTCCACTGCTGTAGTATTTTGTCCTCGGACATTGTTGGTGCTATGTATCATTTACTGAAGTTTATTTTAATTACTATTTTGGAGTTATTTAAGGTGTTTTGTTTTAAATGTGACACCCTCGAGCGGTCGCACTAAAAGTTTTTACGCACTCTGATTTTCAAAATTAATTAAATAGTAGTTATGGTAGAAGGGGTTGTTACACTGACCAAAAGCTTCATTACAAATCTGAATGGCATCGTTACAATTTGAAACACAAGGTTCTTTTATACTTTCTCCCTATTTGTTAAACCCTGATTTTTTATTCTTTTTGTTTTTTTTTCTTTCTTTCTTGATGTTTCAATCTAGATAATGAAAATCTGTGAATATGCATGTACCGACAATAACATGATGAAATTTTCAGTTTCATGCCATACTTATATGTGGATATCGTTATTTTAGCTGATGAATATTGTGGAGAGATTTGTCTCGTGTTCCAAATTAGGGTTGGCTTAACTTGTAGGATCAATTAACAACAAATCAAATGTATTCTGAACACTTTACAAGTAATTATTATTGAGAATTATATAGTGTTTAGGAAGGTTCTATATTGGCCAGGGAGGTGTTGGATTTAGGCTTGTAGCGTAAATGATTAGCCTTGAAAACAATGCTTGTCCTAGTTATTGAAATTAATGTTATTTATGTTTGGATAATTTATAAGAAAGTGATTTTTATCAGTTCATTCGTTTGGATTGTTTGGGTCAAAATTGATTGAGTGTAAAATTTTATTGAATTGAATTTTAGAATCATTTCCACTTAGAATCAATTCCAAGCCACCGTAACAGCTACAAAACGGAGCTTCTATTTAGAATCGATTTTGAGGCTAAAAAAATCAAATTCGGATGTAAGAAGTCAAATAAACGGCTAAGTCGGTTGTACAACCGAGTTAGTCATCATTTTAGGACCAATGAGCTGTACAGTTCAGTAATCATACAAAAAACTTAATAAAATATAAATAAATTATTTTCCATAAATAGGGGACTAAGTTGGTTGTACAACCGGGTTAGTCAGCGTTCTAGAACTAATGAGCTGTACAGTTCAGGAGTTCTAGAATACCTACTCTAAAACTAACCCACCTCACATCAAACCAATTTCTTTGAAAAACTCAAAACCATTTTCAAAAAGTAGGGGACTAAGTCGGTTGTACAATCGGTTAGTCAACGCCCTAGGAATCGATGAGTCTGCATGCAGATTCAAGGCATCCTAGGACCCCTACACTAAAAAAACACCAACCAATAAACCTTTTTCAGGAAGAACTACGTAGCTTTGATTCCTCCATTGCATCTGGAGGTACGTAGGAGCAAGAGTCCACTCTTGTCAAGCACTAAAAATTAACAATTTTAATTAAGTCTCCTTTCCTTCACATTCAAATAAAAGGGTAAATATTAAATTAAACTACAATTAATTAGATCAAAGGATGTCGTGGGGTGCTAATACCTTCCCCATGCATAACGACTCCCGAACCTTAAACTCGCCTTGTCCAAACCTAAAGGGATTTCCCGAATTTTCCCTTAAACTAGAATTTCGGTGGCGGCTTCCTTTCGAACTTCGAAGACTCCTTTCCCGGATTTTCGGTCGCTACAGCTGGCGACTTCACTTGGGACTTAACTTTTTAGAGAGTCAAAACCTAGTCTATTTAGTTGTATTAATTTAATTTTTACCTTTCCCTTGTTTATTTATTTTTGCATGTTATATTATTTATTTGATCTATAAACCCTAGGATAGAAGACGATATTTTGCATGTATGTTTGTTTTGTTTGCAGCTTTGGGTTTGTCTTTAATTGCTCCTACACACACTTCACAATTACACTTCTGCACACACATGTGAGAAAAGTCCTCTACCCGGACTTGAGTGCAAACCTAAGTTAGAACGAGATTGTGTAATGATGGCCTGCGGGACGTACGTCTCGTTGGGTGGTCATGAAAATCTCACCTAGAGTTTGATTTCTTTTAAGGATGCTATCCCTTCTAATAGCTTGCCTATTGTTGGGGTCAGTGTTCTTGACTGAAGTCCTTAGCTCTAGGGACCATGTGTAGGATTCTTTAGAACCATCCCTGTGAGATTCACTATAAAAGAAACCTTAGACCCACTATGTAAGATACATTTCTAGGGTCACAAAGGAGCTTCATACCCTTGCATTCAAACAAATATTTGTGCTTACCGTCTTTTATCCAAAAATCAAAAAAATCAAAAAGTCAAAAACCCAAATCATTATTTACCGCAAGTTTCTTAGAAACCATACCTCATGCATTTTTCTTTGCATTACAAAAATAAACATCTTATGTTACGACTGCCTGAGAATTAAAAGCTTTATTTTGGAGAGAAGCCATGCATGCTAAAGTCAAAGTCAAACTTTGTACTTTACTCTCCAAACGTAAAACTTATAATTCCCCGACGCGATAAATAAAATCATACATTATCATTTCATTCACATACATTATCATTACATTTGCATTTCACATACATTCATTCGCATTTCATGCACACTCATTCATTTTGCATACCTACATCATGCGTTACAAAAAAAATGAGCATAATTCTAGAAAAAAATTGTGGTGAGAGGTGAGACATTCTTGTGAGGTAAATCATTCTTTTTGGAAAGAGTTTAGTCATACTTCGTTGCAAGCTCAAGGTGTTTCAAGTCACTCAGTTTTTAAAATTTTTAGCTTGCTCACATTTTTTTTTAACCAAACGTTGTATCTCTTCCATCCCATGATAAATGACCGAAATGTCCGTCAAAAATTTCTATCATGTTTTAACTAATGTTAACTCTCTACGAAACATTTGTGTAGTGACTTGGGTAACATGTGTGTTTATTTTTGTTTGAGTCAGTTAGCGTCCCTACCTTACCATCATCCCCTATCAAAGTCTAATCCCACCCCGACCACCCATAAAGTACATACTCCCCACATCAGTACATAGTTGACGTTTCTGGTTGGTTCCCCTAGTGAAATAACACTTTAGGCCCTCCATACTGGGGCAAATGTGTGATCTCTAAAATACCTTGTCAACGTTGTATTCCCTTGGTGCAAGTCATTTAAAAATAAAATAAAATAATAATAATAATAAATTCAAAAAGGCCCGTTAGGTCGAAAACTCGTAAGAGCGGCCTAAGCAAAAATTAGGGCATAAAAAAAGAGAGAAACAAAGAAAAAGAGAAAATATATAAAAGTAAATAAATTATTGTCCTTAAGTTAATTTTTGAGAAAACGAGCAATCACGATTTGAAATGAAGTTTGACCATCTTCCCATACCCTCGAAAAAACCTGTGCTACCCACCTTAAGCCAAAATCTAAAAACCTTTCAATCACCCTAGACCAGGATCTATCCCACATCAAAAATGGTGTATCATTTTTATCAAGTCACTCAGCTCGAAAGAAAAAAAAATCAAAATCAAAATCAAAATCAAAAAAGGAAGTAAAATCAAAAAAGAGGATCGAAAAACCACGAAAAAGCAAAAGTGGTACAATTATGAGCTGATACTTCTTACCATTAAATGCATAAGAGATCATTGTCTGAAATAAACCCCCAAACACTTCCCTTGTCCTCAATATCCTATCCTTCATAAACCCTTGGCCAAGTCACATCCCTAAACAGATCCATTCTATCATGAGGCACATAAGAGGTTCTTATCGCAATAAAACCTAAACACCTCATTGAGCCTAATAAACCCTTCTTTCATAAACCATTAACCCACTAGTGCAAAATCAGGAAAAGAATTAGACATTTAAAGTCACGCGCTCAGATGTCTGACTTGATACGTAGGCGCGGTGGCAAACTTGTAATTAAAATGAAAAACTTTATTTGGCACCTGTGTTTTTAAGTCAAGCGTAAACATGTCTAACCTCAAAAGTGAAAACTTTTAACATTTTAAGACAAACCGGTATATAGCCTGACTTCAAAAGTACTTCACAATTAATTAAAAAAATGCGCTCTCTCTTGCGAACGCTCAAAACGCGCTCTCTCTCCTTCGCGAACGCTCATCTCCTCTCTCGCAACATATCGGGTTCAACCTCATCTCTCTTGTGCTCAACTCCTCTTCTTTCAGTGCAAGTTCTCTCTCTCTCTCTCTATCATGCTCTCTCTCTCTCAGATCGTGCTCTCTATCTCTCTAAGGTTTATTATGGTGTTTACATTTTATTGATTGTATAAATTTTAGGGTTTATGAGTTTTTAAAACTTAATTTGGGAATGATTTAGTAGATTATCTGTATTAGGGTTTTTGTTGTGGTGTGTCATTGTAGCTTAGTAGATAGTGGTTCTGGTCACTATATATAACTGCAGTGCAAAGAAGCAGAAGAACAATGATACTTCTAGTGCATTTAATTTTGACATAGAGAACCTTGACAAGAAAAGCATCAATTATGAGAGACTCGTATCATTTGGGAAAGACATCGCTGAGTTACATTCCTCCAAACTTGAGAGGTTAATTGGATTCTAGGGTAATGTTCCTAATTTTTATATTTTGTATTTTATTTATTATCTCTTTCCCTGATATTACTGTTTGAATAATATAGTATTTACAGTAAATCTGCATAGGTAGGCACCTAACTTGTCCTTTTGAATATCTGGAATTCAGATATATAACCTTAAGAATTTAGTAAACATATAAGCTTTTTGTTTGTCTATCAAATTCATTCAACTTTTCATCATTTAATATTTTATAGTTTCTAAATTGCTCCTTCATGGCTGCAATAACTGGCTTTTTATTTGACCTCAAGTGGAAATGAAACTTCCTCCTTTATCAATTGCATTATCGATGGAAATTTCTCTATATCTATCTCCTAATAGTCTCTAATTTCGAATTTTTTGAACCACATGCAATTGCCATCACATGCTTTTCTACTTGGCAATGTTCGATTTTCACGCTTTGTCTCGTTGTTATGATTGATGTGGTTATCTATGATTAAGCAATTGAGCCTATGATTATAGAATTAGAGGAGGGTTCTCTAAGTTTATTTTGTTGTATATTTCTCTCTTATTCATTGAAAAGTTTTTGATATTTCTGCTTATTGCCTTACATACAAATTTGTAAGGAGTTCTAAAGTTTGTGTTATCCTTGTTGATACTTCAGGTGTTGCTTATTCTAAACATATTGTGCACATATATTCCTATCATGGTGGGGATGATCTAAGAAACCACCTAGAGGTTTGTCTGTCTAAAGTTCATAAGTTTTCTATGAGCTCATTATTTGTCTACAAAGCTATAGTTATCCCCTTCTCCTATCCATCCATATATTAAAAGAAAAAGGCCCATACCTTATCTTCTTGACATATAGCTACTCGTTTTTTATGGTGCAAGTTGAGGCTCGTGCTGGGAGTATCACTGATCTTGCCTTTTATTTTCCAAATAAAATGACTTTGTGTTGTAACATGCAGAGAAGATAGAGTCATCAGGGTTTGTTTACCATATATTTTGTGATGGATCTAAATAAGAAAAACATTTTGAAAGTGCATAGTTTGCAGGTATGGGATGCAGTCAATGGTGCAAGGCAATATACTTTTGAGGGTCATGAATCACCTGTATATTTTGTATGCACTCATCATAAAGAAAATATTCAGGTAATAATTCATATCTCTGTGTGTGTATTCATCAGATGTATATTTTGAGGGGCTAAAAAATGGAGAAAAAAAGTAAAGATAAGTTTTGTGCAAGAAGCAGTCATACAAGCACACAAAAAGGGAAAAATATTTGGTTACTTTTGAAGTATTCTCTATTGAATGAAAAGTCTGCATATTCAATTCAAGTAAGTTAATGGATTGTTTTCCCGTTTGTGGATTGTTTTCACCTTGAGAAAAAAATAACATTCTTTTATTAATTTATTTTTGTTCACGTGTCATTTGTTTGTGTTCTTGTGAAGTTTCCAACCATCTTCTGATTTGGCTCTGCAGTTCATCTTCACAACTGCAATGGATGAAAAATAAAAGCGTGGTTGTATGATAACATGGGTTCTAGGGATTGGATGGTGATGCAATTGAGCCTATGATTAAAGAATTAGAGGAGGATAGAGAGGAGTCTCGGGATCCATAGGTTGAGTTTGCCATAACAGGTTGTTGTTCGTGAATGCGGTGGAATGGAGATACTTCTGGGCATGATTCAGGTAGACATGATTGTTTTCTTTTGATACTTGTGGACTTGAGTATGTGTGTGTGTGTGTGTGAGAGAGAGAGAGAGAGAGAATTATGTATGTAGTGTGTGAGCATTAACCGAGCATACCTTTCAGTAATAACAACCCCTTTGAAATGTGTCACCTGTTTGTATGTGAGAGCTATGAGTGTGATAAGTTAATTGCTTGCATGTGTATTCCAAAGTCAAGCCATTGTATCCTGTTTTTTTCTATTCCTAGGTCACCTGTTTGTATGCGTATTCCTAAGTCAAGCCACTTTATCCTGTTTTTTCTATTTGATTTTGAGGGCTGCCCAAACCTTATAAGCACAACAAAGGCTTATGGGCGATGTGGTACTAAACCCACTCCCTTAACCTACAACACTTGAATGTTGTACCACTTGAGTGAAGGCAGATGAATTGACCCAATAACTGACATCATGGATGGGTGCAATTAAATGATTTCAGTGAGTTACCCAAAGCTTTCGTTGTTTTGTAATACTATATAATTCCTGTTTACTTCTTGCCTCCACCAAATGTTTTCATTTTGCTTTAACAATATATATGACATCTTGTTTCATGTTTTACTTAAAACTCTATTATAAACTGATTTCTTGTTCCTGTTTCCTCTTACATGTGTCGACAATACAGGGGCTAGGAATGAGGCAAGAACTGCTCTTGACGGAGGTGAACGCATTGTTGTTTCCCAGCCCATACTTGAAGGTTTTGAAGATGTCCAGGAAGAGGAGGATGGGTTGGCATGCATGGTGCAGGGAAGGATACAGTTTAAGACCAGATATATTTTTTTTTAGATAATCAAAGATATATTGACAGGGAGTACAAATTTAAGACTAGATATTGTTGCTCTACTATACCTTTTGACAAGATATTAGTCAAATGAATGTTGAATTGCTAATAATACTTTTGGGGCAAAATATAGTAATTTTGTATTTTTATATAGAATGCTTTGTTGCTGATTTAATGAATTTGAAGCCTAGCGGAGCCAAATTAGTATGTTTAGGGGAATGACCTAAATGCAAAAAAAAAAAAAAAACTTTGGTTAGACTTTAAAAGTCATTCCCTAGAACGATCATTAGTAATTAAAGTCAGGCAGCGATCTTCTGACTTTAAAAATAAATATGAAGTCGAGCCGTTGCTTGACTTTAAAGCTCCTGACATACGAAGTCGCCTTAATAGAAGTCACGCTGGCGCCTGACTTTGAAAGGCCAATTTGCGTGACTTTAAATCCTTTTTCTGCACTAGTGACCATCAGTCAAATCATACCACTCAATAAATAAAAAAAGTCATCTTCTTTGAGCCCAATTATCCCTTCCTTCATAAACCATTAACCATCAACCACATTACAACTCCAAAAATCCATTCCGATCAATGACCGATTGCTTTTGTTTTCTCAAAGTTTTTAATCTTAGGACAAATAAGTTTATTTATTTACAATATGTTTGCTAGAAAAAATATATTTCTCAAAAAAAAATAAAAAAATCAAAGAGGGCTTGCACCCCAGAGATTCATTCAAGTTCCGTTGATATAAACACAAGGCTTAGTTATCACCAAGTGCAGTTTTCATCATAGCAAACTCAAGACTATCAATAGATAACCAAAAGTTTATACTAGGATCGTCACCTATATCCTAAAGCGGGGCATCCCTTTCACCATCTATTCCATTTGAACTTGGGGAAATTTGTACAGTGTCGTACCACATCCAGCCTATAGCCATACCGGACAAATTCCAAAAACCCATAAACTTAAATCTGTCACCTTTTCCAATCTCACTAAAGCCAACTGTTCCGGGGTGTATCAGCAATTACAAGGGCTCCCAATAGCAATTGGGCGCCGGCCCAGCGCAACCGGCCCAAGTAAGCTGCTTGGACCGCATTCGCCTCGGCGAAATCTTCGCTAACGGCCGACACTCTACTGAAGATATATATGCCATTCGCACATGGCATCAGGTACGTTCTCTAACCTTGTGCTATCTGCCCGAGCGACCTCTCACTAGATCGTCGGAGTGTCTTTGCAGTACCACCCGAGGTGTTCCACGCGTGAAGCCGGACCTGGTCCTTTCACACAATCAACGCATCGCCCATTTGACGAATCAATCAACACTTCAACTCTTCATTGGTCAAGGTACGATCAATTGGCGACCACGATGGGAGCCCGCGTGCGCTATCCTACCTCTTTCATGGCTCCACGCGACCGCCCCGCACGCGGGCCACTTTCGACTCAATCCCTCCGGCAGAATCGCAGCAGACTCGAGGGCTTGGCCGCCACACGATCCACGAGTCTCAAGGACTACCACGGCAAGAGCGCCCGGTGCACAACGGGCCGTGGACCTATCCTCCAACGAGTTCACCGGCCGTTCTCGGAGACTTGCCGCCCGAGCTGGTTGAAGCGGGCATTCAGAGCCTCTACCGCACCATGTCACTCGCCGCGTTTTGCAGATCTTGCAAAACAAAAATCAGGTGATCGCATCGAGACGCGCTCATCTCTCAGTACGAAAGAGGATCAGTTCCGGGCCGCTCGCGTGCGGAAGACGGAGAACCCTCTGCTCGCCGCTGACCGGCGCGAAGACATCGCTCCCCTCCTCGAAGGAGCATTTCTCGCCGAGAAAGCACTACTCATCGCTCTCCGGCCGGAAGAAGCGGTGGCGCGCAGTCGCCCCAAGCGTAAAACGCAGCGTAGACGCCGTTCAATGTCTTACGATTATGAAGATTCTAGCTACCGTCCTGATACCGGTCGCTCACCAACAAGGTACTCCTCCAACGAGTCGTCCGGGTCACGTCGGTCGAGAAGTAGATCTTGGGATTCTAGAGAAGAGCTGGAAGATTACAGAGATGGGAGAATAAGGGACGTTTCGCGTCACGAGAGAAGAGGCGAGCGAGCGACCGAAGGCCTCCTCAGCTTCCACCAATGGGCCCGTCCGGAGGATTTTATGGAATTCCGGGCAACGAGGCTTGCCTCGCAATGCAACCCTTTGGGTCGAACGGCATTCAGAACGAGCACGGCCCGTTCTCCAGGGAGATCAGGCGTTACAAAATTCCGAGAGATCTCCGCAAGCGCCCAATCTCAACAAGTTTGACCACGAGGATCCGACAAACATCTCCGTTACTTCAATAATTATCTGGCCGCATTGAGGAATTGGGACCGACCATGAAATGCGTGCTTTCCCCTCGCCGTTGGACGGCCGGGCATTGGAATGGTGGGAATCTCTTCGTCCCAACTCCATTTCCTCGTGGGACGACACGATCGTAATATTCTTGTCTCACTACACTGCAAACCGCTGCCAATACCGGTATGAAGAATACTTGGACTCTGTTGTTCAAGGAGATAACGAGACTCTGAGGCAGTACATCGACCGGCTAAGGGGCATGAAGGGGCATGAAGGTCGCCGCGACAATCGGCCTGACTTTCGAGATAAAAAGTTTGATCATCGCACTCGACTCAACACCTCTATTGCGCAGATCTACAGCGAGTGTCAGAATAATGAGTTTGTGGGAGTTAAGCGGCTGAACCACTCGTGCTCAAGAAGGGGCACGGCCGAGACTAAAAGATACCGCCGCTACCACAAGAGTAAGGGGCACGATACTAACGACTGTATGGCCCTCAAAGATGATATTGAAGAGCTCATTCAGAAAAGGAAAATTGGGAAAGTATGTGAGGCCGGAGGAAGGCGACCGACCTCAAGAGAAACGGAAAGAAACTGATCCTGACAAAGACCGGTCTGAAGATCGAGAAGCCCCACGATCCAGAGGCCGCAACGTTGCCATGGTCATTCATGGTGGCAACCCACTGGACCGTAGAGAGTCAAACAAAGCCACAAAAAGAAAGTGGGACGAGCTTCTAATGGTCGGTTCAACGTCCACAGTCCCACCGGTCTCGAATAGACCCCCCATCTCGTTTGGAGATAGCGACCGCACGCGATGGCGGGCCGAAACGATTATGTCCGTTGGTAATCAGGGCTGTTATGGCCAATACTGAAGTTCAAAGAATCCTAGTCGACCAGGGCAGCTCGGCCGACATCATGTTTGAAGACTTGATCGACAAAATAAAGGTTGATCGGAGCGAGATAATTCCCCAGGCCGAACCTACCCCTCTAACAGGTTTCAATGGGGCGACCACCTACCCGTTGGGAACGATCGAGCTGCTAGTCACGTTTGGTGACGACTGGGGATAGTACTGCATGACAGACGGTCCAGACGACGTTCCTCGTACTCCCCCTTAAATCCTCGCTATCAATGTATTATTGGCAGCCGACTTTGGGTAAGCTAGAGGCGTTACATCGACGGTGCATCCACGAAAATGAAATTCTACAAACAAAGACGACCAAGTGGTTACCCCGGGCGCCGACCTTGAATCAGCAAGAAGAAGCCACGCTCTATACCAAGAAATATGTGACGAGGTAGATCGTGGCCCGAACGCTCAGAGCACAGTGAAGGCCATCAAGTCAATGTCGCCGATTGGGACGCCGGTATGATCCGCATAAATGACCCAGAGGACAATGATGATGATTTGGGTGACGACCCATCCGAGAAAAACTTAGAAAGTACTATGTAATGAACGACCGACCAATTGTTAATGAAAGACAGGCAGGCGCTCTTTTTCCCACTGGGTTTTTTACAGAGGCCTGACCTTTAGAAATATGATGTGTTCTTTACTTTCTCGCAAGAATGTATGACCGTCGCTCAAGACTGCCCGTGGCGAGGAGCGATCGAAGATTTATCAAAGTTGGTTAGATCGTCGAAACGATCTACCTCGAGAGCCATCGAAATGGCCCAAGAGTCAGAAGGACCCACAAACAGCGTAGGCCCCGAGCGGTCTACAATCGAGCGCCATCGAAGTGGCCCAAGGGTCAGAAGGACCCACAAACAGCGTAGGCCCCGAGCGGTCTACAATCGAGCGCCATCGAAGTGGCCCAAGGGTCGGCGACCCACAAACAGCAGTAGGCCCCGAGCGGTCTACAATCGAGCGCCATCGGCGGGCCCAAGGTCGGAAGGACCCACAAAACAGCGTAGAGCCCCGAGCGGTCTACAATCGAGCGCCATCGAAGGGCCTGGCGGGTCTGGAAGGACCCACAAACAGCGTGAGGCCCCGAGCGGTCTACAATCGAGCGCCATCGAAGTGGCCCAAGGGTCAGAAGGACCCACAAACAGCGTAGCCCGAGCGGTCTACAATCGAGCGCCATCGAAGTGGCCCGCGGTCGAAGGACCCCTGGCGTGCAGAGCCCGAAGCGGTCTACAATCGAGCGCCATCGAAGTGGCCCAAGGGTCAGAAGGACCCACAAACAGCGTAGGCCTCGAGCGGTCTACATCGAGTGCCACCGAGTTGGCCCAATCGAGCGCCACCGAGTTGGCCCAATCGAAGGTCACCGCGTTGACCTACGTCTAGTGCCACCGAGTTGGCACAACCACCAGTGTCATCGAATGACCGAGGTCAAGCAATGACCCAATAACGAGCATTGACTGTCGAACACGGCCAGAAGATACCGGCTACGATGAGGGCCGCCTAACCTAGTAAGCCCATTGCCAAAAATCGCAAAACGCGTCGAACGAGTCCGCTACGATAGCGGCCCGCTGAGGTCACAATCGCCAATTTCAAACGAAATAGGCAATGAGTGACAAAGATTTTGAACGAATTTGAGCGACCGAGAATGAGGTCGGTCGAGTCCCGACCAATTGGATCGCTCTCCAGCATGAATGGCAGCCTCCACACCTCGGCAGTGGCAGCGTCCACATCCCAACCAAGTGCCATCGAATGGTCCAAGAGTCAAAGATTGACCCACGAATAAGCACGGACCTCGAAATGTCTACGCCGAGTAGGACGCCGAGCGACCTACAACAAAGGCAGCCAACGAATGGCTCTCCAGCGATTTACAGTCGCTCCCGTGGGTCGAGATCGCGGGCTAGACAGGGGGGCAACATATCGAGCCTCGAATTGGCCGTGCATGACCCCAAGGGGGCAGCGACCCCAGGGCAAGATCCGGTCCCGAGCGACCCAGTGCCTAGACTACAAGACAGATCGCGAATGGGTGTGGCAGCGACCACACACTTCAAGGGATGGAGACCGACTGCGCAATGCAACCCGACCGCTTACAACATTACTTGAAGGCAACGATTCAAGCCTCAGCCCGCTCTTAAGCGACCTAGGCTTGGGGGGCAACTGTTCCGGGGTGTATCAGCAATTACAAGGGCTCCCAATAGCAATTGGGCCGCCGGCCCAGCGCAACCGGCCCAAGTAAGCTGCTTGGACCGCAATTCTCGCTACCGGCCGAAATGTTCGCTAACGGTCGACACTCTACAGTATATATATGCCATTCGCACATGGCATCAGGTACGTTCTCTAACCTTGTGCTATCTGCCCGAGCGACCTCTCACTAGATCGTCGGAGTGTCTTTGCAGGTACCACCCGAGGTGTTCCACGCGTGAAGCCAGGACCGGTCCTTTCACACAATCAACGACCGGCCCATTTGACGAATCAATCAACACTTCAACTCTTCATTGGTCAAGGTACGATCACCAACCATTCGAAATACCATTCCAAGTGGTGCAATCCTGTCGCTCTTCACCCCACCTTCAAATGGGAAAATTCACCCTACACCCATCTCATCCCCTTGCCATATTCACAGCCAAAAGAGCATACTGGGGCAATTTCTCAACTCACTATCCCAAATGTTTCTACTCTAGTCGGGGCGATATTATCCTTACCATAATTAGGGAAACATCAAACTCTATGGGTCGAGACAACATCTACTACTTGCCACCTTTCATTCCAAAGCCAATGCATTCCCAACTCATCATCTTTTACACCCCTAGCTTGTCACCACCAGACAGGGGCAGACACTCACCGTCATCAAATCTAAATTGGGGCAGTCCTGCATTCCTTGGCTTGGGAAAACCTACCTTTCATGACATTGACAAAGACCAGTCAGTCATTCACTTCTTCATGTGCCACAAATGTCCACACCCTAGGTCTTTAGAACCCCAAGTTAACTGACTCATTCATTTATAGATACACTGCTATACATCTTTACTAAGCAATGATTCAAAGAGAGAAAACACAAGTTGATAATATGATACTAAAAATCCACTTGGTTAACTTTGTGGACCAAAATTTCGGTCATCATGGGGCATCATAGTGGAAAAGAAAAAGAAGCAAGCTTGCAAACATAGTACTTTTCCACATCAGTGTCTGTAAATAACAACTTTGAGATTGCCGAAGTTTGAATCAAATCTAGCCTTTCCGATGAATGATCAATCTCCACCTCTCACATCCAAATCTCACATCTCATCATCACAAAAAAATGTTCCTACACCCAAATCAATCATTTCATATCATCGCACCATGCACCATAGCATTTGCATTCAAGCATTTCATCCACATTCGCATTTCATGCATTTATTGTATACCAAAAAAAGAAGCAAAAAAACTAAAAAACAAAAAGAGAAAAGAATCACCTATTTCATTCATCACATCGCCAAAAATCAACTGTTGCATGTATTGCTTCTGAATCGACTTCAAGTGTCGATCCCTATATTTTGTTCCTCTAATATGAGCGCTTTAAGCGTTGATCTCATATCATATCACAGATCACCAGGTTGATCCTTCGGACTTCGAGTGGTCCTTCCGAGCACTACGCCCTTCCGATGCCCTAAGTGGCCCAGTCGCAAACGTCGTAGTCGAGCCCGACGGACCTTCCAGACCCCGCATGGTCCTTCAGACTAGTTGTGTCAGCCTAAGACATGGTGGACGTCCTCTATTGGTCAACATATCAGTTCCGGATCTGATCTTGACCCCTGGCCGGTCGAATCTAAAGGCCCCTCAGATCGTTTTACTAGTACCGTAGCTAGTAGTGCTCCTTCAGACCACAATGGTCCCCTATTAAGGCCTAGGCAGCCTTCTAAACCCCGAGTGGTCCTTCAGAGCCTTAGTGCTCCTTCAGATCCCGAGCGATCCTTCATTTTGTTCTCGGTTAATGCGCCAAGTGTTAATCGTTCCTCCTTCATTCTCAAACCCTTCGCTTAAACGGACAAAATTGACGTCTATTCTATCTTTATTTCTATTTCTACTACGAAAAATTGAATACATTTCACCTTTTCTAGTAAAATATAAATAAAGAGGGGCAGCTGTTATACCCCAATTGTGTCCATCCTCTTTTTTTTGTTTTTATTCGTTTAATTTATTTTGAGTAAAAGCGTCAAAACAAAAGCTAATTTAATTTTTATTACAATTTAGGAGTATCCAAAATGTCCCAATCTCTAAAATACAAAAAAAAAACAATAATCAAAATACAAAAAATATAAAAAACGAAAATTAAATAAAGGAGCAGCATCAATAATCTCGGGTCTGCTTCTTGCTCTCCAAGATCTTTCAAAGAAGCCCACATTATCAGATCTGCAAAAGCCCAGTCAAAAAAATAGTCAAACAGCAATTAATGCTAAAACCTAATTTCTACCTATAAATAAAGAGTTAACCTAGAGTCTAAGGGGAGGCAGCTGCAAATATTACAGAAAAATAAGGATTAGGGCTTCACATTGGAACCATAATCACCTAAACACGTTTTTGCGAGATCTGAAAATTTGAGCAATAGCAGCAGACCAAAGAAAACACAGTAGCAAAGTAGCAATTCAGTCATAAGCAAATAGGAGCCTAACAGAAGCTAAAGTAAAGGATTAACGTGCAACACTTGCAACACATAATTCATTGATGATGCTGACCAAAAGCTTCATTACAAATCTGAATGGCATCGTTACAATTTCAAACGCAAGGTTCTATTATACTTTCTCCCTATTTGTTAACCCTGATTTTTTATTCTTTTTGTTTTTTTTCTTTCTTTCTTGATGTTTCAATCTAGATAATGAAAATCTGTGAATATGCATGTACCGACAATAACGTGATGAAATTTTCAGTTTTATGCCATACTTATATGTGGATATCGTTATTTTAGCTGATGAATTTTGTGGAGAGATTTGTCTCGTGTTCCAAATTAGGGTTGGCTTAACTTGTAGGATCAATTAACAACAAATCAAATGTATTCTGAACACTTTACAAGTAATTATTGTTGACAATTATATAGTGTTTAGGAAGGTTCTATATTGGCCAGGGAGGTGTTGGATTTAGGCTTGTAGCGTAAATGATTAGCCTTGAAAACAGTGCTTGTCCTAGTTATTGAAATTAATGTGATTTAATTTATAAGAAAGTGATTTTTATCAGTTCATTCGTTTGGATTGTTTGGGTCAAAATTGATTGAGTGTAAAATTTTATTGAATTGAATTTTAGAATCATTTCCACTTAGAATCAATTCCAAGCCACCGTAACAGCTACAAAACGGAGCTTCTATTTAGAATCGATTTTGAGGCTAAAAAAATCAAATTCGGATGTAAGAAGTCAAATAAACGGCTAAGTCGGTTGTACAACCGGGTTAGTCATCATTTTAGGACCAATGAGCTGTACAGTTCAGTAATCCTACAAAAAACTTAATAAAATATAAATAAATCATTTTCCATAAATAGGGGACTAAGTCGGTTGTACAACCGGGTTAGTCAGCGTTCTAGAACTAATGAGCTGTACAGTTCAGGAGTTCTAGAATACCTACTCTAAAACTAACCCACCTCACATCAAACCAATTTCTTTCGAAAAACTCAAAAACCATTTTCAAAATGTAGGGGACTAAGTCGGTTGTACAATCGGGTTAGTCAGCGTCCTAGAAATCAGTGAGCTGTACAGTTCAAGGCATCCTAGGACCCCTACACTAAAAAAACACCAACCAATAAACCTTTTTCAGGAAGAACTACGTAGCTTTGATTCCTCCATTGCATCCGGAGGTACGTAGGAGCAAGAGTCCACTCTTGTCAAGCACTAAAAATTAACAATTTTAATTAAGTCTCCTTTCCTTCACATTCAAATAAAATGGTAAATATTAAATTAAACTACAATTAATTAGATCAAAGGATGTCGTGGGGTGCTAATACCTTCCCCACGCATAACGACTCCCGAACCTTAAACTCGCCTTGTCCAAACCTAAAGGGATTTCCCGAATTTGCCCTTAAACTAGAATTTCGGTGGCAGCTTCCTTCCGAACTTCGAAAACTCCTTTCCCGGATTTTCGGTCGCTACACTCAGTGGTCCATCTCAAATTGAAGTTTCATTCTCTCGATGGCGACGTAGTAACCATACCAGCCGACTTAAGAGCCGCCAAACAGTGCCATCTGCTCACCTTCCTCGGGGCTCGGCCCAGACAACTCGAGCTGCCAAATCCTCCACACACGGCCTTTGAGGTGAACCTCACCGAAGTGGACCCGTGTTACGACCCTGACAGCCCCGAGGTAGAGTCTGACGACGAGTTAGCCCGAGAGCTCAAATAAAAGAACAAACGCCCAGAACCAAAGGGCACATTCCTTGAAATTCAACTCGGGAGTGACCTGAGCAAAACTGTCAAGATAGGGGCCGACCTCAGCCTTGAAGTAAAGGAGGCCTTGATTGCCTGCCTCCAGCGCAATGCTGATTTGTTCGCTTGGTCCGCCTCGGAGATGCCCAGTATCCCACTCGAAGTAGCTTGCCACCACCTAGCGGTGGACCCGAACGCTAAGTACGTAGCCCAACGCCGACGGGTTCAAAGCAAAGGAAAGGCGGAAGCGGCATCAAAAGCAGTTGACGATCTCATCGCAGCGAGGTTTATTAAGGAAGTCAAATACACTACTTGGCTTTCAAACGTCGTCCTGGTAAAAAAGGCCAATGGAAAATGGAGGATGTGCGTCGACTACACTAATCTTAACAGAACCTGTTCAAAAGACGCCTTTCTAGTGCCGAGTATCGACAAATTGGTGGACAATGCTTCAGGTTTCCGACTGCTTTCCTTCCTTGATGCATACTCTAGCTACAATCAGTTAGCGATGAATCCGACCGATCAGGAAAAGACGGCTTTCATGACCGACCTGGGGAACTACTGCTACAGGGTAATGCCTTTCGGCCTCAAAAATGTCGGCGCCACCTATCAACGCATGATGAACAAGGTCTTCCGAAACCAGATCAGACGTGTTGTAGAGGTCTACCTGGACGACATGATTGTCAAAAGCAAAGTCGATGCCGCTCATATCGCCGACCTTGAGGAAATCTTCGCCGAGGCGAGAAAGAACAACCTCCGTTTTAATCTCGAGAAGTGTACCTTCGGGGTCAGGTCCGGGAAGTTCCTCGAATTCTTCCTGACTGAAAGGGGAATTGAGGCCAATTCGGACAAGTGTCGGGCGGTGACTGGTATGCGCCCGCCAACAACCAAGAAGGAGGTGCAGAAACTGACATTGATTGCATCTCTATCCAGGTTCGTCTTGAAGGCCGCAAACAGGTCGCTTCCGTTTTTCAAAGTTCTTAAAAAGGGAGTGGAGTTCTCATGGACCCCGGACTGCGAAAACACTCTTGCCGATCTCAAAAGGATCCTTTTCGAGCCCCTGATACTCTTGAAACCTGAAGAAGGGGAAATACTCTACCTCTACCTCGCGATGGCCGAGGAAACAGTCAGTGGAGTCTTAATCAGGGAAACCGAAGATGGACAGAGGCCCGTATACTTCGTGAGTAAGGTCTTACAGGGGGCCGAGTCTCGGTACCAAAGGATAGAAAAGGTCACCCTCGCATTGGTAATCACCGCCAGAAGATTGAGGCCCTACTTCGTCGCACAGCAGATCGTGGTGCGAACCGACCAACCCATTCGCCAGCTGCTGCATCGCCCTGACTTGGCAGGCAAGATAATTAAGTGGGCAGTCGAACTGTCCGAATTCGGCATAAAGTACGATGCTCAGACTTCACTCAAGGCCCATGTCCTTGCTGACTTCATAGCGTAAATGACACCCACTCCTCAACACTCGGATTTGCATTGGACTCTCCACATCGACGGTTCCTCCAATTCGAAGGGGAGTGGAGCTGGCTTGATTCTGGAAAACTCGAAAGGATTAATGATCGAAGTTTCTCCGAGTTTCGCTTTCACCACCTCCAACAATCAGACCGAGTACGAAGCCTGCATCGTAGGGTTAAAGTTAGCTGTCGATTTCGGCGCTGTTATCTCAAAATTTCGACAAGACATTAAATGAAGCAATTAAATAGGTTTGACTCTCCATTAATGATGTCTTGGAAGCTACAAGTCAACACCAAGTCAATTCACCATCAATTCGACAGAAAAGGTCTACAAAGGCTGGCAATGTGAATGAGCTTCGACAAGCCTGGTACTTAATGCTGTGGACACGAGTGGAGCAAGGAGCCTTCGACAAGAGAAAGCTCAACCTTTGACAAAGCGAAGCTATTTCGACAAAGCAGGGTTTGGTACTTCGTCAAGCGGTTGGCAACAGTCCAGTCGAAGTGCAAAGGAGCAGACAGTTAGTGGGCAGTTACTTCTCCTTATTTCTAGGAATCAGTTACTTTTTTCCACGTTTGTTTCCAAGAGTATAAATACTCTTTTGTAATAGAAAATCGAGGTCACAACATTGCACAAGAACTCTGAAAACTCAACTTCCAGACAAAAGCGAAATACGAGTGAACAGATTCATTGTACGTGCTTGTGAACCACTTTTCCTTTCATTTGAATGCAATCTTTACTTTCGTTTTACATCTACTGCAATTGTTTCTTTTGTTTTATTTTCAATATTGTTCTTCGTATCGTTTACTGTTCTTGAAACCTTCAAAAACACAAAGTACAAGGGCAATTGTCCAGAGATTTCCTAGTTTGATCTCACAAACTCACATTTTAAAACTAGTGATTGTTTGCTAAAAACACCAGCAAACAAATTGGCACGCCCAGTGGGACCTTTGCCATTACCTTTGTGTTTGTTCTGTTCGTGCGTGTATTTGTATGCACTTGAGGAGTGGTAGAATGGTACGTACTAATTCTAACAACGCCTCTAGTTCCAACCCTGTGGTGTCACAAGAGCGTGGGAACAACCATGGACTCGTAAGTGTTAGCGCTGGAAATGTTGCAGGGACTATAGCCCCAGTAACATCAATAACCGTTCCTACCATGTCGACGACCAATGTTGGGTCGACGCAATCTATGTCATTGCCACCAAATATAGGGCTCCCTTCTAGTCCTTATATGGCAACAGGGAACAGTTTGGAGACACGCTTCCAAAACATGAGTCTACCACCATATCCTTTTTGTGTATATGGCATGCCTACTGGAATGCCACATGTTTCGACCTTTTCTCCTTCACATGTTTCTTCTGAAAGCACGCTTGGTCGAAATCCTACTGCATTAACCAATGCGTCTTTGTTGGCGTTAAGACAACAAGTGGGACGAAAGTAATCATGATATGGTTAATATGCTAACCCAACCAAATTGGTACGGTGTTCAACCCATTGATTCAAAATACCAATACAAGTTATCAGATGTTAGCAAATCAAATGGGTAGAATTGCTGATTTCTTTGGGGCTCCTACGGGAAATAATAGGCAAGTACCTAATTGTGGGAATAACGCGCCTAATACTCCACAGAGATCAGTCACAGTCGAAGCCCAAGCGGTCGTAGGTGAACAACAAGGGATGGGAAACCATGTCCCTGAAGTAGTTATGGTAAATCGAAACCAAAACGCTGATGAAGTTGTTCGACAAGTGCAACGAAATAATGTTTGCGCTCAAGATAATATAGCCACTTTGGTAGAAACCATAATGGCACAAAATGGCCTTAATATAGGTTTACATAGGCCTAACTTCATATCACCATTGTGTGAATATGTGTTGCAAACAGAGTTGCCAAGAGGTTGGAAAATTCCCAAGTTTACTAAATTTGGGGGTGACACAAACGAGTCTACTGTCGAACATATTGCTCGTTACATGACTGAGGCAGGAGATATAGCCCAAAATGAGAGTTTGAAAATGAAATATTTTCCAAATTCTCTAACTAAGAATGCTTTCACTTGGTTCACCACCACCCCCCGGTTCTATGTTTACATGGGGCATTGGAGAAAGCGCCCATGAACAGTTTTACATGGGCCAGTCGAAAATTAGCCTCAAAGAATTGGCCAGTGTTCGACGTAAAGTGCCTGAGGCTATTGATGATTATTTAAATAGATTTAGGCTATTGAAAGCTAGATGTTTCACACAAGTGCCTGAACATGAACTCGTTGAAATGGTCACTGGTGGCCTTGATTATTCGATTAGAAAGAAATTGGATACCTCTTATTTGAGAGACATGGCCCAATTAGCAGATAGAGTTCAACAAGTCGAAAGACTTAAAGAGGAAAAGGCTAGGGTGAACAAATTCCATAAAAAAGAAAACTCAGTTGGGTTCCATAAGAAGGAGAAAATAGCCTATGTGGATGAGGAGTTCGATTTTGCATTTAGTGATATCGATGCGAGAGAGAGATAGACGTGGGTCGAACTCAAGCCCGGTCCTCCTTATTCTTGTAAATTATTAAGGCCTCGCAAATGGGAATAACAGTAGAGCCTAAGAATGACAGATTTGTGCCTAAAACTTATACTTTTGATGTTACTAAATGTGATGAAATTTTTGATCTTTTAGTAACTGATAGCCAAATAGTAGTGCCTAATGGCCTGAAAGTACCTCCTCTCGAGCAGAGGAAGAAAAAGGGTTATTGTAAGATTCATAATTTCTTGGGACATACTACTGACCGTTGTGTACTTTTCAGGGACATAGTACAAAAGACAATTGAGGAAGGAAGACTTAAATTTGGTGACAAGAAGAACAAAGCCCCAATGCAAATTGACGCTGATCCACTCCATCAAGCTGAAGCCATGTTTGCAGAACCAGTCGAAATGAATATAAGCATGGTCGACGTTAAGATGGTGGGTTCTCCCAAAAATGTCAAGTCTACTTCTGAAAAACTTAAGAGTGTTGTACATGCAGATCATGTTGCACGGATGATAACTCAGGAAGAATACGATGAAAAGGTGCAGTTTGTATACCCTAAGGTCAAGAGGAATTGATAGATTTCCTCAGTGTGTAAGCTAAAGAATTCAAGTGATGTTTGTGCCCTAGATGCAGCTACTGCCTTCGACAAAAAGAGGCAGCCAAGAGTGTCGAAGGTTATAAGGTTTGACAACCATTGAAAAGGAAATGGCTAGATAAAAGGCCAAACTTGGTTTCAAAAGAGGGATCTTCCTTACAAGGCTAAGGGTTCGACTAAGCCTTCGACTAGCAAGCAGCAGTTCGATAACAAAAATGCAACGAAGAAGGGGTCCGTATTGTCAGCATCTGCCAAATCATTTGTACCAAGGGCAAATCTGCCAAATGAGAAGTGGATTCATGCTGGTTGTAAACACTACAAGGATACTCCTCCACAAAGCGGAAGTTGTTAAGCCAAGTGTGGGTGAGGGCCGCAAAATACAATTATAGAAACAACTACAAGCGGTAAGAACCCTATGACAAAGACTCAATGGCGTCGATTTCAACGCTCAAGAAGAAAGCAACACTTGCTACTAATGAGCAGACGCCAGAAATTCAAGACGGCAAGAGTGAAACTACCAAGACCGTTGAGCTACAAAGGTGAGTATACATGCTGCAACTCAAATAAATGATGGGAATAAGGCCAAAGGTAAGGCTATTATGATAGAAAAGCCAAGGAGGCCTGCAACTGAGAGAATTTTTCCCCCACTATCGTCCTTGAAAGTGAAGGATGCTGGCTTCGACAAGGACGAAGATGTGGACTCAGATTTTGATGATTCTGAAGCTAGCTTCGACGTCATATGTAATGTGGTGTCTATCCTACCCAGTGATTATGATGTCATCACAGTTCCTAATGATGTTGAAGAGAATTTCACTGAAGATATGGCTAATCATAAGCCAGTTTGTTATTACGTTATGAACAATGGCTGTGTCGAAGACCAAATGGCTGCTTTCGAGAAGCCAGATGAAGGCATGCAACACCACTTAAAGCCACTGTATGTGCAAGCTAAAGTCAATGGTGTGGGGATTAACAAGATACTGGTAGATGGAGGTGCTGCAGTAAACTTGATGCCTCAAGCGTTGCTGAAGACAATAGGGATGTTCGACACGGATCTCAAACCTCATAATATTGTTTTGACTAATTATGAAGGTAAATCTGGCCGATCTTTGGGGGCCGTAGAAGTTGAGATAGTGGTAGGCACTATAAAAAGAACTACCATGTTTTTTGTCATAGCTTCTAAAGCAAGCTACAATTTACTCCTTGGTAGGGAATGGATACATGGAGTAGGTCTTTGTGCCTTCAACTCGTGCATCAAAGACTTGTGATGTGGAAAGAAGATGGTCTAGTGGAGTATGTCGGAAGTCGACCGAGTTATTTCCTGGCGATGTGAATAATGTCACAAAGGAAAATTTTGAAAAGCAAATGGCGAATATTGCGCCATGTACATCTTCTAATCAAGCATATATCTCTTCTGATAATGTGCTTTCCTCAGTTCACCTCTACCCAACCCATGGTTTTGTTTGGGAAAGGGAGGTAATAGAAGATACAAGTGTTTATCCCGAAGGTGTTCTACCTCCACTGGATGGGACACCGATTCTTAAAAAGGTTTTAGATGTCGTGCCCAATGCTTCGATAGAATTACGCCTACATGGCCGAAAACAAGTAAAAGCGGCTTTGGAAGCCGAAATAATTCAACAAACAATGGCCGCCAAGCCATAAATTAAATCTCAAGAAAATGGAGAAATCATAGATGAAAAACTTGATTGCATTTATGATGACAAACCATTAGGATTCGAAAAGATCCTAGAGATTCGACAAGACGTATGCAAGCTCAAGATCCAAAGTGGAAGAAGTGGATTTGGGAGATGGCTTAGTTAAAAGGCCAACGTATATTAGTGCACATCTTGATGTCGCCTTCAAAACCCAAGTTATTTCACTTTGCAGGAGTTCAAAGATTGCTTTGCTTGGGAATATAATGAAATGTCCGGTTTGAGAAAGAAGTAGTAGAATTGCAAATACCCATTCGACCAGAAAGAAACCAAAGTGAAGCAAACACCAAGAAGATTTGCTCCTCGGATATTGGCAAAAATCAAAGAAGAGATCGAAAAAGGTCGTTTCAAGAGCAAATTCATCGAATCGCCGTGTGTATGTCGATTGGTTAGCTAATATTGTTCCAAAGAATGAAGAAAAATGGAAAACTTAGAGTTTGCGTAGATTTTAGGGATTTAAATAATGCAACACCCAAAGACGAATACGCCATGCCTCAGAAAGCGTAAATGCTAATAGATTCAAGAAGCAGGATTTGATTATCTCAAGATGCTCGATGGTTATTCAGTGGTATAATCAAATTTCTTTGAAGAGGACGCGGTGTCGAAAATGACTTTTCGATGTCCGGGGGCATTGGGCGTTTATGAATGGGTAGTAATGCCCTTCGGTTTAAAAAATGCTGGTGCCACTTACCAAAGAGCAATGAATTCTATGTTTCATGATTTTATTGATGATTTTATGCAAGTATACATAGATGACGTGGTGGTTAAGTCTTCCTCAGAAATTGGTCATTTAGACCATCTTCGACGTTCTTTTGAACGAATGAGGAAATATGGATTAAAAATGAATCTAACCAAATGTGCTTTCTGTGTACGTGCAGGTGAATTCTTGGGTTTTGTAGTACACAAGAAAGGCATAGAAATCAATCAAAATAAGACTAAAGCAATTATGGAGACGAAGGCTCCTTCGACCAAGAAAGAACTTCAGTCATTGCTGGGAAAAATCAACTTTCTTCGAAGATTTATATCAAATCTAAGTGGCAAAACACAAGCATTTTCGCCATTGTTAAGACTGAAGAAAGAAGATGAGTTCAAGTGGGAGCAAGTTCATCAAGCAGCTTTTGATGGAATTAAGTCTTATTTAATGAAACCACCAATTTTATTGCCTGTTATTAGAAACAAAATGCTAAAGTTGTATATAGCAGCTTCTGATAACACAATAGGTAGCATGTTAGCACAAGAGGATGATGATGGTGTCGAAAGAGCCATTTATTACCTTAGTAGGGTTTTGATTGATGCTGAGACAAGGTATAGTCCAATAGAAAAGTTATGCCTTTGCTTGTATTTCTCATGTACGAAATTAAAGCAATATATAAAATCAGCAGATGTTTATGTTTATTCACATTTTGATGTTATTAAACATATGTTATCAAAACCAATGTTGCATAGTAGAATTGGTAAATGGGCTTTAGCTTTGTTAGAATATAACTTAACTTATCAAACTTCTTAAATCAATCAAAGGACAAGTGGTTCTCGACTTTATAGTAGACCATTGGCTTTGTCGAACATGAAGTCACTTCGTTAGGCATACGCCCTGGAAGTCAGACTTCGATGGCTCAAGCCACAAAAATGGAGTTGGTATTGGGATTTTAATTATTTCGCCGTAAAATATTCCAACGAAGTATAGATTTAAAATTCAAACTTCGCTCCAATAATGAAGCTGAGTATGAGGCTTTGATAGTAGGCCTTAAAATTTTACTCGAGTTGGGGCAAGGCATGTAGAAATAAAGGGTGATTCTCAATTAGTTGTCAAACAATTGACAAAAGAGTATAAATGTATTAATGAACACCTTATTAAATATTTTATTGTTGCCAATACTTTGTTAAAAAGGTTTACATCTCAGACACCTAGAACATTTACCACAGTCGAAAACCACGTGGCAAATGAGTTGGCACAACTTGCTTCAGGCTACAAGGTTTCAAAACAAAGCCTAGAAGAGTTAATTGAGATAAAAGATAAACTTATTTCAAATGACTCTCTCTATAATGACACTTCTTCGACATTATTGTCAACACCAAAAATTGGGGGCAATAAACACAAATGAAGTATTTGTTTAAAAACGTCACATTTTTGATAATATTGACTTAGCAGAAATTTTTGCTCTTGACAATATGATTGATAATGATTGGCGAAAACCTATTGTAGGAAGAACTGATAGAAAAGTGAAGTATAGAGCTCTGAGCTATGTGATAATTGGAAATGAATTGTTCAAGCAAACTTCTGAAGGGGTGCTATTAAAATGTCTTAGTGAGAATGAGGCATACTTAGCAGTTTTTGATACGCATAGTGGAGCATGTGGTTCACATCAAGTAGGCCACAAAATGAAATGGTTGTTGTTTCGACAAGGAATGTATTGGCCAACTATTTTGAAAGATTGTATAGAGTTTGCTAAAGGTTGCCAAGAATGCCAAAAGCATGCTGGAATACCAAAATGACCTGCAAATGAATTACATTCTATAGTGAAACCTTGGCCATTTAGAGGATGGGCTTTGGATGTGATTGGAGAAATAAAACCAACTTCATCAAAAGGCCATAGATACATCCTTGTAGGAATTGACTACTTTACTAAATGGGTAGAAGCAATACCTCTAGCCAATGTGGACCAAGAAGCAGTAATAAAATTTATTCAAAATCATATCATTTATAGATATGGAATTCCAGAAACCATTACTACGGACCAAAGTACTGTTTTTATTGGTCGAAAAATGGTAGAATTTGCTTCTGAAATTGGTTTTAAGTTGTTAACTTCGACACCATATTACGCACAAGCCAATGGTCAGGTAGAAGCTACCAATAAAATCATTATTAACTTGATTAAAAAACATGTTGGACGTAAACCCAGAAGTTGGCATAGTAGTCTTGACCAAGTGTTGTGGGCTTGTCGAACTTCGCCTAAAGAATCTATCAACACTCTCCTTATAGGCTAACATTTGGACATGATGCAGTGTTGCCTGTCGAAATTTGTTTACAATCAACAAGAATTCAAAGACAGTGGGAAATACCGTCTGATCATTATTGGAATATGATGATTGATGAATTAGTTGATTTAGACGAAGACAGGTTGTTGGCTTTAGAAATGCTCATTCGACAGAAAGAAAGGGTAGCTAAAGCTTATAACAAAAAGGTTAAGTTAAAAACCTTTGAAGAAGGAGAATTAGTGTGGAAAGTCTTGTTGCCTATGGACAAAAAAGATAGAGTTTTAGGCAAATGGTCACCAGGGTGGGAAGGCCCATTCCGCGTTTTGCAATGCTTTTCGAATGGTGCTTATGAAATCGAAGAGTTAGGTGACGAAATCAGAATCTTTAGAATAAATGGCAAGTACTTAAAACAATACAAGCCAACATTGACTGAGATAAAAATTGAACAAACGTAGATAAATGAAAATTGTTCACAAGTGGTAATGTACGATGCAAAATAAAAAGTACATAACCATTATAAAATTGTTAAACTATTACAAAATCTCAGAAATTCGTCAAAGTTGTCTTGAGCCTCTCAAGAATGTTGGCACTCAAAGAAATGGAAGTCTCAAGAAGGTGCAAATCTCTGTCGAGTTCAGCAAGGGTAGCTTGATGTTGGTTGGCTTTCTCCAAATGCTCTATGGCCGTCAACGCCTTAGTTGTTTTGATTGACGAAGAGGCAGCCCCCATTCTTTCGACGACTAAGCCTTTTTGATACTTAGCATTTGACAGTTTGGTCTGAAGTATTTTTATCTCTTCGTTATAGCGCGTGATATCCGCATCCCATTTTGCAATTGCCTTCTCATCATTTGCTGCTTGGATTTCGAGAGCTTCAATATAAGCAAGCTCTACTTCGCAAAGTTGGTTCTCCTGAGCTTTGTGCTTGAGGATATTGGACCGTTGTGTGATCAGAAGAGAAAGTTGCTCGAAGATAGGACCAAACTCCATGAAGAAGGTAAGGAGATCTTGAGGAGGATCTAACTCGGTTATTTTATGAATGAGTGATTTGACTTCAAGATATACAGAGGGGTCACTTTCAATGTTCGCCACAAGATTCCCCTCTAAGACTTTAACCTTCAACTGACCAAGTATGTTTTCTACTGATTCCTGGTTGATAGAACTAAGGGAAGTGTTCGAAGAACTGCAAATCAAACTATTCGACGAGCTTTGGAGACTCAGCATGATCTTCAAAGCTGCCAAAGGGTCTCTCTTTTTTAGCTCAGCCAATTCTTGGTCACTAACAGCACTGTTAGATGATTCTTTGGCAGAAATGTCTTGGTTATCAGGTTCATCCCTTCTAAGTTTTTCTTGTCCTGGGTCGATCATATTCTCGTCAGGATTTTCGTCAGAAATAGCTACTTCTTCTTGTCCTTCGTTTTCTGGGCTTTTGTTTCCCAAAAATTGGGCATTTTCTTCAACAATGGCCTCTTGCTCGACGCCATCTGCATATGTAATAGTTGCATCGAAAATGGGAAGTTCAGGCCCGACAAATTCTTGAAAAATTTCTCAGCAGCTACACCAAGTGGTGACGAAGGCAAACAAGGTCTTGTAGCAGACAACTCTCGTTCTGCAACTTCAGCCAGAGACTCGACAACAGGAGTGGTAACAGACTGTTCACCTACCTGTTTACAGTAAGTAAGATTACTTAAGTTGAAATTGGAAAGTTGTAAAATAAAAGAAGTTCAAAATAAGTTCGAAAGAATTTACACCTTGAGCTTTTTGGCTGGAGGAGGGAGCTGAGATTCAGAAGGCTCTTGAATAATAATGCCTTTAGTTGTCCTTTGAGGATCAAGTAGATTTCTTTTTCTTGATCTTTGAGTAAGAGGAACGTTATCCTCATCACTTTCAGTATCCTGAAAAAGAATTCAGTTCATTAGACAAAGGGGGCACAGAATTGGTGATAAAGTTGAAAAAGCTTCGACAGATTAGCGCGGTATGTATATAGTACCTCAGGACTGGAATAGATGATTAATTTCTCTTTGGCTTTGGTCTTCTGAGGAGGATTTGCTGCCTTCGCTATTTTCTGGAAGAAGAAATTGTTCGACGTGAGTGAAAGGTCATATTCACCAAATTTAAAGAAAGTGGATAACAACGTACCTTCTTCGGGGTGAGATTTGGAGTAGGACTTGCTTCCATTTTCTTCTTCTTGGCTTGAGGGGAGGCTTCGTTGTTGTTGTTGCCTTGGTTACTCTGCCTATTGGCTTCGCCACAGGTTTGTCTAATGTCGAAAATATGGATAAGCAAACGACAATGAAATTTAATTTACAAAGGTTTCAATCTTAGAAAGCTTTAAGTGTCGAAAAGGCATGTACCTGTGTTTCCTGAGGGAAAGGCAGATGCTAATTTCTTCAAGAGATTTGCATCAAAGGCATCATTGGCCTCCCCAGCAGC
Organism: Oxytropis ochrocephala; assembly: GCA_020916435.1. Lineage (NCBI taxonomy): Eukaryota > Viridiplantae > Streptophyta > Magnoliopsida > Fabales > Fabaceae > Oxytropis > Oxytropis ochrocephala. The sequence continues at coordinate 71,276,935 of CM037089.1, forward strand.
AGCAGTATAATACTTGGACCACCATTTTTGGAATTTCGCAGTACATGAGAACCTTGGGTTGTAATTGATTGGTTCAAAGTTTAGAGCCCGGTAATGGAACTTCTTGAAGGCTTGTGCGTAAGCTTGTTCTGATTCTGGTCCCATGAATTCTTGTCTGTGGAAATATACTGGGGCAGGTCGAATTTGACAGAGGCCAAATTGCCTTGCAAAGTAACCTGGGAAATACCTGGTGATCCCAAGATTATTTTTGTGTTTGCCAGGGGTAAGCCTAGTAGAGAGGAGTGCTGGCGAAAGATAGGCTCGCCAAATTTGGTTGATTTCTTCAGCATGTTCGACAGAAGAAGAGGGAAATGGTCTTTTGAACCAAGTTGGCCCATAAGGTCTTTGTAAGAAAGGAGCCATAGAGTCTATAAAACTGGTACAATGCAAGAAGATTTCGAAATAAATCGAAAAGGACTCCTCTGCAGAAAGGTTGATCTGTTTGGGTTTCAACTGGGCTAGTCGAATCCCTTTGGTGTTTCTTGTCTCTAAAGAGGGTTGAACTGATTTGGGAATGTATAAGTCGAGCCTAGATTCAAAAGTGGCCAAAAGCCACAATTGTAACAACCATAAAGGACCAGAAGCCAGAAATTTGTTTGTTGGTTCATCCTCTCTCAACTCTATGACAGCATTGTCGAGTTGTTGGTGAAGAGAACCTAAGATCAGCTTAGCAAGGTTGATGTTCTGTTTGGCATGGAGTTGGGTAGCTAGTGGAATGTAGGATTTGGAGACTTGAAGGGAACGCGCGTGAAAAAACAAAAGAAATAACCACGTGGTTAGAAAAGCTATATGTTCTGCATCAGAAACTTCATCAGTGTCAAGATTGTGGTGGTCACAAATGTAAGGGGCGAAAGAAGCATTGGTGAAAGTGAAATCATAATTAAAAGCAGAAAGTTTAGGGTTAAAGGTTTCACCTAGAGGTTTCAAACCCGTAATGGCAGCAACATCTAGCAGAGTGGGAGACAACATGCCACACTTCAGGTGAAGGCTATGTGTAGCGCAGTCCCAGAACTACATTGCTGCCAAGATTAGGGTGCTATCATACTTAGGCCCATACCTAGACAACTGAATAAGGTCAAAGATTCCTTGTTGTTTCCAGATGGTGGCTTTCTTAGCCTCTATCTTGTTAAGCCACTCTATGTAAACTTGTTGGTCACTCCTAGGAGCAGACCTAAAACCCTAAGAGGGCTGTTCAAAAATTTTAAGTGGAAAGGTGTCTTAGCAAAAACCCTAGGTTGAAGACGAGGAGGACTAGGAAAAATTTCTGAAACCTCATCATTCTCCAGCAGAATATTAGGCAATGGGCCTAAATAGGCATGGGTATAGATTTCAGTTGAAGGAATCAGTACCTGAGTTTGCCAGAGGATGGTTCGTTCGTCAGTAATGTCAGGTTCATCCACAAAACCATCAATGGACTGGATTTTTCTGGAATCCTCTTTTTCCTTCGAGCTCTCAGGTCTTATCATAGCAGTAGATGACGAAGCCATAGGGTATGGAAAGGAAAACGCAGGTTTGAATCTGGGTTTAGGTTGAAGAAAAAGAGTGAAAGTTTGAAACTTTCGTAGATTCTGGGTTTTTTGCGAAGTGCAGAGATGGAGAATGCGAAGAGAGTGTTCACAAAGTTTCAAACGGGAAAAAGGAAGATGGAAGGGTTCTAGCCGTTTATATATGTTTGGAAGAAACAGTAATTAACACGTTCGCCATAACTCGCACGTTTGCGACCTTTCAGGGACGTGATGGCCCACCAACTAAATGACGTGTGCCAATGAAACGGTTCATTTTATCTGTGCAAGTCATGATAACCAATTTCTCTCTTACTGTTGAAGTGCAAAAGGCGGTAAAAGTGAGTGTGGCACAGTATTCAAAAAATGCCCTTTCTTCCCTTCTTTTATCGCTCCGTCGAAAGAAACATTTTTTGGGGGGCAATCTGTTACCTCAAAATTTCGACAAGACATTAAATGAAGCAATTAAATAGGTTTGACTCTCCATTAATGATGTCTTGGAAGCTACAAGTCAACACCAAGTCAATTCACCATCAATTCGACAGAAAAGGTCTACAAAGGCTGGCAATGTGAATGAGCTTCGACAAGCCTGGCACTTAAAGCCGTGGACACGAGTGGAGCAAGGAGCCTTCGTCAAGAGAAAGCTCAACCTTTGACAAAGCGAAGCTATTTCGACAAAGCAGGGTTTGGTACTTCGTCAAGCTGGTTGTATGATCTGTCGAAGTGCAAAGGAGCAGACAGTTAGTGGGCAGTTACTTCTCCTTATTTCTAGGAATCAGTTACTTTTTTCCACGTTTGTTTCCAAGAGTATAAATACTCTTTTGTAATAAAAAATCGAGGTCACAACATTGCACAAGAACTCTGAAAACTCAACTTCCAGACAAAAGTGAAATACGAGTGAACAGATTCATTGTACGTGCTTGTGAACCACTTTTCCTTTCATTTGAATGCAATCTTTACTTTCGTTTTACATCTACTACAATTGTTTCTTTTGTTTTATTTTCAATACTGTTCTTCGTATCGTTTACTGTTCTTGAAACCGTCAAAAACACAAAGTACAAGGGCAATTGTCCAGAGATTTCCTAGTTTGATCTCACAAACTCACATTTTAAAACTAGTGATTGTTTGCTAAAAACACCAGCAAACAGGCGCTAAGACCATTGAATTAAACACAGACTCTCTACTGGTTGTCTCTCAAGTAAAGGAAGAATTTATTGCGAAAGATACGATCTTGCAGCATTATTTGAGTCGGGTCCGGGAGTTGCTCCAACACTTCGAGAGGGTAGAGTTGAACCACGTTCTGAGGTCCGAGAATGCTCGGTGAACGTCCTAGCCAAGTTGGCAAGCACCAAACCCTCGGGCGGCCTCCGAAGCACCATCTAGAAAAGCTTGACAAATCCCAGCGTTGATCTCTCCCCTATTTCGCTCCCCGACGTGAATCTCATTGCCGAGCGAGAGAGCTGGATCCAGCCGGTAAAACGCTACATCGAATCCGGAACCGAGCCTTCCGACCCTAGAGCGGCGACAGCAATCCGCAAGAGGTCCGCCTCTTTCATAGTAATAGACGGCAAACTTTTTCGACGAGGTTTCTTCTCCTCGCTGTTGAGATGTGTAGAAGGAGAGGAAGCCGAATACGCACTCAAGAAAATACATGAGGGAATCTGCGGACAGCATCTGGGGGCCCGAGCGCTATCTAAAAAGGCCCTTCGCGCCGGATACTTCTGGCCCGCCATGGTCAAAGATTATGCCGATGTTCATAACGCTCCCCCGGCAGACTTGACGTCCCTGTCGGCCCCGTGGCCATTCTCCTAGTGGGGGATCGACCTGCTCGGCCCATTCCCCGTAGCCAAGGGGGGAGTAAAGTTCCTCATTGTTGCCGTTGATTACTTTACTAAGTGGATTGAAGCCGGGCCTCTAGCTCAAATAACCGCTAAAAACTGTATTAAGTTCGTTAAAATGAATATCCTGGCGAGATTCGGTGTCCCTGCCACCATTATCACGGACAATGGGACCCAGTTCGTAGATAGGGACTTCCGGCAATGCCTGGCTGACTTAAATATTAAGCAACACTTCACCTCGGTCGAGCACCCCCAGACCAACGGGAAGGCCGAGGCCGCAAACCGAGTGATGCTGAAGGGACTCAAGAAGAGACTAAAGGGCGCCAAAGGCGCATGGCCCGACGAACTCCCTTATGTCCTGTGGGCTTATCACACCACTCCACACTCAACCACGGGTGAAACCCCATTCAGACTCACCTACGATACCGAGGCTGTCATCCTAGTCGAACTTGGGAGTCAACCTAGAGAACCCTCTATCCCCTCACCGAGGAGGAAAACGAAAAGACATCAGAGAAGAATCAGACACTGTCCAGGAAACCAGAGATCGGGCACGACTAGCAGAAGCTATCGTCAAAGCCCAAGTAGAATGGTGGTACAATCAGCACGTCATCCCAAGGGAATTCGACATCGGCGACCTGGTACTTAGAAGAGCCGACGTCGAAAAGAAGAATGCCCGTGATGGGAAGCTGGCACCAAATTGGGAAGGTCCATACCGAATCGTATCAAAGACCGGCAAGGGCGCCTACCAACTGGAAACACTCTCTAAAGAACAGATTCCAAGGACCTAGAATGCCTCCAAGTTGAGAATCTACTATAGCTAGTTGTAGAAAGCAATGATTGTACCAAACGAATTTACTGATTCAATAAACCAGTTTCTTAAATAAATTAAATACGTCTTTCCTGTTTGCTTTTCAGGACTAATTACGCCCCTCTCCCCTTATTCTAACACCGAGCTGGCCACTCGGCAGATGATGGAATGAGGCGAGGCCGGCACAGGATGCCCCCCGCGATCCCGGATTCTTACATCCCATCGCGGGGTGCAGGCGAGGCCCACAGCGGCTCAGGTCTTCAACGGCCCAAAAACGCTTCGCGTCGTCGGCCACTCTTGACTCGTCGAAAATCTCCGAGATGGGCAACTGGCGGCGCGAACCAGTCCCCCATTGGTTTACCCTCGCGGGCATGCCAGAGGCCGGGGGAAGACGTCCAAGGGCGACTTCGATCCATGCTCTAATTGGCATAGCCTTCTCACGTACTGAGGACCCCGTGTCCGAATACGCGACTGAAGGAAGAAGCTCTCAGCGGCTTCGCCCCTCTCGATTTCGAGCTTGAATGCTCTGTCGAGACCTCGATTATGAGCTTAAATGCTCTTTCGAGGGACAATTGGCTCCGAGCTCAATGCTCAGTCAAGATTTACTTGATTCCGAGCTTAAATGCTCTATCAAGCTTTTTCAGGTACGCGCCCGTGCGACTTCCCCAGAGTCCACTTCTGATACCCGCAAAGAACAAACGCGACCTGCAGAATCAAGAACTTGCGCTTTCCGATCTGCTGACCGATAAACCGAGGCCGATCTCATCACTCGCCTACCCTCGACTTGGGGGCCCACTGTTCCGACCTGGGTTGCAAACCCCATCGAACGCTTGGGCCTGACCCAATTATCCTTTAGGAAACTCAGCCCAACAAGACGGTCCAACAACAAAGTACGCAGTCACACCTGACCAAGAGCCGACGGCCCAGATTTACTATAAATATCCGACGGCTAGAGCCAGGCGCCCTCGTCTATAAATAGAGCACCCGGTCTCCAATTCCAGGTACTTTCTCATTCTTGCACATTCCGCCTATTCCCTCACTGACTTAGGCATCAGAGTGTCTGCAGGTACACCCCCACCCGACGTGGGACAGATTGCTACTCGGACATCTGAGGACGCTTCTCTCATTCCGAAGCCAGCTGACGAGTCCCAAGAAGTGGAACTTCTGAGTTCAAGACCGAACACGTACAATCATTTTCCCCAGAAGACCCTATGCAAGCATGTCGAAATCTAAGGGCCATATCGAAGGATCGATCATACTCTCATAGACTTATACCGGTAACGAAAATATATAGAATTGATGTTCTTTCTTTTGCTTTTCTTCATCTGAAAAAAGGGTTAAAGATTGAGTAATGTATTGAAGGGGAGGGGAATAATATGTACTCCATACTTTTTCCAATTCCTTTAAATGTGAGAAACAATTGAAGATATCATCATAATATATGAAAGCTAAAGATGTGCACAAAGAAGGATGAGGCTTCATATGTTTTGTCCAATGATTATGTATTTTTTTTTGGTTACATCCATTGATTATGTATGCTATTGTGTGTTTATCTAATTATTTTCCTGTTATTATGTAATTAATTTTTTTCTAAAGATATGTCAGGAAGGATGTTTTAGGAGGGAAGCGAAAGGAAGAGTTAGAAAAGATTATTATATATTTTAATATATATATATATATATATATATATATATATATATATTTTAATATATATATATATATATATATTTGTTGAGATTTTAACAAATTAACGAATAACATGCAGATAGATAACAATGTAACATTTTTAATGAAACTTTATTTGTGGTTAGAGACATTTTATAATTTCGTCAATTTAGAATTGAAAAATATGTCTATTCCCCTCCAAAAACCCTCCTAAATATACCCGTTCTATTGGTTTTCTTTTCACATTGTAAAACCATTTTAGGTGCAATTGCACCGACCATATTTTCTTAATTGGTGCTTATTCATGCTTTTGCCACTTTCTGTCCAATCACTTCATTCATGATCTTATCTTATTTGATATCCTATCTTTGCTGCACAAACATATCGTTCTTGAGTTATTTCTAACTTTCTGAGTTGGTTCCCTTTCTTTCATGTGTAAACTCACCGTACACTATTGCACCACGAGATAAACACGTATGAATTCATCTTTATGCTAACATCCACTCCCCATTCAAAGTGTTGTTGTCGAGTGACATGTAAATCCCTAAGATGCATGGAAGGGTGCGTGTAGAGATGAAGTGTGATATTTACATTTCAACCTCGCTGAGCCGAGTTCGGCTGTTACATTAGGAGAGGGTGTGCATAGCGGTTTGGAGCGATGTGCTTATTGGCCTTTTGAAGCGAAGCACGTTTGGACTGAACTCATCCAGTCCGAAACACAAGTCCCTACGACTACATAAAGAATCTACTGTAGAGCAATATCAAAAGCGGAAGACGGGCATGGGAGTGCCCGTCTTCAACTACTATTGAGTTGGTTGGGTACATAATAGGTTCTATCTTTTCAAGAATTTCATTACCCTTCTCATCTGTCTTATCTACATCTATCTCATCATCATCTTAATTTCTATTTGTTGAACCGTTAGTTATAATAAACATAACATGCATGCTTTCTTCAACATTTTTAGTCCTAAGATTATAAACTCTTTTTGCTTTTGATGCGAGAGAATGTCCTAAGAATAGTGCAGGATCAGACTTAGCATCAAACTTTCCTAAATTGTCCTTGTTATTTAAAACATAGTAGTCACAACCAAATACATGGAAATAAGATATAAGCTTTTTTCCTTTCCAGAGTTCATATGGGGTTTCGTTCAAAAATTTTCTAATGGTTGGTCTATTCAAAATGTAGCAGACAGTGTTTACTGCTTCTGCCCAGAAATTCTTTTCAATTTTCGAATCATTTAGCAATGTTTTAGCCATTTCTTGCAATGTTCTATTTTTTCTTTCTATTACACCATTTTGTCGATGAGTTCTTGGATAAGAGAAATTGTGTGAAACATCATTCTCTTCAAGAAAGGTTTTAAACATATTATTTTCAAATTCTCCTCCATGGTCACTTGTAATTGCAACAATATTAGAACCCTTCTCATTTTGAACATTCTTAAAGAATGTTTTGAAGATTTCAAAAGCTTCATCTTAGTGTTTTAGAAAGATAACCCATGTGATCCTTGAATAATCATCAACTATAACCAAGCCATATCTTTTTTCACTTAGGCTAGCATGCTTGGTAGGACCAAATAGATCCATATGCAGAAGTTCCGAAGGTTTCTAAGTAGGAATCATGTTAATAGATTTAAAAGATGATTTGACATGCTTTCCTTGAATGCATGCTTCACATGATTTATCTTTCTCATACTTAATCTTTGGAAGTCCTCTGACTAAATCAAGTTTGGACAATTTTGAACAGGTTTTCATGCTAACATGACCAATTCTCCTATGCCACATCCATTTGTCATCTTCTTTCGAAATAAGACGCCTTTGATTAGGTAAATCATAAAGACAAATGCTATAGATATTATTTATTCTATGAATAGTAAAAATAATTTTTCCACACTCTATGCTACTTATTCTACATGCTTCAGATTTAAAGTTCACTTCATGTCCAGAATCATACAATTGACTTACACTGAGTAAGTTATGTTTTAATCCTTTAATAAATTGAACATTTTGAATCTGAGCAGAGTTTACTTTACCTACTGTACCTACTCCTTTGATGAATCCTTTGTCATTATTTCCAAACAAGACAAGTCCTCCATCAAAGCTCTCCATGGAGAGGAACTTATCCTTCTCCCCTATCATGTGCCTTGAGAATCCACTGTTTTGGAACCATAGTTTTCTTCTTGGTGCTATGAGGCATGCTTGTATCAGAGTTGGACAAAGATTTAGGTACCATTTGTCTTTGGGTCCATGAGGGTTTGTTTTTATCCTTGTGCGATGTTTCTACTTGTTGCTACAAATAGAAATATGATGTCCAGTTACACATTGAGCATTTCACTTTGGGCTTTTCTGTTTTAAGAAGTTCTGAATTGTGTACCTCTTCTTGCTCAGTTCTTGCCATGAGACATAGATTGGCTTCTTCTTCTTTTGGTTCACGTGATGACTCTTATGAATCATCCCAAGTGGCCATCAAAGCTTTCTTCTTTGGTGTGAACCTTTTTGGTCACCTTTTGTTTAGCAGAGGGAAACCTTGTTTCATGTGACCAAGTTTCTTGCATTCATAGCAAGTGAATTTTGACTTGCTTCCTTCTCCTTTGAATGTGTCCCTTATGAATTGAGGTTTTCCTCTTCTTTGGTTGTTTAGCCATTTGTTCATTCTTCTTGAAATCAGAGATTGTTCTTCTCCTTCTGTATCTTCTTTAGTTTCTTGTTCTTGATCATTGATCTCTTGAGAAGGTTTGAGTGTCATAGATTTTCCTTTCTGAGAAGGGTTGTTTTATTCTTTCTGAGAAGCTTTCAGAGCAACTTCCTTTCTCTTTGTTTGGAGTTCCTCCATGACTTCTTATTCATGTATCTTTAATGAACCTAGCAACTGATCAATGTCAAGTGGTGACAATATTTTTGCTTCTTCTATGGTAGTCTTCTTTGGTCTCCAAGCTTTTGGAAAACATTCCAGTAGGTTGTTAACCTTCTCAGAGTTTGGGTAAGTTTTTCCCAAGGCACTTAGTCCATGAAGGATTGTAGTGAACCTACTGAACATTTCATCAATGGTTCCTTCTTCAGAAATTTTGAATATTTCAAATTTATGGATGAGCATTCCCTTCTTTGCTTCTTTGATTTGATAACTTCCTTCATGAGCAGTTTGCAGAGTATCCCATACTTCTTTAGCAGTTTTCTTCCCTACTATCTTGTCATATTGTGATCTTCCCAAAGCACACATAAGATAATACTTTGCTTAGCATTTTGTAGTACACGATGCTTCTCATCAACAGTCGAATCATTTTTTGGCTTGGGACCACGACTATTTGGTAATGGACCTGGCATTGCGGGAACATATGGTCCATTTTCAACAATGTCCCATATGTAAGTGTCTTGAGATTCTAGGAACAACTTCATTTGACTTTTCAACTAATAATAATGTTCCCCAAGTGGTCTGTTTGATGAAGAACATGATCTGGTAGGAAGGCTACAGAATTTAGTTTGGCCGTGACTTCTTCCAAGAATCTTGCCGGTTTCTAGGTGAGGGGAATGGATCGGAGACCGAGAGAGTTTGTGAGGATGAGTGGGATGGGACGGAGGCCGTTACTGGAGAGGATGGTCGATGTTTCACCGGCGAGCATGAACGTGACTGGTTCGTGGTCCGTTTTCTTGGGGTAGCTCGCGATGGCCGTTGGGTTTGGAGGAGGCTTCGCTTTTGGCTGGTTTTGGCTCAGTTTAAGGGAGCCTCATCGGAGCTTCGCCGGAGAAGATGACCGGAGCTCCGGCGAGTTTAAGGTCAGTTTCTTCACCCTTTTTATTGTGTTTGATTTTAATGCTTTCTCTGGTCTGATTCTCTCCTACTCCATTTTTGATTCTGGCTTGTTGTTTTTTCCTGTTTTTTTTTTATTTTCAATTCATCTTGTTTCTGATCTTTCTGAAAATACGAATCTGGTTCAACCCTAACCTATTCTTTCAAAATCCTGATTTCGTTTTCTAAAGAGGCTAATCCTTGAACCCTTTTTTTTTGAGTCAGTCTATAATCTCATTTTCAAAGCACTTAATCATTTAATCATATTTCAAGGAAGAAAAACAGCAACATGATAACATTGTTCCTCATTGATTTTAAATCTTGTTTGGATACCAATCTGGGTTTATGTAGATTATTATGTATACATACAGGCTTATATATGATTCTTGATCTAAAAAACTGACACAACTATAAGAACATGTTATGGGAATCGCTACTGTTTATGCATGCTGACTATACACTTTCTGTAAATGAGCCAACCTTTACTCCGGCTTGATTGGTCTCCTTGTGTGCTTGTTGTGTGAGTATCGTGCTCGCATTGTACTTCTTTACGACTCATCGCTTTCACTCTTTTCCAACTCGAAATTTGTAATCGTGTTTAGTGTATTAGGGTTTCGATGTGAAGCCCTAATCCTTATTTCTGAGTAATTTCGCAGCTCCTTCTTCCTCCTCTGATTCTGTGTGTCTTAGACTAAAGGTTGACTACTTATTTATACTAAAAATTAGGTTTTTGCATTAATGATTTTTGGACAGGGCCTTGACTCTTTTTGAGTTTGGATCCAAGCCCAGACTCAAAGACCTTAGGAGAAGCGATTGGGAACCCTAATTTCTTTGTTGTGTTTTGCTATATTTTTGTATTTTGGATTCTATTTTTTTGTATTATTATTTTTGTATTTTTGGACATATTGGACTCTTGGACACTCCTAAATTGTAAATAAAATTAAATAGATTTTTTTGGCATTTTTGGACTATATATATTACTCAAAATAAATTAAATGAAAAAAATAAAAATAATGAAGAGAAGAAATTGGACCAAATACAAAAGTGAATCAGGCCCAACTAAATGAACATGCTAGAACGAGTCCGAATAGAAAAAAGGCCCGTTAAACAATAAACGCTAAAAATTAACTTGGAACCACGTCAGGCCCAAGCCAAAATGATAAGCCCAATAGTGAGAAAAGTGACTTAAATAAGCCCACTTAGGTTCGATTAGGCCCAAATATCGAGATTAAACTGAAGAATGCGCGAAAAGATCGATCATTCACGCGCATGCCTAGCTTAAGTAACGGTATTTCGGTTTAATTAAACGGATAATTGGAATTGGCTTAAATTAAAAATGACACTATTCTAGCTACTTGTAATCGCGTGATCTCGAAAAACAAGTTGAATAAAGCAAGTGACAAAAAGAAGACGGACAAAATTGGGGTATTACAGAAGTCTACAAGTAACTATGGTTACTGATCTCAGTTACATTTTGGCGCCAAGGAAACCCTCCAAGGGAGGAAAGCTCAATTGTCTATAAATAGAAGCCCATATCTTCACTTCAAGATCATCCTTCATCCAAGCTTTTAAAGGATCACTTATTTTCTTTATATTTGTAGCATTTTATGTGTTCCTTCTCAAATTCAACCTTCTGAATTTGATTTTCTCCAAGTGAACCTTCTCAAGATATGAGAAGGTTGGGGTTTTTGACATATTTTTCTCCTAAGGACATTTTACAATGTGCAAAGCCTTTTTAATAAAATTGAAACTTTCTTCTAACAAAGGCTTGGTAAATATATCAGCTAATTGATGCTTGGTGTCTATAAAAATAAGTTCCACATCCTTCTTTTGAACATGATCTCTAATAAAATGATGCTTTATATCAATATGTTTAGATCTTGAATGTTGGATGGGATTTTTTGATAAATTGATAGCACTAGTATTGTCACAATAGATAGGAGTGCATGTGTACCTTATAGAGTAGTCCTCCAATTGATTCTTGATCCAAAGTATTTGTGAACAATAACCAGCAGCAGACACATATTCTTCTTCAGTTGTTGATAATGCAATTGAGTTTTGTTTTCTACAAGACCAAGAAATTAAGGATTCTCCCAAAATTTGAGTATTCTTTGTATACCATAGACCAATACTTGTTGTTCCAACTAAGTATCTGAAGATTCTTTTGACAGCAATAAGATGAGATTCTTTAGGAGAGACTTGGAATCTAGCACACAAGCCAACTGCAAACACAATGTCAGGTCTACTAGCAGTTAAATATAATAGTGAACCTATCATACCCCTGTATTCTTTTTTAGAGATTGGTCTTCCTTCTTCATCCTTCTCAATTTGCATGGAAGGATTCATAGGTGTTGCCATGGCTTTTGCTTCATTCATCTTAAATTTCTTGAGAAGGTCCTTGATGTATTTTTCTTGACTAATAAAGATACCTTCATCAAGTTGTTTTATTTGAAGTCCTAGAAAGAATCTTAATTCTCCCATCATACTCATTTCAAACTCACCTTTCATAAGATTCCCAAAATCTTTGCACAATTTTTCATTTGTTGATCCAAAAATGATATCATCAACATAAATTTGAACAATCAACAAATCTTTATCAAGGGATTTTTTAAACAAAGTAGTATCAATGTTTCCTCTTGTGAATTTATTTTTGATCAAGAAGCTACTTAACCTCTCATACCAAGCTCTAGGAGCTTGCTTAAGCCCATATAGAGCTTTGGTGAGTTTAAAAACATGGTTAGGTTTCTTTTGATCAACAAAACCAGGAGGTTGATTGACATAAACTTCTTATTTTGAAAAGCCATTTAGAAAAGCACTTTTAACATCCATTTGAAATAATTTGAAATTCTTGTGTGCAGCAAATGCAAGTAAAATTCTAATAGCTTCTAACCTTGCTACAGGAGCAAAAGTTTCATCATAGTCAATACCTTCATGTTGATTATACCCTTGAGCAAAAAGTCTTGCCCTGTTTCTCACCACCTTACCATTTTCATCTAGCTTGTTTCTAAACACCCATTTAGTTCCTATAACAAACTGATTTTTGGGAGGTGCCACTAAGTTCCATACCTCTTTCTTTTCAAATTGATCGAGAGAGTTCTTCAGTCATTGATTCTATCCATAATTGATCTTGTATGGCCTCATTGATAGTTTTTGGTTCTATTTCAGAGATGAGAGCCATTCCAGCAGCATTGTCTCTAAATGATGTTACGGTTCTACTTGAGGATCTGAAGTCTTTGCCAATAATTTGATCTTGTGGATGATGTACCACCATTCTCCAACTTCTTGGTAGTTGAGAGGGTTGATCAGAAGCTTGAGTAGCTTCATTTGATTGTTGAGAAGGTTGAACAGAAGCTTCTGTTTCTTCCTTCTCCAACATGTTTTCATGTTCTGTACCTTCTTCTTTGTTTTGGTTGATATCATCAACATCAATTACTTCATTTGAACTGTTAGTTTCATTGAAAACAATATGCATGCTCTCTTCTACAGTTTGAGTCCTAAGGTTGTATACTCTATAAGCCTTTGATGATGTTGAATATCGCAGAAAAATTCCTTTGTCTGATTTAGAATCAAATTTTCCTAGATTATCTTTGTTATTCAAAATGAAACAAGTGCAACCAAATACACGAAAGTATGCAATGGTTGGTTTTCTATTTTTCCAAATTTCATAGGGGGTTTTTTCAACAATTTTTCTAATGGAAACTCTATTCAAATATAGCAAGCTGTGTTTATAGCTTCTGCCCAAAAATATTTTTCAATTTTTGAATCTTCTAACAGTGTTCTTGCCATTTCTTGCAAAGTTCTATTTTTCCTTTCTACCACTCCATTCTGTTGTGGAGTTCTAGAACATGAGAAATTGTGAGTAATTCCATTTTCATCAAAAAAGTTTTGAAAAGAGAAGTTTTCAAATTCTCCCTCATGATCACTTCTTACATAAATAACATTTGTTCCTTTTTCATTTTGAACTTTCTTTAGAAACACTTTGAATGCTTCAAAAGCTTCATCTTTGTTTTTCAAGAATAGCACCCAGGTGAATCTAGAGAAATCATCTACAATTACAAAACCATATATTTTTCCATTAAGACTAGCAGTTTTGGTAGGACCAAATAAGTCTATGTGAAGCAGTTCTAGTGACCTTTGGGATGTGATCATATTTTTAGGTTTGAAACTTGTTTTGACATATTTACCATGAACACATGCTTCACACACTCTATCTTTTTCAAAATTGATTTTTGGTAGTCCTCTGACTAGTTCCTTTTTGGAAAGTTTCGAAATGGTTTGCATGCTTATGTGGCCAGTTCTTCTATGCCATAAATCCATTTTTCATTTTCATAAGACATAAGGCAAGTTTCTTGAGATAGTTCATCAAGACATAGGCTATAAAGATTTTTATTTCTAGATGCAGTAAACAAGACCTTACTAGAGAAGATTTCTTTAATAAAACATTTATCAGATTTAAAAGAAACTTTATGACCATTATCACATAGTTGACTAATACTTAACAAGTTATGCTTTAAACCTTCTACATATTGAACATTCTTAATTTTAGGGGATTTAGAATTACCTATAGTACCTATACCTTTGATGCAAGCTTTATCATCATTGCCAAAGATGACATAGCCTCCATCTATTCTCTCCATTGAGAGAAATTTATCTCTTTCCCCTGTCATGTGCCTTGAACATCCCTTTGTCTAAGAACCCATGACTTTTTCTTGGATGCTAAGAGGTATTCCTGTTTCAGATGTTAGTAATGATTTAGGTACCCAATATTTTTTGGGTCCTTCATGGTTAGTTTTCTTCCAATAGAAGCTTCTTTTCAGTTTATAGCATACAGAAATATCATGACTAAAACGTTTGCAATATGTGCACTTTGTTTTAGGTTTTCTAGTTCTAGAGTTCTTCTCAGTTTGTTTCTCTACAGGTAGCTCAAAAGTTTTCTGTATAGACATAGCTAGTTCTTTAGTTAAAACAGAAACTTTTTCTTTGAGAAGGTTGTTTTGTTTTTCAAGGTCAGAGTGTATAAGATTTGGTTGTTCTGAGACCTTATCTTTCAAAAGTTTGTGTTGTTCAGAAAGTTTAAAGTGAGAATGTTGAAGAGTTTGAACTGTTTTTATCAAATATTCATTTTGTTTTTGAAGCTCTTCATTCTCCCTTTTTGCATTCAAGAGTTGATTTTTGAACATCACAATTTTTGGGCCAAAGTGTTTGAATCAAATAATAGGTTTTCATAAGCATGTTCAGTATCTTTGAATGAAGCACAAGTTTGTGATTTATAAGTGTTTACCTCTTCTAGATCAGTATTTCCCACGAAGCATGAGTTGATTGATTCCATACTTGATGCAGGACATATTTGAGAAGGTTCCTCAGAATCAGCCATGAGACAAAAATTTGCAATATCTTCATCATGGTCTGAGTTGGTTTCTTCTAAGTCATCCCATGTGGCAAGTAGAGCCTTCTTCTTAGGTGTGAACTTTCTGTTGCTTCCTTTTAACTTTGGACATTCATTTCTGAAGTGTCCAGGTTTGTTACATTCATAGCACACAGGAGCAGTTTTACTAGTGCCTTCACCTTTAGGTTGATCTTTCTTGAAGAGGGGTTTTCTGTTATTGTTCTTTCTAAATGCCCATCTTCTCAACCTTCTGGTAATTAGAGCCATTTCATCCTCATCATCAATGTCATTTTCATCATTTTCACTTTCTTCTTGCATATCCTCTTGAGCTTTAAGTGCCATAGCTTTAGAAGTTTGTGGAGATTTTTGAGAAGCTTTGAGTGCAATAGTTTTAACCTTCTTGGGTTGAAGTTCATCCATGATTTCTTGTTCATGAACTTTTAGAGATCCAAGTAGATCTACTATTTTGAAGAAGAGAGATCTTTAGCTTACATTATAGCGATCACTTTAGGTCTCCATACCTTTGGAAGGCATCTTAGGAGTTTTCTTACTTTAGCTTGATTTGAGTAGGTATTTCCCAGAGAGTTCAAATCATTTGTTATTGTTGTGAATCTGCTAAACATTTCAGAAATTGTTTCTTGCTCCTCCCTTTTGAATGTTTCAAATTTATGGATGAGAAGGTTGATCTTTGCTTCTTTGACTTGGTCTGTTCCTTCATGGGCAGTCTTCAATGTATCCCAAATTTCTTTGGCAGTTTCTTTCCCAGATACTTTATCATATTCACTTCTACCTAGAGCACATGTTAGATAAAATTTAGCTTTAGAGTTTAGAAGTACCATGCGTTTATTGTAACACCCCTTTTCTACCCCTCAATTTACACGTCATTATCAGAGTAATTTCATTTTCAAAAATATTAATTTAATTGGTAGAAAAGAAATGCTACTTCGTCACAAAAAAACTCATCATTTGCACTCATTAAAGTTTGTGCAGTAAAACCACCGTCATAAAAATTAAACCTCATAAAATCAACATGTCACAGCGGAATGAAATAATAGCTCACTAAGCTCCTCAAACATATCTTATATTCTCAACATAGTCATCACACAGTTAATTAATAACTAATAAACGTCAACTACGCCCCCTAGGTGCTACGGTATCAGAGAGCGACTCGATAGACAGTTCCATAGCTAACACAGAAGGCAGCAAGACCTTCACTCGCGGTTACCTGCAGCGTTGCCACAAAGAGCAACATTCCAAGCAGAAGGGGTGAGAATTTCAATAAAACATAATCCAGCACATAGTAGAGTAATGAAGATGAACAATCATACAACATCATTATCATCACCATATCATCATCGTCAAACACCAACTCAAAACACAGTTTGGCAACAAGTCACAGTCATGAATATGCATGTAAATGCAACCCACACCTGGGTATATGCATGATGGTACCCTACTCGTCACAATAAGCCACTAGGGGCACACCGTCATCAATAAGAGGCCTAAGCCTATTCGTCGCAAGAGGCCGAAGCCTATTCGTCACATTATGCACATGCTATGAGACTCTATGGCCACATGTGCAATTCGTCATAAAACACTTATAGAGTGTATTCATCGCAATTCATCGCAATCACATTACAGCGTCATTATAATCATACTCATAGAGTATATTCGTCACAAGACATCATAATTCATATTACATCATCATTATAATCATACTCATAGAGTATATTCGTCACAAGACATCATAATTCATCTTACATCATCATTATAATCATACTCATAGAGTATATTCGTCACAAGACATCATAATTCATATTACAACACGTTAGAGTCCAGAAAACATCCCGTTTTAATTTGGAGGAAAGTATATTTTAAATTCGGAAAGAATAACACCACGTTGCAGCCAAAACCGCAACCTTTTACGCACCAAACAGCAGAATTTTTATTTGTATAAACGGCAACACAAAACAGTTTACTCTGCCTTAAAAATAGAATATTCAGTTAGGCCTCTGAATAAGCTTTCCAACGCATTTTAGAACACCTCAATCGGTTTCCCGGTTCGCAAGATATCAATTTTTCAAAACATTACAGCACTTTATTTTTAGGCACACAACAGCATTTCATTCGTATAACAGCTACCAAAAAACAGTTTATTTTGCCTTAAAAATAGAATATTCAGTTAGGCCTCTGAATAAGCTTTCCAACGCATTTTAGAACACCTCAATCGGGTTCCCGGTTCGCAAGATATCAATTTTTCAAAACATTACAGCACTTTTAAGAAATACAGCAAGAAAACAATGAAAAACAGTGACTCGCGCTCGGAGCGTGAGTCGGGCGCGACTGGGGCGCGATTGAGCAGGAACATCAGGCTCTTTGCGCGCGCGCACTTGCGCCGAGCGCAACAAGCGCAGCGAGGCGCGAATGGGCTGCAGCGGTGCAATGTGCAGGAATTTCAGATCATCAACACCAAAATTCACGTTTTATTCACCAAAATCAGTCATCAAATACTTCCAATGCATCAAATTCATCAAAACAACACCAAAATTCTTCAACAATATGAATTCATCATACGTCATCAATTTCATCAACAATATCAATTCATCAAACATCATCAATTTCATCAAAATCAACCAAACTCTTCAACAATACGAAATCATCAAACATCATCAATCTCAGCCACAAAATCAAATCCCACAAACCCCACAAAACCCCACTATATACTCAATCATGTTAAACCGAAACGCTCACCCTTACCTCGAATTTGTACGATCCGGAAACAGCGATGAATGAGTCACGTACAAAAACCCAGCAACGCAACGAACGAAACTTCTCCTTCTTCCTTTGAAACGCAGCCACACTCACTCCTTTGATCAATGAGGAATCAACACAATTGAAATTAGGGATTGAAGGCTACAACACTAGGAAAGAGAGGAAAAACGGCATAGAGGACCAATAATTCTCACCTGAAGAAAACTTGCGAAGATCTCCTCTTTCCTCTCCCTATTGCGCAGCGTTCCTCCCTTCCACTCTCTCAATTCTGATTTTCTTTTTCTCCAAGTGTGAGAATGAGAGAAGATTGGCTTAGACCCCTAGGGTTTAAGCTGTGGGCTCAGCAAGCGCTGGGCCTCCCACGCCAACACCACCCTTTTTACTCGTTCCACCTCCTGAACAACACCCCTCATATTTTTAATCAAATTAATCAAGCCTCCAATAAATTTAATAGGCAAAATAGCATCCGGAGTCCCTTAACTTATTTTCCATTTTCGCTTAGGTCCCTTAACTTTAAAAGCTAACGTTTAGGTCCCTTAACTTTTAAAAAGGTTTCATCGCAGTCCCATTTAACGTTAAAAGTTAACGTTTAAGTCCCTTAACTTTTAAAAATGTTTCATCGTAGTCCCATTTAACATTAAAAGCTAACGTTTAAGTCTCAGTTGTTGTTAGTTTAAAAACGTTAAATGGGACTACGATGACACGTTTTTAAAAGTTAAGGGACCTAAACGTTAGTTTTTAAAATTAAGGGACCTAAGCGAAAACAGAAAATAAGTTAAAGGACCCCAGATACTATTTTACCAATTTAATAATTCAATTAAATATTTCCGGGGTGTTACATTTATCTTCAGTGTCAGTGTTTACAGGCTTGCCATATGATCCCATCATCAAGAGTTGTAGTAGGTTCAAAAGGACCATCTTCAACAATTCACTACAACATTTAGACCCTATGGCAACGCCTAAAATTTCAACGGCCAAAAAACCGTTGCCTTAGCCAACAATGGCAGCGGTTTTTGAACCCGTTCTTGATTCATTTTTTGAAATTTTTTTATTGGCAGCGGTATAAACCGTTCCCATAAGATCTACGACAGCGGTTTTTTGTTAAATATTTATCCAACGCTTTATAAGCGTTGCCATAAGGTCTACTGGCAGCGTTTTTGTTTAGGCTTTATCCAGCGGTTCATAAAGCGTTGCCATAGGGTCATTTATTAAAAATTAAAAATTTGGGCGCTAAATACTAGCGCGTTTTATGATTCTCCAAAATCCCCATAACAAAAAAAAACAAAAACTCATTTGTGTCAAAAAAAAAAAAAAAAACACTCAGTGAACCCTAACATTCTCACTCTATCAACAATCGATTCATCACTCTCACTCTATCAACAATCGATTCTTCAACAACACCGTTCATCACTCTCACTCCATCAACAATCGATTCATCACTCTCTTTGGATCCTCGCAAACCTTAAATTCATCGAAAAGCGACGGTTAATCACTCTCACTTTGGATCCTCGCAATATATTTTCCTCTCCCTTCTCGGCTCTCTTCCTCTTCCCGGTGTGTGTGTTTTCTTCAGTACCCCTCTTTCTACTTTCTAGGGTTTTAAAGTCTAATTTATTTTCTTACGGATTTAGTGCCTTTGTTCATGTACTTGTTTTAGATTTTGGTTTGGGTTGTTTTTATGAACGACTTGTTTTACTATGCAGAGCCTTTTAGTGACAATAATATCTCTAATGCTTCTTCTATCTCTTAAATTCACTTGGTTTTCTTTGAACACTGTAGAAAGTTGCTTTGCTGAAATATCTTGAATCAAGAAGAGAAAAAAGATTGTTTATATCTAGCAAATTGTCTTTTAATGATACATTAACGGGGAAAAGCATTTGTTTCCGGATACATATATGCGGATCCAAACTATAGGACATGACATTTCTATATATGCTTGGCCAAAAATCAATGAAAACCAACGATGTTGCACTACTCCCTCTTTGATTTGGAGAGAGCTTTCTTCCTCTGAGCAAGCATGTAATTATACATGTGAGGACTACTGCATAGAATTATGAAATTCAATCGGTTTTAAGTATAAGGCTAGTGAAACAAATATGCCATGGATATCGGTAGTAAGATAGATGTTTTGTTCGTGCTCTGGGCGTAGATTCCCAATGCAAGAATCGCGGCGTAAAAGTAATCGAAAGAAGAGTTCAATTTGTTCGGCATCCTTATGCAATACTTCTCGGATGCCTTATACTTATGTGATTGGTTCTTTGGGAAATCTAAAGAAGGATCTAGATATGATAGAAATCCTTATGTGATTGAATCTTTTTTTCTTTCTTTTATACAATGATGATGGATCTAGATATGATAGTTTTTGATTTTGAATTGTGTTTCGTGTCAATCTGTGAGACTTCAAGTTTTCGTTGAACTTGAAATAATTACTTGATAGGTAATGAGCGAGCTTGTTGTTGTTGCTTAGCGACCTACATAAGGAAATGTGCGATGATGCATGTAAACTAGGACTAGTCAATTTTGATTATATCCCAAAATGTAGACTTGGATGTGAATCATGTGAAAAACCAAGTATCTGTTATGTATAGTACTCGATAAGCAAGTGTTGATTCAAACTTAAAAGTATGTTGAAGGAATACAAACCAGTCAAGTTGGAAAAGTAAAATTTTAGGTGAGGAACTTTGTTTCTGAGCGATTTTTTGATCAATCAATAGTGAGAAGATAAGAAATAGTTGATAAGGAAGAGAAGCGGAAATTAGAGAGAGGTGTTGCTTGTGGCCATATTGTGCCCTTGCTATTTCAAAGCTGTGTTCGCTAATGCTTTCTCTGTGGGGGTGTTTTATGCGAGTCATATTATGCAATTGTGTGATGGATCTTCATATTCATATCTATTTTATGTTTAGATCACTCTAAAATTTCATAAGACATGTAATTTCATTTATATTTTACACAGTCAAAAATTAATCACATAAGAAATTCCGTGCCCTCTTAATCACATAAGAAAAATCAAAATTTCTATGTTTATCACTTGAAATTTGTCTGATTTATTGATATTTAGAGTTTTAAATATTTAAGAAATTTGTCGATTTTTAGGAATATTATAAAGTTCATTCAAAGGAATGCAGCAATTAATGGTTCTTGATACTATTTCAAAGGTGATTATTTTTATTTGTACCTCTGACCATTAGTTCCATGTTCAGCATGCATTTTATTGTGGTCTTAATTTATTGAATGGTCTGTAACTGTAAGGTATTGTAACTTGTCTACTAAATGCCTTCCTTTTAATAGTTCAAGTGAGTGCTTGTTTGTTTCCCCAAACTAACACAGATAATTCTCAAATCTGTATATTTTAGCAGTTCAAGTGAGGAATGCTAGCTTCAAATCTGTATATGATTCATGATGCATTAGGCATTAGGCATTAGGCATTAGGCATTAGCAGATACCAATTTTAAGACACCCATATTCATTTATGCTTTACGCCTCACGCTACAGGTAACAACAAAGTAGATGATCGATGAGTGAGACCACACACCACTCTTGAGTAATTAAATTAAAGTTCCTCCAAATAGCCGCAATCTAATTTTAATTCCTTATATTATATATATGGTTCACAAAATCACTTTTCAATTCCAAATCGCAACTATTTTATTTCACTTCTCATGAGAAACAAATAGTCTCCTTCCTTCGATATTTAGAGTTTTAAATATTTAAGAAATTTGTCGATGACAGATTCGACACTCTTATTTTCATTTTGCTATTTACCTATTTTTTTCTTTATATATGTTCTTTGAGTTTTTCGCTTTATTTAAAATTTAAAATGACAAATAAATAAGAATGATGACACTATTGATTACTATAATTTCTCATATTTTTTTATCACTCACATGCCCCAGAAGCTCATAGGGTAAGAGTCGCTTTATTGCAAAGTTTGTCTTTCTGGGAAATGATATTGGTACATGTTTACAAAATTAAATTAAAGTTTGTCTTTACGAGGAAATGATACAGGTCATAGTCTATAATCTGACACTAAAGCGCCATTGTCACCTTCAACTAGGAAAAATAAATGATAGTATATTGGACTGTTAACGTTTTTTTTCTGTTACTAAACTAATAAGCTCTTCACGTTTGTTTTGAAATATAGTTAATTATGCAGCAGAAATTTGTTTTGAAATATAGTTACTAGTTAACTAAGCGATATATCAGTTAACTCATAATCTAGCTTGTAATGGTTGCTTTTGTATTAGTAGTTAACTAACTGAAATATACTTGTAATGGTTGCGATTAACTCGGTTAACTAAGCGATATACTTAGTTTGTTTTGACTTTGTGACTTTGTGAATTTGCATAAGCTGCCTTGTGAATTAGCATCACTGCCTTGTGAATTAGCATCAGTCCTCTCTATCAAATTTGATTACTTTGTGAATCTGTGAGAGCCCTTTTGATTACTTTACGAACATGGTTTAAATTCAGCCCTGTAACATGTTTGAACAAATCGAATTGAAACCATAGAACAAATCGAAACGATCGGACATACTACTTTAATTCACTATGAAAGTATTGTATTTTAAGCTGTTGTATATTTTGTAGGAAAATGAAGGTATAGATGAAGGTGTTGATGGCTTGGATGATGAAGAGTTTGAAGACACGTTGACTTGAGTCGGAAGTGGAACTTTTCTTGAAGACATGTGTTGGAGACATCTTTTGTTGCAATATAACTTTTGTTGTGTTTTTTTGTACTTATTGAAGTAACAAAATTATACCGTTTATGATATAACATTAATTATGTCCTTGAAGTATCAATATAAGGATACATTATGTCTTCTAAATTGTTACATTTTAGGTACAACTTTAGTTTCTCCATTGCAATTATATTAAGAAGTATGTGATCCGATTGAGATGCGTACAATTTCAAATCATATATAATAATGCTAGTTTTTTGTGGTTGTCATCTATAGCAACGGTTTTAAACTGTTGTCGTGGACATTAAATAAAGAGGGAACGGTTTTTTCGTGTTGCCAAAGACGGCAACGATTTTACTAAATCAATGGAAACAGTTTTTAAATTGTAACATTTGAACATATATAGCAACGGTTCACGAATGTTGCCAAACACACAGCAGCGGATTCGCGGCGTTGCTATACATGGCAACGGTTATTAAACGTTGCCAAAAGAGAGGACGCTTTTAAACCGTTGCCATATCCTGAAAACCAAAACCGTTGCATTTCATCTATCAGTGGCAACGGTTTTGTGTAAGTGTTGCCTTTGGACCAAAAAACCGTTGCCTATGGTATAGGCAACGGCCGCGGGTACAACAGTTTATAAACCGTTGCCTAAGGTTAAGGCAACGGTTTTTCTTCTTTAAGGAACGCTTTTTGACCGTTGCCATAGAGTAAAAATGTTGTAGTGATTCCCCAAATGTCAGTGTCTTGAGATTCTAGGAACAATCTCATTTGATCTTTCGAATAATAGTAATGTTCACCAGTGAATCCTGGTGGTCTATTTGTTGAAGCTCCTTCTGGAAGGAACATCACAGAGTTGGAATGATGACTCATCACTTCTTCCAGGATCTTTCCTCTCACACTACAAGGTGTGCTCAGCCCTTAGAGGTGAGCTTTGATGCCAATTGAAGTACTAAGTTGCACAAGAAAGGGGGGATTGAATTGTGTGACTTTGTAACTTCAATTCCTGCAACCTTCTTAAATGTTTCTCAAGATAACTTGGATATAAGAAGGTTGAATATTAGTTTGTCAAACAACAAGTAAATATAATAGTAGTGAAAGATAATTAACTTTTATGATTTTAGATGTCTTTTCTTATAGAAATAGTGTTGCTTTCAAACAATGATTAAGGTAAAAATCATTCAAGATTAAGATTCTGGTTACAGAAGGTTGATGTATTTAACCTTCTGTATTATCTGAAAACTGAGATGAGTGTAACCAAATAACAGGAAAAGCAGATAATGACACAGTAGAGTTATAGAGGTTCACCAAACTATGGCTACTCCTCTCCCCACGTCCACGTGAGAGTTTCCACTATTCTCCAAATAGATTTTACACTTGCTTTAGCTTCAACTGCTAAAAACTTTCACCTCCACTCTCTTTTGAACACACACAAAAGACATGTGCTAACTTACACAGCTTCACCAAGCTGTCTCAACCTACTAGAAAACTCTCTTCTAGTTTCCTAAAGGTATTTTTTCAAGTAGAATCACCAACAACACTCACCTCTCACTAGGTAGTTTGTTGAGAAACTTACACAGTATTTCTTACAATAAGGGGTTTGGGTTTGGAATGATTTAGGAGCTTGTTGATGGATAAATACAATGTATTTCTAATAGCATAACAAGCAAACACGCACTCAAGATGATATCTCCCAATTTTGAACTTGTAGTAGCTTTGAGTGTGGATGAGAAGGTTGGATTACTTTGAGAAGTTTGATTGTGAAGGCTCCAATTTAATCTCATGGTCTGTAATGGTGAAGATCAACAATTTATATAGACTTTACACTTTGAATATAGCCGTTGAAATGTTGAGGAGAGCCGTTGGAAATTTGTCCTAGACTTGTAGATAGGAAATGATGTTTTTGAGCTTTAATGGTAGCATATCAACCTTCTGAAGCAACCTTTTGTACTTTGTCTGTCATGACAGCTGCACTATACTTCCTTTTCCTTTTTTCTGTCAGTTCATGCCCTATTCATGTACTTCACAATATTTTACATATTTAAATTTGAATCTAATCAAGCTTCTCCAACATGAACAAACATGCTTTTTAAGTTACAAACATAATCAAGGAGTTCCTCTTTCCTAGGATAATTATTTTACAACATTTCTATTCCTTGAATATATCTTTGATGCGCATTTGAATCATAAATTCAGATATGAATTTGTTTTCCAGAAAACAGAAGCTTGAAATCTTTTAATCTTCTTTTAACCTTCTTGAGCAATCAACCTTCTTTAAGATATTCTAGAATAGGTCAACCTTCTTTTGACTTCAATCAAACTTTCTGTTGACTATTGGTCAACCTTGTGTTGACTTTTAGTCAACCTTCTGTTTGACTTTCAGTCAACCTTCTGTAGAAAGTTACTTTTTCTTTTAAGCTTCTTTAACCAACCTTCTGTTGAGGTAACCTTCTGTAATCAACCTTCTTTAAGGTAACCTTCTGTAGGTAACCTTCTTTTGGCGCATTTGATCTTTGAAAAACACTTGGTTTATATGTAGAGCCAAGATTTTTGCTATGAAACTTATTTCCTGTTCTTTTACACACTTGATTGAAACTTGTTAAATCATAATAAGTTTTAAAAAACTTAACTCATTCCTTTAAGTTTGTATCATCAAAACATGGAAAGAGATTTTCATTTCTACAGTTTCTACACCTCCAACTCCAAAGTTAGTACCTGAATGTCCTCCTCCTCCTTTTCCTCAAAGATTGAAAAAAAATACACGAGGAGAAACAATTCAGTAAGTTTCTAGATGTGTTAAAACAACTGCATATTAATGTTCCCTTGATAGAAGCACTTCAACAAATGTCAAATTATGCTAAATTCATGAAAGATGTGCTTTCTAAAAGAAGAAGACTAGAGGCATTTGAAACTGTTGTTATGTCAAAAGAATGTAGTTTTATTTTGTAAAACAAAATTCCAAGGAAGCTAAAAGATCCAGGTAGCTTTACAATTCCTTTCTCAGTAGGTAAGTTTTATACAGGAAGAGCCTTGTGTGATTTAGGTGCAAGCATCAATTTGATGCCTAAATCTATTTTCACAAAGCAAGGGATTGGAAATGCTAAGCCTACCACATTACTGTCTTTGGCAGATAGATCAATAGCATATGCAGAAGGAATTATTGAGGATATATTAGTGCAGGTTGAAAAATTTGTGTTTGCTGCAGATTTTGTTATCGTTGATTTTATTGCAGATGAAGAAGTACCAGTCATACTGGGAAGACCATTCTTGGCAACAGGGAAAACACTGATAGATGTGCAAAGAGGAGAACTAACCATGAGAGTGAATGACCAAGAAGTGAAATTCAACGTCTTGAATGCTTTGAAGTATCCTGCAGAGGAAAATGAAGAGTGTTCATCAATTTCTCTTGATCATTTGGTAGAGAAGCAATTCCACAAGCAGTATAATCACCTTGCCAATGCACTAACACCTGAAGTTTCTGCATTGCCAGAAGAGGAGGATATTGAAGAAAACATATTGCCCAAGGAACAAGCTACACCTAAGGTATGGGCTAGAACTTATGAATCTCTTAATTTAGAAGATCCCAACTTTAAAGAAAATTTACCTTTTGTAGAACAACCCCCTAAGCTAGAATTGAAAGAATTGCCAAAGCATTTGAAATATGTTTTTCTAGGTGAAAATAATACACTTCCTGTAATCATAGCTTCTGATCTATCTATAGAACAAGAGCTAGATTTAATTGACACCTTGAAAAGACATAGAAAAACTATAGGTTGGCAAATGTCAGATAAAGGGATTAGCCCCTCCATATGCATGCATAGGATAATTTTAGAAGAAAATTCAAAAACAAAGACATAGAAAGAAATGAGAAGATTAAATCCCATCATGAAAGAGGTTGTTAAGAAAGAAATAATAAAATGGCTAAATCTTTGGTATTATCTACCCTATTTCGGATAGTGCATGGGTTAGTCTGTGCAATGTGTTCCTAAGAAAGGTGGAGTAACATGATAATAGCTAATGAGAATAATGAACTAATCCCCACAAGAATCAGAATAGGTGGAGAATGCAGTATGGATTACTGAGAGAAAACTCAATAAGGCCACGAAGAAATATCATTTCCCCTTACCCTTTATAGATCAAATGTTAGGTAGGTTAGCAGGAAAGGAATTCTATTGTTTCTTAGATGGTTATTCAGGATATAATCAAATAAAAATTGAACCTGAGGATCAACAGAAAACCACCTTTACTTGTCCCTATGGCACTTTCTCCTTTAGAATGATGCCTTTTGGACTTTGTAATGCACCTGCTACCTTTCAAAGATGCATGATGTCAATTTTCTTTGACTTCATTGAGCAATCAATGGAGGTCTTCATGGATGACTTTTCTGTTTTTGGAGAAACATACTCCTTGTGTCTTTCAAACTTAGAAAAAATTCATGAGTGAGAGGATGAACAAAAGACGCGGTCCACGTGCCTAGAGAGAGACACTTCGTCTTCTCTCTACCCGTGCCGCCCCCCCTCCCGAAACCCTAGTTTCGTGGCGGCTTGCTCCCAGCTTGCTGGGTTTCCCCCCTCCCTTGTGGCGGATCTCTCTCCCTATCTGTTGGGGCTCCTTTCCTGCTCCTTTTCCATGGTTCTCTTCCCTCATCATTCCTCTACCCTCACCACACCCCTCCCACACTTGCATCCCAAAACCCATCGCACCTTCAACCTTGGTCCTCCTTCATCCAATCTTCCATCTCTCACAAATCCGATGGTCAAGCTCTGCTCCAGTGCATCGATCTTGCATGTTGTACCTCAAGGTAAGTATTTATTTCCCCTGTTTGTTACCTCAGATCCTTTCCTTGCTCTGTTTAACCGGCCACCACCTGAACCTCCACCACCATTTGTGGCTCTGAAGGAAGAGAACTCTCCCACCTACCTTCTAGCGTCTGACGGAACCCTTTCTCTGCTTTCGTATGTCTGAAACCCCTCCCTCGGCCTTGATCCCAATCCGGCCACCCCCTAAGCCAACTTGGTTCATTTATAGATAATCAGTGACAGTGATTGATTTTGGTGCGATAGAATGGATTTTAATTTGTGTTCTAAGTTGGATGAAATTTTCAGGTTGTTATAATCAATTTTGGTTTTGTGTTGTGTCCTCGGTATCTTTGGAACTGGACATTGATCTTTTGGCTTCTAGCTTTAGCAAGCCCTATGCAGGTACCTTGATGGTCATCAACACTTTCAGCTTCCCCTCTCTATGTCAAGCTACTTCTGATCTTGTGGTGTGGTTGGACCATCGTGAGACCACACATAGTCGATTTGTGCGTATCCTAGCTAAAGAAATGATCCGTAACTGGATAGAACCAAAGACTGTGGATTCTCCTCCATATATGGTCATCTACCATTGGCGGATGTTGTTTGCACGGTTGAGAGGGCTAACTATTTGTTTTGATGTCTATCCATTGTGGCTTACATTGTACTTGTCTATTAATGCAAATGTGCTGTATGTTCTAACTAATAGGAGCAACTCGAAAACGTGGTTGGGGTATGTCTCAACACAATTTGATCATCCTGAATGTAATCTTCTTTCTCAATTAATAGAATGAGATATGTTTCCCGTCAAAAAAAAAACTTAGAAAAAATTCTTCAAAGATGTGAAGACACTAACTTATACTTGATTGGGAATTCTCTTTCTAGTCGCCCAAGTGGGGCGCCCAAAAACTGGTCGCCCGCGCGCGACCCCGGAGGTCTGTCCAGTCCGAAGACCATAGCTTCGTCCACGTTTATCCGATGGGGGTGTGTGAGCATGCATTGGATAGCGGAGAAGTAGAGCTACAACTTTCATGTTGAAGTAAAAATGAGATTAGGGCGTCTTCCACCCGATGTTGATCGCCCAAGTGAGGCGCCCAAAAATTGATCACCCGCGCGCGACCCCGGAGGTCTGTCCAGTCCGAAGACCATAGCTTCGTCCACGTTTATCCGATGGGGGTGTGTGAGCATGCGTTGGATAGCGGAGAAGTAGAGCTACAACTTTCATGTTGAAGTCAAAATCAGATTAGGGCGTCTTCCACCCGATGTTGATCGCCCAAGTGAGGCGCCCAAAAATTGATCACCCGCGCGCGACCCCGGAGGTCTGTCCAGTCCGAAAACCATAGCTTCGTCCACGTTTATCCGATGGGGGTGTGTGAGCATGCGTTGGATAGCGGAGAAGTAGTGTTACAACTTTCATGTTGAAGTCAAAATCAGATTAGGGAGTCTTCCACCCGATGCTGATCGCCCAAGTGAGGCGCCCAAAAATTGATCACCCGCGCGCGACCCCGGAGGTCTGTCTAGTTCGAAGACCATAGATTCGTTCACGTTTATCCGATGGGGGCGTGTGAGCATGTGTTAGAATTCTGAGAAGTAGATCTACAGCTTTTATGTTGAAGTAAAAATCAGATTCGGGCGTCTTCCACCCGATGCTGATCGCCCAAGTGGGGCGCCCAAAAACTGGTCGCCCGCGCGCGACCCCGGAGGTCTGTCTAGTCCGAAGACCATAGATTCGTGCAATTTTATCCGATGGGGGCGTGTGAGCATGAATTGGAAATCTGAGAAATAGAGCTACAACTTTCATGTTGAAGTCAAAATCAGATTCGGGGATCTTCCACCCGATGCTGATCTCCCAAGTGGGGCGCCCAAAACAGTCGCCGCGCACATTCGAGGTCCTGTCTGAGTCGAAGACCATAGATTCGTCCACATTTATCCGATGGGGGCGTGTGAGTATGTGTTGGAAAGCTGAGAAGTAGATATACAGATTTCATGTTGAACTCTAAATTATATTCGGACGTCTTCCACCCCTTGCCGGTCGGCCCCGCGAGGTTAGACGGGGGCAACGAAACAAGTCTCGAATAGGTTGCGACAGGTCGCTCCCTGTAGGTCGATCGCGCGAGGCTACACAGGGTGGCAACGAATCAAGCCTCGAATAGGCTACGCTAGGTCGCTCTCTGCAGGTCGGCCCCTAGAGGCTAGACAGGGGGCAACGTATCAAGCCTCGAATAGGCTGCGCTAGGTCGCTCCCTGCAGGTCGGCCCCGTGAGGCTAGACGGGGGCAACGAAACAATCCTCGAATAGGCTGTGCTAGGCCGCTCTCTGCAGGTCGGCCTTGCGACGCTAGACAGGGGGGCAACAACGAATCAAGCCTCGAATAGGCTGCACTAAGTCGCTCCCTACAGGTTGGCCCCGCGAGGCTAGACGGGGGCAACGAAACAAGCCTCGAATAGGCTGCGACTGGTCGCTCACTTTAGGACGGCCACACATGGCTCCACTAGGGGGCAACAAATCAAGCCTTAGCCCGCCCACAGGCGACCCAGGCTTGGGGGCAACTGTTCTGGAGTGGGCCAACGGCCCAACAGAGCACTCTATCCTGAAGTGGGCCAACAACCCAACGTAGCGCATCAAGCCCAAGATGGCCCAAGCACGGACGTGGGGTGCCACCCTCACTAGCAGTATAAATACACTGATCAGCCACAGTATCAGGTACGTAACCTCAACTTGTGACCCTGCCCGTTGCACACCACTGACTTGAGCGTCAGAGTGTCGTTACAGGTACCACCCGCGTGCAGCCAAGGCCAGGTCCTTCCTCAAAGACCGAGCTAACTCAAGACCCTCGTCCTCGCCAGCTGATCGTACCTGACCAATAGAAGTGTAGTACTGATGTAGTCTTTCTGCTAGATCGCTGCAAGCACCGTAAGTCCTTGAATTTTGGCCGCACACGGGTGGTACCTGCAAAGACACTCCGACGCCCTAGTCAGTGGTGTGCGACGAGCAGGGCCACGAGACGTACCTGATTCTCGGAATTTGTGCCGCCTTTATAGCAACAGTATTGGGCCATATTGGACCTATTGGACTATATTGGGCTTCGAGCCCACTCCGGAACAGTTTCCCCCCAAGCCTGGGTCGCCAGCGGGCAGGCTAAGGCTTGATTCGTTGGCCTCAAATAATGCCGTTAGCGGCCGGTTGCCTTGTGCGCTAGGTCGCGATCTCTTGGGGTGTGTGGTCGCTGCCACACCAAGTCGCGGTCTGTTTGTAGTCTAGGCACAGGTGATTTTATGTTCACGTTTTCCGAGGCAACACTTGGAGTTCTCAAGGCACGCCTGTTCGCCTTATTTCAGACTAAGTAGTGATGGCAGGTGAAGAGTTGCGCCTCTTCGTCTTGGGCCCAAAGTGACTGCTGACCCACTATATAAAGGTGGTGAGAGATAGCCTCATTCACACTTCTCTTCGGAATCTCCGTCTCTCTCTCGCCGGCTCGCTGCTTTCCATTGCTCGCTCGCTCTAAGCTTGACCCGCTCGTGCCCTTCGTGCGGGATTCGTTCACCAGCCCTTCAGGTAAATTCGACCGCCTTTTCTATTTTATCTGTTTCTTTTAAGTTTCACCTAGTGGAGGGGGTGTCAAGTCTGGGGACTACCAAGTCGCCCCCTTCCAATGTGTGCGCTCGATCTTGACCGCATCCCCCTCTACATATTTAATCTGGCGCGGACGAAACAGACTCGCTGCATTTCCGGTAGCCCAGCTGTTTCACTAGCTCATAGTATGGCGCAACCATCTTCTGCGCCATCCCGGTCGTCTTCAACTTCCGACGAGGAGTCTTCTAAATCCACTGCAAGCATAGACTGGACATCTTCTAGTAGTTCCGATCGGCCGGCCCAGAATCAAAGGGGGCAACCTCTCGCGCGCCTTTGGATGAACCTGTCGTCGAAGGTCGGGACGATGACACTGGCGACAACCAAATGATTGATAGTCGGGTCGTTGAGGAGCGTGATCAGGCTGTAGTAGAGGAAACTCTAGCGAATGGGGGTGGCCAACAGGACGGGGCCCAAGACGACTCCGAGGATGCGGCCGAGAATGACATGTCGTGAGTTTCCAACGACCTTCGTAGTCATCGAAGTTTGGTTCGCCGTCGCAGTCCAGATGAGGAAGTTCTAACCGCTCAGTTTTCCGTCGATGGTTGGAGGGTCAAGGGTATGGAGAAGAATGAGGACATTGCTGCATGGACTGACGTGCTCAAATTCACAATGTACCGCATTGTTTTTGAGCGCATGGGAATTGTCCCGCCTTTCACTCGGTTTCAGAGACAAGTCCTGAGGTATATTAAGGTCGCACCCTCCCAGCTGAACCTTCAAGCATAAAGGATTAAAGTCAAGAACCACTTGGAAATCTTGGAAGAATTCTCCTTGAGAAGATTCATCATGTGTAATGCCTGATACGTGTGGATTTACTGTTGAAAAACATGGCATCCCTAAAAACTAGAAAAAAGCTTTAAAGGTCTATTATATTGAAAGTGCTAAAAAACTTACAAATGAAAGAGATAATCCCAAAATAAGTCTAGCATCTACCTTAAATACTAATAGACTAATGGACCTATGATCTAACAATCTAATAGGTCTTACTAACAAACTAAAGGGATTACTACCTATATTTTAATAGCCTCCCGCAAGCTGGACGGTGTTCACAACACTTCCAGCTTGGGATAAACAATACAAAGATACTATAAAATTAAAAGAAGATAAAGAACAATCTGAATTGGTAGCAGTTGAGGTGCATAGCTCCTAGAAGTCTTCGACCAACTATCGGGCCCCTTCAAGCTTCTTCCAGCGTCTCTACAACATTCACTCCAAAAGAATCAACAAACTTCACTCTTTGGCATAACCATCCAAGTGGCAAAGAAGTCAACAAAAGCTTAACCATCGAGCAGAAACCACAACTCAAGGTTTAACCACTCGGAGGAAGCAACAAACCAACACTTAACCATCAAGCAAAAGCCACAACTCAAGGCTTAATCACTTGAAGGAAGCAAAATGTTTAACCACCATAGGGCAGAAGCAAACATCAACAAAGTCATAGGGCCAAAGGCTTAACCACCAAGCAGAAATTATACCACAAAGTTTAACCACTTGGCAGAAGCACAAACAACAACAAAGCCAATAAGGCAAAATATCAGTGAAGCACCACAACAGCAGCAAACTATTATGCTTCAAAAGTAATCCCTTTAGTTTGTTAGTAAGGCCCATTAGATTGTTAGATCATAGGTCCATTAGTCTATTAGTATTTAAGGTAGATGCTAGACTTATTTTGGGATTATCTCTTTCATTTGTAAGTTTTTTAGCACTTTCAATATAATAGACCTTTAAAGCTTTTTTCTAGTTTTTATGGATGCCATGTTTTTCAACATGGTATCAGAGCCAACCCAAGATCTGTTGGGCCACCCGCTATCGGGCCACTCGGGTCACGCTCCAGTTGTCCAGTCCTGGGCGTGAGGGGGGTGTGTTAAGAGTCCCACATCGGATGGGATATGGCCTGAAAAAGAGTTTATAAGTGGGTGGCATCCCTCACCTTACAAGCCGGTTTTGTGGGGTTGAGTTAGGCCTTAACCACATTCTAAGATTTACATTTGGGATTTGCTTTTCCGACTCTCCCTCCTACTCAAAACACACTCCATAAGGGTGTAAAATGACCAAAAAGCCAGTCAAAGCGTCTTTTTTTTCAAGAATTTTCACGTGTTCGAACACGGGCCTTCAAACCCGTTCGAACGACATCGTTCGCGTGACACCCTCTTGTGTGTAATTTCACCTGTTCGAATGGGGTCACTCGAACCTGTTCGCATAACCTTGTTCGAACACCCCATTTTATTTCGTTCGTATGTTGTTAACCGAGTCAACAAATAATGGACCATCACACCACATTCACCAATTTTATTGCGTTCGCATGCTGTTGTTCGAACGTGTTCGAACAAGGTCGTTCGAACCGTCATTAAACACGTCCTCCAAGTGTTTCACGCTAGGTTATTTTTGGAATAAAATTTGTTAAGGGTGTGAAAGAGTAGGAGGGGGACTGGGGAAAGTAAAACCCTTACTAATTTTTATTAGTGAAAATAAGTGGGGTTGATCTGGGCTTTTATCAAGGCCCAATGCAGACTTTGGTTTGTTTTTAGCCTTGTTTTTGGCCCATGCTTCTTACACATTACCAGCTACTCGGTGCACACTCCCCAATTTTTATCCTTCCCAAATTGCCCTCACGTGGGACGCACGTGGTAGTTGTTTAAGACCAGATTCGGTAAATAAACGCCGAACTGATTCGGGACTTTAACACTGGAATAAAAAAACACGGTTCGAGAGATGCACACCGAGCCAGTTCGGTAATTGGAAGCCGAGTATGTTAAAAAATGGAAATGGGGTGTCTGTTATTTGGGGGGTAGTTCGGCCCTCCTTTGTCACAGGTTTTATCAAGGACTTCATGGATTCTTCATTCAACTTAGGAACCGTTACTGAGTCATCCATGTCGGCAGGAAAAGTTTGATTTTGGGAGGAAAAAGGGTTTTTTAAAAAGGAAAGAAGAGCAGCGTCATCATCATCACACCAAATGCCATTAGGGAGGTGAAGGCAATGGACTTTGTTCCTCTTCCTCCGAATAATCGTTTTAGCTTGGAAGTATTTAGTGTTTCTATCTCCCAATTTGACCCAATTCTCTCTAGACTTTTGATACCAATGGATCTCCTCTTGAGAAAGAATCTTATCATATTAAGTCGTAGCTCTCGATCAAAGTAGACCAACCTTGTCACATCCATTCTCTCCAAGGCAAGCTGAATACCTTTTAATCTTCTCTTAATGATTACTTTCCTTTTATGAATGTTACCAAAAGTTTCCTTATTAAAAATGATGGATTCCTTCTGCACATTAAGTAGAGAATTGATAGGATCACTAGAATCGTTGCTCCAAATAGCCTGTACAACTTTGTCATAATCAGTGTGTGCTAGAAGCCGCCTCAAACCGAAAAGGGCAAGGCCCATATGCTTGAGGCCGCTCTCCACACCAGAGTAATAAGGGATTATGATCAGAAAGAAATTTGCACAAGATATCCACAAAAGCATCCGGAAAGGCTTATCTCCATGGCAAATCTGCTAAGGCCCTATCTAGTTTCCTGAAAATGCT
This sequence comes from Oxytropis ochrocephala, assembly GCA_020916435.1. Classification (NCBI taxonomy): domain Eukaryota; kingdom Viridiplantae; phylum Streptophyta; class Magnoliopsida; order Fabales; family Fabaceae; genus Oxytropis; species Oxytropis ochrocephala. The sequence continues at coordinate 71,311,355 of CM037089.1, forward strand.
CCTCTTACCATTACAAGGCCTATTCCAAGTAAATTTCTCCCCAGACATACATACCTCGACTAGATTACAATTATTAACCATATCCATCATAAAGTTAGCTCTAGAATGGCTAAAATTACCTCCTCTCTGCTCACTTGGCAGCAAGATGTCACTATAGTCTCCTGATAACTCTATTTTATATAGAGTTATTCATATAATTAAACTTAGATTATTACTTAATTTCAAGTAAATTATTATGTAAATATAGCTTATAACTAAAGAAACAACATTTCAAGGATTCAAATGGATTACAACAATGAATTAAGCAATTTACATAGGTCTTGAAATGTTTGATGTTTTTGCTTAGTGCAGCTACACTAGAAGTACCTGCACTGCATGCACTGGGAGTACCTGCACTGCCTGCATCCAATGCTGCTACACTAGCAAATTGCACCAAATCATCCAAGGACCAACTTGATGCACAAACACTTGACATATGACGTCATGCTTAGTCATGAGGAGCAGACTCACTTGCATATTTCAGTGCCTACTATTGGAGACTTGCTTTAAAGGAGCCATTCATTCAAGGCCACTTGGCACTTCACCATTGGACCACCCCATGTGATATGATGTGAAAGACCAACTTGCTCATGAATGGTCTGAAGATTAACTATGGTTAGCTGATCTCAGTTACCTTAGGCGCCAAGGAAACCCTCCAAGGGAGGAAAGCTCATTGCCTATAAATAGAAGACAATCTCTTCACTTAAAAATCATCCAATCTTTGAAGGATCATATAGTTTCTTTATAATTGTAATCTAGGTTTAGTTTTCATTTAGTTTTTGAATTGTAAGAAGGTAAGGAAGTGCTTGAAAACCTCTTCCTTCACTTCTACTTGGAGGAAACTCTTGTAAGGCATTAGTATTGTACTTCAACTTGGAATCTCATGCAAAAGATCCCCCTTTGTGTAATCTCTATCCTTTTGAGTTCTCTTGTTATATTACTCATTTTATTATGTTCCTCATGATTCTCTCTATTATATAATGAGTAATATGAGCTAAATTCCTTTAGTTGAGATGTTGTAGCCTTGTAATGATCTCCTAAGCAAGTAAATGTGGTTTATGTAGTGTGTGCACTTTAACTCTTGTGTTATACTTCTTTCAAAGCTTATTTTGAATTCGATCACTTTAAGATAAGTATACTTCTAATAGCAGACATGGGTTACATTTAAGAAATCAAGAGTTAATAAGAATAAGTGTTTGTAACAACTTCCTTGCTAAACTAGTGTTAATGAGGAATTGATTGTTAAAACCATGTTAAGTCCTAGACATAGGATAACATAGTTCTTAGGATGAAACAGTGGATGCTTAAGAGACAGGAGTGAACCTATTTAGCATGCCTAGACATAGGAAGCTTGTAATGAAACTTTGAAGAAAGTGACTGAAAGACACATACTGATGCAGCTGCACCTGGTGTACCTACACTGCCTACACCACTAAAACTCTTAGAAGTGATTTACTTGGTGAAAACATCTCAACTACTTTATCTCAGTGATTCCTTTCGCATCTTTACTGTTTATATTGTTTTAATTCAACTTTCATACTCCAACCAACTGTGAGTAGTGTAGACACACTAAGTTACACTCTAAACTTTACAAAGCTTTACATAATCCCTGTGGGTTCGACCTTTTCTTATCATTATATTACTTGTGTGACTATGTATACTTGCATACCATTTTCCACACCAAGTTTTTGGCGCCGTTGCCGGGGATTTTTGTAAAATTTTGTTGTTTAGATTGTTAAATTAGTGTTTTATTATTACTGGTATTATGTTTTCTGTGCAGAAACACTTAGTGCAGATGCACTAGCATATGCCCAGGAATAGAACACCAGAATTTGATTGGGATCCAGAAATTGAGAGAAGATTTAGGAGATTGCTAAGACAACAAAGAGAAAGGCAACAAAGCTGCAGAAACATGTCTGAAGGACAGAATTCAAGGCCTGCCTCAGTGAGAGGAGGACCTGGTTCTCAACAACAACTTGAAGTTGAAGCTGATCACAGGAAACCGTTTATTCAAATGGGACCAATAGGTATGATAAATGATAGGGATAGGCCTATGAGGGACTATGCCCAATTTGATGATCAACACATGCAAACAAGCATAGCTAGACCCCATATTGATGTTGTGCATTTTGGTGTTCTTCTCATGAGGATCCACATGAGCATTTAAAGCAATTTCTTGAAGTTTGTAGTAACTTTATCATCGGATATTTAGCATCGGTTATTTTGCACATTTAGCATCGGTTATCTGTCGATGCTAATTCGATCGATACTAAATGTCTGACATTTAGTATCGGTTAAATAACCGATACTAAATGTGTCTTTTAGCATCGGATTTTCAAAAAACCGATGCTAAATGACGTTTTTTTGGTGTTTTTTATGTCTTGAAAATATACTATTAGTATCGGTTATTTAAATAACCGATGCTAAAGGTCCATTTTTTGTGACATTTAGCATTGGTCATCTAAACAACCGTTGCTAAAGGTCTATTCTTAGTGACTTTTAGCATCGGTTGTTTAAACACACGATGCTAAAAGTCATTTTTTAGGACATTTAGCATCGGTTGTTTATAAACAACCGATGCTAAAAGTCTACTTTTTTTTAAAAAAAGTTCTCAGTTCACATCTTACCACACACACACTGCATATTGTCATACCCCAATTCTGTCCGGCTTAGGTCAAAACCCTAATTTTCCCTAAAAATAAATAAATAGAAGAGCAAAGAGCATCATGCATTGCATTTAGGTTTCTAAAAGTCATTTCCAAGCTTCTAAAATCATTTTTGGAGTTGGAATGCACTTTTTGGACAAATTAGGGTTTTTAGGGTAAAGGGCATTTTGGTCATTTTTCACAACAGGATGATTTTCTCGTTAAAAAATAGGCATCCACAAAAAGTACATTTTATTCTATCCAAGATAATTTTCGTACAATTTTTAGAGAGAATATCCTAGTCCAAAATAATTAAAAATGCATTTTCCCTATTTTTATTGTATAAAAAAAATGCTAAAAGACCATTAAAAATTCCCCAATTATTAAATGACAATTTTGGTTTTCTAGAATAATTGGGGAGGCTATTTCATGGTGCCCAAAAATATACAACATATTTTCAATAGGTGCATTCTCATTTGCATGCCCAAAAATTCAAAATTCAAAAATCAAAAGGAGGAAGTGTCCTCAATAAGACAAAAGACCAAAAACGAGTTTTTTTTTCATTTTTCCTCTCCTATTTTCAGCATATATGCGCTACCCTCTCCCTTGTTTTCAATAAAAATCTTCTACACTCTTCTATTTACTCATTAAGAATAGATTTGATATTATCCTTAACTTTGCCCCTTTTGGTAAATCCTCCCACCCACTCACACTCACTCCTTCACCAAAAAATGCAAAGTTCCCTCTTTAATAACATTTCTTCACAAAAATACCCTTAACCCTATTCTAGATCATTCCTCACATGAGTCTTCATTCCAAAAATAGATTTTTTTCACACAAATCTCCTTTTTTTTTGTTATGCGCCACTCCCCCCTATTTCACCCTCACTTGTGTTTTCTTACTACCCCTAATCCTTGTGCATTGCAATCTTGACCATTGATTTAAATTTTATCTCAAATCCTATTGGTTTGCAAGAAGCACATTGTTACAAATACCCTTAATGTGGCACTCCATATAAAAACCCAAAAATAAGAGACAATAGAGAAGACACCCTCATTTTTACCCTAGCACCAAAACCTCTCCTCCCCTCTCCTCTCTTGGCCGAAAACTCTCTCCTCTCTTCCTCCATTTTATTTTCAAGTTTCATCCACCAAATCACCTTAAACTCAGTCCATATTCATATATCTTCTTCTTTTCATCCTTAATTCCATATTTACATCATCAAAGGGTTGATTTTCTTCAAGTTTGCGTGGCCATAGTTGTTGATTTGTGAAGATTGTTGGTGATTTGTTACTTTTGGTCTTCATTTTCTACTCTTGTTTAGCTTTGATCTAGAGGTAACTCTAATCTCTTTTGCATTTTTAGTTTTTTTTAGCATGTAGATTCTTCTTCTACTCCTCTTTCCTCTCTCAAAGAGGCTTAGAGGGTTCATTTCAAACACTATGTCAAGGACATTGGGAGCCTTGGGTGTTTGAAGTGAGCCCTTGGCCTTGATGAGAGTGTTCTTGTGTTTTAACCATGTAGTTTGTATTTTCACACTCATTTTCTCACTTTTCCATAAATAGAGGGCTTTCACATATTATATGCATCTTCTTGTTCATATCATAACTTGCAAGTTGAATTTTGGCTTGATTTATGGGTGTAGGGGTTTCGGTTTTGAGCCTTAGAATTTAGGGTTTTTGTTGTTTTCTTTTCACTCCTTGATTTATGTAAATAAAGTGCATGATGTGCTTGATTTGCATGATTTGTTCTATGTGTTGATTATGAGTTTTGGCATGAAAAATTTGGTGTTTATGTTCATATAGGGGTTCGGCCATAGAGCCCATTTTTGTGCATATTTTAGTGCTCAAAATGTGTTGTTTGATCTTGTGTAGATGAGTATAAATGTGCTAAGGTGTTTTTAACTTTTAACCACTCATTTATTTTTTACCTTACCACTCATTAACCTTTTACCAAAAGTAAAAAAACATTTTAACTTTTTACTTTACCATCTCATTAAATAATTACCATTTACTTCATGCATCTTTACTTTACCCTTCACTAACTTTTTACTAAAAGTTTTACCACTTATTAATTTGCAAAAATACCCAAAACATTTCCTCATTTGCATTTCTAACTTTTTATCTTCATAAAATAAACCCCAAAACATTCTTACCACTTTCTTACCTAAACTTTTTACTATTCCTTACCAAAATACTTTCACCTTCATGCATCTTCATTCCTACTTAGTCTATGTGACACTCTCATGCATTCTCATATGTTTATGTCCCTTGCATCCTTCTATGCACCCTTGTATGCCACTCATTCCTAAATAAAATGCTAGTCATTCATTCACTTGTATGCTTTGCATCCATTCTCAAATGCTCATGCATCCATTCATACCATGTCTTACATTCAATAATGCACATTTATTCCTTGTATGCTCATGCATTCACATGCTTGCCTAATCATGCATCCAATAATGCCATGTCTTGCATTCTATAATGCACATTCATCCATTGTATACTCATGCATTCACATGCTTGCTTAATCATGCATCTTTGCTTACATGTTCAATCATCCAACTAGGAATATCCTATGCCTATAATTAATTTTATCACTTGTTTATGATGCTATTTAAATATCTTGACTTAATTGTGTGCAATCCCTTCCCCATACATGTGCTCTTATATGAAGACGTAAGCCTACTACATGTGTAGCATAGAATCATTAAGACAAATGCACCTCTCTCACACACACTCGCACAATTATTTTTAGAACTTTGTCTCGTATCGTTGACAATTGAATCCCTTAATTCTATGGGCATGCTTAATCTTAGTTGATGGTTAACATGTTCTTGTTTGTGTGATTAATTGAACATGTTTGAACTTCATTCATTCATCTCGCATTTGGTTATGGATTTAGGGTTGATTGAAGTGTTCTACTTGTTTTCAAAAATCTTTTTCCAAATCAAACCATATTCTAAACTAGTTCTTTTTCAAATCAAAAATCAAATGCTTTCCCAAATAAAGAACCTTTTTTTTTCTTTCCTATGTTTTCCCTAAAAAAAACTCATAAGGAGGCAAGTCGGACGTACGGCCGGTGTTGTCTAGCGTCCTAAGACCAGGAGTCAGACATGCGGCTAACGCGTCTTAGGATACTTATGTGAAATAAAACAAGTAATTAACAACCTTAAACCCTATTTCAAAAATGAGTAAGGAATCAAGTCGGATGTACGTTTGGGTTGGTTAGCGTCTCAGGGTTAGCGAGCTGTACAGTTCGTATGAGCCTGAGACACTTGCTCAAATAAAAAAACAACCAACTCCCAACAAATTTTTTTCAAGTAAATTCAAATCACTTTTTCAATAAGTAGAGGGCACGTCGTCCGTACGGGCGGGGATGTCTATGTTCAGACCCGAGAACCCCTACAATAAAAAACACCAACACACTTCTTTCTTAAAAAATCACAAAAGCCGTCTTCGGACGCAAAAATCACACTTTTCCTAAAAAGTCGCAAAAGCCGTCTTCGGACGCAAAAAAAAAACGAGAACTACGTAGCTTTGATCCCTCATCTCAGTGAGGGTACGTAGGAGCGGGTTCCTGTCCCGTCAAGCACCCTTTTAGAAAATCTTTGTTTTGTTCCGCTTTTCAAAGATACCAAAAATATTATTTTTTCCGTTTTCAATAAAATAATTTCTCAATCGAAACCAAAAGATAAGAAAGGAAGTAGAACAAAATCATTTCAAATCAACTTTTCCCAAAACCACACATCAAATTAAAGGTTCCCTTTCGGTAGAAAGAAGGTACGAGGTGTTTATACCTTCCCTGTACCTAACCGACCCCCGAACCTACATCTCTTGTTTTCGAAAAGACTACCCGCCTTGTATAAAAAGACGTTTTTTCAATGTTTTCGTCTCAAAACTAAAATATTGGTGGCGGCTTCATAAACTTTCCCACATTGTACATCGAGAAATCCAAATCGGATTTTTCGGGGTGCAACACATATATAGATATCAATTAATAGATATCAATTGACCAATTTATAAATTCCAAATACACAAAATTATCTCCACAAAGCGACTCATAATGAATTCATAAAAATATTTCAACTTCTATTGAAATTTAATATCTTACAATACAAATGTTATAAACCGAAATACTTAGTATATAAATTCTACAAATGGTGCATGTGATATGAAACATCATACAAATTGTATTGAAATTTACATGAGAGAAGGGTTGGCACTTCTGCTGCCTGAGCAATCAACAATGAACCAATTTTATCTCTCAATGCTGCTATAGATATAGCAGGAGGTCCAAGAAATACAATTCCTTTTGCTTTCAATGCATCTCGAAGCTCAGGGTTCTCTGATGCATGATCCCAACCAGGCCACACAGCATCAACATGAGTTATCTCAGCAATCTGGGAAGTACATTGCATGACAGTCAGCGAACTTTACAAGTTATATCCGTCATAAAAAAGATCATATATAACAGCACAAGCACTAAAAATCACTAGAATGAACAAAATAAGCTGTCTTAACCTATAGGCAACGACAGATAGCATGCAACACAAAGAAAAAACAATGTATCTCACATTTTATCATATGTATGTTTATGTCCTGGGATATGCACATTTGGACTTTACTGCTTACTCTCCTTAACAACAAATACTTTGATAGTTACTTGCTTATATTTTGTTACAACTTAGTTGAGCCAAAGTTTTCTTATATTTTGTTATGGAGGAAGTAAGCTATACTCATCAAGTCAAGACTACTACCAGATATGCTAAAAAATATCTGAAACCACGGACCCTTATGCAAATACATCATGGAATATTTCACAAATGTCCAAACGCTAATGAAATTTCTAAAAATGAAAAAGTATATTCACACACATAATACTAATACAGTCAGCTTGTAGCCGAAAAATATATTCATGTGCTCATATGCACGTAGTATCTCAGTCAGGGGAAGACAGTTAATAACAAATAATATGCTATTTCAACAGCAAAACTATATCAATAATTTTCAGAACATTGTCAAGTTTTTCAAAGTAACTCCGTTTGACTAAATTGAAATGAAAAGTTTTTGGTTGCCTTATTGTTACCTTATATTTATCCAGATTTTTTAGGTAGATAGTTAATGCGCCATGCCCACCCATAGAATGGCCAAATATAGAAGCTTTTGTTGTGACAAGTTGTGGAAAGGTGTCACTTAAAAGCTTTGGTAATTCCTTGACAACATAGTCATACATGCGCCAAGTCTTCCATTTCTCTTGTGTAGCATTGAGATAAAATACTGCACCTGTGTTAAAAAGTAAAAATGCAATTTAGATATTAAGATATTAAGATATCTTCTACATAGGAAAATGTATAATGCACATCTGAAGATAATCTTAGCTATAGCCCATAACTATCAAACTATTCCAAACAACATCAGTGTCTTCCAAAAAGAAAGGATTTTTCCTGTTAAAAAATGGACCCAAAAGCCCTGAAAATTTAGCGTGAAGAATTGCAGCATCATACTGCAGGTGAAAATAATGGCAGATTATCAAACATCACATAGCAATGTCATTTTGGTGGCAATTATGATTTTTCAAATAACTAATTAACTTAAGAATATTATAGGATTGGAGTTCAGAGGAATCTAACATATATCATAAAAAACATTCTCAAGTTAAAAGGTCATCTCAAATTAATGCAGTCATGCAGCGTGCAGGACATTGGATTTCACTCGTGGAAAGCCAGTTTTAATTTTTCATTTTTTCTTCTTAAATCAGTTAGAAAGGTAGTTTGAATTCCAAAAGCTTTCTAGTTTATAATGGATAACAATGTGTTCTAATTGCTTGCAACTTAAAATTTACAATGTAGGTTTGCCTCAAGCAGTAGTATAGTAGATACATCTTTGTTGCACTGACATTATACCAAAACTGGGTGAAAATATGAAGCTTATCAATTGCTTCTCTGGTGCACGTGGAAGCACGTTCTTCAACTTGCACGAATGATTATAGGATATGTACCTGAGATTACCTACCAAATAAACACAAATTCATAGATAGGTCAAATTATCAAATAACCTCATACAAATTAATTACATGAGTATTTTTCAGATTAAACAGAGATGATTTTTGGGTTAGAGTTTCAAAATCAAATAAGGAAGAGAGTAGCAGAGATGACAATTTAAAAATAAATAAGAGAGGGGTTTAGAAAACCTTACTTTCCCTTCTGCATTTCAGTTGCAGCAACATTTCCAAAAGAGAGAGAAGAAAATAAATAAAAAAACGCAGAGGAATTATGTACCATTGTTCCTAAAACCAATCAATCAACATGAACCAAAGGAAGATAAATTAGAAGAATTGATAAACAACCTCTGTATGTAACCTTCCCTTTCCCTTCTACCTCCACGACAACAATCCCTTTTCCTTTTCATAACTATCTACTAATCCCTCCAGATGATGGCTATGACTGCACCTTTTCATCTGTCAAAGAAATCAAAATATCATAAATAAGCAAAAAAATGTGAAGATTGTTAACGAATCTGAAAACCCCTAGCTGCAAACAAATCAACAAATTAAAACCTCAATTTTGAGAAGATTGAAATTAGGGTTTGAATAGGGACAGATTCACAGCACAAGGAAAATCAATTTGGGGACAAATACATTATTAGGGTTTGAATCGGGAAATACCTAAGTTGTAGATGAGGAAGATGAACTGAGTTTGTCACGGCAGATTCAGACTTAGTGGTGGTCTGTCAGCGTCCATGTGAGAAAGAGGAAGACACGCGGACGCGGTGTTTCGATCGTTGGTGGCGTGAAATAAGGAATACCCAGAGAAACATGGAGGTTTCACGGTGTGAGGAAGACGAACGAAAGGAGCTCTGTAATGACGGAGAGGAATGGACGACGTGAGCTTGGCAGAAGCTGAGGCTTCATGGTCTTCGATTCACCTTGGATTGTTGCTTTTCTCAGATTCTGGTTGAAACAAACTCTCTCATCGTCGCTAAAGTTTTGAGTTCTCCAAACCCTATCTCCAAAGGTTTTTGATTTGAGAGTTCAAAGAGAGAGTTGAGCGAGAAGGTTCAGAGAAGAGAGATGAGAACGTGAGAGACCGTGTGTTAAGGAGAAATAGGAAAAAATAAAAGGAACCTTTATTATCGGGTGTAATAACAACCGATACTAAATGTGTTTGAGACACACATTTAGTATCGGTTGACTAAAAATCCGATACTAAATGTTAGAGACACACATTTACTATCGGTTGTTTAAACAACCGATACTAAATGTAAGCGTGAAAATTGAAAACTTCAATTTAATTTCAAAATTGCCACCGCGTCTACATTTAGCATCGGCTGTTTAAACAACTGATGCTAAATGGTGATGTCTAAAGGCATTTTTGCACTAGTGTTTGTTTGAAGCATGGGAAAGGTGGAAAGAACTCTTAAGAAAATGTCCACATCATGGTTTACCTGTCAATATACAGATGGAGACCTCTAATAATGGTCTAGAACCCCAAACTAGAGTGATGCTTGATGCATCAGCTGGTGGCATTCTTTTGAATATGTCTTATAATGAAGCATGGGATCTCATTGACAAAATTGCTACGAATAGTTCTAGTTGGCCTACTGAGATGGTGAGTGCCCAAAAGAAAACCTCTGTGGTACATGAGATAAGTGACATATCAGCCCTATCTTCTCAAGTAGCCTCTTTAACTAACATGTTCAAAAATTTCACTTCAACTAGTGCACACGCACCTAGTGCGGCTACACCTAAGGAAAAAACACTGCAGCAGCCATAGAACAAGCCCCTCCAAGAACTACAAGTTGTGTATATTGTGGGGGAGGATATCTGTACGAAGAGTGTCCTAGTAATCCCATCTCTGTCAATTATGTAGGTTACAATAGGAATAATAACCCTTACTCTGATACCTATAATCCAAGATGGAAAAATGACCCAAATTTCAGGTGGAACAATTCTAGTGCTCCTGCCCCAAGTGCACTTGCACCAGCTACACCCTCTGGGTTCCAATCTCAAAATTTTCAAAGACCAACCCAACCTGCCAATGAAAATTCTCTTGAAGGTTTGCTTAAATCATTCATTAATGAAACTAGAACTGCTAGACAAGCCCAAGATGCATCAATTAAAAACTTAGAGAATCAAGTGGGGCAATTAGCAACTGCTCTGTATCAAAGACCTGCAGGTACATTGCCTTAAAATACAGAAGCTTCAACCTCACAAAGGCAAGGTAAGGAACAAGTCAAAGCCATTTCCTTAAGGAGTGGTAAGGATTTAACAGAACCATATGAGATGGAAGGTATATATAAGGGAGAAAAAATTCAAAATGAAAAAAATTCTCAAGATGCAGCAGCACCTGATGCATCTGCATCACATGAAGTTCCAATTCCAAGGTTAGTTCCTGAATACCCTCCTTCTCTTTTTCCTCAAAGATTGAAAAAAGCACATGAAGAGAAGCAACTCAGTATGTTTTTAGATGTTTTAAAACAATTGTATATCAATGTTCCCTTGATTGAAGCACTTCAACAAATGCCTAATTATGCTAAATTCATGAAAGATGTTCTTTCAAAGAGAAACAGATTAGGGGAATTTGAAACTGTTGCTATGTCAAAAGAATGTAGTTTGATCTTGCAAAATAAAATTCCAAGAAAGCTAAAAGATCCAGGTAGCTAAAAGACCCACAGTATCACCCTATGGACTATACTATCCTATGTCTAGGACTTAGCATGGTTTTCACAAAGTTTCCTTTATGTAAAACACTCACCCATATTAGTTCTTGAGTTCTTAATTGTAAGCCATGTCTGCTCTTACAAATCTACTTATTCTAAGTGATCAATCTCAAAATAAGTGTTGAAAGTATTATCAAGCAAGAACTAAAGTGTACACATTACATACATGCATCATACTTACTTAAAAGCTCATTAAATGATTAGAACATTCCAACTAAGAGAGATTTAGCTCAACATAGACATTGCAAGGTAAATATAAACTGAATAGAACATGTTTATATAATTGAAATCACAAAAGAGAGACAACAAGAGAGAAATTACACGAGTTGAAGCTCTTTGTATGAAGTCTCCTAGCAATGCACTAGCATTACTCCTTAGCACTATGTAAACACTATGAAATCGAAGTAAGGATGGTTTGTCAATTCCTTCCTTTCCCTCTTACAAAATAGAACTAACTATGTATATTGAAATTTGAATCTAACTTATGGATTGTGATATATTTCCAAATGAAGATGTGAGGTCCTTTTATAGTCTTCAAGAGAGGTGCTTCCTTCCTTCATGTTGAAGTAATGTTGAGAGGATTGAGCTGTAGTTACTTTTCAGAAGTTGTCTCCCAAGTTGAGATCTTTGATCAAGTGTATAGGGAGGTCCAATGAGATATGAACATGTGTCCCTATGTTGATGACTCTTCAAAGCTATGCTCAAGGCTATGTGGGAATGGTAGGCGCCGAAATATAAAGTGGTCTTGCTTTAGGGGACCAAGCAAGAGGTCAGCATGCAAGTGGATGAGCAAGTGGATGTGCAAGTGGCTAGCTACTCTCTCTCCAAGTGATGCAGATTTAGGGCAGGATCAATGCAGGAGCATTGATGCAGGAGCATCTTTAGACTGCACTGAACAAAAACATCAAACATACCACAATATATCCAAAATGGCCTATTAACAACTATAACCATGTCAATCACTCAAGTTATCATATATCACACAAAATACTATATAAACTCCTTATCTTTACTTGAAAGAGAGCAATTTACTAAGTTTAAACATATGAATAACTCTATATAAAATAGAGTTATCACCAGGTCGGATCTCCATGTGTTGAATGAGAGGGGGTACCTACAAATATACTTCGACGCTCAAGTCAGTAGATGATCGTGGAGGTTGCAGGGTTGAAGAAAACGTACCTTATGTGGTCATGAGAACCACTATTTATAGAGATTCGTGAGATGGCTCTAAGCCTTTGGATAGTTCTGGATCATCTGAGCCGTCGAGGCTTATTAGACTTGGGCCTCTGAATGTTGATCAAAAGGGAGATGGGCCATTGCTAGCCCAATGTTGCGTATGCCATGGTCCAAGTAGCGCATGGACCTTATGGTCCATCATGGAGTGCTGGTTCGTGGACATGGGTCTACTGTAGCTGGGTCGACCCGGTCCAAGTGGCTAAGTGGGCCTTGTGGCCCAGGCCAGAACACTTTATTTGCTAATCAATATGTCTTCCTCATCCGATTCCCATAATATGAGCCACAACAATGGGATTGATCACGAATCTAACCATTCTTTGAGTCAATCCTCCTGTATTCAACTCTCTGCGGATCCTGAACATCCCACTACATTATTGGAGGTTTAGCAATACATCACTCTCCGACCCTGCACCTCTGATATTAAGGAGGGCACTCTCCTTCTGAAATATTTATTGGTATTTCATGAGAGCCTCTATGGCCTCCCTGTTGGAACCAAATGGATCTAGAAACAATGAACCTAAATTGATTTTGAAGATAACAAATATAAATGAGAATAATGATACTCTTAAACTTCGTGTAGCTCCAAAGTGTCGAGCATGCTGCAGACCGCTATGCATGCTTCGTATTCTGCCCGATTAGAGGTGGAAAATGGAAAGGTCAGAGGCACCTCATTTGTTAGCCCGTCCAAATGTTCCAGTATCGCACCGGCGCCACTTCTTTGTCTATTTATTGATACGACGACATGCAGAGTTCATGTTACCTTTGTGCTCTCCTCTCGCGAGGAGAAAGTCAATTCAGCTACGAAGTCGGCCAATATCTAGACCTCCATGACCTCTATGACGCATTTCTTAAGGTAGAAACCAATGGACTTTCCTTCTTGGATGCCGATGGTACCTATCTCGGGGCTTAGCCTCCTGTTACTCTTTCGTACCTTGAGCGCCAACTTTCACGGTCTTGGTGTAACACCACTACGCAGCGGAATCGATAACATCACCAATATATTAAAATCCAACAAAACAATAATAAAAACAACTATAACTGGTGTTCGTTTCCCCCCAGGTGCTACGTATCAGAGCAAAAGACACGACCCACAAGACGAAGGAAGAAAAGTCCTTCACACACGGTTACCTGCACGTTACCACATAGGGGTAACATTCAACAGAAGGGGTGAGTCCAACAGTATAAAAGGAGAGATGATAAGTAGTATGCTAGAAACTCAGACAGCTACATTTACCACAACACAACCACAACAAAATACAACCAACAGTAACCATCAATCATAAGGAACCACATCACTCAACGACGACATCATGATATGAACAATGGATGAGATGCAACCCACACCGACGGGTATATGCATGTGGTACCAATCAACGTAAATAGCCTTTGTGGCTTCATCATCAACGTTGAGCAAAGCTCTATGGCCGAAAGCCTACAACAACGTAATATGCGTTATGCCATGCATGAGACACCATGAACATCAGACGACAACATTAAACAGTCAATATCGTTATTTGGTCAAGGACCCATCGTGAACAGCAACATCAAACAAGCAACAACGACAATGGTCATACATCATGACACAACATCATCATCAACATCAACTTTTTGGTCATATTAGACCCAGCAACAACATCATCAACATGTGGTCATATTGACCCAACAACATCATCATCAACATGTGGTCATATTCGACCCAACAACATCATCATCAATTAATTATTCATATTTGACACAACGAAACATCACGGAACCAAGGCAAAGACTATGTGGCGCGCTTAGTGGCAACACCAAAGAACACGCACGCAGCGTTGGCGCCACGCAACGCAACGAGCAACACGAACATCGGTAAAGCACACATTTGGCGCCAGACAGCAACACAACACATGCACAGCGCGCAAAGCGCACCTAAATCGGGCGCTCGTTACAACTCGCGCCCATCGGGCGCAACATATTACAACTAACTTGGCACGGCGAGAACACGCTTGCACACCGGCGCCACAAACAACACAACTTGGCGCCAGTAAAGAACACGATTGCACACCGGCGCCACAAACAAGATAACTTGGCGCCAGTAAAGAACACGATTGCACACGCGGCGCTTACAAACAAGATAACTTGGCGCCGGTAAAGAACACGATTGCACACGGCACTACAACAGCAAAACTTGGCGCGTAAAGAACACACGCACACCGGCGGCGCCACAAACAACACAACTGGCGCGCGGCAGAAGAAATACGATTACACACGCGGCCAACAACATAATACAAATCGCCTCGTGCGAGAACCATCTGTTGCACACTGACGCCAAATAGCACTAAAAATGGCGCCCTGTGGCAACCTGCGCCACACTGGGCGCACTTAGACCCACATTTTGGCGCTGGGGCAACTCCGCACCACACGGGCACCAAGCAGAGCGACAATATGGCGCTGGCGGCAAGAACGGGTTGCGCCAGAGCGCCAAAACAAAGAAGAACATGGCGCTGGCAAAGAACTGCGTTGCGCTGCGCGCCGTGGCGCCAAAACAACAGCAACATGGCGCCTGGCAGCAACCTATGTTGCGCCAGGGCGCCAAAACAGCAACAACATGGCGCCTAGTGGCGCCCAAATTGCATATTCCTTGATTTTTCACCAATTCTAACATCAAACAACCTTTGAATTAAGCAACACATTTAGTCACACAACCATTGGGCATTCAATCAACATGTTGACATTTTGTCAAATACCTAGCATGCGTTCTAAACTTCACTTATACATTCTATCAAATACCTTATGTGCAACGTTTTACCAACAATCCATTCGAGCCAATCAACACTCAACACAACACCAACAACATACATATAATCATAATTCAATCAAACATAAAATCAAACAAGTTATAGGCATGGTAGGTCCTAATTCCCACATACAACCCATCATGTATCCCTTTATACAATTTAACACACCCTTACCTTAACAATTTCCGAAGATGAGAACCCCTTCCACGAAACGCCAAAAAAATGCAGCAACAATGGTTTCTCTCCTTCAAGTTGCGATCTCCTCTTCTCTCCCTCTCTCCCCACGGCGCGTTTTCTTTTCTCCCTTCTCCTTTCTTTCTTTTTATTCTTCTTGTTTCTAAAATGAATGAGACACTAAACCTAGCTTTAAGTAATTGGGATCTAGTGTCTCAGGCCCTTTTTACACCTCCTTCAATTACTTCCGCTACTCCCTAACATAATAAAATTACCACTCACTTGTTTACTAAACACCACTCCTTATTTAAATCAAATACCCTATTATTATTCTAATATAACCAACCAATATAACACCTAAATAAATTAATTAAATACATACTTGAATTATTTTGGGGCGTTACACTTGGCGGGGTCATTGCTCAGTTGGAAGGTGACAAACTTGTCGTCAGGTTCAGGCCTCTGGGTGCACTCTCTAAGCTCTTTGGCCAGGGGTTTTATTCCCTTCTTTATCCCCATTATTAGGGTCATAGCGGGCATCTAAATCTGTCAGGTTCACTCCGGCTTTGATACTCCGGGCTTCTACCCGCTTGCTTGGCTTTTCCGTCGCCTCAAATTCGTTTTGGGATTTTAGACTATGAAGTGGCACATGCGAGCCACCTCTTAGTCGACTTGGAGGGATACAACCTGATCTTCCAGGGTGTAGAAATTCATCTTCAAGTAGATGCTGGTACTCCAAGCCTGCCTAGTGTCGGCCTCCCAATGATGTGTTGGTAAACAGATTTACATGGGAGGACTAGGAAGGGCGTCTTCACGGTCCGGCACATGAGCTTCTCCTCCTCAAGATCTCTATGAGTGATCATCAATTTAATGTACCCCAGCGGGCTAGTTGCTCCATCGTCTCCTTTGGAAGTGTTATCAATATCGTGCACCACCGCCTTACCTCTGCGGGGCACTGATAACTCTTATTTATAAGAGTTATTTATGCTTTTTTAGCTTAAATTACTGGGAGTTCTAAAGTAATATTGTGTTTAATTAATTAAAATAGGTTGTTTAGTGTAAAAGAATATTTAATTCAGGTTTGAAGTCATTTTGGCACTTTGGTGCCCTATTTTGTGCTTTTATGTGTGTATTTTTTTGCTGCAGCATCAGGTGCCACAGCATTGCGTTCCTGCGAAAGATGAGAGAGAAAATGTTGAGGCAAGCTGTCAAAAAAGGAAGGACACACCCTATTGCTGGTACCAGACTGTCATATGCTCAGAATATTCCCTTTTGAAGGCACATTGACACATGTAATGACAAAAGTAACCTCCAAAGGATATTTCTTGGATCACTAAACCCTAGTACTATTTAAAGAGGCTCATCTTCCTCATTTGGGAAGCTGGTTCAGAAAGGAGGCTAGGTTTAGAGATAGCCTTTCTCTCCATTTTCGTTCCAAGCTCCATTTTCACAATAAACACTAGTGCAGAAAAGACATTTAGTATCGGTTATTTTGCACATTTAGTATCGGTTATCTGTCGATACTAATTCGACCGATACTAAATGTATGACATTTAGTATCGGTTAAATAACCGATACTAAATGTCACTTTTAGCATCGGTTATTCAAAATAACCGATACTAAATGTCTTTTCAATATTGTGTTTGCTGTCTAAAAAATGACATTTAGTATCGGTTATTTAAATAACCGATACTAAATGTCACTTTTAGTATCGGTTATTCATAATAACCGATGCTAAATGTCTTTTCAACATTGTGTTTGCTGTCTAAAAATGACATTTAGTATCGGTTATTTAAATAACCGATACTAAATGTCACTTTTAGTATCGGTTATTCAAAATAACCGATGCTAAATGTCTTTTCAACATTGTGTTTGTTGTCTAAAAAGTGACATTTAGTATCGGTTATTTAAATAACCGATACTAAATGTCACTTTTAGTATCGGTTATTCAAAATAACCGATACTAAATGTCTTTTCAACATTGTGTTTGCTGTCTAAAAAGTGACATTTAGTATCATAACCAATTAAAATCATCATTATAACACTAGCAATAACAAGCATCAAACAAACAAACATTCAATCAAACATAATTTACCCTTTTTTGAGCTCAAAGCTCAAAACACCCAAATTGAAACTATACTATGGGTGGGGTGGAACATCATCAACAATTCAATCCATAAAAAATCCTTTAAACACCTGAAGCATATAAATTAAGTTTAATGCCAGGACCATACATGTTCTTCAACTTTCCTACCCTTACTCTAAGATCTTCAGTTGCCTTCAGCAGCATATCAAAACAAAGTTTGTAAATCTGAAATTTGATGTTTAACTAAAAACTGTAGCTGCATCATTTGGAAACCCACCTCTGCTTTTGTTGACACAGAGCAGAGAGAACTTAAAAGAATGACAAATTGAGTGCAGAAAAAATGTTTCAAATCTATCCCAAAAATTTAGATCATTTAATGTAAGAAACATATGTATGGAATATGGTTTTGAAGAAAAAGGCAACAAAAGACAAATTTATGCATTATATTAGTTAATAGTAATGTATGCATTTTATTAAAATCTTACGATTTTACTTACGATTTTACGATTTACGATTTTGCTAACCCCTCCCCGATTCTACAAATTCATACACTTTTTTTTGAGTAGAATCTTCCGATTTTACTTACGATTTTACGATTTCCGATTTTGCTACCCCCCCTCCGATCTGGAGTAGAACCCGATTTTGATAACTATGCTTATAAGACTGAATTGTCTTAAAAAAATTAGACAGGTATACATACTGGATTGTGCATCTCATCACTCATCCCAAAACTCTGAAGAATTGAATTTATGATCATAGAGAACTGGTGCAAAAGGAATGACCCATTTGCTGCCTGAAACATCACACAATAGTAATAATAATAGTGAGCATAAACACGAAAAGCAGGAAATGAACATCAGCCAAAACAGAATCAGACTCACCACTGATCCATATATGGTAAGGTACAGGATGTTTTTTTTCCTAATTGGCAACAATTTCATGCCCTATATTATAAGCAGAAGATATTGGTTAGAGAACATGCTACACAACCAAGGAAAACATGGAAGCGATTGAAAAAAGATGAAATCCACATATAATACCCACTAAACTTGGAACACTTTTAATTTACATATAATTCCCACTAAACTGTGAAATACAAAGAAATCTGTAGAATCAATACATGACTATTTTAATTTTCTAAGATGGATTCAACAAAAGGTTTGCAATTGATGTATACTCACATCTCGGCATGCACACGGGTTTGGGGAGTATTATACTAGCCTTGATACCAAATCAACAGCTTCTGGAGGCATGCGCTTGTGGAAGAGTTAGTAAAAGAAAATCATATATTAGTGTAGTAAGGTTAATAAAGGGTTTTATAAGATCAGCTTATAAGCAACCTCAGTGTAGTATGACATGGAATTAGATTTATTTATTACCTTGTGCCATGGATGTGCTTTAATTTGAGGGAATTTAAATTTTGTATAAATAGGATTCATGCATTTAATCTCTTCTCTTGTTGGAGTGCCCAAAACCTACCAGAACAAACAACCAGTGGCGGATCTTGGGAAAAAAATTGGGGGTGCCACATTTTTAAGAAATATATAAAATATTTTTTACCAAGTATTCTAAATTGTTTATTTTGTTCAATGGTAAATTTTAAGCATATCAATATTATTGTCCGCGGTTCAAATCTTACAAGGAGTAGTTTTTTGTTTTAATTTTGAGAAAAATATACTAAATGATCGCAAAAATACGTAAATATCACCGCAGTATCAACCAAGGACTTAGACATTGTTAACTACTCGATTAATTTAACATTTCATATTTGTCAAAGACATTTGGTTCTTTTGGTTCGTTTAATTTTATATAATCTAATATTGTGTATTAAATATATGTGTATATATAGTAAATTTTTAAAAAATTGGGGGGTACCGTGGCATCCCTCCGCTCCTATGAAGATCCGCCCCTGCAAACAACAAATGGATCATTTAAATGTTAAAGATATAGGCACTATGTCAAAAAGCAAGGCCACATATATCCAACTGATCAAATAATCAATAAACCCAAACTCGGTTTTAAAAGGCTAAAGCAACGACAAGATAAACAATTCAATAATGTTGTTACAAGCAAGCAAATCAAGTTATTGTAATTCACACCTATCCTCCTAATCCAAGTATATGAAGATCAAATTAGCAATTCAGTGCAACTAAAACATTAACGAGAGGCCATAGCTTATCATAGCTTATCAGGGAACAATCGAACACACAAACACAGAGAACTTTGACTAAAATCAAGCAAATCTGCAAATAGAATACAGTTTAGGGTTTCAAATTCAAATACCATCTTCTCTTACTTTTAGGGTTTCACAAAAGCAATTAATCAAATCAGAGAAGAATACAAACCATGAGCAACGAAGAGAAGAAGTCATTGCAGAATCGGAAGGGAAGATTTAAAGCAAGCTTGCTTAAAACGAGGCGTGAGAGAGTGTTTCGTGAGAGAGCGCCGTTCTGAAAACTTGGGGTTTCATGAGAGAGCCACACACCAAGATAAAAGAAATCAGCATGAATACATGTATCATGTGCACTTGACAAAAAATTTGCTTATAAAATCTAACTCTTAACATTCCCCCACCCCCACTATAATATATACACAAAAAATATATCAGACTATAATATTAAAGTTACTAAATAGGACGTGACACATATGATATAAGGTTGAGTTAAATAGGACCAATCATTCTCACATGCAATTAAAAGGAAGATAAAATGGAATTGCAGATCACATTTGTCACAACATAGGCATCAGTAGTATAAGCAATTGCTGTATATATTTCAGGTAATTCTCATGCTGGGTTGAAATCCAAACACCGTTAATCCTCCATCAACACAAATAACCTGTCCAGTGATGTAAGATGCAACAGGCAAGCAAAGGAAAGTTGCCAACGATGACACTTTTTCTGGTTCTGCAATGCGCTTAAGAGGAGTCCGAGACAAAATGTCATCCACAAACTTTTGGTTTTGAAATAACTACAAGAAAAAAAGTTGGATCAAACACATGGACATCCATAATTCTAACAAATGTCGATTTTAAACAAATTAACAGTCAATCTTCAATTACCAAATCATTGAACAAAACGATTTGCTAGACCATGCACAAGTCCATCATCTTAATAGAATAGATATGTAACTTCCAAGCAGAAAAAAAAATTAATGTTTATTGAATGTGGAAATAGACATAGTAAATCTATATAAATCTCTAAAGGAAGCTTTTTTCCAAGCTCTAGGATGCTCCACATCATTTCCATTTATTTTTCAATAAATTTTTTAATTTTATTAATATTTATTTATAATTTAAATGCTACTCTTAGTGAAATAAAATATTTGGTGATGCCTATGAGCATTCTCAAGAAGAATAAAAATCTACGGTTATGGATTGCTAATAGGAATTAAACATAAAATTATTCATAACACAATGAAGGGAAATGTTTATCTATATCTATATCTTCTATACATATAAGTAAAAGAATCCCCAATGGAGCCTTCACAATAATTCTTGAATTTTTGCTTTTATTTTTGTCTATTAAAAAACTTCTCTTTTATTATTTATTAATTCCTACCTTTGTGTCCAACCCACTACTACTAATAAAGTCCAACATAGTAATAAATTTACACATTATATTATATTTAATCATAATTTTTGTATAAATGAGACTTTGATTTTAATTTTTAATATATAATTAAATATAAAAAAACAATATTTTTTTTATATTAATCAAAGTTCATTCTCAATTCATGAGACTTATGAGCTCAATTATGTGTTCATTCTAAACTCAATTTTATGTTCTTATATTAGTTAATTTTTATTGTTTTGTTTTTTATATTTAGTACTATTTATTCTAAATGTTTTTTTTAAATTATATATTTATTTACATAGAAATTATATTATTATTAGAATTGGTCAAAATTTAAATTAATTGAATTAATAAATATATTTATCAATTATAATAGTTTAGATGAAATAAGAAATAATAAGTTGACCTTTAAAATTCTTTTTTATGTAACCATTATGCATTGAATGGAGGGGTTTCACATTTACATGAATTATTGCTTTAATTTACAATAAACTCATGAGTTAGTGGAATATGAGTGGAAGAAATAGAGTTTAAACTAATTATAACAAGAAATGACTATTTAAATGAGAGATCTTTGGATGGTTAGGGTAGAGGTTTTGACAAAAAGAATCATATAAAAAATAAGAAGTAGAAGAAAGGAGCAAGTTTCACAAGAAGGTTGTTCGCTGGTGTTTTTAGCAAACAATCACTAGTGTTTACTAAAGGAAAAGAGCTAAAAGAAATAAAGACCAAGGGAAGAAAATTACATGTTCTACGAGTGGGGTTCTGGTTGCCCATGGTACAACACAATTGCTCCTTATGTTGTCTTGTGCCCATTCACAAGCCAGATTTTTCGTAAGCTGATTAATTGCAGCTGAAAATTCAATGGACTAAATATAATTGACATTCATGCTAACACTTTATTTACATGAAAGAAAAACATGATGAGTATTAGTATAACACTCACTCACCTTTACATGCTGCATAGACAGATCCAGTACCCAAACTTACAACACCAGCAACTGATGAAATGAAGACAATGCTCCCTGTTCCGGATGCTTTAAGAAGAGGATATGCAAGTTGGCATAGATGAAATGCTGAGTCTAAATTAACTGTCATCAACTCTGAATATTCCTCACTGGTGTACTCAATGGTTGGTTTTCGAAAGTTTGTTCCGACATTATTCACCTAAAGCATAAAGCCATAAATATATATATATATATATATATATATATATATATATATGATTCATGCCAAACTATTTAATTAATCTGTGATGGAAGCCTATCGTCATCTCACATAAGGAGCCTTTGCACACATTGTTCAAGTCTACTATCTACTAATTGAAACAAATCTGGCAATGCATATGAACAATGTACTTTTAGAAATATCATCAGTGATTATGATTATGAAGAATGATAAAATTGAAGGATATTACGGATGGGAATAATGTTCACATGCTGACATGGCGCCTTGCTTTCTATAAGATCCTCCATAACTGGCTACGGTTACTATCCATGTGCACACAAGGGAGAGTGTGAATTCTGTTATGCATTCAGCTGGGATATTTTCTTGCTTTTCTATTGTAGAATAAGACTAGTCCTAGGGCCCATTTGGATGGACTTATTTGGGCTTATCTACTTGCATAAGTACTTGTGAAATTGTTTGGGAGAACTTATGGAAACAACTTATGACATGTTCATAAGTTGTTTTTAGCTAATTTCAATAAGCTCCAAAGGATAGCTTATGAAAACAAAGCTTATGACTTATAGAAAATAATTTTGTATTCTTTCATCTTTTATCATATAAACGCTTTGCATGCATAAGCACTTATATGATAAGCGCTTATGTCATAAGTGCTTAATTAATTTATTTATCCAAACGGGAGTCTATTATACACCTTAGCTTTTCCTTTAAATAGCTAGCTAGTTGTGTACTTGATTTCATCATCAATGAATGCAGAATTTAATTTGATCAATCATTTACTGTTTCATTACTCTTTGAGCACTTTTATACTTTCTGCAGTACTGAAAATGAATACTATTTTTCATCAAACATGTTGTACTCAAACTTTATGAAAGAAAGATATAATTTATAATCAATTCCTTAACATAGGTGCATAAAAAGATAAGTTGTAAGATAATAGATAATAGATTCAATAAAAATCAATTCCTCACTCACCACAGGGCCAACCATTTTACTATCTTCAATCCTATGTTAATAAAATGCTCAATATATATGGTTGGGAGAATGAGTACTTCCAAAAATGTTGAGCTTGCCATTGAAAGTGGAGGTTACTTGTTGAATGAGGCTCTCTCTCCGAGATTTAGAGCTTACATCACTGAGCACCGAACCAAGAACCGAAAAGCCCCCGAGTTTGCCATTCTTGCAAGCGATTATTGAGATTTGATTCTGTTCTAGAACAAGTGAGAATATCTCCAAAACCGATATTGGATCATAATACTTAACCTTAATATTTTTATTTGTGTACTTGTGATTTAGTTTTTCTAAAAACTGTTTTGTTGATGTCTTCAATCAACTCAGTTTGATCCTAAAAATTTCAAAAGAGTGAATACATGTATCATGTGAAGGTAAACAAACATAATAAATTAGTGTTGAGGTCATAAAGATAGAACTTGTACACAATAAGCTGCAGACAGACTACCAAAATTGAAGAATCAAAATCCCCAAAAGAACGAATAAGCATACATACTTGTATGTGGTCGAATGAAAGCTTGAGATAAATTGGCAAGTTGAAAAAGAGCATCCTTCCACTTCGAATCATCTCCTTCCAATGCTTCTTCTTGTGTCTCTCCAACTCCGTTTGATAACTCCGGTGTGCATCCTCAAATCGATGGATCTACACAGAGAAAACAGAACAACTTGTCCATTGAGCTATGCAATACATTGCAAAAAATAAACATTACAAAAAAGCAGGTTGGGAAACTTTGAGAATATGAAGATTCCTAATACCTAAACAGATTACCTAGTTGCTTAGCTATCCTTCTACATAAATCTACAAGTTATGCCTTCAATCTCTGAAATCAAACCCTAGAAGCTCTTCTGCAAATGTTAGAGGATCAGAGAACTTTGACTAAAATCAAGCAAATCTGCAAATAGAACACAGTTTAGGGTTTAAAATTCAAATTCTATTAGGGTTTCACAAAAGCAAGTAATCAAATCAGAGAAGAAAACAAACCATGAGCAACGAAGAGAAGCTTCGTGCGTGAGAGAGAGCTTTGTGCGTGAGACGAACGGCGAGAATGGCGGTGAGAAAAGCTTGCTTCGTGCGTGAGGAAGACGAAGATTTCAGAGTGAGGGAGCGTTCTGCGTTGTGTTGTGTTCGTGAGTGAGAGAGCGTTGTGTAATGTGGTGTGAGGCGTTTGGAAAAATTAGATGACTTTTAGTATCGGTTGTCTAATAACCCGATACTAAATGTGTTAGAGACACACATTTAGTATCGGTTGTTTAAACAACCGATACTAAATGTAAGCGTGAAAATTGAAAACTTCAATTTAATTTCAAAATTGCCACCGCGCCTACATTTAGTATCGGCTGTTTAAACAACTGATACTAAATGGTGCTGTCTAAAGTCATTTTTGCACTTGTGAAAAGTAGAAATTCTGCACAACAGTGCTGGGAGTGATGCTGCAGCAATACAGGAGCTGACTTACTTGATGATTTTCGTGGATTTGGGAGTTGTTTGTACCTCCATTATCACTGTTCTTGGAGCCAAACTTCAGTCTACCTCTTCTTAGTATATTTTTTCCTTGTAATTTCGGTTTTATGGCTTTAGATTTTGCATCTATGCTTTATTTCTTGTGTTTTTGTTCATCATGAGCTAAATACTCTTAGTTGGGATGCTAGTAACTATGTAATGAAGTATTAGTGTGTTTAATGCATGTATTTGATGTTTTAGCATTTTATCCTTTGTATGTACTATTTCCAAACTTATTTTAGAATTGATCACCTAATATAAGTTTCATTTATAGATTCAGAGATGGTTTATAAATTGATCTCAAAGGATAATATGGATAGTGTTCATTAAAAGAGATTTTAATGTTCCTTGCTTAAAACCTAGAGATAGGAGGGCAAAATCCATAAGGTGAATACTGCCGGTGCCCAAGCAGCCTAGGAGGTACTTCTTTAGGGTTTAGAGATAAACTCTTGCAAGGAAAACCTAGTGTGAAGTATTTGAGAAAATACGTCTTATTGCTACAGCACCTAATGCTGAAGCATTAGATACAACATTAATACATTATGATGACATTGCATAGTGAAAGGCATTTCAGCTTATTCTCTTTCCGAGTTTCTACGAATCCTTTATCTTACTTACTGTTTGTTGATAAAATTGTGTTCTACAACTTGTTATTTTACTTTATTCTTACTCACTAGCTCACTTGCTAATTAAATATAGAAAAGAACTCAACAATCCTCGTGGGAACGATCTTTACTTACTCTTTATTACTTGTTACGATTGTGTATACTTGCACATATTGTTTTCACACAACAGACACTCGGGTCTTCCTCGTGGACATCGAGGTCTTTTGCGAGAGCCTCGTAGCTCGTCCCTGTCTTTCTTGACATACTGCGAGAGTTTCCTTTTCAAATCAGCTCTTCGATGTCATTTTTCAAAGCACGACAACTGTTGGCGTCAAGACCTTAGCACCAGGGGTTCTTGACTTTCGATATTCTTTAATTCTGTGTTCTCACATTCTGGTAGGATCTTTGCCCGAGAGGTATTCAAAAAGGAGCTCATCGAAACGGCGAAGTCGAGGTTCCCGTTGTGATCTCCTTGCGTCCCTCTTGGGACAAGACCCTGTGGTTTCTGTTTATCTTCCCAGTCCATTCTTAACTGCTGCTCGGTAGGCCAAGTCGCCTTCCTCGTAGTCCATGTTTCTCTTCCCAGTCCATTCTTAACTACTGCTCGGTAGCCTTTAGTTGTTGTCAAGGTTCCGAACATGGGACGCTTCCTGGTTGAAACACTTCACATTTTCTTTCAGCGACTCGTTCTCTCCTTGCCTCACGGCTCAGAGTACTTCTTCAGACTTGGGCTTCGAGCCGAGAACATCTGGGCAAGCTGTCTCCACAGCGAGACTAAGGTTGGCCGTAATTCCTGGAACCACACCATAGCGGACTTCTCGAGCGTCGGGGGAAGATTTTATACATAACATGATCTCTTGCCGCTGGTACCTCATTCTCAAGGTTAAGTATGACAAAAGATTGTCCGGGTTCTTCGTCCCGTAATACCTGGTTAAGACACAAATGTATCATTAATGCCCTCAGTGTCGGGTGGTTGTTGATCCTTCTCATGAAGGGGTCCTTCTGGAATGCACATGGATTGCAACGAGGTGACCTGTCCACGAGATGACGGTCTCGACGGGCGCGTCGTTACGAGAGGTGCAGAGCGGTATGGCTGCGCTAGGAGATTTATTCACAGGGATCGACACGGAATTGGATGATGCCAGCAAAGAACTTCCATAAGAGGATTCATCAGACCAGCAAGTCCTGTCAGGTGTAGTCGGGGGAGAGCTTGGCGGAGTGGGCGATCTCCGACCTCTGTGGTGGCATGGAGAGGATCGATGATATCATCTCCTTCGAGATGCAGACCTATGGTGGAGTTTCTCTTTGGAAGGGCATTTTCTCGTGCGGATACCCCTTCCTGCTAAGTAAGGCACTCCTCTTGCCGAACCACTACATTGGAGCGGTCGTTTAAGAGGCTCGGGTTTTGCTGGATTGTCTGGGTAGGGATTGGAACTTTGCCATGGACAACAGGATCCGGCTGAGGAGGGGCGACCTCCGTACTTCACTAGGCAGGAGGGGCGACCTCTGTACCTCACCAGGAAGGAGGGGCAACCTCCGTACCTCACCGAGCAGGAGAGGCGACCTCCGTACTACATCGGGCCAGAGGGGCGACCTCGTACCTTTAGTAGGTAGGAGGGGTGACTTCTTACCCCCAACGGGCAAGAAAGGAAACTTCTGTACCCTTACCAGAGGAGCCAGGATTGGGCTGGCTGGGCAACTTGTATGCACACGTCGCCCTCATGGGCAAGAGTCGAGACTTAAATTGATCGCTCAGTTGGATTGGACTTGTCGCGTAAATTGATAGTTGTCTTTTCCGGGTCGGTCCGGGACTGCAGCCGGTAATGCTCTTGGCCGGGTTGGATCTCTGTGTGTTGAACGAGAGGGGGGTACCTGCAAAGACACTGCGACACTCAATTTAGTAAAGAATCGTGGAGGCTGCAGGGTTGAAGGAAACGTACCTTATGTGGTCATGAGAACCACTATTTATAGAGTTTCGTGAGATGGCTCCGAGCCTTTGGATCGTTCGGGATCATCGAAGCCGTCGAGGCTTACTGGACTTAGGCCTTTGAATGTGGATCAAAGGGAGATGCACCAATGCTAGCCCAATGTTGTGCATGCCATGGTCCAAGTAGCGCATGGACCTTATGGTCCATCATGGAGTGATGGGTCGTGGGTCGATTTGGGTCCAAGTAGCCGGGTCGACCCGGGTCCAAGTCGCTAAGTGGGCCTCGTGGCTCAGTCCAGAACACTTTCTGTGCTAATCAATATGTCTTCCTCATCTGATTCCCATAATATGAGCCGCAACTATGGGATTGATCACGAATCTAACCATTCTTTGAGTCGATCCTCCTGTATTCAACTCTCTGCGGATCCTGAACATCCCACTACATTATTGGAGGTTCAGGAAAACATCACTCTCAAACCCTCCACCTCTGATATTAAGGAGGGCACTCTCCTTCTGAAAAATTTATTGGTATTTCATGAGAGCCTCTATGGCCTCCCTGTTGGAACCAAATGGATCTAGAAACAATGAACCTAAATTGATTTTGAAGATAACAAATATAAATGAGAACAATGATACTCTAATGGGTGTTTCAAGTGTGCAGGATTGGTTCAATATATTAGAAAAACAACCTTAAGGAATATGAGAAGGTAAAATCCCAAGATCATGGTTGGCATCACTAATATCTATTGAAAACAATATAACATTCGAGACTGCTCAAGACATGAACCTTACATTCCAAGAAGCAAGCTCAACTATTAGAGTGCATCATTTCAGCGCAATGCATCTAAAAAATCAAGCAATTGCTTAGTTCAAGCTACTCAAGATAAGCTTCTGATTCCACTCTCCCTACCAAAAGCTAAAATGTCATTTATAAAGGACATATTAAATGACCATCTGCGGACGAGGAGTCAAAGGGAGAATATGAAAAAATTAAAGAAGGATAATTCAGAAAGTGACAAGAACTTTTGCTAAGACGAGGTCTCAAAGCTACTGCATAGTACATATCGAACGACATTTCCTTAAAGGTTTGAGGTCAAGTCGTTCTAAGAAGCTAAGAGATTAACCATTTTAATGGAAATGCTTCAAATGGTGACAAAACGGTTTTTGAAAACAAAGTTTTAGAAATTTTTTTCTGAAAAACTCTATTCAAACCCCCATTTCTAATATTTTCTACTTTCAATAGGCTTCAGACTGAGGGCTCTTGGAAAATACGTAACAAGAGTGAGAGTTAAGATCATCTTCTATCTTTCCTATTCAAATGAAGCCAATCAAAAGAAATTTCATAATCTGTTTACTTTAAGACACTACAAAAAAAGGCTATTAGAGACGGATTGTTAGCGACTGACTTAATTCCATTACTAAGTCTTGCAATAGCGACCAACAGTTCTGTCGGAAGGTTATCCTTAGTCGCAAACCTTTTAACAATAGCTTTAATCCTTTCTTTCCTTTTAACAATAGCGAGGAGCGTTTTAGCGAGGAATTTAAGTCGTCGCTAATTCCCTCGCTAAAACACGTTAGCGACGGATTTTTGGCCTTTAGCGAGGGATTTGGCCATCGCTAATCCTGCTCTTTTTTGTAGTGAGAGTCTTCTTATACTGTCTAAAGTTTGAGGAAATACAAGAAATTAGAAGCTTCTCAGAAATAAGACTTAAGCCTTTTCAATATTGTTTTTCAAAGTAATTTTAAAAGCGTCACAATTCCAACCCTAACACGAGACCTGCACAGAGAATTATAACATAATAGTTAACACTACAAATTGAGACGAGGCTAAGGGGTTATTCTCTACAGCATGAGAATCAATTTCGGGGGTATTTGCATAATATCGTGGGAGTGCTCTACTATTTGCCAATTAAAAGAAGATCCAACATAGGATACTCATAGAAGCAATCAAAACAAATAAGAGAATAATAAGTATATTATTTGCATCAAATATTTAAGGTGTTTATTTACTTAAAAATTTGTTTTGAAATAGAGAAAAAAAATCAAAATATTGGTTTTAAATTCTTATTAAATTCTAAAAATATTAAAAAATGTTATATACATATACGTGTATTGATTATAATTTAATGGCTAAATTATAGTTTTGTTCCCCCCATTTTGAGAAATTCAGACATTTGGTCCCCCTATTTTAAAACTCAGGCATTTAGGGCCTGTTTGAATGAGTTTTCTTTTTTAGTTTTAAAAATATATTTATAGAACTATTTTTGAAAACTGTTTTTAAGAATAACTAAAAATAAAACTTGTTTGAAAATCCTAGTTTTAAAAGCTGTTTTGAAAATGAGAAAATAAAGAACTTGTTTGGTATATTTTTTTCCCAAAAAAATTTTAAAAAATATAAAACTTGGTTAATATGTAGGTTAAACTTATTTTGATATTATTTCTTTAATACTTTTTATTTTAATTTGAATATAATTCAAAATATTTTGACTTAATTGCAGTTTTGATCCCTCTATTATACCCAACTCATGATTTTGGTCCCTCAAGAATTTTTTCCACGATTTTGGTCCTCCTATTTAACCAATTTGTAAAATCGTGGTCCCCCATCAATCTGGTCAAACATTTGGGTGAGTTGGCACTGACTAATCCAACGTGGCGTTCCACATGTCATGCCATGGTGGAATAAAAATTAAAATAACTTATTTTTTTAAGAGCAGAATAAATATTATTATTTAATTTGTTAAATAAATAAATAAGATTAATTTTTTAAGTTTTCTTCCTTCAGATCTAGCCCATTCTCCTCTTTCTTTCAGATCTCTTCTCTTCTCATTTTATGCTCTTGTCATTTCTTCCCTTTCTCACTTTTCATCGTCATCATAATCACTATCTCTAAATTCATTCAATGGCCTCCAACAAAAACAACAGTCACGTCCTCCTCAACCACAGTAGTGAAATTGTGTGAATTCGAAGAAACTTGGCTTTGTGTTCAGCTTCAGTGTGCTGCTTGGATTTGTGTTCAACAACCATTGTTTCTTCCCAAATAAGAACTTGGCTTCAATGTTGAGATCCTTGGGCTACCGTTAATACAATCTCTAAAGATCTTAATTAGTTTCTAATTTTTTTTTTTTGAGATTATAGCTTCTAGTTTCTTCTGCAAGAAGATGATTTAGAAGAAAGATATAGAAAAGACCAAAAATAGTTCCTTTTTCTGTACCTCAAATCTTCATTTTCTGCATTAATATAATCATCAAAGAAATGGGTTCTTCTGGGTGTGGAAGAGGGTATGCTCCGCTTGATTTGGACGAATGTCACAAAATATCCAAAAATTGCAACAACAGAACAAATATAAAATTTCAAACCTAGATGCATAACAATAATATATTTGGGGAGAATAACTTAGTTCCAAGATGGGAAGAATGGATTTGAGATGTTACGTTTTAGCTTTTACATCTCCACAAATGGTTGCAGATCTCCATGATTTTTTGTGGTATATTTGTGTTTTTTAGTATTTAGTTATTTAAAAAATATAAACAATTTAATAAATATATTATTTTTAAATTAAAAATGCCATGTCACAATACAATATAGGTTGCCACATCAGTTATTTGACCCCATGTCAGCAAGAGACTTTGACCCAATTAGGGAGGGACTTTGATTTTAGAAATTGGGAAAATAGGGGGACCTAAATCGTGAAAAAAAAAGTTGGGGGACTAAAATCGTGAGTTGGTCATAATAGGGGGACCAAAACTGTAATTAAGCCAAATATTTTTACAGTAGTAATTTTTTTTGTTAAATTTGATTGCCAACAATTTGATTTCTTTTTTTTTTAGATTAAACGGGGTTAGAAACCCAAAGCGATATTACACGTAAATCCGGCGAGGAGTAGACACTCCAATTACATCAGCATCAGCTAAAAGTTTAACTATGGTGGGAAGAGTGTCAAATGTAGAAGATCCCTCGGGATAAGAGCACCCCAAATTTGCAAGAGGATCCGCAACCTTGTTTGCCTCCCGAAAGATGTGAAGGATACGCACATTAGCAAAACAAGAGAGTAATTGGCGAATTCTTTTCACTAGCTGACGACCTGCAATGCCACCACTACTAGTTCCATTCAGACAATTGACAACCGCAATCGAGTCCATTTGCAACTCTATTGAAGGGAAGCCTTTACTTGCAGCAAGAGAAATTCCTTCCATTGCTCCCCACAATTCTGCCAAATAAGCCGATGAAACAAACAATCGTTTTGCAAAACCTCCCCGCCAGCAACCTGTGGAGTCTCGTAACACTCCCCCACAACCAAAGAAGCGCGTAATCGGTTGAAAGCACCGTCTGTATTAATGGAAATTGTGCCTTCTGTAGTAGGTGTCCAGCGATTATAATGTTGCTGCACCGAGCGCTGAATGCTAGGAAGCAAAGTTCTGCCACGCTCATACTCCATGGCCTGCTGAATAATAAAGCGCGCAGGGGCTGGAGGCCGATGAAACTAATCATCATGGATTTGTTTGTTCCTCCAAAACCAAAGATAATAGCACCCCGTCGCCCACACGTTACACCACTCGAGGACAACTTCCAACTTAGTATTTGTAGAAAGGTTCTCAATCAACCACTCATCAAAATCCACACCATAAAAATCAGATCGTAAAGTAGGGGGAATTAACGCATTCCAAACTGAACCCGCAAGAGGGCAATCCCGGAGCACATGAAGGATGGTCTCAGTGATGTTACCACAGTTAGTACAATAAACATCACCATTTCCCCACCGGCCACAGTAATATTTTATGAGAAGCTTGCCATGCAAGATTTGCCAAACAAAGCAACGGGTTCAAGAGGGACATTTGGAGGAAGGGAATGAATTTTAATTGATGCATATATAAAGAAAAACCCTAAACAATCAGACCTAATTTCAAAATTCATTCCCTTCCTCCATCACTGCTGCTGCGGCGCCGCGCAGCACGTTACGAGAGAGAGAGATCCGACGAAAATATCGCCGGTTTTAGGGGAGGGAGAAAGCGCCGATCTGTTCTTAGGGTGAGAGGGAGAAGCGGCCGGCGTTCGGTGATAGCGGTGACGATGAAGGTGACGCTTGGCGACGAGGACTCGCCTTGGCGAGTGTGGTGAGTTTCGTTCCTTCTCTGTTCTTCTCTATCTTTTTTCTGTTTTTTTTGTTATTCCTCTTTCCCTCGTTAAAACACAAGTTTCTGATTATATTTTTTTGGAGGTGGAACCGTGACTGTAGGAGGTTTGTTTTGGGGGAGAGAGAGAGGGAGGATGACAAAACGACTCGGTTCATTGGGGTGGTGGCTCGGTTTCAGAGGACTTCGCCGGAGCTCTCGCCGGAGAAGACGACTGGAGCTCCGGCGAACCTAAGGTCAGTGTTTCAGCTTGTTTTTTTTGTTGTTTTTTTCTGCTTTCTCTGGGTTTGATTTCTTTTCTACCCCTTTTGTCTCTAATTATTTGCTGGTTTATTCTTGACTCTTTTTTTTAATGAATTTGGTTCTCATTTGTTCAAAAAAAATGTGTATTTTGATTCCCTAGTCATCATAAACGAGTTGCTAGATTTTTAGACGACACACAGCACACGAACACAGATTAACATGTTTTGACAAATCTGGATTTCATACATATGCACATATATTTTTTGACATAAACAGATTTATCATTACATCGATTTCAGAATTAAGAGTGCATTAGTAAAACCTACCTTTACTCCAGCCTCTGTTTTGACTCCTTGTGTGTATGTTTGAATGACTGTAACCACTACTGGCTCTGCTTGTATTCGCTCTTTTGGTACGCTCTGTCGTTCCTCTCTTAAAACTGAAACTCGAAGCGGTGTTTTGTGGATTAGGGTTTCAATGTGAAACTCTAATCCTTATTTTTCTAATGATTTTTATGACTTTTTTCTGTCTTTGATTTCTGTGTGTTTTGACTGCTGATGGACTGTTTATTTATAGTATAAAATTAGGTCAAGGCATTTACGATTTTTGATCAGGCTTTGACCTATTTTGAGTTGGAACCAGCCCAACAAAGAAATTTGCAGCAGCTTGGAATCTTTGCTGAAACCCTAAATTGTCATTTCTTGTGTATTTTGGATCTGGTCTTTTTTGGGCTTTTTGGATATATTTTTTTTTTGTATTTTTGGACTTTTTGGACTCTTAAGAGCTTTTAAATTAAACTAAATACAATTTTTTTTTGACCTTTTTGGACTTATTTGACTCTTAAACACTTTTAAATTGTAAATTAAACTAAATAGAAATTTTGACATTTTTGGATTGTTATATGTGCTTAAATAAATTAAATAAACAAAAATAAAAATAACAATAAGAAAAAGAAGACGGACAAAATTGGGGTATAACAAGTTGCATTTCATAGATTACATACATGTTCTGGTGACTGACTGAGTGTTCATAAACTAATGGTGTATTTGATTGGACTATATTTCTGGGGTGACTGTATTCCTGGTGTAACTGTATTTCTGGTGTAACTGTATTTCTGGTGTACTTGAATTGATTGTTTCTCTGGTGTGCTAGTCTGCCTGTTCTACTGTGTTTCCTGTTTTATTTATTATTTCCTATGTATAGAGACTCACCCTACTACTTTCGTGTTGCTTCTCATGTCAGCAACCTGCAGGTGACAATGACTGAAGGTGACTAGAGAACCTTCTTCTAGTGTGGTCGAGTCTGCTCTGATACGTAGCACCGGGGGGGGATGTTTAGTCTTTGTTATGCCTTTTATATTTTGAACTATTATGTTAAGTTGTTATTTTCCACTGATGTAGTACTTATTCCCGGATTTAATTGGTGCTATGTATCCTATACTGAAGTTTATTTTAATTAATATTTTGGAGTTTTGATTATGGTGTTTAAATGTGGCACCCTCGAGTGGTCGCACTAAAATTTTTCGTATACTCTGATTTTCAATTAATTAAATAGTAGTTATGTAGAAGGGGGTGTTACATTAGTGGTATCAGAGCAAAAGTTCGGTCTGTCCGGCCAAGTCTGTCAGTCATAGTGTATATGACAACTAGGTAGTGTTAGACTGGTTCTGAAATGTTGTTAATGCTGTAGTGTTAGGTTGAAATGGCTAGGAGAGTTGATGCTGCTCTTGCTGAGGCTTTGCAAGCTATGGCTCAGGCGACGGGGAACCAGCAGAATGGTGGTGAGAATGCTGGGACTCGTAATTTGGCCACGTTCCAAAGGGAGAATCCACCTACTTTCAAAGGTCGGTATGATCCTGATGGAGCTTTGGCATGGTTGAAGGAGATCGAGAGGATTTTCCGGGTTATGGATTGGACGCCTGCGCAGAAGGTGAGGTATGGTACTCACATGTTATCTGAAGAAGCCGATGATTGGTGGCTGGGAACTCTGGAGAGGTTGGAAGCTGCTGGCGGGGAGATCACATGAGAGGTGTTTAAGAGTGAGTTCATGAGGAAGTACTACCCAGAGGACGTGAGAGGAAAGAAGGAGCTAGAGTTTCTAGAGCTGAAGCAAGGAGATAAGTCTGTGGCGGAGTATGCGGCAAAGTTTGTGGAGCTGTCTAAGTTTTACCCTCATTACACAAATGATGCTACATCGGAATTTTCGAAGTGTATCAAGTTTGAGAACGGGCTAAGGCATGACATCAAGAAGGCGATTGGTTACCAGAAGATAAGTGTAGCGACCGAAAAATCCGGGAAATGATTCTTCGAAGTTCGAAAGGAAGCCGCCACCAAATTTTAGTTTAAGGGCAAATTCAGAAAATCCCTTTATGTTTTGGACAAGGAAGGTTAGGGTTCGGGAGTCGTTATGCGTGGGGAAGGTATTAGCACCCCACGACATCCTTTGTCTAATTAATTATATTTTAATATTTACCCTTTTATTTACAGAGAAAAAGACTTAATTAAGTTTTTTATTTTTAGTGCTTGACAAGAGTGGACTCTTGCTCCTATGTACCTCCGGATGCAATGGAGGAATCAAAGCTACGTAGTTCTTCCTGAAAAAGGTTTGTTGGTTGGTGTTTTTTAGTGGAGGGGTCCTAGGATTCCTTGAACTGCATGTACCATCGATTCTAGGACGCCGACTAACCCGATTGTACAACCGACTTAGTCCCCTACTTTTGAAAGTATTTTTGAGGTTTCTTGAAAGAAGTTTGTTTGATGTGAGGTGAGTTGGTTTTAGAATAGGTATTCTATAACTCTGAAGCTGCATACAACTCATTCGTTCTAGAACGCTGACTAACCCGGTTGTACAACCGACTTAGTCCCCTATTTTTAGGAAAAGTGATTTATTTATTTACTTATAAGTTTTTAGGATTACTGAACTGTACACCCTAAATGATTTAATTATATTAAATTATAATATAGTAGTATTTTATTTAATTGAAGGGAGTGGTATTGGAAATCTGAGGAGCGCAAATATTGGCCCAGAGCCCAAGCCCAATGACTTAGGCTCCTAGGATTGGTGCAGTCGCACCATTTGCAAAAGAAAGAAAGAAAACGAATAGAGAAGAGAGAAAGGAGAAGAGAACGGCGTGAGAACCCTAGAGAAAGGAGAGAGTTGCATCGCACCAAGGAGAAAGAAGGAGAAGAAGGTTCTAGTTGCTGTGGTTTTGGTGGTGACTCGGAGAAAGGGACTTTTCTACGGTTAATTTAAGGTAAGGGGAGTCTCACTCTATAATAGAGGGTATAATAGGTTGTATGTAGGTCATAGGATCTTTATTTGATGTTGTTTGATGTTGGTATTGATCGATTGAGTTATTGGTTGTTTGATTGAATTTGAAATAGAGCATGAAATCGATTTAGGGCTTAATGTTAGGGTTTCATGACTTTGATTCGTGCTTTGATATGTTATTGGTGTTTAAATGCGTAATTGAAGTTGATGGCATGATCATAATGTGTAATTGGATTGTTGTTGGTGATTAGAGTTGAGAAAAATTGGATGAATTTGAGTTAGGGCACTTTAGGCACTCTAGGGCGCCATATGGCTAGGGAATTGGAGCACGTACTCTTTATGCTTGATGAGGTGTGTTGTGTTTTACGCTGCTGGCGCGCTAGTTCTTTGGGAATCAGCGCTCACGTGTCTTGTTCATGTGATGTGTTGTGTGGTTGGGCAGGGATGTCACTGCCAGGGCGCCATATAGCAGGAGAAATGGCGCCTGGGTTACTGTTTGGGTGTCTGTGTGCAGGTTGTCACTGCCTGGGCGCCAAGTTGCTGGGGAAATGGCGCCCAGTGCTCTGTTTGTGTGGCTGTGTGGGTGTGTGCCAGTGGCAGGGGCGCCAAATGCTGCCCCAGGGCGCCCAGAATGGCGCCTGTGTCACTGTGTGCGTGCTGTGTGTGTTGTGTCTAGGTGCAGGGCGCCAAAAGTGGCTGTCCAATGCGCCTGGGTGTGTTGTGCCAAGTGCAGGGCGCCAAATGGCTGCCCTGTGGCGCCTGCTGTGGCGCCTAGGTGGGTGTGTGCGTGGGTGTCGAGGTGTGGGGTGCCATTTTGGCTGTCCATGGCGCCTAGGGTGGCACCAGAATTGTGGCAAGGGTGTGTGGGTGCCTGTGGCGCAGCACAAGGCGCCAAATGGCTGCCCTGTTGCGCCTGTGTTGGCGCCTGTGTGCTAGTGTGTGGCACAGGGGCGCCAGAATGTGGGAGAATTGGCGCTACGTCTTTGGTGTGCCTGGGCGCGCTGAATGTGGGAGAATTGGCGCCTATGTGCTTGTGTGCACAGGGGGGCGCCAGAATGTGGGGTTTTTGGCGCCTGGTGGTGCCAGAGTGTGTCTTAGGTGCTGTTTTGGTCCCTAGGTGACAGTTTGGTCCCTAGGTGACAGTTTGGTCCTAGGGGTGTAGTTTTGGTCCCTAGGTGACAGTTTGGTCCTAGGGGTGTGGTTTTGGCCCCTAGATGACAGTTTGGTCCTAGATGTGCTGTTTTAGTCCCTAAGTGGTGTTTTGATCCTAAAGGTGACAGATTGGTCCCTAAGTGCTGTTTTGGTTCTAAGGAGTGTTTTAGGTCCTTGAGTGAGGCTCAGTCCTCTAGTGGTAATTAGTCCTTGGGACCTGAGTGTGATGAGATAGTGAATGAAGTGATTGATGAGCCATGGGGGCAAAAAACTAAGATTGACTATGAGTTGTGAAATAATGTATTAACTGTGATATTGTGAATTGTGCTGTGGTATGGTCATGGAGTCTCATGCATACATTCAGCTGCGGTCGCGACGTTTATATTGTGATACATTCGGCTGCGGTCGCGACGTTTATATTGTGATGATGAGGCCATGGGGGCCAGAGTCATGAGGACTCAATTGATTGATGATGATACCATGGGGGCAAATGGTACCACATGCATGATTGCATTGCATACATTTTCATAAACGCATGAGTGTGTAGTTGATGATTGGTATGATTAGATGTCTTTGTATAATCGCGTACTGTTTGATCTTTGTGATTGTATATCTTTGCTCATTATCACCTTTATTATATAGTTTGAGACTCACCCCTTTCTGTTGTTGTTTACCACAGGTAGCAATGAGTGAAGGCTTAGTCCCTTCACTTCCCTGAGTCGGTCTGCTCTGATACGTAGCACCTAGGGGATGGGTTTTAGGATCATGACTATTGTAGTCCTTTTGCTATTGAACCCTGTATTTTGCTGTTTTATATATTTTGATGAGACTGATGTTTGTCTCTTGAGATTATGATTATTTCCGTTGCGTTATGTATGAGTTTTCCTGTGCGTGGACTACTGATAACTCATATTTATATGAGTTATTTATACCTCTAATCATTAAATTAAGTAAGTTCTCAAGTAATATTAGGATAGTATTTATGGCATTTATGTTAATATTAGGAAAGGAAGAGCTAAACACTGCTTTGCTATGAAATTGGCACATTTGGTGCCCTGGTGAATGTTTTGATGTATTTTGTGAAGTAGTGCAGTGTTTAGCGCTATAGCGTCTAACGCTATAGCGTCAAGAAGGCAGATCAGCTGAGCATCTAAAGGAAAAGTGCAATTTTGGCGCCAAGCTCATTAATCCAAGCTCCATATCTTGTGTCCACTGTGCTTGCTGACATGTGCGGATTTTATTGGATATGTGTGGACACTTTGCATCGCATGAGTGAGGAATAGTGGAGTTGGTGAAAAAGCAAACATCACCTTTATTGACTTTTGAGAAGATTTGTACCACATGCTAGAAGTCTAGGGGTGTGCTGATTTCCTTCCCTTCCAACGGATATAGAGAGAGAGTATTGGTAGAGAGAGAGAGAGTGTGACATTTCTTCTTCTCCATTGATACACTTTTGAAGCTTTTGCATTTTTATTCTTCTTTCTTTTGTAATTTCTGTATTTCTCACGGTGTAAGGCTGATGATGTACCATCTCTGCGTGGATGATTAGGAGACTTCAAGCTTGTATCTTTTGCACTTGTATTTTCCTTCTTACCTACGGTAATGCAAGTATTTGTATTTGTGTTATTTTGATGATGCTCAACATGAGCTAAACTCTTTGAGTTGGGTTGCTATAAGCTTGTAATGAACCTTTAATATTACGTATATAATTTCTCACGTTTTGTGTTTTAATCCTTGTGTTATAATTCTTTCAATCTTGTTTTATATTTGGCCACGTAAAACAAGAACTTCGTGGATTCGGACATGAACCATAGAAAGAACTCAAGGGTTAATATAAACGAGAAGGTTAGTTAAAGACATTTAGCCAATTTTTGCTTCCTCTAGACATAGAAGTTGCAATAGTTTATAAAGCTTAAGTCGTGGGATCTTGAATATACTGAGGGTGAACTTATTTAGAACCTAGACATAGGCATCTTGTAATGAAACCACCGGCGCTAGTGAGTATTGAAAGGCACAAAATATTTGCAATGACGCTTAACGCTATAGCGTGTGGACGTTATAGCGTCTTGTTTCGGGAATTTACGTAGTGAAAGCAATCCAACTTATTTCTCTCATATTTTAACTCACTTTGTTAACTTGTTACTTTAACAATCTTTGTTCAATGAAACTTTGTTACTCAAACTATTTGCTACTTGTTCCTCTAAGCGTAATTCCTTTTAAACTCTAAAATTAATACCAATCCACTGTGGAGACGAACTCTACTTATCAATTATATTACTTGTTGCGATTGTGTACACTTGCACATCACCTTTTCGCACAACAAGTTTTTGGCGCCGTTGCCGGGGATTGCATTTAATTTTTATTGTTTAGAAATTATTACATCCTTAGGGAGGTTTTACCTTGGCAATTGTGCGTGGTGTGTTACGGGAAGTGCTATAGCGTTTGACGTTATAGCGTATGTCCGCATCAGAACCACCCACTTTTGAGTTTGATCCTGAACCAGAGAGAAGATTCAGAAGGCTAAGAAGCCAACAAAGGTTACAACAACTCAGACCAACTATGTCTGAACACTCTCATCAGACTGGTAGAGGCACAATTGGGGGAAGAACTCCCTCACAAATTGGAGGAAGAATGCCAAGAGGTGGAAGGCAAGGTCCTTTTACCCATACTAAAGTTGATAATGAATCTTTGATGCAGAGACGATTCATTAATCAAGGACTCGATCAAATGGTGAATGACAGAGACATGCCAATGAGAGATTATCTTTGTGTTTGATCCACATTCCATGGAAACAAGCATCACTAGGCACTGTGGTATTGCTACTCACTTTGAGTTCAAGCCTATGATGTTCCAAATGCTCCAAACAACTGGACAATTTGGAGGTTCTTCTCAAGAAGATCCTTTTGCTCATCTGAGAAACTTCCTTGAAGTGTGCGATAATTTCATTATCCTGGGGTGAGTGAGGATGCTTTCAGTGAAACTGTTCCCTTATTCTTTAAAAAAGACAGAGCAAAGCTTGGTTGAACTCCTTGGAGTCCAATTCTATCACAACTTGGGAAGATATGACAAAGAAGTTTACGGAGAAGTATTTCCCACCAAACAAAAATGCAAGGATGAGGAATGACATCACATCCTTCAAGCAAAAAGAGGGTGAATCATTACATGAGGCTTGGGAAAGGTGGAAGGAGTTGCTTAGGATATGTCCACATCATGGAATTCCTATAGTAATTCAAATGGAGACTTTTTATAATGGGCTAGAGGCACCTACTAGGTCCATGTTGGATGCCTCATCTGGAGGTGTAATTCTGAACTCATCATATAATGACGCTTGTGAGCTCATAGAGCGCATTGCCATTAACAGTTCTTCATGGCCTACTGAAAGGCTGAATTCTACAAGGAAAGTAGCTGTGGTTCATGAAGTGAGTGAGGTTTCTGCTCTCTCAGCCCAAGTGGCCACTCTAACAAATATGATAAAGGAGTTGAACACTGCCAATGCTATAGCGTCTGATGCTATAGCGCCTGAAAAGACAACTGCAGCAGCAATTGAACAAGCTCCTCCTGGAGAAGCCGGTTGTGTATCTTGTGGGCGCATCTGTATGAAGAATGTACAACAAACCCTGCTTCTGTCAACTATGTGGGTTACAATAGGGGTAACAACCCTTATTCCAATACATACAACCCTGGTTGGAAGAACCATCCTAACTTCAGATGGGGGGGAGGAAATAATGCTAACACAAGCACAAATGCTCCTGCTATTCCCCGTGTTTTCCAAGACAACAACTACCTCAAGGCAGAATGCTCCTGCTATGGATAACTCAATGGAGTCTGCTAAGGTCATTCATCGGTGATTGTAAAACAACAATGCGGACTCATGAAGCATCAATCAAAACTCGGAGAATCAAGTGGGACAGATTGCATCGCTCTCACGCAGCGCGAATGGTGGACTCCCATCTACTCATCGAACCTTCTTCATCTCATGCACCGTGCAAGGAGCATGTGAAAGCAATAACCACCGAAGTGGTAAAGAGGTAACTATCGCACCCAAGAATTTAGAGTCAAGTGTTCTTTGAAAATGAAAAGAATTTTCAGACGTTATAGCACTTTTTGACGCTATAGCGTCAAATGCAAAACAGAACACACGAACCTAAATTGGTGCACGAATATCCTGCTCCCCTTACCTCAAAGGTTAAAAAAGGCACATGAGGACAAACAATTTAATAAATTCCTTGAGGTGTTAAAACAATTGCACATTAATGTTCCTCTAGTTGAGGCATTACAACAAATGCCCAACTATGCCAAATTTATGAAAGATGTTTTGACAAAGAAAAGAAGGTTGGGAGAATTTGAAATTGTGGCAATGGTGGGAATGCAAAGCATGTTGATGCAAAATAAACTCCCCAGAAAATTAAAGGACCCTGGTAGTTTCACAATACCCTGTTCCATTGGAAATTTTTATTCTGGTCGTGCTTTATGTGACTTGGGGGCAAGTATTAACTTAATGCCCAAGTCCATTTACACACAATTGGGTATAGGAGGCGCGGACCTACTTACGTGTAAGCCTCCGGTTAGGCGATAGGTCACTTGCCTATCCCGAGGAATCTTGGAGGATGTTTTAATTAAAGTAGATAAATTTGTTTTTCTGTTGACTTTGTTATTCTAGATTTTGAAGCGGATGCAGAGGTACCTATCATTTTAGGTAGACCCTTTTTGGCTACTGGGGAAGACACTCATTGATGTACAAAAAGGGAATTGACAATGAGAGTCAATGATCAAGAAGTTAAGATCAATGTTTTGAATGCATTAAAGCTTCCAGATGTCAATACTGAAGAGTGTTCCTTTGTGGTTTCTCTTGACCAAGTGGTGCAAAAACATTTTCAGAAAACTAACAACCACTTGGGAAAGGTGCTTAACAATACTGAGGAACATGAATTGTTGGAAGAAGAGGAGGTTCCAATAGAAAAACAAATTGTGAATGAGGTTTGGGCTAGGAGATATGAGTCACTAGAGCAAGAAAACTCAAACCTCAAGAAGAGTGTGCCTTCTATTATTCAACCACCGATCTAGAGTTGAAAGAATTACCCAAGCACATGAAGTATGCATATTTGGGGAAAATGAGACTCTACTGTCATCATCATTCTCGCTAGTTTGGATCAAAACCAAGAGGTGGAGCTCATTGCAACTACGAAAAGGCACAAGAAGGCAATAGGTTGGCAAATGTCCGATATACATGGGATAAGTCCTACAATCTGCATGCATGAGGATTGTGTTGGAAGAAAATGCTAAACATAGCATTGAAGGACAAAGAAGGCTTAATCCCATAATGAAGGAAGTGGTGAAGAAGGAAATCCTCAAGTGGTTAGATGCGAGGATTGTATATCCTATTTACGACGGTGCATGGGTGAGCCCATGCGGTGTGTTCCCAAGAAAGGTGGTGTCACCTTTGTGATCACAAATGACAAAAATGAGTTAATTCCCACAAGAAACAGTGGTGGTTGGAGGATCTGCATGGACTATAGGAAATTGAACAAGGCCACAAAGAAGGACCACTTTCCTCTCCCTTTTATTGA
Source organism: Oxytropis ochrocephala (assembly GCA_020916435.1). NCBI lineage: Eukaryota > Viridiplantae > Streptophyta > Magnoliopsida > Fabales > Fabaceae > Oxytropis > Oxytropis ochrocephala. The sequence continues at coordinate 71,354,199 of CM037089.1, forward strand.
CCAAATGTTGGATAGACTTCTTTGGTAAGGACTATTCTTCGCTTTCTTGATGGCTACTCTGGCTATAATCAAATAGCAATAGTTCACGAAGACCAAAGAAAAGACCACATTCACATGTCCTTATGGCACATTTGCTTTTAGAAGAATGCCCTTTGGGTGTGTAATGCCCCGCAACTTTCAGGAGATGTATGATGTCCATATTTTCGATTTCATTGAAAAATCTATGGAGGTTTTTATGGATGACTTCTCTGTGTTTGGGGATAGTTTTGAAGTGTTTGGACAACTTGGAGGAGATCTTGATAAGGTGTGAAGAAACAAATCTTGTGCTTAATTGGGAGAAATGTCACTTCATGGTGCAAGAAGGAATTGTACTAGGGCATAGGATCTCCAAGAAAGGCTTAGAGGTGGATAGGGCCAAGATTGAAGTTATTGAAAAATTGCCACCCCCTCAGTGTCAAAGGTATAAGAAGTTTCCTTGGGCATCTTTGGTTTCTATAGGAGATTCATTAAAGACTTCTCAAAGATCTCAAAGCCTCTATGTCAACTCCTTCAACATGACATCACATTCAATTTTGATGAAGCCTGTCTTGAGGCATTTCAGAAATTAAAGACTGACATTAGTCATCAGACTTTGTTATTGTCACTCCGATTGGAGTAAACCTTTTGGTGATGTGTGATGCAAGTGACTATCTTTGTGGGAGCTGTGCTTGGTCAAAGGTATGACAAAATCTTTCATTCTATATATTATGCAAGCAAAACACTTGTAGAAGCACAATTAAATTACACTGTCACAGAAAAAGAGCTATTGGCTGTGGTGTTTGCATTTGATAAATTCAGATCGTACTTGGTGGGCACAAAAGTTATTGTTTTTACAGACCACTCTGCCATCAAGTACTTGATCTCTAAGAAAGATGCAAAACCAAGGCTGATAAGATGGGTTCTCCTCCTCCAAGAATTTGACTTGGAAATTCGTGATGATAAGAAGGGGTGGAGAACTGTGTTCTTGACCATTTATCTAGGCTTGAAGGTGCAGGTACATCACAGGGTGAAATTAAAGAAATCTTCCCAGATGAGAAATTGTTGACAGTATCTGTGCAAAAGTGTAACGCTATAGCGGTTGCCGCTATAACACCAGACGCTATAGCGTCTGAAGATACTGCTCCTTGGTTTGCAGACATTGTGAATAACTTAGTGAGTAGAATTGTGCCTGCAGATCTAAACTATCAACAGAGAAAGAGGTTTTTTCATATAGTCAAGGACTATTATTGGGATGAACCTTTTCTTTACAAAAAGTGTCAAGACCAAATGATAAGAAGATGCCTTGCAGAAGAAGAACAACCTCAAGTGTTAGAGCATTGTCATGCTTCACCATGTGGTGGACACTTTGGAGGACCGAGCAATTTGCAAAGGTCTTGCAATGTGGGTATTCTTCGCCTACATTATTCAAGGATGCTCGGGAATTGGTAAAGAGAGTGTGCAAAGTGTCAAAGGATCGGGAACATTTCAAACAAGCATGAAATGCCCTTAACCAACATTTTAGAGATTGAACTCTTTGATGTGTGGGGCATGGATTTCATGGGTCCCTTTCCTCCTTCTCATGGGAATTTGTACATATTGGTGGCTGTGGATTATGTTTCCAAATGGGTTGAAGCCGTGGCTCTCCCCAACAATGATGCCAAGTCGGTTAGCAAGTTCCTTCGGAAGAACATATTCACGGATATGGTACACCAAGAGCAATTATCGGTGATGAGGGTTCTCACTTACGTAACAAGTTGATTGAGTCTCTATTGGGAAAATATGGAGTGAGGCATAAAATTGCCCTTTGCATACCACCCACAAACAAATGGGCAAGTTGAATTGTCAATAGAGAGATCAAGAGGATGCTTGAAAAGATGGTGGGACCTTCAAGAAAGGATTAGTCAATCCATTTGGATGATGCATTATGGGCTTACGGGATGACCTTCAAAACACCTTTGGGAATGTCTCCTATAGACTTGTGTTTGGGAAAGCTTGCCACCTCCCTATTGAATTAGAACACAAAGCTCATTGGGCCATAAAAAGCTCAACTTTGATTTTGATAGAGGGGAGGTAAGGCTAGGCTCTTTGCAATTAAATGAACTTGATGAGATTAGGCATCTTCGCCTATGAAAGTTCAAAGCCATTTACAAGGAGAAAACCAAGGTGTGGCATGACAAGAAGATCCGAGCAGAGAGTGATTGAAGGAGGCCAAGTGCTTCTCTTTAATTCAAGATTAAAATTGTTTCTGGCAAGCTTAAGTCGGATGGTCCGGACCTTTCAAATTGGTCAAGGTCTACCCTTATGGTGTTTGAGACTTATATGATAAAACAACCAACACTACTTTCAAAGTGAATGGTCGAGAGAGTCAAGCAAAGTACCATGGTGACAACGTGATGAGGACAAGACCTCAATTGATCTTCAAGATCCCTAACATCTAAAGAAGAAGTCAGGCTGAAGACTCTTAAAACAAGCGCTCTTGGGAGGCACCCCAAGATTTTAATTAACATTTCTGTTATTTTTATTTTTATTTTATTGTGCAGGAGGAAAATTTTTGTGTTGAGGAATTTGGAAAATTGAAGACCCAAAGTGTGATATTGACGCTATAGCGTCAAGAGGTGGTAGCTGGCAGGAAGAAACATTTTTTATTTCAAAGTATGGGACGGTTATAAATGACGTGGCACGCGCGCTCTGTACACTTCAACTGCTTCACCCTATGCGCCCACGTGTGACAGCCCCAATCACTTCAGTCACTCCGCCCCATCAACAACGGTCACCTCATTCAATTCCCAATAACCTCTCACTCAACCACTCCCCTATCATTCTTTCCTTCTAACCGTTGATTCTTCTTCTTCCCTAACCCCATCCCTGCCATAACTTCATTCCTTTTTTCTCTCTGCAACCGATCTCGCATTCCAGTTCAGAAATTCACAAATCACTTTCATCTCTTCAAAAATCTCAAAATGGTGAAGAAACATTCAATTGAAAAACCCCAAAGAAATACCAAGACCTCAGAACCCAGTTCCTCTAGAGCTATAGACCCAAAAGACGATCCTGCGCGTTACTGGAAGATGAATTTCATCGCAGAAAGGGGTTTTAAAACAGAAAAAGCCCCCGATGTGTTCACGCGTCTCATTGTTATAGCGCTAGGGTGGCGAAATTCATCAAGCACAGAGGGGAATATGTGGTGCCATTGGTGCGAGAATTTTACAAAGGTATTCCTCCTCCAAAAGGGGGAAAGCCCCAAACCTATTCCATGGTTAGGGGTGAAATGGTTGATTTCAGTCCAAGTGCCATCAATGAGCACTTCAAGTTAGGGTATTACGCAAAGCATTAGAGAAAAAGCTTGATACGTGGGGCTGTGATGAAATGGAGGAGGTCAAGAAAAGAATCTGTGTGGAGGAAGCCACGTGGGAAAGGTTTGGATCTGAATTTAAGGTGAAGAAAGCATTTCTGGTGGATGAGGCTGCCATGTGGTTTACTTTTATCAGGCATTCACTCATGCCTACTTCCCACACAACCAATGTGGAGAAGGACAGGTTAATAGTGCTGGATGCTATTTTGGAAGGAGAGAGCATTATATTGATGTGGGCAAGATCATTGCAAGGGAGATTGAGAAAAGCAGACTGAAGACTGATGGTAATCTTTATTTTCCGTGTTTAATTCCGACTTGTGTAAGCGGTGAGGTAGAAATTGAGATTCGTGATGAGAGGAGAACTCCTCAAGGAGATATCCTCGCCGTGTTCAAGCCCGTGCAAAGAAGTGCTAGCGCTATAGCGTCTCGATGCTATAGCGCTTAATCGCTTGAAAAAGAACCAACAAGCCTTGTGCAAGTTTGTGAAGGCAAAGTTTGAGTGGGAAAAAGGCTGTCATGGAGAAGTTGTCGAGGAAAGGAATTATTGGAACCCCTGTGTTTCCAGAGTGGTTGATTGAGGAAGAAGGTGTGAAGGAGCCACCTCAACAAGAAGGAAGGGTTAGTAAAAGGCCTCGATGAGGCACTCAAAAGAGACCAAGGAGCCTGCGCTTGAAGAAGGGAAGGAGTCTGCTAAGAAGAAAACAAAGGTGAGAAGTGAAGAATCCTTAAACACTTTGAAGATTTGGAGGAACTCGAGTGAAAGAAGATGAAGAGGAGGCGAGGAGGCGATCAAGGAAGTAAATGACTACGAGGAAGAGGAAGATTCTCGAAAGTGAGGAAAAATCGATGAGGAGAGCCCGAGAAAAGAGGAAGGATCAAGTAGTGAGGAGTATGAAGAATTGTTCTTGACCCCACACCTAGCCCCACTAGACCACCTTCACCACAAATACCTTCATCACCAGCCCAAGACCAAATTATTCCTGAAACACCCCAATCTGAAGCAGCCATCCCTCCACCCATCCCAACCAAAGAAACATCACCTCCACCTACACAACAAGAGCCAAATCTAAATGAGCCAGCACAGCCAGAACCATCTGTCCAATCCCCAATTCCCACAAAAGAACCAAGTCCACCACCTGCATCACCACAGCAACCTATTTCCCAAAATCCTGCTGAGAAACCTGCTCGCGCTATAGCGTCTGATGCTATAGCGCCTGCAGCACAGAAAAGCCCAACATCATATGTGTCAAGTGCAACTAAATCTCCTAGGCTTAAGCAGAAAGCCCAAAGGAGCCCACAATCAAAGACTAACATTCTTGCAAGTTCTGAAGAAGAAGCTCAGGCTATGGCTGAGAGCCCTCCAAGGGAGGTAATGCAAGGCCCAATGCCATCTGGCACACCAAGCCGTAGTCTGAAGGAGAAGCACGTGGCATCAAGGAGGCCAACATATGCATCTGCAAGAAGGAGCCCAGGTGCAAAGCTTGCAGCAATTGAGGAAGATGATCAGGAAGCTGTGCAGCCAGAGAGCCAAGGATCTGAAAGGGATGTATCTGAGCAAGAGGCAGAAGCTGCTAGCAAGTTAGCAGAGATGAAGGCCGCGAAAGAAAAGGAAGCCCCAAGTGGAAGCGCTATAGCGTCTGATGCTATAGCGCCTGATCAAGGCCAGAAGGAAGAGAAGAAGAAGAAAAAGGCTACAAAGCCTCCTCAACCAACTCGTGTCAGTTCAAGGACCAGGTCTGGTCTAATAAAGAAATGATTTTAACATTCTGCTGTAGTAGTTTTTAATTTTGATGTATGTTCCAATAAGTTGTGAAGCGCTATAGCGTCTGTCTTGCGCTTCACAAATGTTTGAAGACTTGTTTTTTTTGGTTGTTTTTCGTGTTATCTTAGGCCTCTCCTTAGTCCTTTAAGAGCGGTGAGGACACTTTGCTCACTTTTTGTTGTGGGGAGGACCTAAAGTTATCAATGTTCTGTTTCAAGTGTTTCGTTTTTAAGTATAATCATTGAATGCATTCTCTTTGGGCTAGTTTTAGTGATGATTGTGTGAGTGAGTAAGAGAGCCATGCTTTTAGATAAAATCTTTGTTTATTATTGCTCCCACACATAAAAATCTCTGTGCTTAAGGAAAAACTTAGTTAGCCTAGGACTATCTGATGCTTAGGTTAGTCCTGGTTAACCAAGGTGACATCAAAACTTGATTAAAAACTTGAAGAGCTTTAAAGCTAAGTTTGGGGGTGCTTGGATTGTATAAAGGCTAGGTACAAAGGTCTTAGGGTGGTTAGTGACGAAACAAATCATTGTAAATAAAGTAAATATATGTAAAGATTTGTCAGCTACCAAGTAAAAGTCGGGTTGTTCCAAAAAGGCCACAAAGTGTAATAAAAAAAAAAAAAAAAAGAGTGCCAAAGGAACTCGATAATGAGGGGCTCTGATCTGTAAAGTTGTCAATTGTTGTCAAATTTTGTTCAGCCGCTATAGCATCAAACGCTATAGCGTCTCTGTTTAGTCATTAGGTTAGGAACACTAGCCACAGGCCTGAAATACCTAACCAAGCCCTTTGTCATGTCTGAAATCCCCCAAATCTGTGTGAAAATGTTAGTCTAGTCATTGTTTTGAAAGAAATTTTGGTGTCACCAAAAGAAGGCCAATTCTTCCCAAGGCTAAGAGAAATCTGAATCTAGCTAGGAATTGAGATGAGTCAGAGATCACACACACACTATTGAGTAGTAATAAGCTTAGAAGTTGATTAAAATGCATTGGTGTGTTGGTGTGAGTGTGAATCTGAGTTATTAGCCCATTGAGAATATATTTGAATGAGTGTGCGTAGAAATGAAGTGTTGATCAGGTCATGTGTGTTGTGAATAGGTATCAGTTTGTTTGTCTTTGCAAGTGTCATTACTTGAGGACAAGCAATGGTTTAAGTTTGGGGGTGTGATAACTCATATTTATATGAGTTATTTATACCTCTAATCATTAAATTAAGTAAGTTCTCAAGTAATATTAGGATAGTATTTATGGCATTTATGTTAATATTAGGAAAGGAAGAGCTAAACACTGCTTTGCTATGAAATTGGCACATTTGGTGCCCTGGTGTATGTTTTGATGTATTTTGTGAAGTAGTGCAGTGTTTAGCGCTATAGCGTCTAACGCTATAGCGTCAAGAAGGCAGATCAGCTGAGCATCTAAAGGAAAAGTGCAATTTTGGCGCCAAGCTCATTAATCCAAGCTCCATATCTTGTGTCCACTGTGCTTGCTGACATGTGCGGATTTTATTGGATATGTGTGGACACTTGGCATCGCATGAGTGAGGAATAGTGGAGTTGGTGAAAAAGCAAACATCACCTTTATTGACTTTTGAGAAGATTTGTACCACATGCTAGAAGTCTAGGGGTGTGCTGATTTCCTTCCCTTCCAACGGATATAGAGAGAGTATTGGTAGAGAGAGAGAGTGTGACATTTCTTCTTCTCCATTGATACACTTTTGAAGCTTTTGCATTTTTATTCTTCTTTCTTTTGTAATTTATGTATTTCTCACGGTGTAAGGCTGATGATGTACCATCTCTGCGTGGATGATTAGGAGACTTCAAGCTTGTATCTTTTGCACTTGTATTTTCCTTCTTACCTACGGTAATGCAAGTATTTGTATTTGTGTTATTTTGATGATGCTCAACATGAGCTAAACTCTTTGAGTTGGGTTGCTATAAGCTTGTAATGAACCTTTAATATTACGTATATAATTTCTCACGTTTTGTGTTTTAATCCTTGTGTTATAATTCTTTCAATCTTGTTTTATATTTGGCCACGTAAAACAAGAACTTCTGTGGATTCAGACATGAACCATAGAAAGAACTCAAGGGTTAATATAAACGAGAAGGTTGGTTAAAGACATTTAGCCAATTTTTGCTTCCTCTAGACATAGAAGTTGCAATAGTTTATAAAGCTTAAGCCGTGGGATCTTGAATATACAGGGTGAACTTATTTAGAACCTAGACATAGGCATCTTGTAATGAAACCACAGGCGCTCTTAAAAGGACAAAAAATTTTCAAAAGCCGCTTAACGCTATAGCGTGTGACGTTATAGCGTCTTGTTTCTGGGAATTTACGTAGTGAAAGCAATCCAACTTATTTCTCTCATATTTTAACTCACTGTTAACTTGTTACTTTAACAATCTTTGTTCAACTGAAACTTTGTTACTCAAACTATTTGCTACTTGTTCCTCTAAGTGTAATTCCTTTTTAAACTCTAAAATTAATACCAATCCCTGTGGAGACGAACTCTACTTATCAGTATATTACTTGTTGTGATTGTGTACACTTGCACATCACCTTTTCGCACAACAACTACAAATACTATATTTATGAGAACCCTATTTCCACATGTTTTCTGGTGATACGTATCAATCTATTGCATGAGTTAAATTGTGTGTTGTCGTTATTTTGTTGAGGTAATGTGTAGCATCCCATTGGATGAGTTCAATTAAAGAAATGAATTTTTATACTCTGATTTTTGATTTAAATTGCCGGGTAGAAATGGGGTGTTACATTAGTGGTATCAGAGCAAAAGTTCGGTCTGTCCGGCCAAGTGTGTCTGTCAGTCATATTGTGTATGACCATTAGGTGTTAAATTAGTTCTGAATTGTTGTTTATGTTGCAGTGCTAGGTTGATATGGCCAGGAGAGTTGATGCTGCTATTGCTGAGGCCTTGCAAGCCATAGCTCAGGTTATGGGAACCAAAGCAAAATGTTGGTGAGAATCTTTGGGACCGTAGCTTTGGCTACATTTCGAGAGAAAACCCTCCTACCTTCAAGGAGGTACAACCCGAGATGGTGCTATGGCATGGCTGAAGGAGATTGAGAGAATCCTCCGGGTAATGGACTGCAATGATGAGCAGAAAGTCAGGTATGGTAATGCATACTTTGGCGAGCAGGAGGTTGATGGACCGTGGTTGGAGGCGAGAGAGAGATTGGATGCGCCAATGAAGGCCGCATTACTTGGTGTGTTCGAAGGGAGTTCTTGAGAAGTACTTTGGGAGGATGTCGAGGGAAAGAAAGAGATGGAGTTCCTTGAGCTGAAGCAAGGAAATTTGTTTGTTGCTGAGTATGCTGCCAGGTTCACAGAACTGGCTAAGTTTTATCCATACTATACTGAGGCTGGTTCAGAATTCTCAAAGTGCATCAAATTTGAGAATGGGTTGAGGGCTGATATTAAGCAAGCTATTGGGTATCAGAAAATCAGAGTGTTTGCTGATTTGGTTGATTGCTGCAGGATTTATGAGGAGGACAGCAATGCTCGCTCTAGGGTCATGAGAGACCAGAGGGGTAAATTCCAGAATAGGGGTAAGCCATATGAGGTGTCTGCTGAGAGAGGTAAACAGAGGTATGCTGGTGGTAGCAGGTCAGCTGGTGGTAGCAGGTCAGCTGGTGGTAAGAGGTCTGCGGATGGCAAGAAGCCAAGTGGGGGAGATGCTCCCGCTAACATTGTGTGCTTCAAGTGTGGCAAGCCGGGTCACAAGAGTTTTGATTGTAAGACTGGGGAGAGAATATGTTTCCGTTGCGGGAAAGAAGGTCACATGGCATCTGATTGTGATCGTAAGGAGGCAGTGTGTTTCAATTGTGGAGAAGCTGGTCACTTTAGCTCCAAGTGTACCAAACCAAAGAAGGAGAGGTCCAGTGGAAGAGTTTTCGCACTAGCAGGTTCAGAGGGACCCAATGAGATTAGAGGTACTTGTTTTATTTATGGTACCCCTTTAGTTGCTATTATTGATACTGGTGTTACGCAGTCGTTTATTGCTGTTGTCTGTGCTGAAAAGTTAAATTTAGTGTTGTTGCGCCCGAAAAAGTCCCCGAAGGATTTTTCTTCGTTTACAACGTTTTAAAACAATGAAGTCGCCACCAATATTTTTTATAAGGAAAATATTGAAGAAAAACCTTTTTGGGAAGGCAGAGGGTCTTTTGGAAAACTTAAAGATTTGGGTTCGAAATTCGGTTAGGCATGGGAAGGTATTAGCACCCCACACCTCCTTTCTCTTGAAAAGGAACCTTTAATTAATGTGTGGTTACGTGTGTTGATTTGAAAAATACTTTTATTTGCCTCTTTTGAAAAGACTTAATGAATTTTTATTTGCGCGCTCGACGAGTTAGCCGCTTTGGTTTTTTGAAAGGAAAAATGTTTTTAGTTTATTGTGCTTGACGGAGGATCCGCTCCTACGTATCTCAGTGCGATGGAGAATTCAAAGCTACGTAGTTCTAGGTTTTTATTGTTATTTTGTTTAATTGATTAATTGTGAAATTGAGCTTTCATGATGATCAATTCGAGCGGGCTCCAAGTGACCACCATTAGTACTCCATTGTTAATGATCATGCAAGCAAAGGCTTCGCAAGACCACTAACAAAGTTTTTCGATTTATTTAAAGTCTTTAGAAAAACTAGGCGTTCATGATGATCAATTGAGCAAAGGCTCCAAGTGATCACCACTAGTTCCTCATTGTTAATGATTATGCAAGCAGAGGCTTCGCAAAACCATTAACAAAGTTTTTTGATTTATTGAAAGTTTTTTAGAAAAATTAGGCATTCATGATGATCAATTGAGCAAAGGCTCCAAGTGATCACCACTAGTTCCTCATTGTTAATGATTATGCAAGCAAAGGCTTCGCAAAACCATTAACAAAGTTTTTTGATTTATTGAGAAATTATTTGAGTTGAAAAAGAATTAAAACGAGAAAAAGGTGAAAATTGCAAAATGGGGGTGTTATTAGCTGCAGGGGGTTGTAAATGAATAGGAGGTGTAAAACGTAAGCCCGGTTCGCATAGGAGGCCCGAGATGCGAAACCGGGCTTAAGTGTGGAGGGGGTTTGCGCATGAATCAGGGAGTGTGTGTAATAATCTGATTAAAGAAAAAAAACTAAAAATGAAATTAATAAAGAGGGACCTAATAAATGTGGAAACCCTAAATCAGACCTAATTTCATCTTCCTCCTATCCCTGGCTGCTCGTTGGTTGCGCAGCCCACTCAAGAGAAGGTTTGGGCGAAAATTTCGCCATGTTTCCAGAGAGAGAGAAAACGAATCGGGTCTGAGAGGGAGGAAGCGAAATGAGGGAGAGAGGGAGAGGTCGGTTTCTAAGGTGAGAGGGAGGGAACGGCGCCGACGATGGGTGGCTCGGTTTTGGGGGAACTTACGACGGTGGTGGGCTCGGTTTTGGGGGTGATTGCTACGGTGGAGGGTGGCGGTGGTTTCGCGAATGGAGGGAGAGGGTTTTTTCTTTGGACAGTAACTTGAAGCATTATTGGTAGGCTTGTTGTCATTTCGTTCCTAACATCCCTCTTCTCCCTCTTATTTCGTATTTTCTTCTTCTATGTTACTAAAATAGTTTCTGGTTTTGTGTTTTTCAGTAGTTTTGCGGTGAGGAGGCTGATTTTGGGTGACTTGGTGAAGCTGTGGGTTCGGTTTGGTGGAGATTTGGCGGAGCTTTCACGGAGAAGGTGTGGGGAGGGTCACCTACACGAGAAGATGATGACATGAGGCTAGTTTTCTTTTTGGGAGTGGTTTCGCGTTTTTATGTATTGGTTCTATTTTTACGATCTAACAATAAGACAAAGTCATGAATATTCTTGCTCTCCTCGATCTTCTACCATTTTTCTTGAGTTCTATTTTGGTTTACATGTTCATTCATCATATTCAATTCATTCACATAAAAGAACATAAAAAAAGCGAAATGCAGATATTGTCAAACAGATCTAACAAAAAACTAAACAATGTATTTCACATTTTTCTGGATCTAAATAGTCGATTAAGAACCAACCCGAGTTTCAATGCATTACAAAAGAAAAAGAAGAAAAAATGAGATCTACACCGTTGCTTGTTTGAGTGGTGATGTTGTTCTTGTTGTTTTCTCTTGATCGCTCGAGATCTAAACAATCTGTTTAGGTGATTAGGGTTTGATGCAAAACCCTATTCTTTTTTTGGTGATTTTTTACCTCGAAATTCTGTCCCTTGAGTGATCATTGATCGCCTTTTTATATCAAAACATTAGGTTTTACGCATTAATTATTTTGACTGGGCTTTGACTCTTTTCGTGTCGGATCAAGCCCAGCTACTTGGAGAGTAGTTATTTGGAACCCCAACTTTGCTCTTCTTGCTTTACATTTTTTTTTTTTATTTTTGTAATTTTCGAATTTATTTATTTTTGTATGTTTTGTATTATTATTTTTGTATTTTTGGACATTTAGACATTTGGACTCTCCTAAGTTGTAATAAAAATTAAATAGTATTTTTTTGACATTTTGGACTATTAAACACTTTTAAATTGTAAATAAAACTAAATAGGATTTTTTTGCATTTTTAGACTATACATATATACTTAAAATAAATTAACTCTACAAAGAAAATAATAATAATAAAAGAGTCCGCCAAACACAAAGACGAACGGGCGGACTAGGCGAATACGCTAAAACGAGACTCAAATAGGAGAAATGAGCTCATTAACTAAAGACACTACTTATGTATGCGACTAAACTCAAATACGAAGATTGAAGAACGCATACTAAAAAAATGATCATTCGCGTGTCTGCTTAATTTAAACAACGGTATTTCAATTTAGTTGAGCTGGATAACTAAAATTGACTTAAATTAGAAAGGGCGGACAAAATTGGGGTATTACAGCTGCCCCTCTTTATTTCACATTTCGCCAAAAAATATGAATTAGCCTTTTCATATTTGTTGGTGAAATGGAAATAAAGATATAGAAATAATACTAATTTTGTCCGCCTAAAAGTTCAAATCTTTTGTTTTTTTTTTTGAGGGGGTTAACAGCGGTCGATTAACGAGAAAGCAATAAATTGGAAAAAACAGTAAATTGGGAAAAGCGGTAAATTGGAAATTCGGAGGTTGCCTAAAACCTTTTAACGGACTCTTGTCGAGTCACGAGCTCTGGGGGTGGCCTTTTCGAGCGGCCGATCAATATCAAGTCCGGAACTGATTTGATCAATGGATTTACGCTGTGCCTTAGGCTGACACAACTAATCCGAAGGACTTAACGAAGTCTGATGGATCCATCGCATGCTCGTACACGATGTTGTGATCTGTGGAAGGAGTTCACTAACTCTGTGGGAGTTCACTAACTCTGGGTTGATGGAGTTTACGAACTCTGGTTTGATGGAGTTTACGAACTCTGGTTTGATGGAGTTTACGAACTCTGGTTTAATGGAGTTTACGAACTCTGGTTTGATGGAGTTTACGAACTCTGTGCTGATGGAGTTCACGAACTCTGGTTTGATGGAGTTTACGAACTCTGGTTTGATGGAGTTTACGAACTCTGGTTTGATGGAGTTTACGAACTCGTCTTTGATGGAGTTTACGAACTCTGGCTTTGATGGTGATTTTCTAAAATGGGATTCTTGGGACTCTCGGGTCCAAGTAACTTTTCTCTTGGATGGTGCATGAAATGCATGCACTTGGGTATTTGGGTGCACATGGATGCAATGATTGATTTTGGTGGGATGTTTCTCTTGTTTGATTATTCTTTCGCTCTTACGAGATGCGAATTTGAAAGTGTAATACACTCTTGTTTGATGCCATGGAGTGATGAATGGTATGGATGACATGAGAATGATGAATGATATGAAGATGTTGTGTTCTTTTGTGTTAGTCCTCTGTGATTTTTTTTTTTTTTTTTTTTTTTTTTTTTTTTTTTGCTTAAAATGCCTTTCTTTTTCTCGCTTATTTGTTGTTTTTCCTTTTCTTTGGTTAAATCCATCTGCCGGACTGAGCCGCCCCAGACGATAATCACGCGAGGATTGTGCACCGATTAAATTCTGATCGCTTTGTCTCTTCTCTTTTTCACTTGGGAGATCATTTCCTTACGTATTTTTCAAAGATTTCATAATGATCTGTAATGCTCTTGAATATGCACATGTTTTGCAAATCAATTTCATCAATCATAAAAGTTATTATTTTGAAAGAAACTGAATAGATGAAAGCAGAGACACTAAAAGCACATATATGAAAGAGAAGTTGGACTTTTATTGATATAGAAATTGGACGTGCGAGAAAGTCACGCCAATTGAAAGTGCATTACAATCTTTCTTTTAAAGCGAGAAAATACAAGAGAAAGGAAGCAGATCTCGTGATTTCATTTCAAGGAAATAGCGGTGCCGCCGGCCCATACTCATAACTTTGATTACCCTCTTATCCAAACCTTTGGGAGTCTTGATTGCCTTTCCTTTTCGAGCCCAAGTTTTTCGACCTAATTTTTGCTGGATCGCCCGCTGCGTTTTTCGATCCAAGGGTCGCTCTGATTTTGCCTAGGCCGCCTTTGCGGGTTTTCACCTAGCGAGCTAACTTTTCCTTGGCTTATCTTTCTCTTTTTGTTTATTTTTCTAGGCATAATACTTCTTGATCACATCCGAGTTCTTTGGATTTGGAATCTCATCTCCGTCCATGTTTGCCAGATTAGAGCTCCTCCCGAGAATGCCTTCTTCACCACATAAGGTCCTTCATATTTGGGAGCCCATTTGCCCTCGGGTCCGCTCAGTATTGGCAAGATCTCGCTTGAGTACAAGGTCTCCTTCTTGAAATTCACGAGGACGGACTCTTTTGTCAAAAGCCCTTATCATCCTCTGTTGGTACAACTGTCCATGACACATTGCGGCTACTCGTTTTTCGTCAATGAGGTTCGACTGGTCAAGACGGGACTGAACCCATTCCGCTTCATCAAGTTTTGTCTCCATTAACACCCGCAGGGATGGTATTTCAACTTCAATGGGGAGGACTGCCTCCGACCCGTAAACCAGTGAGTAGGGGTTGCCCCAGTCGATGTACGCACCGAGGTACGATAGCCATGCAAAGTGAAAGGAAGCATTTCGTGCCAGTCTTTGTAGGTTACCACCATTTTCTGCACTATTCTCTTGATATTCTTGTTGGCGCTTCAACTGCCCCATTCATCTTGGGACGGTACGGGGATGAATTGTGATCCTTGAATCTTGAACTAGCACATAGGTCCTTCATCATTCTGCTGTTCAAGTTGTTGCCATTATCAACGATGATTTTGTTGGGAAGACCGTAACGGCAGATCAGATCTTTCTTGACAAACTTGGCAACCACTGAACTGGTTATACTTGAATATGAGGCAGCTTCAACCCACTTGGTGATCTCTAGAACTTTGCCCTGATGTAACTTGACTGAATCTTGGAGCGCCAGCCTTTTGATTTTTCTTTCTCCTTTTTTTTTTTTTTGACAAACATATTTAAGTAAATAAACTTATTTGTCCTAAAGCTAAAACTCTGAGAAAACAAAAGCAATCGATCATTGGTCGGAATGGATTTTTGGAGATTGTGGGTTTTTGTGGAGGAAGGATGATTGGGTTTAATGAAGTGTTTGAAGCTAATGGTAGGATGATTTTTATATTGGCGTTGGTGGCGTTTGATGATTTATGATGGTTTATTTGGCTTGATGAGGTGTTTGGAAGTTTTATTCCTGGCTAAGGGTTAGTGGAGGGCGGGATGCCGAGGTCAAAGGGAAGTATTTGCAGTTTATTGAGACAAGGATCTCTTGTGTTTTGTGGTAACGTGTATCAGCTCACCACTTACATTTCTTTTGTATTTTTGGGATTTTCATTTTTAAATCTCTTTTTTTTTTTTTTTTTTTTTTTTTTGATTTTTTTCTTTGATTTTTCTTTTTTGGATTTTTTCTTTGACTCGGGTGAGCTTGATAAAAAGTGATGCATCTTTTTTGATATTTGAGGTGATCCTTGTCTAGGGTGATTTTTGGATTTTGGCTGACGGTAGCAGCTTTTTTCGAGAATATGGGAAGATGGTGAACTTTATTTCAAATCACGATTGCTCGTTTTCTCAAAAATTAACTCAAGGACAATAATTTATTTACTCCTATATACTTGCCCTCTTCCTTTTTTTTTTTATATATTTTTTGTTTTGTTTTTTTTTTTTTTTTGAAGGAGAAAATCATCTTTGGGACTAGCACGATTCGGATCTCCGTAGTCGACGCACATCTCGATCTTCCCGTCCTTCTTGGGAACTGGGACCATATTGGCAACCCATCTGTGGGTACTTGGCCACCGCTAGGAACCCTGCATCAAGCTGTTTCTTGACCTCATCCCCGATTTGGTGACATCTCGGCTTCATTCTTCTTAATTTCTCGCTTGGTGGTGGGCACTGCGGCTTGGCCAAGCAACTTGTGTTCAACAATGTCGTTATCTAACCCCGGCATATCTTTGTGCGACCATGCAAAGGCGTCAAGACAATCATGCGAGTGGATTAACTTTTTTGCGTTCACCATTTTCCATGGCGGTACCAACCTTAACTTCTCTTTTATCTTCTTACGTACCCAAGTTGGCGATCTCAATCGACCCCACGAGGTTGAATGATCTTTTCTTCTTGCTCTATTAATCTCATTAATTAGGAGGAGTTTCCCGATTTCATCAACATCCCCTTGGGTTTGGTTAATTGGATGATCAAAGTCGTAATAGGGATTGTTGGCTTTGTTATTTTCAGAGACAATTGTTGTGGTTCCGCCTTTTGCTTGGCTTAAAAAGCGAGAATAAAAAGCGAAACAAACAAGCAAACAATAATAAAAGCAGAAAGAGGACACATGAAATATGGAGAAATGATTTTTATTGATGGAGATTCAAAAACAACGCGTTTTTATTGATGATAATGATTACGAAAATAAAAACATGCGTGCCCCTAACAACTGGTCCTTATGGCCTTGGGGCAGAGCCACGGGGTTGCATTACAACTAATTAAAAGTCACAGGAGAATCGCAGCCTTCCAATTCTTTAATTCTTCACCGACGAACCAGACTCGTCCCACCCTCTTCGGACTCAGAACTATCTATGATGGCAGCAACGTGGTTGTGTTGCTCATCTTCCTCATCCCATCCCCGTAGGTGGATGTCTTCCAATCGGATTTGAGCGCTCTCAGGAACATCATATCTGACCCAGTAATCGAACTTTCCACTGGGCTCCCCTAAGGTATCCCAACATCCCTCTTTTATAGGCACTAGTGTTACGTCTTCATTGATTTCTTCCTCTAGCATCCGATCATCGACTTACGGTTTTGGTAGGGTAATTCGAGGAAACCATTCACACCGTAATGAGGATTATTCATCGTCACTACGGTGGGTTCACGTGTGGGTCACGTGAGTGAATTGTATTCGTGGTTGGTCCACGAACTTGGGGATGAACCGTCATTGGCAGTTGAAACCACGCGGAGTTCTGGAGCGATGCGAGGATTGGGATTTGGATCTGGGCTTGAGGCGCCCCGTTCCAACTTCATTCGCAACCACGTCAGCCGTGGTGGCCCGCGGTTCTTGGTGGATCTCCTCCGAGATTTGTGTCGCCAGCAGGAGGCGTGTAGCCTAGTGGGAGACCAAAGGGAGGCCATTGCAGACCATTTGAAGGGCTTGAGGATCCCGACCCGGAGAGGGGGGGTATTGTCTACCCAAAGAGCAGAGCTTTGTGTACCAACATTTCTTAAGGCACTCAAGACTCTTATGACCTCTCGCCATTTGAGCTTTCATGATTTCCATCTCACTTGAAGGACTTGATTCCTTGACTCGACCTTGCTGCCTCGACCATTAGGATTTGGATCTCCGGAATTCCGGCATTCGATGTGGCGGTGGATATACGATCGCGTCGCCTTGATTGTTGTCCATGTTCCTTGCTTGCGCGCTGCGTCAAATAGCGATGTTTAACCGGCTCGCTTTGGTTTTACGATGACGGAACACGCTCATGAACACAAGAATGACTAAATGAATGCAATGCAATGTGATATGTATGATTATAACTTTAATGCATGAAGAGTGCAAATGACAAATTTTTTCAAGATTTTGTTAGATGCAAATGCAATGGTGCAAAATGATGTGAATGCGAAATGATGTGGATGCGAAATGATGTGGATGCGAAATGACATGAAAAAATAGTAATAAAAGGAGGTTTAATTGGTGGTACTTTGAACATTTCCGAAGATACACCATTTGCATGCCACCTCATGTAGGTGTTTATGAAAGAGAATTTACAACTTTTGAAATAAAGTTTGAGAAAAGGGATGCTTAAAGTGAATGCAACAAACAAAGGCGTGCCCTCGTGTCCTACGAATGGTGGGAATCCTAGGGTCTAAGGTCGACGAAAGGGTAATCCTCCCATGTAAGTTCTAATCACTTCCTCACAATGGCAACCAAGAGCTAAAGTCTTCCTCATGATAACACCCACAATCGTAGAAAGCTACCGAGTGTGAGGCATCATGACAAAGCGTACTCTTGGGCGGAACTTTCATGAGAGCCATACAGACAAAGGTCTACGAATGGCAGTCACTAGTCGTTCCCACTCTCCTAGGTTTTTGTTCAGACCTTGGGTTTTAGGCCCCACTCAACGCTCACAAGTATAGGGTGTGCGTGTGTGCTGAGGGCACAATACCTAGAAATAGCTACCCTTCCCCACCTGCAAATGAAAACCCAGAACAGTCCAGACAAAGGCAAATAATAATATGTTGTCTACCCTAGGGTTTAATATCGAATAAGCCAGCCTATGGTTTTAGCAACAACTAATTGCATTGCTTACCTCAAGAAAGGGAGCAAAGAAGAGGGAGCATGATTAGATTGGGGGGAATGCATGAAAGGAAGAAGTATACAAGCAAAGAAGATAAGAGGGAAAACAATCATGGCAGAGGAAGAAGCGAATGCATATGAATGCAACAATGCTTGTATGAGAAAGAAGAAGAATAGAGGCAAAAACAAAACATTCAAATCAAACACACAAATCACATATTTAATTAATTAGGCTCGACCCTCTTTTGAAAAAAATTTAGTCCCCAGTGAAGTCGCTAGCTGTTGCGCCCGAAAAAGTCCCCGAAGGATTTTTCTTCGTTTACAACGTTTTAAAACAATGAAGTCGCCACCAATATTTTTATAAGGAAAATATTGAAGAAAAAACCTTTTTGGGAAGGCGAGAGGTCTTTTGGAAAACTTAAAGATTTGGGTTGGGGAAATTCGGTTAGGCATGGGAAGGTATTAGCACTCCCACACCTCCTTTCTACCGAAAGGAACCTTTAATTAATGTGTGGTTCGTGTGTTGATTTGAAAAATACTTTTATTTGCCTCTTTTGAAAAGACTTAATGAATTTTTATTTGCGGCGCGACGAGAGTTAGCCGCTTTGGGTTTTTTGAAAGGAAAAATGTTTTTAGTTTATTGTGCTTGACGGAGGATCCGCTCCTACGTATCTCCAGTGCGATGGAGAATTCAAAGCTACGTAGTTCTAGGTTTTTATTGTTATTTTGTTTAATTGATTAATTGTGAAATTGAGCTTTCATGATGATCAATTGGCGAAGGCTCCAAGTGACCACCATTAGTACTCCATTGTTAATGATCATGCAAGCAAAGGCTTCGCAAGACCACTAACAAAGTTTTTCGATTTATTTAAAGTCTTTAGAAAAACTAGGCGTTCATGATGATCAATTGAGCAAAGGCTCCAAGTGATCACCACTAGTTCCTCATTGTTAATGATTATGCAAGCAGAGGCTTCGCAAAACCATTAACAAAGTTTTTTGATTTATTGAAAGTTTTTTAGAAAAATTAGGCATTCATGATGATCAATTGAGCAAAGGCTCCAAGTGATCACCACTAGTTCCTCATTGTTAATGATTATGCAAGCAAAGGCTTCGCAAAACCATTAACAAAGTTTTTTGATTTATTGAGAAATTATTTGAGTTGAAAAAGAATTAAAACGAGAAAAAGGTGAAAATTGCAAAATGGGGGTGTTATTAGCTGCAGGGGGGTTGTGCAACTGAATAGGAGGTGTAAAACGTAAGCCCAGTTCGCATAGGAGGGCCCAGTATGCGAAACCGGGCTTAAGTGTGGAGGGGGTTTGCGCATGAATCAGGGAGTGTGTGTAATAATCTGATTAAAGAAAAAAAACTAAAAATGAAATTAATAAAGAGGGACCTAATAAATGTGGAAACCCTAAATCAGACCTAATTTCATCTTCCTCCTATCCCCACAATTGCGTGCATGACCACTCAAGAGAAGAAGTTTGGGCGAAAATTTCGCCATGTTTCAGAGAGAGAGAAAGCGACCTGGGTGCGAGAGGAGGAAGCGAAATGAGGGAGAGAGGGAGAGGTCGGTTTCTAAGGTGAGAGGGAGGGAACGGCGCCGACGATGGGTGGCTCGGTTTTGGGGGAACTTACGACGGTGGTGGGCTCGGTTTTGGGGGTGATTGCTACGGTGGAGGGTGGCGGTGGTTTCGCGAATGGAGGGAGAGGGTTTTTTCTTTGGACAGTAACTTGAAGCATTATTGGTAGGCTTGTTGTCATTTCGTTCCTAACATCCCTCTTCTCCTCTTATTTAATATTTTCTTCTTCTATGTTACTAAAATAGTTTACGGTTTTGTGTTTTTGAAGAGTTTTGCGGTGAGGAGGCTGATTTTGGGTGACTTGGTGAAGCTGTGGGTTCGGTTTGGTGGAGATTTGGCCGGAGCTTCGCCGGAGAAGGTGACCGGAGGGTCACCGGCGCCGGAGAAGATGACAGACAGAGGCTAGTTTCTTTTTTTGGGAGTGGTTTCGCGTTTTTTATGTATTGGTTCTATTTTACGATCTAACAATAAGACAAAGTCATGAATATTCTTGCTCTCCTCACGATCTTCTACCATTTTTCTTGAGTTCTATTTTGGTTTACATGTTCATTCATCATATTCAATTCATTCACATAAAAGAACATAAAAAAACGAAATGCAAGATTGTCAAGCAGATCTAACAAAAAACTAAACAATGTATTTCACATTTTTGGATCTAAATAGTCGATTAAGAACCAACCCGAGTTTCAATGCATTCAAAAGAAAAAGAAGAAAAAAATGAGATCTACACCGTTGCTTGTTTGAGTGGGTGATGTTATTCTTTGTTGTTTTCTCTTCGCTCAGATCTAAACAATCTGTTTAGGTGATTAGGGTTTTGATGCAAAACCCTAATCTTTTTTTAGTGATTTTTACCTCGAAATTCTGTCCCTTGATCGATCATTGATCGCCTTTTTATATCAAAACATTAGGTTTCTCGCATTAATTATTTTGGTGGGCTTTGACTCTTTTCAGTCTGGATTCAAGCCCACTACTTGGAGAGTATTTGTTGGAACCCCAACTAACTTGCTATCTGCTTTGCATACACATTTTTTTTTTTATTATTTTTGTAATTTTTGAATTTATTTATTTTTGTATGTTTTGTATTATTATTTTTGTATTTTTGGACATTTAGACATTTGGACTCTCCTAAGTTGTAATAAAAATTAAATAGTATTTTTTTTGACATTTTGGACTATTAAACACTTTTAAATTGTAAATAAAACTAAATAGGATTTTTTTGCATTTTTAGACTATACATATATACTTAAAATAAATTAACTCTACAAAGAAAAGAATAATAATAAAAAGAGTCCGCCAAACACAAAGACGAAGCGGGCGGACTAGACGAATACGCTAAAACGAGATTCAAATAGGAGAAATGAGCTCATTAACTAAAGACACTACTTATGTACGACTAAACTCAAATACGAAGATTGAAGAACGCACGAAAAAAAATGATCATTCGCGTGTCTGCTTAATTTAAACAACGGTATTTCAATTTAGTTGAGCTGGATAACTAAAATTGACTTAAATTAGAAAGGGCGGACAAAATTGGGGTATTACAAGTGTTAACTTCTATGAAGAGGGAAATGGTTATCGACACTCCAGCTAAGGGTTCGGTGACTACTTCTCTATTGTGTGCTAAGTGTCCTCTGTCAGTCTTCGGCAGAGATTTTCTGGTTGATCTTGTCTGTTTGCCTTTGGGTGGGTTGGATGTTATTCTTGGTATGGACTGGTTAGTAGATAACCACATGCACATCAACTGCTTCAGCAAGTCTGTTAGTTTCCTTCCTCCAGAAGAGGAAGAGTCTGTGTTGTTGTCTGCAGGTCATCTACATAAGGTAATGAAGGAGGGTGGTCATCTGTTTGCTTTGATGGCATCTATGTCTGCTGAGAACCGAGCTGTTGTTGAAGGGTTGTAGGTGGTGTGTGAGTTCCCTGAAGTGTTCCCTGATGAGATTCCTAGTGTGCCACCAGAGAGGGAAGTTGAGTTTGGGATTGATCTTGTGCCTGGTACTAGGCTTGTGTCTATGGCACCGTACCGGATGTCAGCTTCTGAGTTATCTGAACTAAAGAAGCAGTTGGAAGAGTTACTTGAAAAGAAATTTGTGAGGCCTAGTGTGTCACCATGGGGAGGTGCTGTTAGTGAAAAAGAAGGATGGGAGTATGAGACTCTGTGTGGATTATAGGCAACTGAACAAGGTGACTATCAAAAATAAGTATCCTCTCCCGAGGATTGATGATCCGATGGACCAGCTGGTGGGTGCTAAGATTTTTAGCAAGATTGATTTGAGGTCAGGCTATCATCAGATTAAAGTGAAAGATGAAGACATCCAGAAGACAGCGTTCCGAACGAGGTATGGACATTATGAGTACTCTGTGATGCCGTTTGGTGTCACCAATTCACCAGGGGTGTTTATGGAGTACATGAACCGCGTCTTCCATAGCTACTTGGATCGGTTTGTGGTAGTTTTTATAGATGATATTCTGGTGTACTCTAAGTCTGAGGAGGAGCACGCAGAGCACTTGAGGTTGGTGCTAGAGGTGTTGAAAGAGAAGAAGCTTTATGCTAAATTGTCAAAGTGCGAATTCTGGCTGAATGAGGTAAGCTTCTTGGGTCACATAATTTCTGGTTATGGTATAGCTGTGGACCCAGCCAAGGTTGATGCAGTGTTGCAGTGGGAGAGCCCAAAGTCTGTGACTGAGATCAGGAGTTTCTTGGGATTGGCTGGTTACTACAGGAGGTTCATTGAGGGTTTCTCTAAGCTAGCCCTTCCGTTGACTCAATTGACGTGTAAGGGAAGAGCTTTTGTGTGGGATGCCAAGTGTGAAGAGAGCTTCCAACAGTTAAAGAAGAGGTTGACAACATCTCCAGTGTTAGTGTTTGCTGTCGTGTTTGATCAACCGTTTGTGGTATATTGTGATGCTTCCAAGATGGGTTTGGGAGGTGTTTTGATGCAGGATGGGAAGGTAGTTGCTTATGCGTCCAGACAGTTGAGGACACATGAGAAGAACTATCCTACTCATGATTTGGAGTTGGCTGCTATTGTATTTGTGCTGAAGATTTGGAGGCACTATTTGTATGGCACTAGATTTGAGGTATTCAGCGACCACAAGAGTTTGAGATACTTGTTTGATCAGAAGGAGCTGAATATGAGACAGAGGCGTTGGTTAGAGCTGCTGAAAGATTATGATTTCGGCTTGAACTATCATCCCGGCAAAGCTAATGTCGTGGCTGATGCTTTAAGTCGGAAGACTTTGCATATGTCAGCAATGATGGTGAAGGAATTGGAGTTGATTGAGCAATTCCGTGATTTGAGCTTGGTTTGTGAAGTAACACCACAGAGTGTTAGACTGGGTATGCTGAGGATTGGTAATGACTTATTGGTTAGTATCAGAGACGCCCAGAAGTTGGTGGATTTGTTGGTTGCAGGTGATCAGGCTGTGGATGGGGATTTCAGATTGGATTCCCAGGGTGTGTTGAGGTTCAGGGACAGGATTTGTGTTCCTGATGATGCTGAGTTGAAGAGAATGATACTTGAGGAGAGCCATAGGAGCAAGTTGAGCATTCATCCAGGTGCTACCAAAATGTACCATGATTTGAAAAAGTTGTTTTGGTGGCCTGGTGTAACACCCCATTTCTACCCGGTAATTTAATTCAAAAATCAGAGTAATAAAAATCATTTCTCATTAAATGGAATGTTACACTTCTCTCCAAAAACACTCAAACAGTCGGTTCAGCTCAGAAAATACGAACCAATACATAACACCATATAAAACGTGGGATATAACTCATATCATGCAGCGGAATAAAACTACAGCTCACGAGAATAATTCTCAATCTCAAAATACATAGTACAACAGTAAAGAACTCAACACTGAACAAAACAATCAAAATAAAGTTCATAACCCATCCCCCAGGTGCTACGATCGAGCGCATCGACTCGTGGAATAGTGAAGGTGACAAGCCTTCACTCATGACTACACCGTGGTAAACAACAATGAGAAAGGGTGAGTCTCGAACTATATAATAAAAGCGATAATAGGCAATATATACAATCACAGTTCACAACACAATCAATCATACCAATCATCACTCAATAATGTTCATGCATTCATGTGAATGTATGCAATGTAGTTATGCATGTGGTACCATTTGCCCTCCGGCATTCTCAATATTTGCCCTCCGTGATCTCATCATCAAATGGAGTCCTCATGACTCTGGCCTCCGGCTTTGCCCTCGAGCTTCACAATCACTTTATAAGCTCTACGATCAGCGGTAGAATGTATGCATGAGACTCCATGTAACAACACAAACACATTCTCAAACATCTCAATTTACTCACTAACTCCTACCTCATTATTAATCTCATTTATAGCCCTCATGGCTTGGCCCTCCGGCTCATGCCCCCCCCCCATGGCATCCTCAGTCATCTCAAGATACACGCTCAACACAATTAAGTCCCAAGGACTAATCTCATCTAGAGGACTCAACCTCACTCAAGGACCTAAACCACCATTTAGGACTAAAACAATCATCTAGGGACCAAACTGTCACCTAGGGACCAAAACAGCACACGCTTAGGCACTTGGCAGCACTAGGCGCCATTTTCCCCACATTCTCGCGCTCGGTGCAACACAAAGACTGGCGCGGAAACTCAACAACTTGGCGCCCGTGGCAACACACCCACTTTGGCGCCACTTTTCTAGCAACGCGCGCCCTGGGCAAAGACACGATCCTAGACACAAACTAAGACACGATTCTGCACACGGTCTCTCGCACGCAGCACCCGCCTTAGCGCCTGGCAAGACAATTTGGCGCCCTACAACCGACCCAAAGACACACAACACTTGCAAACCGAAAACCACTCGAGCCAAAATGTTTAAAAATGTTTTTGGGCAGGTAAATACAAAATATGGCACGGTGAAATATGCCCAGAAATGCAAGTCTCACTCAACCCACCCCATTTACACACACAAAACCACCCCCACCGGGACATTTGTAAAATAACACCTGCAACCAGAAAACCACTCGAGCCAAAACACTTAAAATTGGATTTGGGCAGGTGAATGCAAAAGTTGGCACGGAAAAATATGTTCAGAAATGTGAGTTTCACTCAACCCACCCCATTTACACACACAAAACCACCCCCACCGGGACATTTGTAAAATAACACCTGCAACTAGAAAACCACTCGAGCCAAAACACTTAAAATTGGATTTGGGCAGGTGAATGCAAAAGTTGGCACGGGAAAATATGTTCAGAAATCTAAAAGCGATTGCACTGGCGCCTTTTCCAAAGAATGTGGCGCCAGGTGACACAAGAACACACACACACACACGATCTTTGCTAAAGGTGACACGCAGCGCTATTCAGGCACCCGGGCAAAGCATTTGGCGCCCACCGCGACACACACACACACACCAACACGCAAACAAGGCATTGTGGCGCCATTTTCCCAAAGAACTTGGCGCCTGGCGAGAACACACTGCACAAAGAACACATTCCAAAGACATGAACGGTGCGTGGCGCCATTTTCCCGGCAATGTGGCGCCTTGGCGAGACAACTCGAGAATCACATATTTTCTCAAGACGTGAAGCGATTACAGGCGCCAAATCCCTAGCACATTGGCGCCCCATGACCCAAAAACCCCCAATTCACAAACCCTTTCAATTCTAATCATCATATACTACTCAAATACATTGTATAATAATGTCAACACATTCAATTTCACATCATAGCACTCAATCATGCACCAAAACCCAATCAAGAACATAAAACCCCAATTTCAAGCCCTAAATCGATTCCACATGCAATTTATTCAATTCAATGACTCAATTCACCAAACAATCATCAATTAACACAAATCCAAGCCTATGATCTACATAAAACACATTATCTCCTCTATTATAGAGTGAGACTCCCCTTACCTTGGATTAAACCGTAGAAATTCCTTCTCCTCGAGTCACGTGCAAAAAACCACAGCAACTAGAGCCTTCTTCTCCCTTCCTAGCAGTGCGAAGCTCACTCTCTCCTCTCAGGGTTCTTGCACTGATTCCTCTTACTTTCTCTCTTCTCCCTTCGCAAGTTCTTTCTTTCTTCTCACAAATGAGAGCAAATTCTAATTTTGGGTATATGTACATTGGGCCAAGCGCACCTTGGGCCCTTTTTACACCCCCTCTCCATTTCTTCCACCATTCCCTTTAATTAAAAAGAATCACCAAGTTATAAAACACTATATCATATTCTAATATAATTAAAACAGTGTAACACTTTAAATAATTTAATCAATTGCTTAATTAAATCATTTAGGGTGTTACACCTGGTATGAAGAAGGATGTTGCACAGTTCGTTTATGCATGTTTGACTTGCCAGAAGTCAAAGATTGAGCACCAGAAGCCTGCAGGGCTGATGCAACCTTTAGAGGTTCCGGAGTGGAAATGGGATAGTATTTCCATGGATTTTGTGACTGGGTTGCCAAACACTGTGAGAGGATTTGACTCTATTTGGGTGATTGTGGATAGGTTGACTAAGTCTGCCCATTTTATTCCTATCAACATCACTTATCCGGTGGCGAGGTTGGCTAAGATATACATTCAGGTCATTGTGAAGTTGCATGGTGTCCCGAAGAGTATTGTATCTGACAGAGACCCAAGGTTTACTTCTGATTTTTGGAGGAGCTTGCAAGAGGCATTGGGGTCTAGATTGAGGTTGAGTTCAGCTTATCATCCTCAGACTGATGGACAGACAGAGAGAACCATTCAGTCCTTGGAGGATTTATGGAGATCGTGTGTGCTAGAGCAGGGAGGTGCGTGGGATACACATCTCCCATTGATTGAGTTTACTTATAATAACAGCTACCATTCGGGTATAGGGATGGCTCCTTTTGAGGCACTGTATGGGCGGAGGTGTAGGGCTCCTTTGTGTTGGCTTGAGTCTGGTGCGAGTGTTGTTCTTGGACCTGAGTTGGTTAGGGAGACTACAGAGAAGGTGAAGTTGATCAGAGAGAAAATGAAAGAGTCTCAGAGTCGGCAGAAAAGTTACCATGATAGGAGGAGGAAAGACTTGGAATTTCAGGCTGGTGAGCATGTGTTCTTGAGGGTCACGCCTATGACTGGAGTTGGGCGTGCACTGAAGGCAAAGAAGTTGACTCCTAGGTTTATTGGACCGTAGCGGATCACTGAGAGGTTGGAAAGGTTGCTTATAGGGTGGCTCTGCCACCAAATCTTTCGAACTTGCACAACGTATTCCACGTGTCACAGCTTCGGAAGTATATTCCAGACCCGTCTCATGTGATTCACATGGATGATGGGGAGGTACGTGAGAACCTCACTGTGGAGACTATGCCAGTGAGGATTGATGATAGAGAGGTGAAGGTGCTGAGAGGGAAGGATATTGCCTTAGTCAAGGTAGTTTGGTTGGGAGCTGTTGGTGAGAGCATGACTTGGGAGCTGGAGAGCAGGATGCGGGAGTCTTATCCAGAGCTATTTGACTCTGGTATGAATGTCGAGGACGAAATTTCCTAAGTGGGGGAGAGTTGTAACACCCTAAATGATTTAATTAAGTAATTGATTAAATTATTTAAGTGTTGCACTATTTTTAATTATATTAAATTATAATATAGTAGTATTTTATTTAATTGAAGGGAGTGGTATTGGAAATACCGGAACTGCAAATATTGGCCCAGGAGCCCAAGCCCAATGACTTAGGCTCCTAGGATTGGTGCAATTCGCACCATTTGCAAAAGAAAGAAAGAAAACGAATAGAGAAGAGAGAAAGGAGAAGAGAACGGCGCGAGAACCCTAGAGAAAGGAGAGACTTGCATCGCACCAAGCAGAAAGAAGGAGAAGAAGGCTCTAGTTGCTGTGGTTTTGGTGGTGACTCGGAGAAAGGGACTTTTCTACGGTTAATTTAAGGTAAGGGGAGTCTCACTCTATAATAGAGGGTATAATAGGTTGTATGTAGGTCATAGGATCTTTATTTGATGTTGTTTGATGTTGGTATTGATCGATTGAGTGATTGGTTGTTTGATTGAATTTGAAATAGAGCATGAAATCGATTTAGGGCTTAATGTTAGGGTTTCATGACTTTGATTCGTGCTTTGATATGTTATTGGTGTTTAAATGCGTAATTGAAGTTGATGGCATGATCATAATGTGTAATTGGATTGTTGTTGGTGATTAGAGTTGAGAAAAATTGAATGAATTTGAGTTAGGGCACTTTAGGCACTCTAGGGCGCCATATGGCTAGGGAATTGGCGCCGTGCTCATCAGAGTGATGAGGTGTGTTGTGTTTCTGCTGCCAGGGCGCCTAGTTGCTGGGAATCTGGCGCCCTGTGTACTGTTCATGTGTTGTGTTGTGTGGTTAGGCAGGGATGTCACTGCCAGGGCGCCACATTGCTGGAGAAATGGCGCCTGGGTTATTGTTTGGGTGTCTGTGTGCAGGTTGTCACTGCATGGGCGCCAAGTTGCTGGGAAAATGGCGCCAAATGTAATCGCTTGTGTGGCAAGTGTGGGTGTGTGCGATGTGATGTGGCGCCAAATGCTGCCTGTGGCGCCCAGAATGGCGCCTGTGTCACTGTGTGCGTGCTGTGTGTGCTGTGTGTAACACCCCTTTTCTACCCCGAAACGTACACATCATTATCAGAGTAATTTTGTTTCGAAAATAATATTTATTTAGTAGGAAAGGAATGCCACATCATCATCACTACTTAAAACTCAACTTTCGCACCATTATAATTCGTGCTAATACTCAATCAATATAATTTCAAACTTCAAAATAATGAGGTCGCAGCAGAATTAAACAACAATTCACTATGTCTCTCAAACTCGTATCATGACATAAACATGGTCATAAGATAATTATTCAACTACTAATAACTCCAAGTACGCCCCCTAGGTGTTACTGTATCGCAGAGCGACTCTAAGACTTCCCAACAAACTAAACAAGGAAGGAGGCAGAGTTCCTTCCTTCGCGATCACCGCAGCGTTGCCACGATAGAGCAACATTCCAAGCAGAAGGGGTGAGAATTTCAGATAAACATAATCAAATATATAATCAGAGGAAATAGGCACAGGCAATGACACAACATTAACATCATCACTACATTGCAATCACGCAACACCGGCTCCAATCACTGCATAACAACAAGACACGATCATGATTATGCATGAAGATGCGACCCCACCAGGCATATGCATGATGGTACCATATCATCTTTAAAAACCACTCAAGGCATATCTTCATCATAGAAGAAAAACCACTCAAGGCATAACATCATCAATATTAGTCATAGTATGCACATGCCATGAGACTCTATAACACATGTGCAACTCAATCAACACTCACTCGGAGTACTCATCATCATCCTCATAAAAGAAATAACCACTCAAGGCATGTCATCATATAAGAAATAACCACTCAAGGAATGTCATCATAAAAGAAATAACCACTCAAGGCATGTCATCATAAAACACTCATAGAGTGTATTCCTTCGCAAATCATCGCAATCATTATACATCATCACCATAATTATACTCATAGAATTTACACGTCATCAATCATCACGAATCATAATACATCATCATCAAGCCATTACTCATAGAGTACATCCTTCGCAAAAACATCGTTGTTCATATTACATCATCATAACACACCTATCCTCATCATCATTCAATACGTATATATATATATATATACTTCATTTGTCTTTTAGATTAGGGTGTTATAAAATAGTGCACTGATTGACTATGGGATTACTCAGGTAACTGATACTACTTGCAACAGGCATTGGCCACCTTAGCAAGACTCTCAGTGATGCCCTTGTAAATACACCAGCGAAGGAAATTCTGGCCTTAGTGGTAAACCACAGTCTAGCCATAGTCAATTAGTGTACTAATAGTATAGCATTTCATAACAATTCACTTATATAAACATAGTATCACAATTTTCATAAAACCACACCATTTACTCAGTAGATACAGAAACAATAAACATTTTATTTTGCCTTAAAAGTAGAATATTCAGTTAGGCCTCTGAATAAGCTTTCCAACGCATCTTAGAACACCTCAATCGGGTTCCCGGTTCTCAAGATATGAATTTTTCAAAACGTGAAGAAAGCAAGTAAAGCAAGCAACCGATTCTTGGCTCCATATTGAAAGCAAGAAATCGATTTTGGACTCTACCTTTTTAAAGCAAGGAATCGATTGTTGGCTCTATATTTGAAAGAAGAAATCGATTTGGACACTACCTTTGGAAAGCAAGGAATCGATTGTTGGCTCTATATTTGAAAGAAGAAATCGATTTGGACTCTATAATTTGGAAGCAAGCAATCGATTCTTGACTCTATAACTTGAAAGCAAGGAATCGATTCTACTCTACATTTTGGAAAGCAAGGAATCGATTCTACTCTACATTTTGGAAAGCAAGGAATCGATTCTACTCTACATTTTGGAAAGCAAGGAATCGATTTTTCTAAATATTTGGAAAGCAAGGAATCGATTTCCAAGACACACACAGCAGCAATCTTATGCTTTACAACCGAACACAAAGCAATCATGCATTACAAACATCATCAAAATTCATCAACATCATCAAGATTTATCATCACATACTCAATCACCTCGAAACAATCAAAATCATCAAATCACCTTACAATAACATCAAAATTCACCAAACAACATCACTAATTCATCAAAAACACCAATAATCATCAAATCACATTACAATGACATCAAAACTCCACAAAACCCTATCTATACCCAATTATGTTAAAACTAAACGCTCACCCTTACCTCTTAAACGTAAGCTCTGTGAGAAGACGATTGAAGACACGTCTGAAACCACGACAACACAAACGAACTCGCCTTCCCTTTCTTTTCCTTCTCTCGCGCGCGTGTTCTCTCTCCTTTCTTCTCCCTCCTCTTCGCTTCCTTCTCCCTCTCCTGCACGTGCCCTTCTTCTCTCCCCTCTCTCTAGGTTTTCCTTCTTTTCTTTCTTTGTGCATTGAGACCAAACCTAAACCCTAGGCATTCTTCTCTGGGCCCCAGCACATTGGGCCCTTTTACACCTCCTTTTATTGTTTCCATACTCCTTCTTTACTACCCACCACTCATCACTTAAATCAAACACTCCATTATTATTTTAACGTAATTAACCAACTGTAACACCTAACTAACTTAATTAAATAAATACCCGAATTATTTTTGGGCGCATACAACTCTCCCCACTTAGAATATTTTCGTCCTCGAAAATTTACTCCAACTCACGAAACAAGACTCAATCTTCTTGTAACCCATACGCTGCACATAGGCACTCTATGGTTCAACCACCCTAGCTTCTACATACATCTACACTTAAGCTTGTACTCACCACACTTCAACAACTACCCTTAGGCGCACCACCTGCGCACGACACTTCACCCCGACACCAAGTACAACATGTAACTTTGACGTACACATTCCTTCGACTCACACTTCCGACACCCACATACTTCGATAACTTTGCAACACTGCACTTCGTCACACTTATACGTCGACTTCCATATATTTTGACCCGCTTATAGTCAGTACACACACCTCGGCTCCTACGTCACCTTACACACCTAACCTTCACCTCTCCCCGTTTCTTTGGTTCTCACGCTATGATCGAACTTAGCTACGATTATAACACCAACAACACATCATAACTTCACCAAAGTGAAGCACACACCACATCAATCACACAGCAAGCAACACAACAACTCCAAAAATAAATAGGCATTAAGCCAAAACTCCAAAGTAACAGTAACAGTACTAAAGAAAAATAGGAAAAACAGTCCTCTTAGATTTTCAAAAGCGGCACTGTGAGTTCATAAAACAAGATACCTATAAACTTAAGGAAACAACATCCTTTATTCGCAAAAATAACAACAAGAACAAAGATGCAAAACAATGACTCTTTATTCATAAAAACTAACAGCAGAACCACATAAAACAAATGACTTGCAAAATAGGGAAACATCACCCTTAAATATGGGAGGCAAAGACTTTAAATTTTAAAAATAAAGACAATTAAATTGAAGAAAACATCACGCTTATTTTAATCAACAACACCCTTGAATTTGAGATGATAGCACTCTTATTTGTGGAAAAAAAATAGCTTTTAAGATTTACAAAAATAGCACTTCAAGTTTTAGTAAACAAAGACATTAAAATTTGAAGAATTCAAAGACCTTTAATTGTAGAAAAACAAAGAACATGTTATTTTGCACATTAGCAACGCTCTCTTTGATAAACAAAGAAACAAAGAACTTAATTGTTATTCTCAAGATCACTATCACCGCATCCTCGATTTCATCATGATTTTTACCCTCGAACTCATTGCATCATTTTAATAACCATCTAAGTGGTACCGCACAACAACACTAACACAAAGTCAACGATAAAATCTCACCCCATCATCATCAACATCATTAACTCGCCGCTTTGGTCCTTAGACCCCGTCGTTACACTATCATTTTATATTTATTCAAACAATGAGGACATCAATAATTGCCCAACAACAACACTAACACACAAGGTGTACCAAAGACCAACATCACAAAGATTAAACAAAGATCATAACACAAACAAATAGCACACGGCATCAAACAGCATCACAACATAAACTGACGCCTATACACATCTCAAAAATGACAAGTGCAAAAACAAAACCACTCGAGCCAAAATGTTTAAAATTGAGTTTGGGCACGCGAACGCAAAAAGATGGCACTCAGTAAAATATGCCCCGAGCTCAAGTTCACCCACACTTAGAATTTGGCGCCTATACACCGTGGGGATGTATAGGATACCGATTTTCAAAACATCAATCCATTTTCAAAACGTCTCCAATTTCATTTCTCATCTATACACCCGTCAATCTTAAGTAAAATCACCCCTACATTTTTAGTAACACATCTTCAAGTTCCAAGAGACAACACATTAAAAATTCGGGTAACCATGTATTTGAAATCTTGGAAAACATCTCATTTCCATGCTTGGATAGCATCACGTTTAAATTGCAAAAATGTATAAAACATCAACCACTTTATTTATAAAAACAGCCACATTACACACCCTCTCATAAAAAAACGCAGAAATTTCTGGTTCACCTACAAAGAATAAACAGAGTGAAAATAAAGTGACCTTTTTTGGGGCAGAATAAAGAGCCAAAACAAAGCAGAAAACAAATGTGGAAAAACAAAGAGAATTTCGAACCAAAAGCAGCAGTATTTTCGAGCCCAAAAACAAAGCAGTGAAAACAGTTGGCTCTTTTCACAGTAAGTGCCAGAAGCAGTAAAACAAAGTGTGTTTACTACAGTAAAACGGTGCCTCATTTGTTGTAAAACAAAGCAAAGATTTTTGTTCATAAAAACAAAGCAAACTCATTGATATAATTAAACAAAGAAACAACAACTATTTTTAATGGCTAACAAAGAACCATTTTAATGGTTAATAAAGAACAATTTTAATGGCTAATAAAGAACAATTTAAATGGCTAACAAAGCAACAATTTTATTTTCAAAGAAGAACAAAGAACACACACAAGTTAAAACCCCACATCCAACAACCACAAACCATTGTCAGTCACGTCCTATTACCCAAACATCTCGTTAATCATCACATATGTCACAATCCTAACTAGAATGACACATATTTTACATCACATCTTGAGTTTAAGTTCAAAATGTTTCAATCACATGTTCTCACCATATATACTAAAAATCGACCTCTACCCTACATAATCACCCAAATCGAAATCCAACTCATCATCTCATATGCTCAATCACCAGGCAACACATTCCAGTCATACACGAAGTACTCAGAGCAAACACACACATAGTGGCAATAAGACAACAAGCAACACCAGTATTAACAATAGCAGTCATACCGTCTGGCCAATTCAGCTAATCACTGCAACACAAATTATAGTTAGAACGAGTACCAAGACTCGGGAGATAACTAGACTCGACACTGGACAACTTGGCCGGACAGACCGAACTGCTCTGATACCACTAATGTAACACCCCTTTTCTACCCCGAAACGTACACATCATTATCAGAGTAATTTCGTTTCGAAAATAATATTTATTTAGTAGGAAAGGAATGCCACATCATCATCACTACTTAAAACTCAACTTTCGCACCATTATAATTCGTGCTAATACTCAATCAATATAATTTCAAACTTCAAAATAATGAGGTCGCAGCAGAATTAAACAACAATTCACTATGTCTCTCAAACTCGTATCATGACATAAACATGGTCATAAGATAATTATTCAACTACTAATAACTCCAAGTACGCCCCCTAGGTGTTACGGTATCAGAGAGCGACTCTAAGACTTCCCAACAGCTAAACAAGGAAGGCAGTAGTTCCTTCCTTCGCGATCACTGCAGCAGCTGCCACGATAGAGCAACATTCCAAGCAGAAGGGGTGAGAATTTCAGATAAACATAATCAAATATATAATCAGAGGAAATAGGCACAGGCAATGACACAACATTAACATCATCACTACATTGCAATCACGCAACACCAGCTCCAATCACAGACAACAACAAGACATACCATGATTATGCATGAAGATGCGACCCCACTGTGGCATATGCATGATGGTACCATATCATCTTTAAAACCACTCAAGGCATATCTTCATCATAGAAGAAAAACCACTCAAGGCATAACATCATCAATATTAGTCATAGTATGCACATGCCATGAGACTCTATAACACATGTGCAACTCAATCAACACTCACTCGGAGTACTCATCATCATCATCATAAAAGAAATAACCACTCAAGGCATGTCATCATATAAGAAATAACCACTCAAGGCATGTCATCATAAAAGAAATAACCACTCAAGGCATGTCATCATAAAACACTCATAGAGTGTATTCCTTCGCAAATCATCGCAATCATTATACATCATCACCATAATTATACTCATAGAATTTACACGTCATCAATCATCACGAATCATAATACATCATCATCAAGCCATTACTCATAGAGTACATCCTTCGCAAAAACATCGTTGTTCATATTACATCATCATAACACACCTATCCTCATCATCATTCAATACGTATATATATATATATATATATATATATATATACTTCATTTGTCTTTTAGATTAGGGTGTTATAAAATAGTGCAATCGATTGACTATGGGATTACTCGGAGTAATCGATACTACTTGCAGCAATGCATTGGCCACCTTAGCAAGACTCGGTGATGCCCTTGTAAATACACCAAATGAAGGAAATTCTGGCCTTAGTGGTAAACCACAGTCTAGCCATAGTCAATTAGTGTACTAATAGTATAGCATTTCATAACAATTCACTTATATAAACATAGTATCACAATTTTCATAAAACCACACCATTTACTCAGTAGATACAGAAACAATAAACATTTTATTTTGCCTTAAAAGTAGAATATTCAGTTAGGCCTCTGAATAAGCTTTCCAACGCATCTTAGAACACCTCAATCGGGTTCCCGGTTCTCAAGATATGAATTTTTCAAAACGTGAAGAAAGCAAGTAAAGCAAGCAACCGATTCTTGGCTCCATATTGAAAGCAAGAAATCGATTTTGGACTCTACCTTTTTAAAGCAAGGAATCGATTGTTGGCTCTATATTTGAAAGAAGAAATCGATTTGGACACTACCTTTGGAAAGCAAGGAATCGATTGTTGGCTCTATATTTGAAAGAAGAAATCGATTTGGACTCTATAATTTGGAAGCAAGCAATCGATTCTTGACTCTATAACTTGAAAGCAAGGAATCGATTCTACTCTACATTTTGGAAAGCAAGGAATCGATTCTACTCTACATTTTGGAAAGCAAGGAATCGATTCTACTCTACATTTTGGAAAGCAAGGAATCGATTTTTCTAAATATTTGGAAAGCAAGGAATCGATTTCCAAGACACACACAGCAGCAATCTTATGCTTTACAACCGAACACAAAGCAATCATGCATTACAAACATCATCAAAATTCATCAACATCATCAAGATTTATCATCACATACTCAATCACCTCAAACAATCAAAATCATCAAATCACCTTACAATAACATCAAAATTCACCAAACAACATCACTAATTCATCAAAAACACCAATAATCATCAAATCACATTACAATGACATCAAAACTCCACAAAACCCTATCTATACCCAATTATGTTAAACGAAACGCTCACCCTTACCTCTTAAACGTAAGCTCCGTAGAAGACGATTGAAGACACGCATTTAAAACCACGACAACACAAACGAACTCGCCTTCCCTTTCTTTTCCTTCTCTGCATGCGCCGTGTTCTCTCCTTTCTTCTCCCTCCTCTTCGCTTTCCTTCTCCTCTCTCCCAGGCACGTGCCCTTCTTTCTCCCCTCTCTCTAGGTTTTCCTTCTTTTCTTTCTTTGTGCATTGAGACCAAACCTAAACCCTAGGCATTCTTCTCTCTGGGCCCTGCACATTGGGCCCTTTTACACCTCCTTTTATTGTTTCCATACTCCTTCTTTACTACCCACCACTCATCACTTAAATCAAACACTCCATTATTATTTTAACGTAATTAACCACGTGTAACACCTAACTAACTTAATTAAATAAATACCCGAATTATTTTTGGGCGTTACAACTCTCCCCACTTAGAATATTTTCGCCCTCGAAAATTTACTCCAACTCACGAAACAAGACTCAATCTTCTTGTAACCCATACGCGCACATAGGCACTCTATGGTTCAACCACCCTAGCTTCTACATACATCTACACTTAAGCTTGTACTCACCACACTTCAACAACTACCCCTTAGGCGCACCACCGCGCACGACACTTCACCCGACACCAAGTACAACATGTAACTTTGACGTACACATTCCTTCGACTCACACTTCCGACACCCACATACTTCGATAACTTTGCAACACCGCACTTCGTCACACTTATACGTCGACTTCCATATATTTTGACCCGCTTATAGTCGGGTAACTACACCTCGCTCCTACGCCACCTTACACACCTAACCTTCACCTCTCCCCGTTTCTTTGGTTCTCACGCTATGATCGAACTTAGCTACGATTATAACACCAACAACACATCATAACTTCACCAAAGTGAAGCACACACCACATCAATCACACAGCAAGCAACACAACAACTCCAAAAATAAATAGGCATTAAGCCAAAACTCCAAAAATCAATCACCTGTGGCGCCTGTTGTGGCGCCTAGGTGGGTGTGTGCGTGGGTGTCGAGGTGTGGGGCGCCATTTTGGCTGTCCATGGCGCCTAGGGTGGCACCAGAATTGTGGCAAGGGTGTGTGGGTGCCTGTGGCGCAGCACAAGGCGCCAAATGGCTGCCCTGTTGCGCCTGTGTTGGCGCCTGTGTGCTAGTGTGTGGCACAGGGGCGCCAGAATGTGGGAGAATTGGCGCCTACGTGCTGGTGTGCACAGGGGGGCGCCAGAATGTGGGAGAATTGGCGCCTATGTGCTTGTGTGCACAGGGGGCGCCAAAATGTGGGGTTTTTGGCGCCTGGTGGTGCCAGAGTGTGTCTTAGGTGCTGTTTTGGTCCCTAGGTGACAGTTTGGTCCCTAGGTGACAGTTTGGTCCTAGGGGTGTAGTTTTGGTCCCTAGGTGACAGTTTGGTCCTAGGGGTGTGGTTTTGGCCCCTAGATGACAGTTTGGTCCTAGGTGTGCTGTTTTAGTCCCTAAGTGGTGTTTTGATCCTAAAGGTGACAGATTGGTCCCTAAGTGCTGTTTTGGTTCTAAGGAGTGTTTTAGGTCCTTGAGTGAGGCTCAGTCCTCTAGTGGTAATTAGTCCTTGGGACCTGAGTGTGATGAGATAGTGAATGAAGTGATTGATGAGCCATGGGGGCAAAAAACGAGTTGTGAAATAATGTATTAACTGTGATATTGTGAATTGTGTTGTGGTATGGTCATGGAGTCTCATGCATACATTCGGCTGCGGTCGTGACGTTTATATTGTGATGATGAGGCCATGGGGGCCAGAGTCATGAGGACTTAATTGATTGATGATGATGCCATGGGGGCAAATGGTACCACATGCATGATTGCATTGCATACATTTTCATAAACGCATGAGTGTGTAGTTGATGATTGGTATGATTAGATGTGATGTATAACTGTGACTGTTTGATGTTGTGATTGTATATACTGCTCATTATCACCTTTATTATATAGTTTGAGACTCACCCCTTTCTGTTGTTGTTTACCACAGGTAGCCATGAGTGAAGGCTTAGTCCCTTCACTTCCCGAGTCGCCTGCCGCTCCTCGACACGTAGCACCTAGGGGATGGGTTTTAGGATCATGACTATTGTAGTCCTTTTGCTATTGAACCCTGTATTTTGCTGTTTTATATATTTTGATGAGACTGATGTTTGTCTCTTGAGATTATGATTATTTCCGCTGCGTTATGTATGAGTTTTTCTGTGCGTGGACTACAAATACTATATTTATGAGAACCCTATTTCCACGTGTTTTCTGGTGATACGTATCAATCTATTGCATGAGTTAAATTGTGTGTTGTCGTTATTTTGTTGAGGCAATGTGTAGCATCCCATTGGATGATTTCAATTAAAGAAATGAATTTTTATACTCTAATTTTTGATTTAAATTGCCGGGTAGAAATGGGGTGTTACAGTAAGGGCAAGGGAGAAGAGAGTTCGGGCAAGAAGCCAAGTGGGGGAGACGCTTCTGCGGGAATTGTGTGTCACAAGTGTGGTAAGCCGGGACATAAGAGTCCAGATTGCATGGTCAACAAGTGCTTCAAGTGTGGTAAAGAAGGTCATATAGCTGCTAAGTGTGAGAAGCAAGATGTGGTCTACTACAACTGTGGAGAGGTCTAGCGGGAGGGTGTTTGTCCTAGCAGGTACGGAGCCTACGGAGGAGTGATGGTTGCATTTAGAGGTACGTGTTTCGTTTAGGGTACTCTGCTAGAATATATTGTTTGTCGTAGTGAATGTTTAAGTTGTGCATTGTCCACTAGTGCAGAAAAGGCTTTTTGTATCGGTTGTTTTGCACTTTTAGTATCGGTTATCTGTCGATACTAATTCGACCGATACTAAATGTCTGACATTTAGTATCGGTTAAATAACCGATACTAAATGTCACTTTTAGTATCGGATTTTCAAAAAACCGATACTAAATGACATTTTTTTGGTGTTTTTTATGCCTTGAAAACGTACTATTAGTATCGGTTATTTAAATAACCGATACTAAATGTCACTTTTAGTATCGGTTATTTAAATAACCGATACTAAATGTCTTTTCAACATTGTGTATTTGTCTATAAAATGACATTTAGTATCGGTTATTTAAATAACCGATACTAAAAGTGACATTTAGTATCGTTATTTAAATAACCGATACTAAATGTCTTTTCAACTTTGTGTTTCTTTGTTTAAAAATGACATTTAGTATCGGTTATTTAAATTAATCGATACTAAAAGTGACATTTAGTATCGGTTATTTAAATAACCGATACTAAATGTCTTTTCAACATTGTGTATGTCTTTGTCTATAAAATGACATTTAGTATCGGTTATTTAAATAACCGATACTAAAAGTGACATTTAGTATCCGATTCGGGGCGTATTAGCAAGGACACGGAGGTGCAAGAATGGCCAATGGGCCCACTCGCTAAACGGCCCAAGACCGTGGCTTGGTCGTAATTCTCGGCGACCGCCGCATTTCTCGCGAAGCGGTCAGTCGCCCCGGTGGTATAAATACCACCTCGGTCCACCACATCGTCAGGTACGCAATTCCTACCCTGTGATACCCTGCCCGTTAGCACACCTCTGACTAGAGCGTCGGAGTGTCTTTGCAGGTACCACCCGAGGTGCTCTGAAGACCGGTCCCCACACCAGCAGCAGCGACCGGACAAAGGAGCAGCACACAACACACTTGGTGATCAGGTACGATCATTTGGCGACCACAGTGGGAGCCCGAGCGTTGTCCCACTCCAAAGATGGGCCCGAAGAAAATCGTTACGCGGGCATCCACCCAGAACGACCCTGCCGGTCAAGACGCTCGTCCGCAGCAGACACCGGAGGGCGTTCCACTAACAATCAATGAATCCCATGACAACCCTCGCCCGGAACCCTCAGTCCAGGGCGGGCAAGGAGCCACCTCGGAACCAGAGCATCAACGAATCCCGAGCGAACTGGCCGAGGCCGGGATCATGGAGCAAGCCGCCGAACACGCCACCTGTGCCGTTCTCCGGCTACTCGAAACCAAAAATCGGATCATAGCCGATCGAAAATCTCATAACTCGGCTCGAGAGAGGTTCATGCCCGCCGTCAAGAAACGAGACATGGAGCATCCTCTCGCCGAACTCGCCTTCACGCAGGCCGAAGCCCCCGAAGGATCGCCCGCTATCGAGGAGTACCGCCGATCCCGCTCGAAAGGATTCGCACGCAGATCGCTTCGACCGCGAACGCGCGATCGCCGTTCCCTCACATAATTATGACTATTCAGATTCACCCTACCGGCCCGAAGTCGGACCGTTCGCCCACGAGATATTCTTCGCACGAATCCTCCGACTCAGCGCCAGAGCCGATCGTGGGACCCCTACGACGAGTTGAACGAATATCGAAGCGGTGAAATCGAGAGATGTTTCACGACGACCGAGGAGACATCAATCCACTCAAACAGAGGCCGCTCGTTCCAAGGGCCCCATACACGGGCACCATACCGGCGGTGGATTCTATGGAATACCGACCGTGAAGCATATCTCACGATGCGACGTTCGGGCGAACGACTTCTCGACAGCGCCAAGGCCCTTTCACTAGGGAGATCGACGCCACCGTATCCCGGGGACCTAAGAAAGCCGCCCAACCTCAACAAGTTTGACGGGCGAGGTGATCCCTGATAAACACATCGATACTTCAACAATTCATCGTAGCTACCGAGAGTTAGATTCCATCATGAAGTGCCATTGTTCCCACGATCACTTGACGGACGAGCTCTAGAATGGTGGGGTCGCTACGGTAGAACACCATTTCCTCGTGGGAAGGATTGATCGAGAATCTTTTTGGCAAATTACACCGCCAACCGGTGCAATACCGCCATGAAGAGCACTGACACCATCACCCGTGGGGACAACGAATCATTAAGACGCTATATGAGCGTTTTAACAATGAAGCCGATCAAGTGCACGACGACGATGCGAGGATAAAGCGAAATACCTCAAGAGGGCATCGTGGGACCGCGATTTGTTGAGGAGTTCACTTTGAACCACATCGACGACCTCAAAGACGTTCCTCCGTAGAGCCAACGCCCACATGCATTATGAGGAACCCCTTGCCGCAGAAAGGCACGCGCGCGACCTAGAGTAGAAGACGACAAATGAAGCGGGCGAGAAATCAAGACAACGGCCGACAACAAGCCGCAGTACCGCCCAAGAAGTATGAGCATCGGACGAGGCTCAATGCTCCCATAGCCCAAATATTGTCCGAGTGTCGAACAACGAATTTGTTGACGTGAAGAGGCCCGATCCATTGGTACTCAAGAAGCGGCGCACGGGCCACCAAAAATATTATTGCGGTACCATAAAAGCAAGGGACACGATACCAATGATCGCATGGCCCTAAAAGATGACATCGAGGATCTTATCCAAAGGGGGAAGTCAAGCAAGACGTCCGAAGCCGATGGCACCGCCGACCAAGAGAAAGCCGGAGGAAAGAAGCCCCAATCAAAGGGCAAAGAAATTACCGCAAAGAACCGTAGAGGAGATAGCGGACAAGGACACCTCGAAGAGGACGCCCGGATGTCCAACAATGGGAGAGTGGCCATGGTAATCCAAGGAGGAAACCCGCAGAGAAAAGGGATTCAAGAAAGCCATAAAAAGAAAATGGAACGAGTTGATGATGGTTGGGTCTACATCTACGGAGCGGCCGGCTTCAAAAAGCCACCCATTTCCTTTGGAGATGAAGATTTCTTTGGGCGGAAGGGCCAATAGCTATGCCCGTTGGTAATCAGAGCGGTAATGGCCAATACCGGCACGCCACTCACAGTCGACCAAGCGATTCGGCCGACATCATATTTGCGAGATCGATCGACAAGATCAACGCCGGCCGGAGTGAGATCATTCCCGACCGATCCAACACCCCTAACAGGTTCAACGAGGCGATCACCTACCCCTTAGGAACGATCGATCTCTTGGTCACCTTCGGTGATGACTCAGAACGAGCACAAAATACCGGACGGTGAAGGCCACATTCCTAGTCCTACCCATCAAATCCCGCTATCGATTGCATTATAGGCCGGCCGACCACAGGAAAGTTAGGGGGCGTAGCCTCCTGATCCACACGAAGATGAAGTTTCACAAAGAAGGACGATCAAGTGGTGACAAGTGTTAGCCGACCTAGAAGCGGCCAAGAAAAGCCACTATTTGTATCAAGACATCGCAACAGCGGTGGGTAAATATCGACCCACGAGCACCGGAGAAAAGGCACCAAGTCAACCTCGCGGACTTAGACGCCCCAGATGACCACGATAGCGACCCAGAGGACGGCGGCGATGAATTAGCCCGCGAGCTAAAAATAGACCAAGAGGCCCGAGCCACATGGAGAGCTAGTTGACGTCGCCTAGGGACGACCCGAGAGAAGACGGTCAAACTTCGGGACGCGGACTACGGCGAGTCGAGCAGGATCTAATAGCTTTGCCTTAAGGAGTATGCGAGACTTGTTCGCATGGCAAGCGCGTCGACATGCCCGGCATCCCAACGGAGGTTGCGTGCCATCAACTCGCATGATAGATGAAAGCGTCGACCGGCCGCCAAAGAAGGCGCGAACCCAAAACCTAGAGAAATCTCAGCAAGCGGCTCGGCCGTTGACGACCTAGTCAAGGCCGAGTTTATTGAAGAAATAAAATACACGACACGTTGTCAAATGTGGTGCTAGTTAAGAAGAAAAAGCGGCAAGTGGCGCATGTGCGCCGACTACATCGACACGAACAAGGCATGCCCAAGGATGCCTTCCCGCGCCGAGCATTGACAAGGTGGTCGATGGGGCATCGGGCTACAAATTGCTATCCTTCCGGATGCCTATTGCGGGTACAACCAGACACGATGTACCCGCCCGACCGCCACAAAAGCGCCTTCATGATCGATCGTGGCAACTTCGATATAAGGTCATGTCGTTCGGCATCAAGAACGGCGGGGCAACATACCGGCGGATGATGAACAAAATCTTCAAAGATCGGATCGGCCGAGTAGTGAAGTTTACCTTGATGATATGATCATCAAGAGCGAGAACGACCAAGATCATGCGGCCGACACGAGAGAAGTCTTTAAAGAAGCGAGGAAAATTTTTTAGGCTTAACCCAGGGAAAAGTGCACCTTTGGAGTTAGAGTAGTGTAAGTTCTTGGGTTTTCATCCGTAGAAAGGGGATAGAGGCGAATCCGGACAAATGTAGAGGCGATCGCGGACATGAGGCCGCCCGCC
The DNA here is from genome assembly GCA_020916435.1 of Oxytropis ochrocephala. NCBI lineage: Eukaryota > Viridiplantae > Streptophyta > Magnoliopsida > Fabales > Fabaceae > Oxytropis > Oxytropis ochrocephala. Next base: position 71,397,177 of record CM037089.1, read on the forward strand.
ACAAAAAAGGAAATCCAACGATCGAATGGTATGATCATTTGCTCTTTCAAGATTCATACCCAAATCTCATGCATGCAAGTCGCTCCCTATTCAAACTTTTGAAGAAAGAGGTAGAGTTCGAGTGGACCGACCCGGTGCGTACGCACTAGAACAATTGAAGGAGGCGTTGACCAACCCGCCCATTATGACGAAGCGGACTGGGAAACCACAGTACTTGTACAGCAATTCGAAGAAGTATTGAGTGCCGTCCCGGTCGGAGAAGGCAACTTAAAGCAAAATCGATCTACTTCATCGGCAAAGTGCTGCAGGACCGGCGAGATACGAGAAGATCGAAAAGCTAGCACTTGCTGCGGTGGCCGCGGCGCTGAGACCATACCGTGGCCCACCGTGTCGTGGTAAGAACGGACCAACCCATAAGACAGTCCTCCATCGGCGGACTGGCGGGGACGGATGATCAAACGGGCGGTGGAACTTAGTGAGTTTGGCATAAAGTTCGAGTCAAGATCGGCCGCTAAGGCCCAGTCTTGTCGCCGACTTTATGCGCGAGATGACCCCAACACGGGACGGCCGGCGAGAGGCGATATGGACCTTGCATGTGGGCGGCTCCTCCAACAATAAAAGCGATGGGCGGGCCTCATATTAGAGAATTGAAGGACTTGCAGTGGAAGTGTCCCCTAACATTTGCGTTTCACACTTCCAATAACAAAAGGTGAATACGAGGCATGCATAGCCGCGCGCACTCGCAAAAGAATTCAACGTCGGACGGGTAGAACTACACTCGAGACTCGCTCGCTTTGGTCGTCTCCAGCATTCGGGAGTTATATGATGCAAAAAGCGAAGTGTTGAAGAACTACCGCGAGTTAGAGAGCTCCTCCGCCGATTTGAGCAGGCGGAAGTGAAACACGCGGCCGAGGACCAAAAGCGCCCGGTGACATCTCGCAAAATTAGCGATGCAAGACAGGGCAATCACGAAGTTTAATTCAAGAAACCTCACCCGCCGAGCGTATCCACCAAGGCTAGTCAACCGATGGCCGCCCCGACCATCGAAGCGAGAAGATGATTGGATCGCCCCATCCTACGTTACATCACGCTGGGTGAAGAGCCTACGACCCAAAGAAGGCTAAGACATTGAGGTTACGATCCACCAAGTATTCGTGATCGAGGAAGTCGTATATAGAAGAAGATTCTCGTGCCCACTCCTCGGTGCTTATCGTCGGTCGAAGCCGACCATGTCTGAGGACATACATGAGGGATATGTGGCAGCCATCGTGGCGGACGGTCCATTGCAAAGAAAGCACTCGTGGTCGTTACTCTTGGCCGACCATGGATGAGGACTCCAAAAAGTTAGTACAGAAATGCAAGAGGTGCAAGTACACGCCGATGTTCACGCGCGCCTCATCGTAATTGCAAACCCTCACGTCACCATGGCCGTCACCTGGTGGGGATGGATCTGCTCGGTCCGTTCCGCGGCGCGGGCGATTCAAATTCGATTGTGGCGGTGGACTACTTCACAAAGTGGATAGAGGCCGAGCCTCCGCAACAATAATAACCGGCAAAGATCGCAAGTTTTTGGCGAACGTCTTAGCTTGGTTCGGAGTTCGCGGCTCATAACGGACAACGGCACCCAATTTGCGAGATAGAAAGTTCGAGAGATATGTTGGCCGGCCTAGGGGTGAAACAGCGTTTCACCGGTCGAGCACCCCGAGCACGAGCAAGCAAGCCAAGCGCCAGCGTGGTCATTCTAAGAGGTTAAAGAAGACTTGCGGAAGCTAAAGGGAATTGGGTCAAGAGCTGCGATCCGTCCTTTGGGCATATAGGACGACCCCCATTCATCGACCGGGAGTCGCCTTCAAAGCGGTCTATGGAATGGACGCCGTTATTCCTATTGAGATGAAGCGAGTGAAGCGAGAACGCCAACCAGCGGACAATGATCGATAATGGCCGGGCTATAAAAGAAGAATTAGACTTGGTTGAAGAGTTGCGCAACCAAGCATCCTCGAGGAGGCACCGATCAAGCAAAGGGTGTTGCGGATACAACGCCGTGTGCAAAAGAGGACTTTCCGATCGGACGGTGGTTCTCGGGCAGGCGGACGTCGGCAACAAGAATGCACGCTTGAGGAAGTTGGCCCTAAATCGGGAAGGCCGTGCGTATCATTAATAAGACCGGCCGTGGGGCATACGAATTAGAAACCATGGAAGGCGATTATTCCCCGGACATGGAATAGTGATAAATAAAGCAAGCGAGATTATATTTAGTTCACACTTTTGTAATCGGTCGATCGTTTGAAATAAACAATAAGCGGGCGCTCTTTTTCCCCACTGGGGTTTTTTACAGAGGCCCGTTCTTTAATATGTTGCGTTTTTAAATTACGAATGGTCGTTCACTCACTCGATTAGCGGAACGACCGCATGATCCTGTGCGGGGTCCGTGCGGACGAAGATCCAGAGCGGTCTAAAATGAGTGCCATCGGATTGGCCAAGGGTTTAAATAAACCCGATAGCGATCGTAGGCCGCCGAGCGATCTACAACAAGAGCCATCGAAATGGCCCGAGGGTTAAGTAAACCCACTAGCGATCGTAGGCCGCCGAGCGACCTACAACGAGTGCCATCGAACTCGCCAAGGGTTTAAGTAAACCCACTAGCGATCGTAGGCCGCCGAGCGACCTACAACGAGAGCCATCGAATGGCCCCAAATTCCAATAATTAAATAAAGCGCGGGCCTAAAGGCCCAAAATAGCGCCAACGATCGGCTAAAGCGTGTGCCTCGAAAGGCCCAAAATAGCGCTAACGATCGGCCCGCATTTCAGTAACTTAAGAAAATGCGAAGACGAGAAAATAATTCAAGCGAACAAATTAAACATAAGCGAAATTCATTACAAGGTAAATGCCGGACAAAGCGGCGCCTAAATTGTTTGAACAGCTCAAGGCGAGTACAAGAACAACAAAATTACAAGTGTGCGAAATTACAAAATAGTAAACCGCTCGCAGCGGGCAAAGCAGAAAATTAATCACTTTTAGCACGAGGAGGACCACGCCCGCAGTGAGTCACTTTGCCATCATCGTCCATCCGAACGGGCAAGATGATCTCATCACCTCGACATAACATGGTGCGGGCCGCGCAAGCGGCTATCATATGAATGCCCCGAAGCGCGAAAGCGGTGATCCGGGCCACGGCATTGTCAAACCGAAAATGGCGCCCCTTTGCAACAGAGGCCACTTCAAAGCAAGCTTCTCTGAATAGCGGCCGTTTTGGTCTCCTCAAAGCGGGCGATCTCACTCGAGGGTCTTCACTAAATCGCAAGAGTCTTTGTTCTCGGCCCCGCCTTGACCTTGTCGTCGCCAACCGCTTCTTATCCTTTTCGGCGATCGCCGACTTGATCTTGGTTTGCTCCGGAGCGGCAATCTCGAGCTCCGGCTCCTTAAGCCTCCGGCCGCCGACTCAAGCTCTTTGACCTTCTTCTCGGGCGCATCTCGCTCGGCCAAGACACGAAATGGAAAACTAAGTTAAGCAGGCGAATGTCAAATATTTGATCGATAAGGTTACAAAAGCGACTCACGTGCTTGGCTCCTCTTTATGTCCTTCATAGTCTTGTTGGCGGACTTGAAAGCAGTCGCCACAAAACTCCATGGGATCCTTCTTGAAAAGTGCCACCTGAGCATCGTCAAAATCCTCGAGTTCAAAGACGGGAGACTCAATCCGCTCTTCCCCCTCCCTCGGTCGCTTAGAAGGAGTGCGGCCGTCACGGCCACGAGGGCCACCACCGGCGCTCTATCTTGGTGACCACCCCCAACGCTCCTATTGAGGAGTGGGGTGTTCTGGCGTTCTTGAAGCCAGGCGGAGTTTCTTTGGCGCCGCCGGTGACGAGCTTCTCAAGTGCTCGCCAATCTGAGGTAGACATCTTTAGAGTCTTAGGCTGCAAAAGAAAAACAAAGAAAGGTCGATCGTCCAGGGAACAAGAGCGAACAAGCGGGTAACAAAGATACCGGCCAGAGCTCGGATACCAATTTATCCCCTCATACAAGCGAGCGGTCGGCATGGGATATCCCTTCGTGGTTCTCGCAAGCAAAGAAGCGCGGACAACTCTGTTATCATCCCCAAGTTTATGAATCCTCTTCATCAAGAGTCGACACGTGACGAACGTAATCGCCCGGCTTCACCGAGAAGTGAGCGCCCGCCGAGATATGGGAAGAAAGAGCTCCTCGAGTACCGTCCGAGAGAAACTCTGCGATATCTTGGCCTGCGTCGGGAGCGACCTAAAAGAAATCTTGGTTCTTCCAACCGCCCGGCAGGAGTCCGAGTAAGCTCGAAAAACTTGCGGGCAAATGACACGGTTCTTAAAGACACACGCTCCTTGCGAGCCATGTTGGTCCGTACTCCGTGCGGCTCAATTCAAACAAGGCAAGAAAGAGCACCGGTCGACACGTTCGCCCAACCGGTCGCACAAACGTCGAACGTCTTCATGAAGCCCCACCGTTCGGATGGATCTGCGAGGGGCAACGTTCGGATATCGAGAGCGTCCCCGCTGGAAGTCTCAGTAAAGGGGGCGATCCCCATCTTTTCAAACACCACGGTGCATGGTGAACTTCAACGTGGAGGAAGCGGTCGCAATGTTTTCATCTTCCAAAGACGCCTTTCACCTTCCACCCCGGCAGTGAAGAGAGGCGTTCAAATCGTCAATACATGGGGCCTCGGAGGACAAAGCTTTTGAAAGCCCTCATCTTCTCGGACACCCACGAGATGTCATTCACGCCTATAACCTCCGGCGGGCCGGCCATCCTCCACCCGCTCGACCGCGACTTCATTTGGTTCGGCGGTTCACCCATTCTTTCACCGGCCGAGGCGACACCATCCCGCGCCAGGTGATTCGGTATTGCCTCATCACCGCCCCGATCTTCCACTTGCATGGGCTCGGGCCCAGGAGGGTCATCTTCTAAGTCAATAAAGTCAACAAAAGGACCCGTAGAAGGCTGGGTAACATCGCCCATATCGTCGTCGCCCACCACGTCGATCAGCTGGTCGTCACTCCCTTCGCCACCCGGTGCAGTAGTGTCGGGCGCCGGCGGGGGATCCTTGGACTGGGTCGACTCCGTGGAAGTCGATAGACGACGCCGCCGGTGGAGGAACGCTCGATGGCGATCCCGCAGGGAAGTTCTTTCTTCAACTCGAGAGTGGTAGGCGACCTTCAGAGGGCGAAGACTCGTCCGCTCCATCTTGAGAAGGCCGCGTCGCCATTAGCGCGAGGCTTTGCTGGGGGGCACCAGATATACGAGCGGTCTGCTTCGTTCTGGCCAGATCCACCTATGAAAGACATGGCGTCAGGTCGACCGAGCCAGCGCGCTCGAGAAAAGGGGGCGACGTGGCCGTCCCCCGACCGGACGCCTCCCCTTTCACGAGGCGTGGAAACTAACTAGGAAAACAGCAGCAATAAAAACCAAAGAGAAAAGGCGAGAAGAGCGGCTTACTTGGAATGCGAGAGAAGAAAGGAGCGGACGCGAAGATGTTCGAACAAAAGCTTTCGTGGCGCTTGCGAGCATACTCGATCGGCAGTGAGAGGAATGCACCGGTGTTGAAGACGCGTCCGACCAAAGGCCCTATTTATAGGAGGGCCCACGCATTTAAACGTCGCGGGTCACCACGACGCCTCCCATCCGTTGCATGGGAACACCAAAAGGCACCTCGAGACACGCAAAATCGGTGCAATCATTGCGCATTAATGGCGTGGCCGAAACCCAGCGCTACGCGCGATCGGACGACTTCAAAGAGCGGGGCCGACCTAGTCCCGCCAAAAGGCGTAAACGTCTTCCCACCACGAGCATTGATTCAAGCCTCACCGCTCCGCAGGCGACCCAGGCTTGGGGGCAAGCGATCGGGGCGATTAGCGAGGACACGGAGGTGCGATCAAGAATGGGCCGCGACCCAACTCGCTAAACGGCCCAAGACCGTGGTTGGTCCGTAATTCTCGGCGACCGCCGCATTTCTCGCAACGGTCAGTCGCCCGGTGGTATAAATACCACCTCATCCACATCGTCAGTCACGCAATTCCTACCCCGTGATACCCCGCCTGTTAACACACCTCGACTAGGCGTCGGTGTGTCTTTGCGCAGTACCACCCGAGGTGCTCAAGACCGGTCCCCTCACCCAGAAGAATGGCCAGGACAAAGGAGCAAAGACACAACACACTTGGTGATCAGTGACGATCGATGATCGGTTATTTAAATAGCGATATTAAATGTCATCATTTTTAGTATCGGTTAATTTAAATAACCGATACTAAAAGTCTACTTTTTAAAAAAAAAAATCTTCAATTCACATCTTACCACACACACACTGCATATATAGATATCAATTAATAGATATAAGAGGAAGCATGCCCTATTATTACTGAGAATGGATTGCACATTACTACATTCAAGAAACTTTCAAATATTTTAATCCAAACTCACTAAGTATCAATGAGTGCTAATTTAATACAAGCAACTTAATGGAAAAACCATGTATACATTCATTCAAGACAATCAATACATTTACTTCCTTCTGTCATATCTCCCATGCCTATTTCCACACACTGCTTGCAATAAACCCTCCCACATACCTGCATGGTCCAATCAGATAATGTGTCACATCAACAGAATCAATAGAGAAGACATGCAGACATAAGATACTCAAATAAAAGAAATCAAATTGCTTATATTTTTGGAACAATTTTCTTATCGATTTATAACTTGAGTAAAATTGCCTTAAGTCTGATCATTTTCAGGAGGATCACCAACTCGAGGAATATTATATCTTAGGATTGGTTTCTATTATGTTGTCTCATATTTCATGATTTATTTTGTTATATAATAATTAGGATTAGGAATCTAGTATTAGTATAAAAAGGATAATGATTTTTACTCAACAATATTATATGAGAACCGGTCTATATAACCACGATATTTTCCCGAGCAGACACTAGAAAGCATATTCTAAGTACCATGCACTCAGATGGTCAAACCAGAATTCAAAGGAAAAAACTCCGGGCTCTCGACTGGTTTTCAAGATATTTCCATTTTCCAACAAAGTAATATCTAAAATACGTTGACATAGTTTAAAAACTTTTATTATGGCATAAAAATTTCATGCACCCTTTACTACCACCATCACCACTAGTGCTACAACAACAGTTGTTATCATCACCATGAAGACAACAATCATAATGGCGATTTATCACAGCAAAAAAATTCACCAGTGGGTCCAGTCTGAGACCTTTCCAACTCCACCGGACAAATCTCCATCCGGCTGAGGCGAGGATCACACAATTCACCAAAGTACCTGCAAAGTACAAAATTAAAAGTGTGTACTATGCAAATAAAATATCAAAACATGCATTGAAACATGTACAGGTACTCAAAAATGGAAGGTTATGAATATGAAGGCTTTGGAATGAATGTTAGTCCAGATTCTTTATAATAGAATGTGGGACTACAAATGGATGTAAAACAAACAAGACAATTAATCCAAATTCCATATGCATTACAGGTTTTCAGTAAAAGACCAGCATTATCAATAATTACCAAATTTGGAGCATTCCTGTCTCTTCATAGTGTGATTACCTGTGTTTGTCTCTCCTTCTCAATATCAAGATTGTGACGCAATTCCCTTGTTTTAGCACGCTCTATTTCTAGTAATCTTTGTCTCTCTGTCTCTTTCTCCATTTCAACCACTCTCTCCCTATTGAATTAATTGGAAAATGTTCAGTTACCAGAACAATCCTCAATAAGAAGCTTAAACCTAAAAAAAAGGCTTTGGATAACATAAATGTAGATAATAGAAAATAGTGATAAGTGTAATTTCCTTTACTAGGAAGATAGATAATCAGATAACAATTTCTGGTAATCGAAAGAAAATAAGATGACATTTTCTGAATAAGATGACTTTTTCTGAATAAGAAAATAAGATGACATTATAATATATATTGCACTTACACACTGCTATTTATAGAGAGGCTTGGGAACTAAGAAGCCTATAAACACTCACGTCAATTTACTTTCTGTTATAACATAGAACAGAATGTTGACCAGCTCACTAACTCACGATGACAACTAAGCACGCCTGACAACAGAGATGCACACAAAATCACATATACACACGACACTCCTAACAGAGGCTAACAATACTTTGCAGAGAAGACAGATATTCTAAAGTTCTGATTCATGCCGTATCTCTTCTATAAGAGTGGACTTTGTATTCTAATTTCGTATTAATTAAAAACACAAATTTTCTTTCAAGTAGGTATTAGAGCCACGCTAAGCACAAAATATCTAGTTCTGCCTCCATAAAATGTATAATGATATACTTCCAAAACATGAAACAAGCAGTAAAATCCTCAATAAGAAGCTTAAACCTATCAAGTTCTTGCAGTAGTTCTGCTTCCCGTAAAGCTGCTTCTTCCAAATACTTTTGACGGGCATGTCTCATAAGTAGTTTCTTTTGCCTACGGGCTAGAATATCTTCTTTAAGTTTGGACTTCTCTCTGACAACAACCAAATTAAAGATAGTTTTCAATTCTCAAAAACCTCTGCCACAAAAATCAGCAGCATGCAGGATCAAGATTTCAAAAAGGTTAAAGACGGAAAGAAAAAATAATTATAAGAAGCATTTGTTGCTCTATACAAAAAATGAAAAGAGTGACAGTAAATCCAGACCATGCTGGCAACTAGATTACTGTTTGGAAGAAAAAGAAGAGGTATATAAGAAATACATTAACTCAAGAGAGCTATCTGTCAAAGGGGTAACTCTACTAATAGAGGCCTTATGGAATGGTTCATACTTGACGACTTACAAATGCTCTGAATCAAACAATGTATGAAGGACACACTTCAAAGATAAAAGTCAGAGGAGAGAGTTGGTAAATAATGTCATATCTACAGGGTTTCTACAATCAATAAAAGAATTACGTAAGATGAATTAGCATCCACATTGGGAAAAGCATGGATATGGAGATAGAAGGAAACAAGCAAAAATTATGTCTGGATCATATGCATGAAAAAACAATTTACCATTGTAAATCACTCAAAAACACCTGTTATGGTACTTTCATAGGCACCAACATCATGGGCCTTCAATTGAAGTCTACTGTAAACCGAGAGAAGACTGTTATGCAAGATTCTTAACAGAATCAGTACTTGACAGCAAGAAATTGTAGAAGTCAGTGCCGAATTGATAACCACAATTTTTATACTTCATCTACCCCTCCTAATTAGCGTATTAAACCTTTTCTTTGTACTTAGGCAATTGATCTTGGCCATATTTTAGACAACCAGGCTCAAAAAGGCTAATTGCAGTTTCTCAAAGTATGTAAAGGACTTCAATACCATAACTATAAAATTTACCTTATCCACCTTATTGCCAACAAGAATTTTGATGCAATCTTGATTACTGCAGTAAAGTTCAACCTCTCTTGCCCATGCATCCACCAAATACACTAAGATTATTAGAAAATTGAAGAAAAAAAACTGTTAGATGTCAACATTAAAGAGACAATAATGAAAATCATAAAGAGAGGCAATGGGAAGTGTTTTAAGTTTCAATCTCTCTTCAACTCTTTACCAGACACTTAGTTTTTTTATTTCTCTGGGTTTTCAAAGAAAAGTCAGTCCTAGTTGTAGAAAAATCCCTTTTTTGAACCAACACCTCTTGATAAGTTATGGAAGATGCTTTAATCAGCAAAGCAGGACAAGAACAAGTTCATTTAAAATTCAAAATCTCAAACATATTGTACAGCTATTAGGGAATAAACTGTGTCGGGTATATTAACTACTAATAAAAAACCCAATCTAAACCTAAGCCCTAAAATTAAAACATGATAAAACTCATCTCCAATTGGAACACGAGGAAACGAAATCATCGTTTGTGTCGCAGTAGAATAGCCTCATATGCAACGAATTTCAGAACCATTCAAGGTGACCACTCCACACAAATGAATAAACACTTACAAGTTTAGAACTAAATATACTAGAAATGAATCAGATTAAGCTTTAGTTGCTTTTTGTTATGAACAAAAAATGAACAATGAATCTTCCAAAACTGCAGCCTGCAATACTGCCAAAACATATGCAAGTCACATTATCCAAAGTTTTAACATAATAATCACATATGAATTCAAATAGATGTTTACGACTATACTGATGTTTCTTTCATACACTCCCCAATATCAAGACCTAAGATTCTATAATTCATTCAGCTAACCTGCCATTGATGGTAAAGCATAATAAGAATAAATTCTATCAGATAATAAGCTCACCTTATCATCCATTTCCGCAGTCTTCTCCTTCAATTTCTTTAAAGTAGCCCTCAACGACATCTGTTTGTTGTTCAAGCTCGCAATAGTTTGACGCAACTCTTTAACCCTCGCATCCACCTCCTGAACTAAAGGCATTTCCCTTTCACTTGCTTCATTGCATTCAGCAATCGCTGATTTCAACTATAATTACAAAACAAAAAATCACTCAACAAACGCCGTTATCAGCACAGATAAAGAAATTTAAAAGCACTAACTATTTCACAAACCTCTAAAATCTTATTCTCCTCCAACTCCGCTAATTGCGCCTCCACGGCGTTGAATTCCTCCACAATTTCTGAAATAGATTGCATTCTCGCCTCCCTGAGTTTAAAAAAACAGATAATTAGTTCCTGTTTTAGGTTTATTTCTCTTTTCGTTTTCATGTGGCGGTTGGTTGGGAATGAAGAGAAGTGAGAGTTACCTGTCGAGACAGTAATTGAGAAGAGCGCCGAGGAAGAACTCTGTTCTATGAGGATCAGGCTTGAGAAGATCGGCGAGGTTGAACGAGAATTTCTTCGGACATTCGAGTGCGATGAGCACATCCTTGATCTTGGTGTAAAGCTTGATAGCGCAGCGACGACGAGCAAGGAGGTGACGACAGCGACCGTGTGGATTTTCAGTGTTCTTCTCCTTTCTTTCTCTCCAGCTTTTTGATTGAAACTTAGGGTTTTGGTATTTCTGGATTTCAAGAGGAAGAGGGCAACGTTGTGAGGTTGAGAACGAGAGAGTTGAGAAAGAGAGAGTTGAGAGGAAGTTGTTTGATTGAAACTTAGGGTTTTGGTATTTCTGGATTTTGAGAGGAAGAGGGCATCGAGAACGGGAGAGCTGAGAAAGAGAGAACGTGAGAAAGAGAGAACGAGAGATTTCAGAAAGTGAGAACGAGTGAAAAAAATAAAAGTGGACTTTTACCATCGGTTTTTTAAACAACCGATACTAAATGTCTTACGTAACACACATTTAGTATCGGTTGTTTAAATAACCGATGCTAAACGTAGGCGGTAAAATGCAAAACTTCCATTTAATTGCAAAATTTATCATTGCGTTTACATTTAGTATCGGTTATTTAAACAACCGATACTAAATGGTGCTTCTTAATGCAGATTTTGCACTAGTGGTCCATGATAGTTAAATTTTCGAGGACGAAAATATCTTAAGTGGGGGAGAATTGTAACGCCCCAAAAATGATTAAGCAATTATTTAACTAATTTAATTAAGTAATATTGTAGTTGACCATATGAAAATAATAATAAGGTAATTAATTTAATTAAGGAGTGGGGTGTAGTAAATAAATAGGGAGTATTTTAGTTAAATAGGGAGGATATGAGAAAGTAACTAGGGGTGTGAAATTAGGGCCCATTGGAGTTAAGTGGCCCAAACTCAATTAATAAAACTTTAGGGTCTTAGGAGAAACCCTCATTAGAGCAAAGAGATCAAAAATTAGAAAGTGAGAAGAGAGGGAGAGAAGAGGCGCGACGGCCATAGAGAGAGAGAAGGAGAGGAGCGCTAGTTCAAGGAGAAAAGAAGAAAGCTTGGAGTGTTGGTGTCTTGGAGGGGTTCTTGAGAGCTTTGGGATCATTTTCTTTCAATTAACAAGGTATGGGGGCTCTCTTTCATAGTTAATAATTTATAAACCATGAAATCATAGGGATTAGGTGTTAGGAGTAATTATTTGGTTGACTTATAATTGTGTTTGAATGAATTACTTGAGTGATTGAATGAATAGGTGATTATATTGATGATTGTATGGAGATTGAAATGTTATTGCATTGATTGTTGATATTAAGGTGTTATAACATGATTTTAATGAAGAACAATAGGAAGAATTAGGGTGATTGATAGGTGTTTGTGATATTGCATGAATAAGGATTTCAATTTCCATGGAGTTTAGTGCGGTTTGGGGATCGGTTTGGGTGGGTGTAGGAGGGGGCGCCAGTTCGCAGAAATGGCGCCTAGTGCACTGTTTGGGTGTGGGTTGTGTCTCGGTTGGGTGTGAACAAGGGTAAGGGCGCCAAGTTTGCAGGAAACTGGCGCCTGGGTTACTGTTTGGAGGGTTTGGTGTATCGAGTTAGGGGTGAACAGGGGTAGGGGCGCCAAATTGCAGGGAATTTGGCGCCTGTGTGCGCAGCATGTGCTGCTGTGTTGGTTTGGCGCAGGAACAGTGTTAGGGCGCCAAGTTGCGAGAAATTGGCGCTGTGTGTGCGGGTGGGAAATTTGAAGTGCGAGTTGGGGCATGGCGCAAGACTGGGCGCCAAATTGGCAAGCCCAGTGCGCCTAGTGCACTGTTTGTGTGCACGCAGGTGTGTGGTGTTGCGCAGGGGGGCGCCATTTGGCTGCCCCAAATGCGCCTGGTGCCGCCTAGTGTACTGTGTGCGCGTGTGCAGGTGTGTGTTGCGCAGCAGGGCGCCAAAATGGCATGCCCTGTGCGCCTGAGGTGCTGGTGTGTGTGCGTGCGTGCGTGGGTGTCTTGAGCAAGGGCGCCATTTGCCGCGCCAAAATGCGCTGTGCTCAGTGCTGATGTCTAGTGATGAGGCGCCAAATTGGCTGCCGTGTCACTTGTGTGTGCTAGTTACGGTGGGTGGGCGCCAACTTTGGCGGCCAAGGCGCAAACAGCGCCGGTGTCAGGTGACGGGCGCCAACTGTGGCAGCCCAAGGCGCAACTTGGCGCCTGTGTCTAGGCGTGGGTTCAAATTAGTCCCTAAGTGTCAAATTAATCCTTATGGTGTCAAGTTAGTCCCTAGGTGTCAGATTGGTCCCCGAGGTGTCAGATTAGTCCCTAGGTGCCAGATTAGTCCTTGAGGTGTGGATTTAGTCCTTAAGCGTCAAAATGGTCCCTGGGTGTTGAAAAGGTCCCTATGAGGTGTTTTGGTCCCTAGGTGTGTGTTTTGTCTTTGGAGTAACTTTAGCCCTTCGGTGTAGAATTAGTCCTTGGTGTTCCTTTAGTCCCTGTAGGGTTACTAGTTATGGTGTGGTGTATTATTGGTGAATAAATATTGGTGAGTTGGGGTCTATGACCTTTCGTTGATGTTGGTGAGCCTATAAGGCTATTGGTGAGCATGCTATTGCTTTCTTTTGGTGATTTGGTGTTTCTGGTGCATAGTCATGGTGTCGCATAATCATATGCATATTTTTGGTGAATAGGCCTCGGCCTCTTAAATTATTGGTGAATGCCTCAAGGCTATTTTGGTGATGGATCCACATGCATATGCCGTGGAGTATTGGGTTGCATTTCATACATTACATACATGTTCGTGATCGATCGAGTGTTCATAAACTAATGGTGTATTTGATCGACTATATTTTTGTGTGTGGTGTATTCTGGTGTAAGCTGTATTTCGTGTATGCTTGTATTTCGTGTACTTGAATTGATTGTTTCTCTGGTGTGCTAGTCTGCCTGTTCTACTGTGTTTCCTGTTTTATTTATTATTTCCTATGTATAGAGACTCACCCTACTGCTTTCGTGTTGCTTCTCATGTCGGCAACCTGCAGGTGACGGTGACTGAAGGTGACTAGAGAACCTTCTTCTAGTGTGGTCGAGTCTACTCTGATACGTAGCACCGGGGGGGATGTTTAGTCTTTGTTATGCCTTTTATATTTTGAACTGTTATGTTAAGTTGTTATTTTCCACTGGTGTAGTACTTATTCCCGGATTTAATTGGTGCTATGTATCCTATACTGAAGTTTATTTTAATTAATATTTTGGAGTTTTGATTATGGTGTTTAAATGTGGCACCCTTGAGTGGTCGCACTAAAAATTTTCGTATACTCTGATTTTCAATTAATTAAATAGTAGTTATGTAGAAGGGGGTGTTACAGTCATCGTTGTTCTTCACATCCATGGTGGACCACTGAACACGATTATTATCGCCCACAGTGGGGTAGCGATAAATGATTCGGGTGACTTCTTGTTCGTCATCCTCCACCTGCACCTTCGTTGTTATTTTTTCTTTCAGAGCTTCAGAAGTGATGTTGTCTTTAAGCCTGCATAAAATAGGGTTTGGACTCTCGAAATGGACACCATTTTCTCTGTTGGTGATTGTGCCCTGGTGGTGAAGGGCAGTGAGTGCAGAATCACGAGAGTATTGTGTATTCAGAGTGTCCATGAGAGGTTACTTGTGTGTGAAAGAAGTGAAATGCAAAAGGTCTATTTATAGGGGAAAATGAAACCCTAGAATGGATTTCCACCGTTAATGAAAAGTGGTCGGCAATATCTGGACCGTTTAAAGTGTCGGCAAAATCTAGATCGTTTAAAAGTGGTCGGCAATATCTGGACCGTCAATTAGTAATTGAATAAAAAAACATGTTTCTTTTAGTTTAAAAAAATGACTTTTTTACTGCGTTGTAGACCGTTTTTACCATGCAAAATTTTTTTTAAAATTTTTAAACCTTTTAGGAAAAGTATAATAGTACGTTATGGAGGTTAAAAATATGAGTTACAAATTTATTTACGAACGGTAATTGTAGGACAAAGTGGCACTAAAAAAATTTAGTGTTAAAAAATGACTTTTTAACTAAGTTTAGGACATTTTTTACCAACCTAAAAATTTTAATTTTTTTTTTTAAAATTATAACTTTGTAGACAAACTATAATACTACGTTTTAGTGGTTAAAAATACGAGTTACAAAATATTCTAAGACTATTAGCGTGTACCAAAAAACCACCATATAATAATGTAAAAGTATATAAACAATCAAGTGGTGATGTCTACATAAGAAAGTGGTGTCATTGGAATATAATTTGGAACAAAAGAAGACCATAACGGCTTGCGTCCAATGTATATATATTGCCACGATCTAGCTTCATCTGAAGCGTGTCGATCCCAAGAAGGATGTGCAGGTGGCATAGCGCTAGTGTGGTTCAACTTGACTAGAATCCAATGATTCTTATGGATGAACCCAACACAAACCAACTGGCTCTGACTGGAAACACAATCTCCCCTCAAAGGGAAGAATGTCCAGTTCTCATGAGGTGACAACATAACCAGGGGTCTCTGATATCTAATAGCTATAACATGTCTTGTGTCTGGCATGGTCATCCACTTCTCAATAGGTTGTTGTTGTCTGTTTGGGACAGGAACCAATGAATCTCTAATGTTCTGAACATTGTCACCCATGATCTGTGTGTACTGAAACCAGTTGGACTCCATCTCACAAATCAAATCATTTCGAACAATTTGCCAACTATGCTCTATCACACACCATAAAGTCAGTTAGCTTTTAATTACCTGAGGAAGTGCAATATCACACACCATCAAATCTCGTAGGCTCTGCAGCACCCACGTGTAGTCATCATACCGCTCATGAGACAGATATGCAAATGCAACAGGAAATGTCAACTCAGTAGAAGTCACACCAACAATCTTCAACAGAGGCAATGCATACTTGTTGGTCTTAAAGGTACAGTCCATAATCAAAATAGTCGGAAACATCCTCAATAACTTGATACTATCAGGATGTGACCACATGATCTCCTCAACAATATCAGTACCTTAATGATTCACCTGAATCAGTGTCATAAGCTGCTGCATCTCAGTCATACTTCCTCTCTTTGCCTTCTGGATACTGTTGCGGGTTCTAAACAGCTGCCTAATGTTGCTCAAGTTGTTCTTAAATCTGATCTTTAATGCATCAAGACTTTTTTGTGCTTTCACTCCCAAAGACAGATGCTCCTCAACAACTGACCGCTCCTCCTTGGTAAACTTACCAAATATAGCTGCTCCAAACAAAGTCTTATGAGGCTCATGATTGTGAATCCCATACACCACTCTCACCTTCCAATCAAAACTAGGAGGTAACATTGGTTTAGCTTTCAATTGAAACCTACAATCACATCTTTTTGATGTCTTGTGTCTACTAGCAGAACACCCAACATCTACTCGATTGTATGTGCCCCGTCTCTCACAGCCATAAACAAACTTGTTCTTTTTCCCTTTCCCATTCTCCGTTGTCTCGGTTCGAACAATAACCACAATGATTCTGTTGGCTTTCCCGGTATCTCTAGCCCAACGTGTCATTGCATCTCGAGTGGGAAATACCTCAGATGTTGTAAAGGCAGTGGTTAAATCCAAATAACCATCTAGTAAAAAAAATATAAATGTTACATAAAAAAAATTCCGGAAATACCTTTATTAGAGGTAAATTCGGTTCACATATTGTGAACCGAATTTACCTATAAAAAAAGGTATTTCCGGAAAAAATTATATTAAAAAGGAATTTTTTTTTCAAATTTACCTTCTATGGAGATAATTTCGGTTCAAAAATCCTAAACTGGAAATACAAACTTTTTGCGCTAAATCCGGAAATATCAACACCTTTTTCCCGGAATTACCTTTTTTAAGGTAAATTCGGGAATTTTGTTAGGTGATGGGGTCTGGTCAATTTTTTTATAAAATGTAAGGGGCATTTTTGAGTTTTTTATGTTTATGGGGGGTGGGAGTGACAAGGAGGGGGTGAAAAAAAACCCTATAAACATGAGCAAATTACAAATATTCATGGGAATATTCTAGATCCCTCCCCACTGACGATCAACACCTATGGATGTGGAATTTCCGATTTCCAGGTGAATAGTCCAACTGCATTCCATATAAGAAAGGGAGGGTGACAGTTTGCTATGCGTAAATGGCAACCTTCTTGTCCGGTTTCTAACCATTTCTTTTGGTTTAGGAGGTTCCTTTTGAACTGTATAGTAGAAAATAGTATTGAGCTGACAAAGGCCACCGACAATAGGAATGAAGGTGAATGTGCGAGAATTGTGTACTTGAATGATAGATCCGTCAAAATTTCAGTTTTTATGAACATATGGAAGAGAGAGAGAGAGAGAATAACCATTTTTGAGAAAATTGAAATAATTGGTTATAAAAATTAGGTTTAAATATGTTTTTAGTTCCTGCAAATAATAGGTCTTTTGATTTTAGTCCTTGTAAAATTTTTTGTTTTAAAAAGATCCCTGCAAAATCAATATTTTTCAAATAGATCCTTTTGTTACTAACTCTGTTACCAAAATGCTGATGTGTATGACAGAATTGATATCCACATATCAGTTTTCTGGTTACTAACTCAAATCAGAAAACTTCTTCAGCCAGAAAACTTCTTCAGCGTTAAACTCAATGGCAACTCCCAATTCCACTCCTTCCTCTCTTCATTCCCCTGTACGCTCTTCCTTCTCTCTTCTCCCCACAAGCAATAAACTCAATTCCCTGACCACCAGATGTGAGACACTCTTGCCTTCAATTTCACTCACCTTTGGCTCAAACACAAGCATCACACACACACACACTCTTTCAGCGAAGATTTAAGAGTGAAATAGATAAAAGAGCAAAGTTCGTTCTTGGTTTTTTTGATTTTTGAGAGTGTTGGGATTCTGGTTTTTCATGGAAAAGAGTTTTGCTTTTTAGATTTGGGTTTTTAACAAGAAGGTGAGTGATTCGAAGGTGGGGTGAGATGTTGGACCGAGAGAGGGGGATTGTGCTGCTGAGGAACACATTTGGGATTTGAAGAGATTTGTGTTACTGGGTTTGAGATTTTTGGATAAATAAGTTGGGTCCAAGTTGTTGTTGAATGTGCAGAAGGGAAGGAGAAGTTGGGGAAGATGAAGAAAATGAATTAGTTAAAATAATAATTGATTACATGGCAAGCCAAATCAGCTTTAAAAATAAACTAGTAATAAAAAAGAATATTACACATCAGAATTCTGTTAGTCAACTCATTTTTTTAACGTTTAACTAACAGAAGGACTTTTTTAAAAAAAAATGTTTTTACAGGGACCATCTTAATTGTTTTGTAGGGACCTTTTTTTAATTGTAAAATTGTTTTTACAGGGACCAAAAACATATTTAAGCCTAAAAATTAACATAAATTTCCGGATTTATTTCACTGAATATGGATATCGATGTGGTTTAACAGTTAAAGAGGTTATTTTGTGCACCACTACATCCAACTAGGGTTCATATTAAGTGACAGGAAACTACAAAAAGAAAAAAGGCAAACTAGAACTCCTTATTTCAGTTATAAGTTAAAGAGAGAATCATCATCCAACGGGAACAAACCAAAGTAATAATACAACAATGCTTATGGATGTCCCTCCTGTATTATTGACCTGACTTTTTTGAAAAGCCATATCACAAAGCTGCTATGCACTCAATTTCGATCTTAGCATCCAATGGCAAAGCCGCTACTTGGTACGTCGCACGAGCCGGGGCAGGTGAAGGAAAGTCTGAAACCATTTAAACCACAATTAAATGATTATTGAAGCCATTAATGGAAGAAATCATGACTGAAAATTACAGAGAATGGTGCAAAACATAGTCTATTGCCTGCTTAAAGATGAATATTCAATTACATTCAGTAAGCTAGTCAACCCATTCTGTAAGCTAGTCAACACATTTAAATGGAGAAGATTAGCAGGTTATCTAATTTACAAGTGAAATTCATTGGTAAACAACACATTTAGTACATTGTGTGCATAGAGATTCCATAGTCTGCAACATTATATGAAGTGCGAAAATTCACAACAGTAATGAATATCATTACACCTAACCAACCTATTGCATGCTTTAAGCGCGAATATAAACAATGTCGAGGAAACATCAAAATCACTACCAAAGAACTCACATTTAGCATAGATCTCATTAACTTTCTTGAAATCCTTCAAGTCAGCCAATCTGAAAGAATTGAATGATATTATTATTAACCTAGTAATCTTGCCAACACTCAAATACAATCCAAACTAAGGAAGCAGAAATAATTCATACAAAATTGTTGTCTTAACAACTGATGAGTAGCTGGCACCCCCTGATTTTAAGATCTCTCCCATATTTTTGAGAACCTGAAATGCGTAATTGTTTCAAATAACAGACACAAAGTCAGTAAGAGCACTTTCACAACAATACAATATTACTAGCATGTGTTACTATTAAGCTGAGAGGGGAACTTATATGCATCTACCTACCAGACAAGAATTTACATGCATGTTGCAAAAACTTTCTATTGATTTTCAACTTATGTTATTTGTTTTGACAAACTAGTTTTCAATTTATGTTGAAAGTTATGAATTAATAATATCTGATATACAATTGCAAAGCATCAACATTGTTAGGAGTCATATGATTCTTACTGTTTTTATGTGTCTAACTATACTTGAAGGCTTTTATTTTACTACTAATTTGTACCCCTATCTTACTATACTTGACTTAGATTATTATGTAAAGGGAAGTGTTAATGTTGCTTGCTTTTTCTTAACTCTTTGATTTTAATGAGAATTTCTTATCCTCCTTTCCCTATATTTTCTCGTTCTCATAGTCGTAATAAAATTCTTCTTTTATAAAAGGAAGTGTCAGTATTTGTCATATGCTTTTGCACATCTCATTAAGGGCAAAATATACTAATAGTGATGATTGCAACGGTTATTTCATTAGAGTCTCTCTGTAACAGCTAGCATATCGTGAGTGATCAAAGTCTCGACTCTCGAGTCAATTTCATCTTGACCAAAAAAAATTATTATCAAATAGAAAAGGCTAACTAAGCTATGCACATATTCAACCAGTAAGTGTTTTATTCTTAGCAGAAATTCTAAATCATTAACCACACTGTCTGTTACGTGTAGAGGGAGAATTCCCAACTGCGAGATTGCCAACACTTAATACAATATCGCTGTATCGAATTAAACGTCTCAATCCCAAGTAGTAATCCCCAAACCCAACAATACCTCCAAGCCCAAATCTAAGTGAAATGTAACAATGGGCAGATACTAGGAAAATTCACATAGATAACGAAAGGAAAGGCTGGAAGGTCAGAGTTATATTCTTGTACCTGTTCTGTCTGATCTTCAACATCATCAGAGATGAACTTACCTGTCTGCATTAGAGAGCAAAGCAAACATTATAAGTGAAACATTTCATCATGAAGCCAGCATAATAGCACATGTATACTGGTGCTGAATAATTGACTCATCAAACCTCGGGAACAAGACCAAGAACACCCGACACAAACAGAAGGTTGTTGGCTTTGATTGCCTGAGAATATGGCCCCAATGCCGCTGGGGCCTTTTCAGTTTGAACAGCTTCCTTGATCCCTAAAATCAATAAGAAAGTGATAGTCAGATTGATTGACAGCATACAAATCTTTATGTAAATGAAAATGGTAATGCTAAGGTATTTGTTGCAAACACCGATGTCTCTCCCCCTTTGTATGTCTCTATCAAACGACCGTTGACTATATTAGTTTTCCAGCTGTGCTTATGCACACATACAGAGGATGAATATACACACTTCAATGCAGTTATGCATCACCCACCATAAATGATCCTATGTTATGGGCGTGTTTGGATTGACTTATTTGAATTTGTGTAACTGTTTCAGAGAGTTTATAGAGAAACTAAAAAGCTTATGACAAGTCTATATACTCTTCAAGATAGCTTACGGAAACACGTAATAGCTTCATGAAACTAGGGTTTTTTTTTATTTTATTTTATCTATTTTATAGAAATAGCTTCCAATCCTTGCATAAGAACTTATATAATAAGATCCAAAAAAGGGCTAAACTAACCGCAAAACAACATTGGAAAATGTTGTTGGATGACAATTTATTTGTATTTGTAATCAGCACATATATCAGGAGCTAATAAGGAACACTTTCACTACAAAGTGAAAGATTTACTTCATAATATCATAAATTTTGACAAAAATGCCCATGAACATTGCATTGTGCACGTAGTAACCAAAGCCTCTAAACAAAAACACCATATAACGATCCAATACATTGTGCATAAAACAGGATATTCATAGTTCTGCCATAAAAAATGTTACTTGTGCTAATTTATAACCCCAAATTTTGTGTAATTAGAAATTAGAAATTGGTCTCCAAGGATGAACTTGTTAGAGAATTGAGAACTTTAATTACACAATTGAATTACCAAGTTGACAACTTTGGAAGCTAATTTGTACAAACAATAACTCTTGAGAATACAAGCATCATTTTCCCGTACCAAATTATATCCCAACTCGTTTGAGAAATAATTTTTTTTTTAAAAAAAAGTAATTTTCTCTTTTTTAAAAAACTTTTCTGCAGAACAACTTCTGAGAAAGCAGAGAGAGAAGAAAAGGAAATGGGACTAAGAAATTATCGGAATTTACCAGTATCAGTAGAAAGGCTTAAGCAAGTGAAGGGAAGAGAGCGTTTAGATGAAGAGGAACGCCACATGGCTGTTCCAGCGGCCGATGCTCCACCTATTCCGGCGACCCATGAAGCCCGTCTGCGGAGAGCGCCGGCGTTCATCGGTGTAATGTTGAAGGTCCTTGCAGCACACCACGACGCCATCTCTCTCTCTCTCACACACTGTCTGTAACACACAGTAAAATCCTCAGACAAACGCTGTTGGTTGAATTTTATTTTTTTTGTCAAGGCTGTTGGTTGAATTTAAAGTTGGGAAATGCCTGATACGAAGAGCTGGCAAAACGGGCTACCCGGCCCACATCGGGTTAAGCGCGTCAGACGCCAAGTTTTCTGATCGCCAAAAGTCCGGGTTGCAATTTAGTCTCAACCTTTTCAGGTGCTCGCCTCTCTGCTGAGTGCATGCGGCAGGCTTTTAAGATTGTGCGCCAATTTTTTACTATGACCGTTTATTGCATTGAACTGTAAAAAAAATTTGCATAGAATTAATCGGGTATCATTACTTTTCAATGTTCAATCTTTTAATTAACAGTACAGCAATGTAAGATTATAATACTAAGAAAACGAGCATGTCTAGTAAGAGAGAGTTTTGACTATGACTATGAGTTTTGTGTTTTCTATTCTATTTATATTATTATTTATGGTTACTATTCTAATTATATTATAATACTAACAAGAAGATAAAAAAGAAAATTAAGAGAAGCTGAGAGAGTGAAATACGATAAGGTCAGTGCACTTGGGAGTTGGGCCTTTGAATGGAAATTGGGTTATTCTATGTATTATACTAATACCTAGGATCAAAAAAAAATGAATAGATGCTGAGAGAGTGAAAAACGTGAACAAAACTTTGGAGTTGGGTCTTTTTTAATTGAAATTGGGTTATTCATTTTTGGTTGGACAGCAATAATATGCACATTTTTTTAAAATTCACGGACTTGCGGGCTACCCATGGCCCGGTCGGGCTAGCCCGACACGGGCTCGAGCTTTTATGGACTGGGCTAGAAAGCCCGGGTGTAAAAT